>OX393556.1:65797960-66397960 GCA_947650365.1 Chamaelirium japonicum
AAAATCTATTTAGCAGTAAAAACTAAAGGACATTTACAAGTTTTCGGACAAAGAAAGTACTTGAAGAAGCTCAATGGGATAGGGATACCAGTTAGTGAAGAAAATGTTCTCAAAGCAGCTTTTACAGCAGATTCTTATAATGCACCTACTAATGATTGTTTTTCTGCATGACTTAACAAGAAATATTGAATAATGCGTAAAAGAAATACAACAGTTGAAAGTTCATTTAGAAGTGGAAAGTTGCTTGACGGAATGAACATCACATATATTACTATGTTCCCAAAGTTCCTCAGACACAATCAATAGACCAATTCTGTCCAATATCACTGAAACCAGGTCTTGTATAAAGGTAGATGTTAGCATAGGTTATGAAAAAGTGAAGTGGAGTGTTATCTTACAAATTATGAATAGAATGTAACTATTCTCTAAGAATTAAGTGAGCCCATGAATTTATCAGTTCAACCAAATTCTATATTTTTTATTAATGAACCTATAAATTTATTCTCCTCCAGCATAGAACTTAGGGAAGAAGACCTTATCTCCCCTGCCTCTTTAAAATTGCCATGAAAGCCTTTTCATTCGATAAAGAAATAAAAATCGGTTGGGAAGATTCAAGCTTGTAAAACAAGTTGGGCATCTTATAATCAAAGAGTCATCCTCTTTCTCATTTTTTGTCAGAAATGTGTTTTCCATGTTGGAAATGAGGCTGGCTTAAATATGAGTCGAAAAATCTCGAATTTTTCTTGGTAGAAATAGTGAAAGGATAAAGCCAGGTGCTTCTACCATTACCATAGCCATCAAGCCATGTCCCATCAAAACCTAGTGCTTCTGAAAGGAAATATCTCATGGGACAATTTTCTCATGGTATTTGGGAATCCACTATCAAACAATAGACCCACTAAAGCTGACTGCAAACCTTTATTTGAGTCGATACAAAGAAGAATTCGTCGTTGGTCCTTGAAGTACGTTGTGTTGGTCACTTGCAATTCATTAAATCTGTTCTATCAACTTGGAATTTATATAGGGTATCCTTTATTCCATTATTACATGGGTTATTGCCTGACATATGAAGATATAATAAGATAAAGGGATTTTAAGAAATTTCATATGGTCTGCGGATGTAATAAAAGGGGCTCATGTATGGCGGGCATGGAAGGTTTGTGCATCTCCGAAGTAAGGTGGACTGGGGATAAGGGGGATACAAATCTTAACAAGTCATACTTGTTGAAGAGAATCAGAAAAGCAGCTTCTGCAGATACCAGGAAAAAGGCCGGTGGATGAGGCAGAATAATGCTTGGTGCTCAATTGTAGTCAAAGAAAGTCTCTGCATCAGATTCATACATCTGGAAGCTCATTTTGAAGTTGAGAGAAGATGCTACTGAGAATATCAGAACCAGGTTGGGAATTCCATAACATCTAACTCTGGTAAACCACTTGGCTTAATGTTAGGCCCATTGCTTAATCATCGAAATTCAGGTTTCAAAAAAAACAGCAACAGTTTGGAGAAGGATTCAAGGGTAACACTCATGTACATGATAAAGTTACTCAGCAGGGCAAAGTACCAGTAATTTGAATATGCAAATTGTTTGCATCCTGTTCATGACAGTGGGGAGGAATATGAATGGAGAGAGATTCAGGGTGATTGCCAGATGTCAAGCAAAATAGAAAAATGTACCTACTCTCTTGCTATCTACTCGAAATTAATGTTGAAACACCAAATCATTCGTTTTCCTTAGTCGCATCGTTTATCAAGTATAGCCCTACTGAGTTTGGCTGGAGGTGTAATAGGGATTCTATTATTAAAAGGATTGTTGAGGACCTCTGGTCCTTTCAAAACAAGAGTGTCAATGCTGCCATGTATCTTTAAAGCCATTATTTGGCACATGTGGTAGGAAAGAAACAAGTCTTTATAGAGAAAATTATCTTAAAAGTTACAAGGTTGAACATTGTAACGTATGATGCCAACAATAAGACTATTAAAGATGGAGAAGTTGAAGCACAAAGTGAACAGAACACTGCTTGACAAAGGTAATATACCTACTTGTATCGGTAGCCCTTGCAAGGTTTGAGAATCCGGGATTGGGTTTGAACCGGGCAAAATACAAACCAGTTTGATCGGTTCAGGTTCGTCTGTTTCGACCAAAATATTAAAAAAAACAAAGAAAGGATCTGATTCAATCGAATCAGGATAGTTTGGGACTTGATTCAGTTGAGGGTTTGATTCCAGCATGTTGAATCTGATTCGCACAAATGGGAATCGAACCTAACCGAACCAAATATGAACTAGGACGAACCGTCAAACCAAACCCGAATCAGGGCTTTTCTTAAGGTTTGGGGACGTTTAGGTTCGGAACGGCTGAAATCTGAACCGGTTCGGTGATTCTGTTTAGGTCCGTACGAACCCTTCAACAATGATTCCTTCAGCCTTCAGCAGTGACATTTTGATGTGAATAAAGTTATTGTCTATCAAAAAAATTGTTCTATCTCAAAACTATTCTATCCCATTATAATATTTTGATGAGACATGCTATTCAGCCCAAAGGTTTTCCCAATTCTGCTCAAACCGATTGATGTGGCCGCATACAACTAGTGGTGTTAAAGATTTAAATGTCGCTAGAGAGATTCAGCCACCACTTGTACGCTGTCACGTCAATCGGGCTGAGTGGAATCGGGAAAACCTTCGGGTTGAATAGCATTCCTCTATTTTGATATTGCCCAAAAGAGAGAAAAATTGCATTGCCGCCCCCCCCCCCCCCCCCCCCCCCCCCCCCCCCACACACACACAACCATCAGTAGCACTACTTCAAGACATGAACTACAAAGGAAGTTCCAACATAAGTATAAGGGAATGAACATTTACATTGCAAGAGAACTTAAAAGAGTACTTAAAAAAGTATATTACAGATTAACCAGGGGTGAGCTACTTGTTTTTCCTTTATAAATATTAAAAACCTGTATGACACAACCAATTTAATTCTGCTTCGTTCATACAGAAAGTCAAAACCATAGAGAACAAGAGGAACAATAAAGCTTACAAGGACATAATCCACTTACATTTGACACCCTCTGGGTCATAGCACCACGCTTGCAAACAAGCTCGAGAGGCCTTTCTAACAGACGTGAATGCTGACATACAAAGAAAGAGTTTAAAGTATTAAAACAAGACAAGCCTGTATGTAAATTTCAAGATCATAAACATAGGTTATTGCTTAAAAGCATCAACTACATTAACATTGCTTGCAGGCTTGTATTAAGAAGCGAATTCTCGAGCCCAGAAGGAGAATTACTAATATTCTACCTTTTAGCTTTCCGATGTAGCAACTCTAATAACATTATAAACCAATAACAAGACAATTTAGATCATTAACCACCATAAATACAGCCAATAGGCCGTACCTCAACCATTTGGGGAAAGCTTTATGATAGTTTCCCACCCACTACTTCCTGCAAGTACCTATAGGCAATGGCCTTTGTGATTGCTTCCATAGGAAAAGAGAATTCACCAAGATTCTCATTATATATCTATTATCTATGGAAGCCAAGCTCAAAATTCTTTCAGAGATTCAGAGTCAAATATACTAAAAATCCATGTTTTTTGCTATTTTCATTTTTACTTTTATTTTTCAAATTTTGTTTCTTAAAAAACGGGAAAAAAAATATCTAAAAACGAATAGATTAGGAATACAAGGAGATACTTTCTGATTTGCCTAATAGGGTGATAATGTAACTATGTAAGTGAGAAAAAAAAAAACAAAAGAATATGGAAACAAGAGGACACATTGAAAACATAGTATTCTCGAAAAATATCACTCTTTAAATAATACACAATCCTCCAATAAGTGAAGGCAATTATTGAAGCTTCGTTTCTCCGCACACCATCGACTTTAAATCGGTATTGTAATGACTTTTTGGTCCCCATAGTCCGAAATTCCCATCAGACAGTGTAAAGTAATGATAGGTATGAATCTAGGGTCCTGGACTCCACAAATCTGGACAATAGTGTGAAAAATGGCATGCAAACCACTGCATCATCCTCATATAACACACATTACGCCAGTTTCGCCTAGGGTTTATCGAATGAACATGATAGAGACAAAGCTGGTCAACTTGAAAAAAATTGTGAACTACATATAGTGCAACTGCGTCTCAAACATACAACCAAAGCAAAATGTGTAGTGGCGCCCTACCTGGTTGTAAGAAATGTGCAAAACTCTCATAATTGCTAGCATAGAAAAAAGGTAGTTAGCGTATTCTTTCCTCATAATGAAGTCCTTTCCAAGAAAGTGGGTCTACACACTCATCCGCTGCCCTCATCAAAAATCATAGTCACAGTACGAAACATTAACAAAAAGCATGTGAAAGTAAGCATTCATCCCGTTCCGCATCACAAATCAAGTCAAAATCTAACCTTAAAGCTACGGATATTCAATAACTCCTATATCTCAAAACCATCCTAAAGCTTTAACCACTACTAATGACATCTTTCGAAATCTATGAATCTATCGTATAGCCCTACCAAGCAGCTCTAAATTAGTCTACTTCACATAGTTTGTGTTAATTTGACAGAGAATACATCACCAGGAAAAGTTTGGGAAGATTGAAAGAAACAAAATGAGTAAAACAACAAGGAAGATTATACTAAATACTGTGCAGGAGCATCCTTAATTAAGCTACTTCATGAATACTGTATAGCTCTACCAAGCAGCTCTTAGTTAGTCCACTTCACATAGTTTGTGTTAATTTAAAAGATAATACATCACCAAGAAACATTTGGAAAAATTGAAAGAAACAAAATGAGGAAAACAACATGGAAAACCATTCTGTATACTCTGCAGGAGCGTCCTTAGTGCACTATGATCATCATATGATTCATATCAACACAATTAATCAACTCCAAACTCTATTTTAGGAGCAATAGACCAGGCTAAGATAAGTGTTTTTTACATTAGTCCTTGGAAGAACCCTATTTGTGAGTATCCAAGTGAGTAGGGGGTTCAAATAAGTAGATTGGTATGTGGTAGCAAATGGGGGTAGTACCGTGATTGACGGGCATTATAGATGGCTTGTGTGGAAAGGGAAAAGGAGCAGGTGGCATCATTGTCAGGAAATCACACCAACTTTTCCAGAGAGAAACTTTTTCTCATGTAAAAAGGGCATATGTGTGTGTGTGTGTGTGACGCCAGTGTTTTGGGGGCTTAGCAGCCCACTATGGCTAGCGACAATGGCTAAAGAGTTTTTTTTTTAACCGGGGGTTGTTTGAGAAAGACTAATGGATTTACAACGATCCCAGAAATCCTTGAAGATGAAGAAAATCATGAAAGCTTTCCTGATCTTGAAGATAATGCATGGTCGGAATTCCCCTCTACGATGCTTGATGCATACTTCTACGAAACTCGTCTTACTAGCCATTTTTGCTGGAATTTGTTTCAGAGCAGACATCAGTTTTAAGCATTTTTTTCACTACATCATAACAAATGGCTTATTCATAGATGCAAAGGATGATAAAAGCTTGTTATATCTATCTGAAAAGTTTCTCAGGGGGTGTCCACAGGAGACCAGAGTCAATATTTTCCAATTCATGTGCGAAACATCCTAGATAACAAATGATAAATAGTAACGACTAGTTTTATAATCAACCTCATTTCTAGAAAACAGCCTATGATAACATATGATGAGTATCACATTGTGCAACATTGAGCATCCCATGGTCCCCTAACAAATTTCTTCTTTTTTTTCAGTTCCGAAATATATTGCTCTCACAAGCACTCTTTATGGTTATGCTTGTGAGATCAATATATTTCTGAACTGAAGAAAAAGAAGAAATTTGTTAGGGGACCATGGGATGCTCGATGTTGCACAATGTGATACTCATCATGTGTTATCATAGCTGTTTTCTAGAAATGACTAATGAGGTTGACTATAAAACTTAAAGAGGGAAAAATAAGTGAAGGTCAGTGAAATCCATGCTTACCCATCTGCTCTGGATATTTGAAGGTTTCTTTTGATCGAGGTCGAAACGTGAAGAAAAACCATATTGTGCATCTTTTGCCAAACCTTTTTTCTTTTGTTTTGCTAACCCAAAAAGGAAATGTATGCAAATTTTCAACTCACCTTTTGACAAATAAGTGAACCAATAGTCACTTGCAAATTCACAGGTTCTGAAAGAGACGACATATTTCTTCCAGTTGCTGTGACATAAGCTCTCCATTTTGTTAACCAGGATGATGGGACTAAAAAGTACTTGCAACCAGGATAAAGTGAAAAACTTTTCCCCATTATTAACTTTTCATGTTTCTGCCTTTGTTTAAGTTTGGCTGCTCTGCAACATTAAATGGAGATGTTAAACTAATCAGTAATTTGATTCAAAACATAATATTAAATATATCCCCATCACTACCTAAGGCTATCCTCCAAGCACGCAACTTCAGTCAGTTCCTTACTACAAATCTCACAAGGTCCAGACTGAGAATGAAAGGTTGTAGAACCTAATAAATCATCCGGTCTCACAGAATTGGCATTTTCATATAAAAATTTCCATAGACTCTCAGGTACCAACACACGCTTTGCCCCAGTAGCTTGTTCAGGAAGAAGATATCCATGGGGACATCGAAGAGAAGCTGTTGGCCCAGTATCAGCATCACAAGGAAAATCAGAATTCTTTCTACGCAACCACTGTATCAGCCTACAAAAAAATAGATTTCCATGAACATGGAAGCTTTACAAGAAACTGCATGAAATATTAGCATGAATTCTATAGAAGGTGGTATGAAGCAGCCGTTGTAATGCTTGTTGCCATATAACAAGGGGAAGCGATCAGCAAGATGTGGTCTATTTGGATAGCCACTTCAAGGGAAGCTGCCCAAGAAGCTTGTCACAAACCATAAACACAGTAAAGGCAAGTGGCACTTTTGTTTGAGACATTGAGGAATTTAATCTGCGGTAAAACAATCAAGAAAAAGGGAGTGCTTTCTTATCCAATTGAAGTAACCCCTCTCCCTCTCAAATTGTAGGTCATGTAAATGGAACTCTTACTGAGGAATGAAAGTTGATATCAGCAAAGACAGGCAACTATTTGAATCTCTTTTCGCATTAAAAGCAAGAAAATTTACAAATCACAGTTCTACTAGGAAACAACTCTATTTGAGATGAATAAGAAAATATGTTTGATGTTTCGTAGTTTGAAGAAAATCAAGCCCAATGCCTCTCTTTTGTATCAATCTCTTATCCATGGACCAACCCATGAATGGACAATGACCTCAAATTCCTTATTACTTTATGAGAACAGACCAACTGCGATTTATTATGGAAACAAGTTTTTCAAAATAAATATAACATTGTACCTTGTCCCTATCTATGACATCATTAATGTCTCCCAAGCAGAAAATTAAACTAATTCAAACAGTTGGTTTTGAAGCATGGTCCAACCATTGAGACACTACTCAGCAAAATGCAGGCCAACGATGCTAGATACAAACTTGCAAAGTGACAACGTAATGCTGCAGAAAGACTAGCGTGCCATACCAGCACAACAGAACTCAAGGTCTGTCTTGCTTAGTTATGAGTTTGGAGTAGGAAATCAGATAAGTGAGCCAGACATGGAGTCTGGTTTGATTAGTGAACTGCTCGAGCTTCAAAGTCAACAATCAGGCTTATATTACAGCTCTACTACAGCACATCATATTTTTAGAAAATAGCAGTGAATCTTGTTTCGGACGTTTTCATCGCTAGGAACCCCCTACAAAGCTTCATGTTTTCGGTCTTTTCTCGGGTTTTGCTTTAGAAACCTTTATTGAATAGAGCACACAAACTGTACAGAAAATCAAAATGAAATTTGTGAAAATTGACAGAATATCTGCAACCTAGATATGGTTATAATCCCACAGTATCATTTGGACAAAAATGTTGAAAACATCATCGCTGCAATCATTGTATTAGAGTAATAATGCGCATCCTACACTAAGATCAGTAGTCCATAGCAAAGTATTGTTCGAAAACATTGTGTTCCTTGCTGTATAGTAATCGTTAGAAAGAAGGAAAAAAAATTGATAATTCAAGAAGTGTCCAGACACGTATGAGTAAATATGTTCATTTTAAAATTAATCTTAATATCGTGATAAATGCAATTAATTGGAGAATTACCACCTGAGGCTTGTCATGGCATGTTTATGGCTTTTTCGAAACCTCCTTTAACTTGGTGAGATATTAGAGAACAATAGGAAGCATAGAATTCGTACCGTTTCATGGACTGTTCATATTTTGGGTATTTAGAATGCTAACACTTGGACACTTGGATATGGCTTGGACACTTTGGACACTTGGATATGGCAAACAATTTAGAATGCTAACACTTTGGATACTTGGATCATGCTTACATGAGTCTGAACTGGTGACACTCGGCATGAAATTTTGGAGTTTCCTATTAGAAGCAACTTCAGTGCAGAAGGCATTGACGTTACGTTTAACAAAAAACTTCAAAATTTCATGCCTAGTGTTGCCGATGAAGACTCATATAAGCAATATTTTGATTCTAAGAATGTTAAATCTATTGAGCTGTGGCTCAATTTTGAGAACCAAGAAAACTAACGATCCGACCGGTCGGGCGGTCTAAACCGATTGATCGGTTTTGCTGTACAGGAAACGTACTTCTGGAAGACCAATTGGATTTATCTCAGATCGATCGGATTTACTCGCGACGGTGTTTTCCTAGGTAGGGGCCAAACCGACCGATCGGACCTAATGGCAAACTCATCGGTTTGTCTGCATCAGGAATCCGTTCCATTTGGGGTTTGGGACTTTTATGCGATGTAAACCCTATGCTCTATAAAGAGTGTTGAGAAACTAAACTCAGAGCGGTAGAGCGACGAATTAAGAGAGAGACTTGGTGAGATTCTTGAAAGTAAGAGAAACACTAGATTCGGGTCTTATCGTTGAAGTTGAGCGTTGCTTGTAACTTCTTGGTTTCTTCATTTAGTGGATCGCCTGATCATCTTCGCCCATGGTTTTCTCCCACGAGGGTTTCCACGTAAAATCTATGTCTCTTCTCTGTGTGGTTTGCTTTGTCATTTGGATTTTCCATGTTCATGTTTGTTGCGTCTATTGCATGAGATTGTGGTTGTTATCTACGATTGATCCGTCGGAGGATTGATTGTAATCTAATCTTTGTGACCCGCCGAGGTCGCAACAAACTGGTATTAGAGCTAGTGCTTTCGTTCTTGATCGGATTGCGATGGCAATCGATCTCTCGAATGAATCGAACCTCAAGCTTGACATGGAGAAGTTCGATGTGAAATCCAATTTTGGCTTATGGCAAAAAAACGTAAGAGATACGTTGATTCAACAAGGTCTACGCAAAGCTTTGAAAGGTCTAAAGTGTAAACTTGCAGACATGGAAGAGAACGACCTCCAGGCATTCAGTACATACCATTTCTGTTTGGCGAAGGAGATTAGGTACATCGTCATGTATTAAAAAATCGACAGAGATGATTTGGTCAAAGCATGAAAGTCAATACATGACGAATTATTTCCAAAGTAATAGCTTTATACATTTCGCATGAAGAAAGGTACGTCAATCCACTAGCATCTTAATGAATTTAGCCGGATTAATTCTAACTTGTTGAATATCGAAATAAAAGTTGACGAGAAAAACAAAGCACTTATTTCTTTTGGTCCCTTTACCAGAACATTTGGAGCACTTGGTTACCAACTTGATCTATGGGAAAGATACCATTGAATTAGGTGAAACTACTATAGCACTTTTATCCAATAAGTTCAAAAAAAAGATTCCAGGTTTAGATTTTCAAGTAGAAAGTTCTAGCTTGTTGTGGAAATATGGAGGACAGAAATCAGGGATCGTCAAAGGGAAGACCTATATCCAAGTCTAGGGTCAGAAAAAATATAGAATGCTAATATTATCACAAGAAGGGTCATATCAAGAGTGATTGCCCCTATCACACGTTTGGACTATCCTGAACTACCTCACGTAAGTGGTTGTTCCTATCACACATGTCCTAATTGGGATTGGTTCACTTATTGTTCCAAGCTGAAGGCTAAGAACAATAAGTTTGGACTATCCTGAACTGGCTCATCGTAAGTGATTGCTCATATCACACGTGTCCCAATCGGGATTGATTCACTTCATATCAGGAGATGAAGGGTGATAATTGATAGGCAACAATGTTGCATGTAAGACAATTGAAAAAAGAGAAGTCACGATCCGTATGCATTATGGCATTATGACGACTTTGACTGAGGTTAGGCACGTTCCAGAGTTACGGAAGAATTTGATCTCTCTGTGTACTTTGGACTTGATGGGTTGCAAATTCACCGCTCAAGATGGAATCCTAAAGATATATCAAGGCAATACGATTAGTATGAAGGGTGCCAAAGTCGGAAGCCTCTACGTTCTTTTTTGGAGCACAGTTACAGGCAGTGTGGCTATTTTTACTTCATCTAAAAATCAGGAGGCAGTCTCATCACGGTCGTGGCATATGAGTCTGGGTCAGATGAGTAAGAGAGGTCTATCTGAGTTGAGCAAGTGGGATTTGATCTCAGGTGTGAATAACATCAAACTTAACTTTTGTGAACATTGTGTGTTTGGAAAATAACATTGACGTCAACAGGCAAGTTCACCACGAAATCTTTTTACAACTTTATTAACAAGGGATGCATAATTTGCCCAGTTGCTACCTCTTTGTGGAAGACTAGAGTCCCCTTGAAGATTCGCATTTTCATGTGGTTAGTGATCAACAAGAAGTTGTTGACCAGAATCAACCTTCTTCGACGTGGGAACAATAGCATTACAGACACTTCGTGTGTTCTTTGTGGTCATGGCAAGGAAGATGTTAACCATCTTTTTATTCACTGCCCGTTCTCTAAAGACCTTTGGGACCACCTGAAGAGTGGGCTGAACATCCGAGGGACACCTGGGTCAATATTCTCTCTGTGGACGGTCTGGCGAGAGAAGAGAATCAAAAGACGGCTACATAACAGCTGGGATTTTGTGGTCATGGCGGTGTGCTGGAGCATATGGATAGAGAGTATTAGATTTATAAGATCCAAAGAGGAAAAGAGGAAAAATGGATTTGGGCAATGGCCCTATATAAGTCTATACAAAGGATGGGGTCACCAAAGGGTGAGCATACCCAAACAAGACTAAAAAGGCTTACAAACCCCCCCTCAAACTCAGGGTGGATCATACACCATGAGTTTGCAAAGAAGATATCGAAAACGCTGAATAGTGTGCGTCTTCGTAAATAAATCTGCAAGTTGCTCTGTAGACGACACATGTGGAAGTGAGAGCGTCCCGTCCTTGTAGCGATGTCGAACATAATGGCAATCCAGCTCAATATGCTTCGTGCGCTCGTGAAAGACCGGATTACTAGCAATCTGAATCGCACTTAGGTTGTCACAATGGAGGGGAGTCAAAGAGGTCAGCAGAACACCCATATCCTCGAGTAAACAACGCAGCCAGACGACCTCACACGAGGTGCGTGCCATAGCACGATACTCGGCCTTGGTATTAGAGAGCGAAACGATTTCCTGCTTCTTGCTTTTCCATGAGATGAGCGAATCACCGAGAAAGATACAGAAGCCAATGGTGGAACGTCGATCAGTGGGATCGCCCGCCCAGTCTGCATCAGAAAAGGCGCGAAGCTCCAAGGATGAAGAGGACGAAAATAACAAGGAGCGAGCCACCGTGCCTCAAAGATAGCGAAGAATCCTCAGTAGTGCGGTATAGTGAGCTGAGTGAGGAGCGTGAACAAACTGACTAAGAACTCGAACGGCATGAGCAATGTCCGGACGAGTGATTGTCAGATAGACAAGAACACCAACAAGCTGACGATAGCGCGTAGGGTCCGTAAGTGGCTCGCCATCAGTGGGACGGAGCTTCACATTAAGCTCCATAGGAGTATCCACGATCCGTGAATCAGCAAGTGCAGCACGACGTAGAATATCAGAAGTAAACGTTTGTTGCAAGACCAAGAATCCCCGGGTAGACGAAGCAACCTCAAGACCGAGAAAATAACGAAATGGACCTAGATCTTTCATGTCGAACTGCTGCTGGAGGTGTCTCTTCAGAGAGTCGATAGTAGATGTATCATCACCGGTGATGATCATATCATCAACATATAGAAGCAATATCGCACGACCACGAGAGGAGGTGTGAGTGAACAAGGTATAATCATTCATACTTTCTGTAAAGCCTGCGGCAAGCACCGAGGACCGAAAGCGCTCGAACCAAGCTCGCGGGGCTTGCTTGAGTCCATAAATGGACCGTCGAAGACGACAAAAATGTTGCGGAGGAGTCAAAAGACCAGGAGGGGGACGCATGTAGACCTCCTCAGAGAGATCGCCGTGAAGAAAAGCATTCTTCACGTCCATCTGGAAGAGTGGCCAGTGACGAGCAGATGCAACTGCTAAGAGGGTCCGCACAGATGTCATCTTCGCAACAGGGGCGAAGGTCTCCTCGTAGTCGATGCCATACTCCTGGGTGAAACCACGAGCAACGAGACGGGCCTTGTACCTCTCAATCGAGCCATCTGATCGAGTCTTGATGCGATAGACCCAACGGCAGCTGATAGGATCTTTCCCTGGGGGAAGAGGAACTAGCTCCCAAGTGCCAGTCTTTTGAAGAGCCTGCAGCTCCTCGGACATAGCTTGTTGCCAATGGGATACCTGGACTGCCTCACGGTAACTATGGGGCTCCTGAAGGGAGTGAATAGCTGCAAGAAAGTCCTGAAAAGTAGAAGAGTAAGAGGCAATATGAGAGAAACCATAGCGATCTGGCGGATGCCGGTCACGCTCAGGGTATCGCTGTGAGAAGGTAGGAGCAGAAGATCCATCGTCAGGGCCAGACGAGACGGGCATCGAGGGTAGGACGGCAGGAGAGGCTGGAGGAGGAGAGGGAGCCGCTGGGACATGCGGACGACGCGTGTAAGTGAAAATGACTGGAGGTCGCGGGAGCTCAAGTGTTGGAGGAGGAACAACAGAAGTGTCTTAAGGAACTGGTGAGTCAGCTGAGGTAGACGGTACCGATATCCCGGAGGAGGGAGAGACTGGAAGAGGGAGTGGCTCAGAGGATTGAAAAGAGGACAAGTCCTGGTCCATGGAGACCCATGAGTAGAAGGGAGTGTCCTCAAAAAAAGTCACGTCACGAGAAATACGTATACAACGAGCAGAGGGGTCGTAGCAACGCCAACCCTTGTGTTCAGAGCTATATCCCAAAAAGAGACATCTAGCGGACCGAGGAGTGAGTTTCGTTCGCTCACCAGGAGGGAGCAGAACGAAACATGTGCAACCAAAGGTTCGCAAGGCACGATAGTAAGGAACAACATAGTACAAAATCTGAAAGGGTGACTGACCAGAGTGAGCAGAAGAGGGAGTGCGATTGATTAAGTGGACTGAGGTGAGGACAGCCTCCGCCCAAAAATGGCGAGGGACAGAGGTAGAGAATAAGAGAGATCGAGCAGTCTCGAGAATGTGACGATGCTTTCTCTCAGCTACACCATTTTGTGCAGGCGTGTAAGGACATGACTGCTGTGGGAGAGTACCCTGAGAGAAAAGAATGTCACGAAACTCAGAAGAAAGATATTCGCGAGCACCATCGGAGCGAAAAATTTTAATACGTTTACTAAATTTAGTGTGAACCATACTGGTAAAGTCACGATATGCCTGACAAACATCAGATCGACGACGTAAGAGAAACACCAAAGTAAAACGAGAGAAATCATCAATGAAACTAACATAATAAGATAATCCAGAAAGAGATGCAACGGGAGCAGGTCCGCAGATATCTGAATGCACTAAATCAAACACAGAAGATGACATAGACACATGCACGGGAAATGGCTGAGCTGGATGCTTGGCCAAGCTACAACTGACACATGAGGATGGTGGAGTGAAGGAGATATCACCGAGTGCTCCGGACTGAAAGATAGTACAGAGACGTGCAGCTGAAGGATGTCCCAATCGGCGATGCCATAGATCCGAAACAGCACAGGTGGTATCAGCAATGGATGTAGTAAGTGGCACATGAAGATTTCTCAAGTGGTATAGACTGCCCACCCTACGCCCAGTCCCAATCGTCTTGCCCGTCCGAGGGTCCTGCACAAGACAAGATAAGGATGAGAAGGTAATGAGATAGCCCAAGTCAGCAAGTCGGCTAATAGAAATCAAGTTAATGGACAATGAAGGAGCAAGAAGCATGCCAGGCAGAGAAAGACGATCACTGGGGTCAGAGGATGTGGTGATGGTCCCCTAGCAAGAAACTGGTAACGGGGAACCATCAGCAGTGCGAAGCTGAAGCTCAGGAGGAACACGACCAGGAGCAGTGAGAGTGGAAGCATCAGAAGTCAAGTGATGTGAGGCACCCGAGTCCAGAATCCAGGCAGCGGATGCAGTACCGGTAGTTGAAGGGCCCTGCTGGAGGGTGAGAGCATGCTGAAGCTGCTGAACCTGGGCAGCAAGCTGAGAGAGATCAGATGTCGAAGTGGTTGAAGCCGTAGTCTGTGGCATCCGATCAAGCTTCCTGAGACGCTTATAACAAGTATCTTTGATGTGGCCTTCTTTCTTGCAGTACACACACCAAAGTTTGCCAGTAGATCGCCTCTCACCAGTGGGGCGGTGATCTCCGGTGGACCGACTGTCACCTACGGTAGCACGAGGTGTGAAAGAGGTCTGCGTAGCAAGAACGCCAGGGTTTGAGGCTCGAACACGATGTACAGCAAGAGTAGCCAAGCGTGTCTCTTCGGCAAATAGCTCAGATAAAGCCTCATTGAAGCTAGGTAAGGGATCCCGATGTAATAACTGACCTTGAATGGGCTCAAACTCTGCACGACGTTCCATCAGGAATTCAAAGACGTATTGCTCATCACGATGGCGTCGACGGATGGAGACTGCATCCGGAGGATAAACGGGCTCCAATGCTTCAAGTTCCCTCCAGATAGCGGAGATCCGAGCATAGAACTCACGAACGGTGCAAGAACCTTGTGTCACGCCCTTGAGCTCACATCGAAGTTGAAATGCCCTTGCACCGCCAGTCTGAACGAATTGCTTTGAAAAATAGCACCACATCCCCTGAGAGGTGGGAAACTGAAGAGCTTCTACACGGAGTTCATGAGAGAGAGGCACCAATGTACGAGCGAATGATGGCATCAATATCATCCCATTCTTCAGATTCAACGGAGTCTAGAGCCGTTCTTGCGGTGGAGGAGTTGTCAGAGATTGTAGGAGCGGGCTTCGTGCCATCCACATACTTCCAGAGTTTATGAGCGCTGAGATGCATGCGCAATGTGGATGCCCACAAACGAAAATTTGAGGTTCCAGTAAGAACAACGTCCATCTTAGGGAGTTTGTCGGGCTTTAAGGAGGTGGCCATAGTTGATGTCTCGAGAAGAACGAGGCACAAGATCTGATGGACTAGAATAGTGGTGCCTCAAGAGAGTCTTGTTGATAGAAAATCTGCTTACTGTTTAAAACAGAACAGAAAATTTGCTCACTGTTCTCCCCTTTGCTACACTGTAATGCACTGCTGAAACAGAATAGAAATAAACCGAGCCATTCACTGCTGAGTTCACAGTATAATAGTGAACCGAGCCATCCACTGAGTTCAGAGTTTGGTTCGGTTCAGTTTTGTGAACTCTGCTGAACCGAGCTGAACTGTTAACTAACCTGTGATACCAATTTTGCTGAACCGAACCCTGCTGAGCCGAACCTGACTGTTTAGCAGACCGAGAGTGAACCGGTGTCTGCTGATTCAAACCGAACTGATCCGGTCCGCGAGAAAGAACCG
This sequence comes from Chamaelirium japonicum, assembly GCA_947650365.1. NCBI lineage: Eukaryota > Viridiplantae > Streptophyta > Magnoliopsida > Liliales > Melanthiaceae > Chamaelirium > Chamaelirium japonicum. Next base: position 65,813,751 of record OX393556.1, read on the forward strand.
GTGACTAGGTAAAGAAACTTAAGTGAATAAAATCTGACCGTTGGTAAAACGAACGGTTAAGATGATTGTTGAAGTCACCCTATGCTTAGGGTTTTATATTCAGCCCAGCGCCGCCGTCCTGTTATTCAGTCGCTCCAACTAACTCCTTCAGCTCCGGTGAAGAAGCCGATGAAGAATCTGGCGAAAATCGAAGATCTCAGTCTCCTTTTTGAATCTCCGACAGAAACTGATGATGAAACCGATGATGAAGCCGATGATGAAGCCGATGAAGAAGTAGAAATACCTCTTCCACTTCGCAGATCTGGATCTGAATCTTCGACGACAACGATGCAGTGAACACTTCGATGCAGGGTTGCAATGAAGGCTTCGATGCGAGTGGAGAAGACTGAGGCTTTGATCCGAGTTGCTGCGATGAAGACTAAGAAACTTCGATGCAGAGCTTCGATGAAGGCTTGCTAAAGGCTTCGATGAAGCTCTGCTCTATCAGATGAAGCTTTGGATTGAAATAAGCTTTGATACCATAATAGATTTATAAGATCCAAAGAGGACAAGAGGAAAAATGGATTTTGGGAGTAAAACCTTGATATTACTCATTTGGGCAATGGCCCAATATAAGTCTATACAAAGGATGGGGTCACCAAAGGGTGAGCATACCCAAACAAGACTAAAAAGGCCTAAATAAATATTTACATACTCTAACAGAGAGAAACAACAGGATCTCTCGTAAGAAGACTATGACCAGAGATATGGTTAAGAAACTTATTAAAAGCCGATTGGTCCAGTGGAAATCAGTCTTGCAGTGACAAAATCTTGGGCAATTAGATAACATCATCTGTAATCTTTTTTTATTTTTCTCTTTTCCCTTTGTTGTTTTGGTTTTTGTCTGGCTGGTTTGCCTTGTAACTACTTATTTCATTTAATGCACTGGTAGGGGTATAGGTCGAACCCCCCCTCATTCACTGAGAGGGATTTCACAAAAAAAAAAAAAAAACATCGGGTCAAATTTGGTTCTATAGTTCATCGCACGAAGAGAGAATTGGATTACGTTCATGCAGATGTTTTGGGTCCTTCCAAAGTAGTTTCAAATGGAGGACATGGTTATGTGTGTCCTTTAAGAATGATTCCAAGAAGGTCTGGGCTACATGTTGAAGACCAAAGATTAAGTGTTTGAGTCGTTCAAGCGATGACTTTGATTGAGAAGCACTCTAGCATGAAGCTTAAGCGTCTCCATGGCGAAAATAGGAAAGAATTTACATCAAAAGAATTCCAGAAGTACTGTAAGGAAGAAAGCATTGTCAGACACTTCACAGTTAGAGAGACACCACAGTAGAATGTTTCCATTGAAATGATGAACCATACCTTACTCGAGCGAGCACACTACATGATTTCTGAGTCAGGCTTAGGTAAGGAGTTTTAGGCAGAGGTTGTTAACACAACATGCTATTTGGTGAACAGGTCACCCGCTACCGCAATAGGATTGAGGTCTCCATAGGAGGTTTAATCAGGCAAACCGAAATTACTCGATCTTGCGAGTGTTTGGATGTCCAGCTTATTATCACGGCAAAGATAGCAAAGCTAGGCCCGCGAGCAAAGAAAGACATATTCTTGAGGTATGGTTCAGGAGTTAAAGGCTACAGGTTATGGTGCCCGGAATCGCGGTCGTTCATTACTAGAGATGTGACTTTCGATGAGACTCCGTTGCTTACTTCCAGAAAGCAGAGAATAAAGATCGATCTTGAGAGTGAAGGTCACGGTAATCACGTGCATGTGGGCTACATGCTAGATTACTTCGTTAGAGGAAACAATTCATGTTCTAGAGCAACAATCATTAGTAGCCGACAGGACAAAAAGGGCTATCAAAGTCCAAGTCGGATTTGTTACGACTTACGAGTAGTTGGTACCTTATGTACTAACTCTAAGCAATGGTAATGAGTCGACCACTTACGGTGAGGCAGTTCACGATAGTGATTGTGCACCGTGGAGTGCGACTATGAAAAGATAATAGTCTCTTCATAATAATCAAACATGAGAGCTAGTTGTGAGACCTAGAGGTCAGAAGGTAATTTGGTTGCAAGTGGGTGTATAAGAAGAAATAGGAAACTCCAGACGATGTTTTGTACAAGGAGCGATTGATTGCGAAAGACTACTTACAGAAAGAGGATGTCAACTACAATGAAGTATTTTCGCATGTAGTGAAACATACTCATCCGTATTTTATCGGTCATGGTGGCATTGTTTGATTTCAAGCTGGAGCAGTTCGATATAAATACGGTGTTCTTGCATGGTGATTTGAAGGAGCAGATCTACATGCATCAGCTCAAGGGAACATGATGAAAGGAAAGGATGACCATGTGTGCAGATTAAGGAAGCCCTTGTACGAGCTCAAGTAGTCACCGTGACAGTGGTACAAGAGATTTGGCGTATTCATGGCTGATCATGGGAACGTCAGAGTATGATCACTGCTTGTGCGTCTAGTTCAAGAAGCTTTGCGACGGTTCTATGGTATACCTTCTTTTATATGTAGATGGCATGCTTATTGTTGCAAAGAACATGTCAAATATCGATGTTTTGAAATCTTAGTTATGTGATGAGTTTGAGATAAAGAATTTAGACAGTGCTAAGAAGATTTTGGGGATGGAGACTATCATAAATCGAAAGCATGGTACAGTTCGATTGACATAGAAGAGCTATCTGGAGAAGGTGGTTTCCCATTATGGTACGAGTGGTTCTAAGCCAGTTAGCACACTTCCGTCTTTCGGCGACGCAGTCTCCCAACACCGATAACGAGCATGTTTACATGGCTCGTGTGTTGTATGCAAGCACAGTTGGCAGTTTGATGTACGCGATGGTGTGTGCACATCCAGATATCGCATAGACGGTCAGTGTGGTCAGTCATTACATGACCAATCCGGAGAAATAGCACTGGCAGGTAATGAAGAAGATATTGAGGTACCTACAGGATTCGTTCAGATATACAGTGTGATATGTTTGTGCAGATTATGTTAGTGATCTGGATGAACGGGGGACTATGATAGGTTATGTTTTTACACTAGCAAGGGACCCAATGAGTTGGAACTTGGAAAGCCTTCCTACAAGACACGGTTGCATTGTCGACGACAGAGACAGAATACATAGCTATAATAGAGGCCAATAAGGAGGATATTTGACCAAGCATTATTGATGAGTTTGGCCTTGCGCAGCTCAGTGTGGTAGTATTTTCGGATAGCCACATTGCTATCTATTTAGTGAATAATGATCAGGTTCATCACTCACAGATAAAGCATATTGATATCTGGTATCACTTTGTTCGGAAGACTATCAAGGATAGGATTGTTTCTATGAAGAAGATCCATACGCAGTATAATCCTTTGATCTATTGACAAAGACGGTTACAGTGACTAAGTTTAAGCATTGCTTGAACTTAGTCAAGATGATTTGAAGGAGTTTCGCACCAACGGGGTGCTAGCACCGTCAAGGTGCTTTGGCTTGTCTTCAGGACATGATTTTGGACATTGTAAAGATGTTATTTATGCACCGGCAGGTGCAGTGGAGATGACGATCAAATCCAAAGAGAAATTTCGCCAATGTGGAGAAGTGTTGTGGCTTAATTTTGAGAACAAAGAAAATTTACTATTCGACCGATGCTCTAAATTGATCGATCGGTTTTGCTGTACATGAAACGTACATTCTGGAAGAAAGATCGGATTTATCTCAAACCAATCGGATTTACTCGTGACGGTGTTTTCCTAGGTCGGGGCCAAATTGCCTAATCGGACCTAAAAAACGATCGATCGATTTGGCTGCTTTAGGAATCCATTCCTTTTGGGGTTTGGGTCTTTTATGTGATGTAAAACCTATGAAATATAAAGGACGTTGAGAGATCAAACTCCACACGGTAGAGCAATGAATTAAGAGAGACTTGGTGAGATTCTTTGGAGGAAGAGAAAACCTAGGGTGACTAGGGTCATCTCGTTGAAGTTGAGTGTTGCTTGTAACCTCTTGGTTTTTCCATTATAGTGGATCATTTGATTGTCTTGGTCCATGGTTTTCTCCCACAAGAGTTTCCACGTAAAACATGTATCTTCTCTACGTTATTTGCTTTGTGTTTTGGATTTTCCATGTTCATGTTTGTTGCTTTTATTGCCTGAGATTGTGATTGTGTTCCGCAATCGATCCATTGGAGGATTGATTGTGATCCAATCTTTGTGACCCATCGAGGTCGCAACAAAATCATATCCACATGTCCAAGGTGTTAGCGCTCTAAACTCCCAAAACATGAAGTCCATGAAATAGTACGAATTCTATGCTTCCAAATGTTCTCTAAAATCTCATCAAGTTAAAGGAGGTTTCAAGAAAACAATAAACAAGCCACAAGCCTCAAAGGATAATTCTCCAAATAATTGCCTTTATCATAATATTAAGATTAATTTAAAAGTAGAAACCTACATGCAAACAGTTTCAAATAGCGGGGTATAGTGTCATGCATAACTAGAAATTTGGACAACAAATTTCAAGGCAAGGTTGTCGACATGTTTGGTCAAGCTGGGATAGAACCTGAGTAGTTAAATCAGATAGGGGCGAGGGCTCCGGATATGGGACTGATTATAGATAGCACTTAACCTAGACCAATCTGCAAGCACATCTAGAGCACCGAAAACAAGTAAAGGAAAAGGAAAAGGCAAAGTATGATAATCATACCATGCCCTAGAAACAAAATACGAACTACCATCCGGAAAATTTCCAGCAAGGGCTGCTTCTGCAAGTTGCCTTAAGGAAGCTTTTCTACCTCGATAGTCATCAGCACAGACTGCACTCTTGGCCCCATCCTTTAGACAGTCAATGCAATAATCATTGTTGGTCAATCTTGGCCCCCCGTCATACTGTTGTTGTAAGTGCAAATAAAAACGACAAAAGAAACAGCACATGAGACGAAAAATTAAGTATAAATCTCATTCATAATGGAAATCAAGTAACAATTTGTTTTAACCCACAAAGTACAAAGAGCAGAATACAAACCATTCAACTGCAGACAATGAAAACAAAAGTTGAAGGCATCAAAATAATAGATATGGTAAAAAGTGTTTTTCCTTTTTTCCTTTTTACTTTTTCATAATGCACCTTAATTAAATGGATGTACATGGGGCATGAAATCCATAATTTATAATGAAAATTAAAAAGTAGACATAGGCCTAGAGAGAAAGCATTTGGGTTAGAAGTGGCTTATAAACAATTGATGACTCCTTGCCTGACAATGCAATAAACTTTGATCACATGCAATCACCCATTACATGACAAATAAAGGTCAACCTGAAGCAATTAATGTTCTGTTAAAACCTTCTTATAATAGATAGTTGTGCATATGATTGCATTTGTAAATCTCAACCATATGGAGCTCGTTTCTAGAACCATAATTAAAGTATGATAATTTATACAATGGAATAACAACACTAGAGATGGAATGCTTTTAAGGGGATATAAATCCAGGCATACTAAAAATGAAATATGAGTCAAACTTTGCATAAAACCTCTATATCTAATGTTAAGATCAACGCTCTGATATAGTTGTTGAAGCCATTCAAGCTAACCATTGTATGCTCTTCTTGACACTATTTTATGCTTTTCTTTCTTACTTAGAGTTTTAGTCAAAAATATATAAAAGTGAAATTTTAAGCATTTGAAGTGTTGGCGATATTTCTATCTTTTGTATTAGCAATTTCGTATAAAAAAATTTTACATTATATTTTTTTCTTGGTAGTTCAGTGAAACTTGATATGCTTGACTGTTAATTAAGTAGTTGTCCTACTTTTGTTTATAAAGAGTGAAGTTTTTTTTTTCAAAATAACTAGTTAGGTGGCACGGGTGTTGCACGTGCAATAGTTGCTTATGAAAATAAGAAACATTACATCACTTATACTGAATTAGTTTTTCCATGGATGCTATATCACTTGTGTGATAAATCACTTAGGGGTGCAACTTGGGTTGGGTAAAACCGAGAACTGACCCTAATTGAAATGAAAGAGTAGAAGAAATAGATTTCATGTTCTATTAGAAGAGATGTAATTTCACTGAATAGAGGGACTTACAACATCAAGTTGTGGGCTTCATTGTATTAGCTATAAAATATGAATAGAAACAATACTACAAAAAAACACTGGATCGTTTATATTTTATACTGAATTTTGGCTTTTCCATGGATGATATATCACTTGTGTGATATAGAACATTAGAAGTTGTGTGATATCATCTGTGGGGTTATTAAAAATTGGAGCATTTCTCTCGCTCTTGTTGCGAGTTTTGATCCTTGATCTATCATGTGTAGCCACACTCACATCCACAGGTGATGTATTCACCACTATGGTGGTTCCTTCCCTATATATATATATATATATATATATATATATATATATATATATATATATATATATATATATATATATATATATATATATGGGAATAGGAAGCATGGTCCTCCCGACGAACCAACACACTAGTCCTCGACTCCTCCCTTCAATTCAAGTGCCATGTGGCAATTTTTAACCGTAGTTAGAGGTTGGTCGAGGTAGGTTCACCCCTCCTAAGAATGATCATGAAAAAAGAATTAGGAAAAAATATGCCAAGTTGCATTTTAAGATTAACCATAGCAAGGGGTATTTGCGCACTATAGTTTACAATAAAATTTGTCGGCCGTTGATCCGGTTGTTTAAAGTTTTTTTTTTAATGTTTAATCAAGATCTAAGTAGAGTGGATTGACCATCCATCAAAAAAAAATGTTAAAAAGTACCATGTGGCACCTCAATATAGGGGAGGACTAGCGTGTTGGCTTGTCGGGAGAACCATGCAACCTATTCCATATATATATATATATATATATATATATATATATATATATATATATATATATATATATATATATATATATATATATATATATATATATATATATATATATATAGTCTGGTTCTCCTAAGGGACGTCCTCCATCCTTATCTTGGGGGATAAAAAAAATTGAGGGACCTAGAGATTTCATAATTTGCTGATTTTTTGGAGAGGATGGTCACCTTGTTATAGATAGGACCCCCACCAAAAATCAGCAAATTACAAAACCTCTAGGTCCCTCAAATATGCTCTTCAATTTAACGGTTAAAATGGATGGTCGATAATGAAGAGCATATTTGAGGGACCTGGAGGCATAGATCAAAAAATCGAAATATTTCGCGAATATCGCGAAATATTTCGGAAAATCAAAAGCCCGGCACGAAATCCCGCAACAATATCGAGCGGAATAAGAACTGTAAAAAAATCGTGAAATATCGCTCGAAATTTCACGAGATTTATGGGAATGCGAAATATCGCAAAATATCGGCTGACAGTGGTCCCACCTCACGTGGCGTGGCCGCTGGCGTGATGTATCGACGATATTTCGGGAAATATCGCGCGAAATCTCGTCGATACGAAGGGTATTTATTTCGCCAGACAGGTGGGGCCCATTTTCACGTGGGCGCGGCAGACACTGACAAGTGGCGTCGAAATATCGACGATATTTCGCGATATATCGCGTGAAATATCGCAAGACGGAATAATTTTCCGACAGCTGGGGCCCACCTCACGTGCTGCAGCTGGCGAAACTTTCGCCCGGACGCGATATTTCGCGAAATCTCGCGCGAGATATCGCGAAATGTCGCGATTTAATGAATTTTTCTGGCTTCTGTTTCGTTGTTTCGCTGTTTTGGCCCGAAAAATCTGGCCAGCTGTTTCCCTGTTTCGCTTTCACTTTCGGTGGTCACTGCTGCAGCTCTGGTTTCGGTCATTCGGTGTTTTGTTTTGGCCCGAAATTTTTTTTTTATTTAAAGCCCCTCCCTCCCATTCCTCCCACAGACCACAGTCCCCCCCCCCCCATTCCCTCACTCTCCCACTCCCGAAGCCGAACCCTTTTGGCCCGAATTTTTTTTTTTATTTAAAGCCCCTCCCTCCCATTCCTCCCACAGACCACAGTCCCCCCCCCATTCCCTCACTCTCCCACTCCCGAAGCCGAACCCGACCCGAAGTGATTTCGTCTCCCTCCCTTACTCCCACAATCCCACTCCCTCCCTCTCCCACTCCCGAAGCCGAAGCCGAAGCCGAAGCCGAAGCCGAAGCCGAAGCCGAAGTGAGTCACACGACTCACACAGTCCCACTTCCGTTTTCCTTAGAGGTACGAATTCCGTCTCTCTTCCTCTCTCCCTATTCCTTACTGTGACTTGGTTTTTGTAAAATTAAAAAACGACGAGACTGGTTTTTGTAAAATTCAAAAACTGGGTTCTGTACGCACTACGCACAAGCCCCTATGGCCTATGTGGTGCACAGTGCACACTGACTTGCACTGAGAGATACGCACAAGGTTGCACAAGGTTGCAACTTGCACACACTCTATGCAAATTAGTGCTCACCAGTTTGTAGGTTTATCAGTGTTGTCAAGGCTGCTAGGCAATGCCCAAGCAGACCGGACTGCCTAGGCGAGGAGACGAGTGACCTAGGCGACAAAAACTTTATGTAATACCTATAATGAGAAAAATAAAGAGAACCCTAAGAATCATACAAAGATTAGATAGAAAAAGACGGATATAGAGGGAGATTAAAAAAAAGAAAGTAGCAAAAAGGATTAAACAGGAAGAGTGAGGAAGGAGTATTACAACAAATAAAAGAAAAAGTAACCCCAAAATGAGAACACAGATATGTACGCTTGTTCACATATCTTATTTATTTGTTTGCTTGATTTAATCATTCATACTTGCCGAAATGTTTAATCAAAGAATTTATAAACGGATTTTCTTCAAAACTTTGTTGATATATTTGTACAAGTTTGAAAAGGTTTCCCAGAAAACTATGTAAAAAAATGGAATTAGGCATATATCTAAAATCTGACCGATCGATATTTTTTTAATATGACGGGTTCAATGTATACATCTGTAAACCCTAAATCTAGAACCAAACCGATCTTGATTATGCTCTAGAGTTTGATCATTCTAAAATAAAACCGATCAAAATTTGTGTTAGACCGGTTGGACGGTCAACGGACTGAAATTCTTCGGGGAGCCCGATCAGACCTCCTGGTTAGATCGATCTAGGAAACCCCTTTGAGTAGGATGCACTTTGAGTTTGGTTGAAATTGGTATTCATAGGACTATATTATCTCAACTGATAGGACCATAGTAGGATGCACTTTGAGTTTGGTTGAAATTGGGATTCTTTGATAGATAAGGCCTCTCCTTTGGATATATAGTCTGTATTTTCAACCAACTATTCTTATGAGCTGGCTAGTCGTTCACTCGTTCATCAGTTTAGACTTCTTTTATAGTTCAATATTACTTATTAATTATTATCATTTACAGATGGCCTCCCAACCTCCTCCGCATAGAGATTCTGGGTTAAAAGACATAGGGTGGCAGCACGGCTTTCCCTTGGACACAAAGAAACAGAAGTCACAGTGTGCATATTGTGGCAAACAGATCGGAAGTGGAGGTGTTACACGATTGAAACAGCACCTCGCCGGCTGTTTCCCCGATGTAGCAGAGTGTTTGAAGGCTCCGCTTGAAGTCAGAGTATTCATGCGCAATCTATTGAGAAGCGGAGACAAAGGAGTTCAGCTTCGAACCCCTAGGCAACCCAAGAAGGGACGGATCGAGAAGTCCCGAGACTCCCGACATACCAACACTCTATCAACAAGGAGTCATTCAGATGATATCGAGTACCCGCTAGATATTGAGACAGAAGAGAAGGCTCAGTTTCGACAGGCGGTCTTAGATTCGAGACACTCTCAGCGGGAGCGAGCTGAGAGAGGATGGATGCCGACACAGTTTGCTCATGATGCCAGTGCAAGCGGTAGTGGAGCTGGTCCGGCAAGGGATGATGATGATGTACCTACATGGACTACGAGTGAAGAAGAAAATGCTGATGATGATGTCATTACATGGACAAGTGATGATGAATGATTATTTTTACTTCTTCGTGATGAAAATAATGTATATATATTATTCCAGCTTAGCTATAAACTTATAATTGTTCATGTAAGTTAATCAATATTATCAAATATCATTTTGCGTTGTTTGGACTTTGGATATCATATCTTTAAACCCCCGAGTGAGATGCATCTGTACAACGTGCATAAAAATCAGCAGCGCCTGCATAGAATACATGATATGTGAAGCTCTACCGCCCTAAACAGGGTAGAAATATTATTTGAGTGTTCCAAAGTGTGTATCTATGCTTGATTTATGACTATCTAGAGTTTCATTAAAAAATTCCTTCGAAAAAGCAATATTTCCACCATTTCTGTAAAAATGCAATATTTCCACACTGTCGGAATATTTCCACGAAATATTTCCATATCCAGAAGGTCGAAATTTCCACCGAAATGGAGATTTCGAACCTTGCCTGGAGGTTCTATAATTTGTTGATTTTTGGTGGGGGTCCTATCTATAACAAGATGATCATCCTCACCAAAAATAAGCAAATTATGAAACCTCTAGGTCCCTCAGATTTTTTTGTCCCCCAAGAGAAGGATGGGGGACGTCCCTTAGGAAAACCGGACTGTATATATATATATATATATATATATATACATATATATATATATGCTGCGGCATGCGGTAAGTGCGGCCCCACACCGCAGCCGTCTGATGCATGCGCTGCGTGCATCGCATGCCCGCAACGGTGCATCAGACGACAGCAGTGCGATGCCGCACTTACCGCATGCCGCATTATAGCATTTCTCTCTCTCTCTCTCTCTCTCTCTCTCTCTCTATATATATATATATATATATATATATATATATATATATATATATATATATATATATATATAAATAATAGTGATACATTGCGGCGGGTAACATGCGGGCTTAACGTGCAGCACCCCCTTTCGGGGGTATTTTCGAAATTTTTTTTTTTTGGGGATTAATCACCTACCCTTGGATTGGACACACAAAAAATTTCAGCCCGATCCAAAACCTGTAGGCCGTCCAAATGTGTTGATCAAAATGGCAAAAAAAATGAACAACCGATAAAAGATCAATACATTTGGATGGCCTACAAGTCTTGGATCGAGCTGAATTTTTTTGTGTGTCCAATCCAAGGGTGGGTGATCAATCCCCAAAAAAAAAAAATCCGAAAAAACCCCCGAAGGGGGTGGCAGCACGTTACCCGGCCGCAATATATCACTACTCTCTCTCATATATCACTACTCTCTCTCTCTCTCTCTCTCTCTCTCTCTCTCTCTATATATATATATATATATATATATATATATATATATATATATATATATATATAATGTTGCACATAATGATATGATATTAGAATTCTCGTTATGAAGTTATGGAAAGTACATTGAAATGGATCCATTTCATGTGAAAGTTTCAACTCCCAAGAAAAGAAGAGGGCCTTATTGTTGTCTTCAATTGGGTCTTATATGTTTTTCATAATTAACAAAGGATCAATTGATTTTTTCCACAATAAAATACTCTATTAACAATTCACCATCCAAAAATGGACCATGTTCTTTTGATAAACGATATCTCATTGAACAGGCCATGTTATTTTCTTTTTCAAACAGTCTGTTTTTTTTTTCATATAGACATTATTGTAAGCCTCAAAGGTAGACTTTCTTTTATGGTTCCTCCATCCAAAATGAAGGATTAGGTTCCTTCCATAAATAAAAATCTCATAGGATGGCCCTTAATGTGACCATGCAATCACTCCTTCAAGGGTGACAGCTTATGATTGTGCGTGATATCCAATTCAAACCATTGATAAATGTGGGTCACATTGAACATTTGAACCCACCACAATACAAGTGCATGTAAGATATTAGATTTGTGTACGAGTACAAACTATTATTCTTGGTAGACATCTCTTTTGATCTCTATGAAGCGATTAAAAATTAAAAAACCTAGCTATCTAATAGTTTGATGATTGTGCGTGATATCCAATCCGAACCATTGATAAATGTGGGTCACATTGAACATTTGAACCCACCACGATACAAGTGCATGTAAGATGTTAGATTTGTGTACGAGTACAAACTATTATTCTTGGTAGACATGTCTTCTGATCTCTATGAAGCAATTAAAAATTAAAAAGCCTAGCTTATATAGGTATATATCAAAATGAAAAATTAAAATCTCAACATACCACTTATCTAATAGTGGACATTATAATATAGTTTTCAATGGAATGAATATGAACCCACTTCCTCATATTAAAAGGTGCTTATGAGTTTGATGAATCCAAAATTCTCCCATATTGTTTTCTAACATGAATTACATGTCGGCAGGATACAAACTCTCGTAAGTATGAGTACAAAGTCAAAATTTAAGAGGGTTATGCATGTGTGGTGTAATGAAACTAAGGGAATTAGCCAAAATTGTACGAGAAAAGGTAGCTACATAAGATGACATGAGAGTTTCATTTGAAAGGGGAATTTTTACTTCGGAGCACTTAGCAGAGCTTGTTTGCCAAACTTCATCACCAACATCAAGAGAAGGCACTGACCGATATATAGAAGAAATTAGTGATTTGTCGAGCTGAAAAGATTTTAATATATTTGAAGGCCTTGCATTTTTGCTACAAACAATAGAGCAAAATCAAGGATCTATGTATAGGATGCAGTGGTTGGATTGAAGTTGTTAATCGTAAAACCATATTTTAAAATAAAATCTATTAGTTGGAGTCCAAGTGGAACTGCAATGCTTCACCAATAAGCCATGTGAGAGAGGACGGTCACTGAAGGGCTCATGAGACCTTAAGCCTCACGTTTGGAGTAAGGCTTGCTTGTGGAGTTGCTGCAAGTGAACCAAAGAATGTGTGTGTGTGGGTTAAAGAGAGAGAGAGGAGAAAAATGATATTCTCACTTCTAAGGTTTCTTTTCGGCATCCGTGCTCGGGCTTCTCTTGTATGGGTTTTTGTCAGATTTCTCGTATCTCCCAAAATTGATCGGTACCGGACCGCGGCTTGAGTGGAGGCGCGAGGCTTGGCCGGCGTTGGGACGGGTGTAGGTAACAGCGGAGGAAGAAAGAGGAGGGGGCTGTACTGCAGTGCCGGAGTGGAGATAGACCCCTCCTTCCTTCCCTTCTCTCTCAGCTGATCCGAGACCGAGGGCTTGCTCTGTTTTTTTTTTCTGGGAAAGAGAGCGTCAGAGGAGGAAGAGAGAGAGAAGGGAGGGAGAGGGGGAAAGCCCCCCGGCGCCTGCGAGACTAACCGAAATTTGGGGGTAATGGCGACAGATCACAGTCGTTTATTCACCTTGGTACCGATCAGTGAGATCTCGGTCTCTCTTTATGAGAACGTGGTGCGGACATATCACAAATGTGGGCCGATAGATCGAGGGTTATCAATCTAGACCGTCACTTATACTTCCCAATTATCCTTCCTTCTGAAATATAATATAGACTAGTGCATGCCCGTGCCTATCGGCACTGCAGCGGGCAGCCTTCGGTGGCAACACACCTGTTAGCAATGCAACGGACCACCTTCACGGCAAGACATCCCCCGATTGGCACCAAGCGAGCAACCACCGCCCACCCCACCCACCCCACCCCCAAAGCCAAATCTTCTGCCCATTTATCTCATTTCATAATAAAGAATTCTGGCTCTTCCCAGGAAAGCGCTGGCAACAACATAAAGGATCTCATTTCAGTTTGATTTGAGTTTGGCTCCCTGGAGCTGATACAATTACTCAAGGCGAAGCATCTGAAACATAACTGCACACTCACACGATCTTTGCCGATGATGACCGGCGCTATAAAATGGATCTCTGCTGAGTGGGGTCGAGAAGACAAAAAAGGTGAAGGGCTTGTCCCATCATATGCCCCCCAAGTCACAGTCGTTCGTTGCACTCATACCCGACCCGTGCATCGAACTCAGTACGAACCGACAGGCAAAGAAACAGATGTGATTGGCCCCCCGACATATGCTCCAAGTTGTACCTGATCATTGTCGTCCCTTTGCCTACCGGTTGGGATGAATGTGATACACCGATCGGGTTTGGGTGCAATAGACGGCTATAACTTTGGGGTCAGACAATGGGGACGAGAAATGCAACATAAGATTTGGGTTTCCAATTTTTCATATAACCATGATATTACTTAGTTGTCATCACGGATCAATAACAAACAGCTTGAGCATCTCTCGGGGTACATCATAGCCACACGATGGTAGCCACCGTGACGGATGCATCGCACTCATCTCGAACTGCACCCGTCGGCTTCTCTGATTTAAACAACTATTGTGAAGAGAGGTGTTGGCTCCAACATTTCTAATTGTTTCGTGATGCTAGTTAAGATGGTATCACGGTTATAACAACGTTTTTGTACCACCGAGGAGAGAGACGGAGAGGGCAGTGTTTTGAAAATCAAACCAGATGGGTGGTTCAACCGGTTTAGACTGAAACCGGAACATGTTTCGGTTTAGTCTTTGAATAAATCGGTTTGTACAACCGAACTGGGTAGTTGAACCGGTTTGGACCGGAACATGTTTCAGTTCAGTCTTTGAATAAAGCGGTTTGTATGTTAACCTAGTAATCAAACCTTTCTATTAAAGAATTTAGTATATATCTATTTTAAAAAATATATTTTCATGCGGTTCAAATGGTTGAACCACCGGTTTAAACAAATTTGGGCCGAACCGGATGCCTTTTCGGTTCGCCTTCCGGTCCGATTTTGAAAAAACACAGAGAGAGATTGTGGGGGAGAGAGACCGAGAAAGAAAGACGGGAGAGAGAGAGCGTGGAACAGAGACGCGAAGAGAGACGAAAAGAGAGCGAGAGAGATCGGAGAGAGAGAAACGGACAGAGAGAGGGAGAAGGGGAGAGAGAGATCGGAGAGCGAGACGGACGGAGAGAGGGAGAGACGGATGGAAACAAAGAGAGAGATCAGAGAGAGACGGACGGAGAGAAAGAAAATCGGAAAGAAAGATACGGAGAGAGAATGAGATCGTGGAGAGAGAAAATCGGGAAGAGAGACAAAAAGAGAGCGAAGAGAGAGACGGACGGAGAGAGGGAGAGAGAGATCAGAGAAAGAGAAACGGACGAAGAGAGAGACGTACGGAGAGAGAGAGATCGGAGAGAGAGAAATAGACGGACGGAGAGAGGGAGAGAGAGAGAGAGAGAGAGACGGACGGAGAGAGAGAAGAGAGACGGACGGAGAGAGAAAATTGGGAAGAGAGAGACGGAGAGAGAAAATTGAGGAGAGAATGACATCGTGGAGAGAGAGGGAGAGAAAATCAGGAAGAGAGAGCGAGAGAGATCGGAGAGAGAGACGGACGGAGAGAGAGAGACAGACGGAAAGAAAGAGAGACGGACGGGGAGAGAAAGAGACGGACCAAAAGAGAGAGACAGACGGACGGAGAGAGAAAATCGGGAAGAGAGAAATACGAGGAGAGAGAAAGATCTAGGAAGAGAGAGAAAGAGAGATCCGGGGACGAAGAGAGAACGAATGTGATCGCGAGAGAGTTTTGTCTAATCAGCATTTGGTTCCTTTTTGTCGAGTCAGCACAAAACCGTCGTCCCTTGTTATATAGATATATGTAATTTAGCGTGTCCCCCAACGTGTTCGCGTCCTGATTTTTTGAAAAATGTCATGTCTGTGTCGTGTCCGTGTCTGTGCTTCTTAGGCGAACACAAAGAAAGTAAAGATATTTGATGGGGCATTGTAAAGTATGCCCCTAAAATTCTCATGAATCGAATATCACTTCGTATTCTTGACTCCAAAGGTTGTGATTGTTCACAGAGGGTGGTGGAGTTATGAAGGTGATGAGTCATCACGGTTAGGATGAAGTGAGAGAAAAACGGGATTGTCTTTTTTGATTGATCGAAAACAACCACAACTCGTGGAGTTATGAAGGGAGATAAACAAGTTGGCGTAGTTATGGTGACAAGATTAGCCATGTTTCTTCTTTACTTTTTAACTTTCTTTAGAGAATTTTGGAGGACTCTTATGCCAATTACAATCGTATAAAGTCTAGTGTATTACTTTCTAGTTTAAAAAAAGGAGCACATCTGGTGTATTTACAACATGTTCATGTAGAAACGATATTTTCTTTATCTTAGAACTTCTTTAATTAATTATCCCTTTAAATTGGGTTGAAGATTCGTCCGTACAAATAGAGGATTCAATATAGCATAAATATCTGAGACGTCCGTGTATCTAAAATTATTCTCAAATAGAAGCCTCTTTCATCATACCTCATTGAAAGACCAAATCTGAAATCCATCAAAGACATGATCACCAGAAAGGATCCGTGGCATCGATCCTTGGGTCAATGGTCGTCTTTTTAGGACTTCAAGTTCATAGAGAAGTGTTCTTCAAAAAAAATTCATAGAGAAGTTTGGAGTCGAAATCATTTCCATTATAATAGAAGGGGGAAGAAAAGGATTATCCCATACAATAATTTGTTGGGCTTCATGAAAGAAAAAAAACCCAAAGAATATGAAATTCCCACGTCAAAGGAGAGATCTAAATTTTTGGATAAACGGCAATTCGTGAACTTCCTCCCGGGCTGCTTCTAGATAAAGAGTTTCCTTGGTGGTTGTGTATGTTCTTCTTGGCTACCCTTCTCCATCCAATAATGCCAAAGGTGTGGTTCAATCCTTCATTGTACTTCTTCTGATAGTTATAACCATATAGGGAAACTTATTTTCCCCTATTCAGTTCCATTTTCCATTCTTGCATTCCTTTCCCCGCTATCGATGCAATTACTATTCTAAATTTAATCAAATGAAGTGTTTCCCGCATTCTTTGTTTCTGAGCTTGAGTAGTATTCTAGTAGCTAAGTTATTTCTTGTATATCTCAGATTTAAGACAATTTTTAAGGTTTTAGAAGTCAATAAGGAGAAGAGGAACCGTTTCCTATTATTAGCTATTTTCAAGCAAAAGCACATTGTTCTAGCCTTCACATAACTCCCTTTAAGTTTTCATAAGATATAATGGTTTTGTAATATTGAGGGGGAAAGCCTAAGTAAAAGAAGTTGAATTGAAGAAACCATATGCATTTTAACAACTTTAAACAAAGATAGAGAATATTTAACATAAACAACGATCGGTTATGGGGTAGGTGGGAGTCGTGGGATGGGGAAGGATGAGATATAATTTCAGCTAAAAACTAAGAGGTCAACATTGAGATCTCATTTAGTATTTAGAGTTCATATGGAAAAGAAATTTTACATAGCAGTTACTATAAAGTATAAACTGAAGTGACAAATCATGTAAGGTATCTACTTCAATCACAATAAACACTTACTTTAGAGTGCAACTTGTCCCAAGCTATAATTGACAACCGCTTCATGGAAGTAATCTTTGAAACTGGAACTTTTCCATGTACACACTGAATAGGGCTGTTGTCAATGCAACTGCAGGAAACAACATTCGATGATATGATAAATGACAGGAAGGATCCTTTATGACTGTCAAAACTAGCTTAGAAAGCTGAGAATAATTTATTTGTTTACATATGAGGACAATAATTGTAGAGAACATATCGATAAAGATTTTTCACCAATTTAATTTATCATTGCGGACAGCATGCTGATCTAAAACCAATTAAACAACTGCAGATTCAACTTAATAGTCAAATGATCTACATTTCCTTGTGTATTATAATCTCAACAATTTCAACTGAACCAAATTTTGATATTTGACAAGAGTTTTCTAGTATGAAATATCCATTTAAATACAAGTCATTAGAAGATTGAAAAACGCATGGGTACTTCAATAAAAGAAACTTCCTTCCATGGAAAAATCCACATTTCGTAAAGCACCGTGAAAAAATGCAATCCATAATCTTCAATAAACTAAATCTCAAGCATATATCAACAATATAAGTCTAAGAGTCAAAAGAGCTGCATCATTACCGAAGCGCATTTGGTTAATAGGAAAGCCAACGGACAAGTTAAATCAGATACAAAATAATGCTGCTATTATTCTAAAGCACCACATAACGCCAAAATCATCTTATAATCATCCGACATCTCACACATGCATGCATTCAAATACGAAAATGTAAAAAACAGATACTGAGGTTTTAAAAGCTGATGTAAACATAGGCAAAAGAAGGATGACTACTTACGAAGGAGTAATATTATCAGCCCACTGGCGTAGCCAGTCTGTCGAAATCCAGAAGTATGGATCTTTGAGTGAGATAACAGGAGCTTCTGAAAGAACTGATCTTACTTCTTTCCGGCGTTCTGTTATATAAGCCACCTGTCTATCTTTCTTGAGTTGGTACTCTTCACAAGCATTGACATATGATGTGTTTAGCTCCTGTATCTCTTCAAAAAAATGTGGTGGCAGAGAGCTGCAATTTATGTCTACATCCATGGCAACCGCGTCACCTGCTCTGTTGGGTCTGCAACCGTTTTCATTAATATTTATGCAATTATACATCAACATATATGCATCAGTTGATGAAAACATCTCTTCATGACTAGAGGTATTGGTATCTGATGATGGTGTCAGCTGAGCATCAACATGGTCACCATTAGCAACGGTCTCCACCTTTGCACATGAATTCAGCTGGACTGTTGGCTCAGATTTTTTAGTTGAATTTGGGGAGACTTCTCCTTCTCCAAAGGGATGAAAACCCAATTTGGAGACATGCTCATCATCAAACTCCCACCACTCTCCACTGTTTTCATCCTTAATATGTGCAACATAATGTCCACTGTTAACAGCAGTACCCTTGTGAATCAGTATGGCAGAAAGTTCATACAATAAACCTGACTCGGAAGTGTTGCACATCCTTTTAGTCATATTTAGTTGCCTTGGAAAACTAAATGAAGAAGTTATTTTCTTCTTTGTTGTCGTCTGCAGAAGATGCAGAGGTTATAGAAGCAAGCAATGAACACACAAGAAAGTCATTAGCATATAGAAAGATGGTGCCCTGATTAGTCCCTTATAAGGGGGTCCCAAACATGCATGAAAATCTGACAAAGAATTCGGATATTTGTAGAGAAAAAAAAACGCATTCCATAGACAACTGTTTTAAAACTCAGAAAAACTCGACCGAGTCAAACCGAGTCGAGTCGACTCGACTTGGACAGATTTTGAGTCGAGTTACTTGGCCGAGTCGGAACGAGTTTGGATAAAACACGGCCGAATCGGACCGAGTTTACTCGACTCGGCTGCCTTTCTAGTTGAGTCCGAGTTTCGAGTTTTTGAACAATGCCATAGACTGAGTGACTACCTTGGGGAGGAAAACATAGCGCTTAAGCTGGAAGTTTAGCACCGAAGGGAGTGATCGAAGTTGTATACTGCGGGTAGCGTCAACTCGGATGCCACATGACTCGCAGAAATACTGATTTTCTCCATGCAGTTCTTCCAAGCTTAAGTAATCATCTAAACTTTCATCTAAATTATTTAAACCCTTGATGTTCAGCTCTAGTTCATAAAAGTCTTCCATCTTTGAAGATGCTTCAGAATTTTTTCCACACACCGAGCACCTTCAAAGCAAAAATTATCAAGGCTGATCATTTTTCCCATTACAGTAGCATCAGTGGTCCAAAATATGTATGGAAGATCCAAACCCAAATTATAGTAAGGAACATGTCATAAAATTCTATCAACTCAAAAAGAAGATGCTAGTAGCAGGTATTTCAAAGTAAATAAATAAAGAAACACAAGGCAAGTATGCTCTTAAGAAACAAACAAATAAAACCAGACCTTCTCAAGGGAAAAAAAAAACATATCCAATAAATAAATGCATTGCCACCTATCTGAACGTATTTTATGTCTCAGTGTATGGATGTTTGCATGTGCATGTGACTGCAAGCTTCAGCACAATTTAGAGCAGGGTAAATCCTCATGAAGATGTCTCAGTTCTAACAGCAAAAGCATGGAAAATACAAACTACAATACAGGTTCTAAGTTCTAACTAATAGACATTCTTTAGACACCATCTACCACCTCTACCATCTGACAAAACATTGCCTCAAGTCATCCGGTGTAAGCTCTTTAAGTTTTTGAAGAGGATGTATTTCCCAAAAGAAAAGTTATCTGCCAGTAACAGAGAAGCGAGAACACTATACATATCAGGCCTATATCCAAGAAAATTGTGTATTCAAGCAATAAAAATTAAACATAGTACTGAAATATTTATAATGGTTACATCAGAGCAAAATTAGTCAAGTAAAAAAGAAAGAGGAGAATTCTACATATTGAAATGCTCTCGTGTTTAAAGCATATAGTTACGCAAAGGCCCAAGACCAGTATGAAGTCCACCTACAGGTTTATAATCAATACTGCTTTGAATTGGTTCACCGAACCAAACGACCTGAGAACTTCCCTATTGAGATTCAGTGATCTATTGAAATATCTCTTTTTCCATTCTAATGGGGAAGCAACAGATGCATGTGCATGTCCATCTAAGTTTCTTCAGAACTAGAAAATTTGTTATCGGCGTCGCCTAAAAACCAAAACTTGGCAGTGAGGTAAGTATAACGTGGCCCATAAATTTTCAATGGTGAACATAATAAAGCAAAAACTCCATATATTTGAGGAAGAAAAATTGTTATCAATGTCGCCTAAAAATTCAAACTTGGAAGTGAAGTATCACATGGCCCATAAATTTTCCCATAGTGAAAATAATAAAACAAAAACTCCATATATGTGAGGAAGTGTTTGTGATAATGTGTAATTCAACACAATACACCAATAACTCACTAAAAAAGTAAAGCAGATAAAGGGGAAAATATAGACAAAAAAGGTCCTAAGCAGGCATCTGCTAACTCGAGCAACAGGCTCCAGATATATCAAATAGAAAGCAAAAAGAGAAAATTAACAGGATGCATAACTGATGACAGCATCTAACAACTTCAGCTTAAAATGCATGAGTCTAGTTTCTTACCGAGTCACATGTGATACACTGCCACTGAATAAATCCTGGACAACAGTTTTAGCATTGGACACCTTTGAATGACTTAAACAGCGTTCTAACAAAGAAAGAAACAAGGTGAGGAATTCGTGGCTATCCTGCTGAACACCATTGTCCAACTCTAATGTCTTGATGAATGGAGCCGAGTCGATAAAAGCCATTTTACTTGAGTGCAACTGTGCAAATAGTCGTGCAAGCTGATCCAACACAGGATGCTGCATCAGGAGGTCTGGTTCAATGGAGAAAATCCCAGTCCTGAAAGAAGTGTTCATATAAAGACATTGAAGTATACTGTTGGCATAGCAGGTTGCACCCAGATTAGTCAATCCAGCAGGAGTATCAGTTGAAGATCGAAGATCCTTGCACGGATTTGGACCAAGAGAAAGAATGATATCCGGCATCCTCTGCCATAGACCAGTCTTCCTAGTTCCATTAGATGGTGGAATAAACCCACAAAAGCAGTTAGGGGAGTCTTTTGCATTTACTCGGCAGCCCTGACAAACAGGCTTCCAAACCAAATACAGCTGGCATACATCACTTTCAGAAATCTCACCCGTAAGATGAATTTTTCTGAGAAATCAGCTTATACATTAGTAAAGTCAAAAGGTTAAGGCCACCAAAAAAAACCCTCTTAAATATAAAACCAAACCTCAGGATCTCAGAGGAAGGATCATCACAGTCTTCGGCTTTCTGTCTTTTATTTTTGCCACGTGTATTTGGTTTGCTCATTGTACTGCCAACTTCACATAAATATATAGATTCTGATGCAAACATGAACTAAGAATCAGCTGAAATAATTGAAAGGCATGTACTCAATTATTCACTCAAACAAAGCACTATGCAGATTGCAGAAATGCTGAATTTGGCAAGAGTGCCCCCCAAAATCTCCAGATACAATTGTTTTGTCTTTTATTTATGCCAACACGTGTATTTGGTCTGCTCATTGTACTGTAAAGTTCACATAAATATCCAGATTCCAATGATCAAACTTTATGCAAACATGAACTCAAGGATCAGCTTAAATAATTAGAAGGCATGTGGTCATGTTTGCATCAAGATTGCTCATCGGTCATCAGAATCTGGATATTTAAGTGACGTTGGCAGTACAATGAGCAGACCAAACACACGGGCAAAATTAAAAGACAAAACATTGATATCTAGAGATTTTGGGATCAACTTAATGTCGAATTGAGAAAGAAATTGGTATAATATTTAGAATAGAATAAGCATAAGCACAATATTTTCTAGGTTGGTTGCTATTTCCTACTGGATTGGCAGTTGAACCCATGTGCCCTAGTATGGCCCTACTTTTGGGGTCCTCCTGAAATATGCACATCATACATCTAGGGCCAAGCTAGGTCCACCCGCAAGTAAAAATTGTGGTTCAATCTTCACCCTGATCGATTCATGCAAGGCTGCCCATGAACTAAGGACTACTATAATTGTGTTCCGGTTAGGCTATTATTAAGTCAAGGGTCGTGTTAGCATTGATTGTATGAGCTATATGCCTATAAAGCTGACGTTGGTGCCCCTATAAGGTTATACCTGGAGTCCGACTAGCGTTCTGTTGAGGGTGCGGGCTTTGCCCGATTATCACTCTTATCCATCAAGGGTTGGCAAAATCGCTCCGGTTGGATCCAACTGAACTCAGCCAATTGCCGCAGAACTACAACACAACGTAAACACATGCACATATCTGATTAAACAAAAACAGAAGGTAAGAAAAAAAAGAACACAAATGGATTTTTTGTTGGTTTCACGAGAGAGTATGACTAAAATTTCATTTTAACGATAATGTTAGAAGTTTTTAAAGCACTATCAAGAAAATATTTCATAAATAGACTTGTCATAGATAAAATTGTGATATAGACATGAAAGCCAAAATCGAGTTTAACGGGTTTCAAGAATGGAGCAAGTACGATATACTGATATAGAAATATCAGACTTGAAAGTAACTAAGGATCGACACCTAAATTGGCCAAATTGGATACGTGCAGCCCGAGTTATGACTTGAATTGCCTTGTTGGGCATGATTTGTACTTATGGTCAGTTTCAGCTTTATAAATGGGCTTGATGACTTAAGCTAGAGTGGAATAATTCAGATGTGGTTCAAGATGAATAGGAAAAACGGTTGACGGTCGGATCGTGATATGAGGGATATTGTTTAAAATGGGGTTTAAATGAGATCAGGCATGAGTTTTTCTTTGTTTTCTATTTAGCTAAAGTCAATGAAAAAAGATGAAGTGGGTGACAACTTCAAGCGACAGCAACGACATGGAATGCGAGTGGCTGATGAGAAGTGGCTGCAAGGCAAAATGTGAACGCTTTCGGCACACAGGCTGGTGGTCACGGCCTACGGCCAAACTTTGTGCAGCAGCCATGCGCGCGACAACGAGCTACCGTGGCATGCTAGCAATGCAGGTACGACGTCTGTCCTGTTCCGGGGAGCGCAGGTAGGGAATTTCTTTTTCTATTATTATTTACTACATATATCGTATATATGACTAGAGAAAATGATTTTGTGTTGGTGCTTGGGAGATGTAAACAAAGACTATGGAGGGTTTTATGTGAAGGGGTTGCATTTGTGATGGTTGTGTATGGTAGGAATTTGGAGACCGGAAGATGATGATATTTCTTTAAAATGATAATAAGAGAGAGCGAGCATAGGTTAGAATCCAATATTAGAGAGAGAGGGTTAGGAGCTAGATGACTTCCTAGAGCCTCACTTGAAAGATAGGGTAAGAGAAGGAAGAACTCAGCTCCACGAGACATCCCTTTCATTAGGAAATCATCCTCATCTACTATTCAATAACTTTGATTGCAATTAATGCCCTTTCTATAAGCTCACAAAAAGATAATATCGACAAACTAATCAAATCAAATCATAATCCAATCAATACTAATTTATTTTAAATCTACTTGACGATCTCCTGGAAGGCTGAAACTAACCGCCTTATATCTATGCGGGCCATTTGGCTTGAGCTTCTGGTTTGGCCCGACTTTCGGCAAACATTATTTGCTTTCGTTGTGAAAAACTTGACGAGTTTAAGCCGGTAAGATGTAGATAGCATCAAAGTCCGCTCCACCATGTTACCCTCTTGGGATCAGGATGGTGGAGGCCCAGCAATCGATGACAGGCAGTACAATAATCATCTCCCGGGTCCCACGAGAATGTTTTGTTGGTACTAATCACGTACCATATGTTTGGGAAGTACTGGTGGAGACGGGCGAAGGAGAACGCTATAATAGATTGGGCATGATGCCTCTGACAGTAGTAGATCTAAGTGCAGCAAGACTAGAGGTGTACTCGAGCTACTGGTGGAGAATCTATCCCGATAAAATCAATACGCTGCAAAGGCTCGGCTGGAAGGACTAACCCAAGGGAGTCAACATCATGTGGCGACTTGGCTAGCAACGGATACTCCATTAGTGGCTCCATCAAAGGCGTAAACGGAGGCTCTGCTAGAGGCGCTGCTGGAGGTGGAAGCTCAACTGGAAGCAGAGGCCTCACAGGTGGTACTGTTGGTGGCAGAAGCTCCACTGGTAGGAGTGTGCATCGGTTCGAAACCGACCTATTTAGGCAAAACCCAAACCGATCCAACCTTGGTCGGCTTTGAAGATTTTCAATCTGATCCAAACCGATCTAAGATTGGAATCCAATCCAATCCAATTAAGTCGGTTTGGATTGGATTTGAGGGTCGGTTTAGGCTTTGGACCATGTTCTTATTGCGCTCCCCCCCTTCTATTAGGACCTAGTTCAAACATAAAAAATAATAATTGTTATCAAATCATTAGGCCTAAATAAGATTTTTAACTGATTTTGAGTCATCCTATAGTATTGCAATGGTTGTTGGTAACAAGGGTATATGAGGACATATGGTATATTTAATAAAATATTATATGTATATACATATGTCAGCTAGGTTCGGTTCGGTTTAGGTCGGTTTTGAATTTACAAATCCGTCAACCGATCCAATCATGTCAGTTTTTTCAAAACCCAATCCGATCTGATCCATTGAGTGTGTCGAAACCGATCAGGTTTGGTTTGATCGATTTGATCGGTTTGGTTTGGATCCTGCACACCCCTATCCACTGGAGGCGGAGGCTCCACAGTTGGTGTCACTAGTGCTACTGCCGGAGGTGGGATCTCCAACATAGAAACTCGCATACTAAGGATCAACTAATATCTGTTCAAACACCCTTTGTTGGCATCCAGCATGCCTCTCGTTTTATCGTTCTCACCACCTTAACTCATGTTTGATGTCGTCAAGTACAAGTTGAGTATTTTCATACTTGTCTTCTAACGATAAGAACCAGTGATAACGTAAAACCCATTTGGTGAAAGACTTGGTTGGGAGGTCTAGGCCAGTAGCTCGCCCTTTAATGCTGGATGAAAAGAAAAATTACAATGGGGATTGTGGGGGGATAAAGAGATCGAGATTATAAAGCTTCAATCGTCGTATAAAAATCTTGCAAGCCTCTGTATCACAGAGGTTGAGGGAATATGTTGATGGTCGTTGTGATAGGACATTGCGACTTGCACAGCTAACAAATTGATGTATGCCCGGAAGCCGAAATCCGTATTTAACGATTTTAGGAGTGTAACAAGGATATAATAGAAAATATGGGCTTAAAAATGGCTTTGAATCGACACATGTGTCGGCTAAATCAGAAGTGAAGCTAGAATTATAACTCGACTAGCCTTGTTGGGTTTGTTTTGTAATTCAAGTCGCATTCATCTTTCTAAACAGCCTTGATGACTTAACTCGGGGTGGAATGGTTCAAATGTGGTTTTGAATGTATAGGAAAAAAGGTTGATCGTCGGATAGCAATCGAAAGGTGTATGATAGGGTAGAGTGAAACACAATAGGGCCCTAAATATGATTACGCTAGTATATCTCTTTGTTTTCTCTCTGGCTACAGGTAATGGAGAAATGGAAAGTAGCAGCGGCTTCAAGCTGCAGTAGTGTGACATGGGTGGCTATTGGGAAACGATAGCAACCAAGGCATGTGGCGGACGCAAATGGCACACGAATTGGTGCTCGTAGCATGCAGTTAGGCACTGTGCAAAGCAAACATGGGGCAGCAAGTAGTTGTGGCTGCTAGTGGCACGGAGATGGCGTCGGGTCTACTACGATTAGAGCTGGTGGTGGCCGAAGAAAGCAGGCAGAGGATTTTTCTTTTTTCCTTCGATCTCCTATATCTAACCAGAGAAGGGAATGGGGCTTTGTGTTGGTGTTTGGGTGTGTAAGGAGAGAATGTGGTGGGTTTTCTATGAAGGGGTTGTATGTGTGATAGTGGTGTAAGGTAGGATTATGAGACCAAATGGATATGATGGTTTGCTAAATAAAATGACAACTAGTGATCAAGAATATCAATAAGAGAAAGAGGGAGGGAGGGAGAAAGATAGAAATCATAGGATAGAAGCCAAGATCAGAGAAATGGGGCCAGTAACTAGTCAAGTACATGAAGCAGGAAGCCAAGGAGAGAGGAAGAAGAACTCAGCTCCACAAGACATCGTTTAATTAGAAAATCATCATCATCAATTGTTCAATGATTTTGATTGCAACTAATCACCTTCTTATATGCTTCCAAAAGATAATAATGCCAACTAATCAAATCTAGTCCAATCTAATCAAATCAAAGCTAATTTATTTAATTTCACCGAAGATCTACTAGGATTAACTGCCTTATCCATTAGCTTGGGCTTGGCCAGACTTTATGCATGCACATCAAATTCCATGGCATCCTGATATAAATGAAAATATCGCCCATACCACCCTTCTTGGCAAAAAGGTCCACCACAAAATCTGCAGACCTACATCCATCAGTCCATAGCCTAATAATGATCGTCATATGTCACTTCAAAGTTAGGATATTTGCAACTTCATCTCGTTCAACTGCGGAATTGAGGTATTTTAGATTTAATATATTCATTGATAATTACAAAAGAAACTGAATATGAATGCATGGTAAAGAATAATACATAAAGCACTCCAGATAGCTGAGCAAGGTTGGTCATGACTCATGATCATCTTTTGCTTGGTAATCACAAGAAATGCAGCGCTAGAAGCCTAGAAGAAATCAAGACACCAAATTACCAACCATATACCAAGTTGGTATTCATCAATTCATGTAGCAGCCAGATGAAGATATAGAATCACCATAGAACTAAGAAGCAACCACCCATTGAAGCCCATTAAAGAGAGAACTCATAAAGCCCCATTGACTATCCACATCATCCACAAAATTACCATGCAAAACTTTGAAATCTAACCCAGCACTTTATATGGCTCAAACCACTGAATAAAGAAAGCAGACAAGTAAAATACCAAAATTGGCCATAATTCACAAGTGAGAAAAGAAAGATGGTGGGAAACATGATTCTATAATGCACCTTTCACAAGTTCAAGAACTGTTGATGGGACAGTTCTCTCCTTACTTTTTTGTTTGCGGACTTCATTCACCCACTACACTTTCAGCAACAAAAGCTTAAGGATGTTGGCAGCTAATCTGTTATCCAAAATTGAATCAAGTTCACTTGCTTAGCTCATCTCTGAACACCCCCCTGCGTGTGCACATCCAAAACCTAGACAAAAATAAACAAATGGCCATCAAACATGTAAAAGACTAGCTTCTTCCAACCACCACCAGTATGTTTCAATGAACTACACTGCCAGTAAAAAATTTCAATCCAACATCTAATATGAAAAAGAAGTTTCCTTCGGGGTTTTTTCTCTAATATTATATGTATAGTGAAGAATCCCAACCTTTATTTCTGATAGCGTATAAAGTCGGCTGTTTTGCAATATGGCATAAAATACTTCTACTACTACTATATTTGAAATAATATATTAATATTGTAACATTTCATCTTAGAGTATGTGTGATGGTTTTGAATTCCATTTGTTGGCTTGATCCCAAAGGGATAAGGTAAAAAGACATCTGGTTTGATCATATGCATAGAGGAATATACAAACAAGGTTTTATTTACTATCTAATTAATCTCTTAGGCACCTGGTTTGATAATGTATAGAGCAATATACAAACAATTTTTTATTGACTATTGAATTAATATTTTGTTTTACTTTTTATTTTATTTTTTAGTCTGGTTGGCAGGTTTTCTAGCATACAGGTTAAGCTTAGGAACAAGTATAATTCCATGGAACCAAATTATGTGATTTACTTTTGGATAGAGATTTCTTTGATTTGTTAAGATTTTGCTGGTGATTGTTTTCTTAAGTTGAGGGTGGTGAAACAATTCCCCAATGAAGGGACCGCACCTTGGGACTTTGTTTGAGGCCTCAGTTTCTTAATACATGAATCAATGGACATTTCTAAAAGAAGCAACAGTACTTTTTCAAGAAACTTTTTTTAACTCCTTTCTCTTACCCATGGATTTCACTTGGATTTTCTCCCACAAACCCTCTCTTGTTTTCTAATCTCACTTGGAACCTCTTGCTTTCATTCAAACACCCATCTCAGGTCACCAATCACCTAATCTCTCACCCAAACACCCATCTTCCTCTTCCTTCTAGTACTTTCATTCATTCCTCCTCCCATTTTCCATCTTCCCACTAACCAAAGACCACCTTATTATTATTTTACCTTCTGTTCTTCTTCTTCGCTTATTCTTTTTCGCTTCTTTTCACAATATTAGTTGCAACGGCTCATTATCTCTTGTTGCAGCTAACAAGTAGAAATGACTTACCAAAGAGGAGTTTGTAGAGTCATTTCTCCATCTCTCCTTTCTTTTCAGGTACTTTTGTTCTATAATTTTAAATTGAAATTAGTTCATGCATCTAGTTCATTCCCTGAGATTTTTAACACCATCTACCCTTGTTAGCTCTTCCCTTATATCTAACATTTATAAAGCAAGAACGCTAAACTCATCCTAACCCATCCAAGTCTTAATCATATGTCCCACTACAAGGAAAGCATTCAAGTCAATAATTGGGAGTTCTTGTTTTATACCAACAGATATTCCCATGGCGACTTTGGCGATAAACCCCTCCAACCTTTCCAATTTGTACACATAGCTCATTATACATCTTCCAACATGGACTTTTGTATGTTCACCATAATATTCAAAAGCTCAAAAACCCTAGTTATCAACCCCCCGCCTCTCTCTCTCTCTCTCTCTCTCTCTCTCTCTCTCTCTCTCTCTCTCTCTCTCTCTCTCTCTCTCTCTCTCTCTCTCTCTCTCTCTCTCTCTCTCTCTCTCTCTCTCTCTCTCTCTCTCTCTCTCTCTCTCTCTCTCTCTCTCTCATCCCAGCACCTTGAAACTTACATAATACCATATTTGTTATTCACTCCTCTGACCAACTACCCTCTTCTGCATTCGCATGTTCCCTTCCTCGAGATTAAACATATTGGTTCTCAATCTATTTAACTTCCCAAAGGGATCTTTGCCACCTGCCAAATTTTTGAACAATCATATTGTATATTTGTATACAGTTTAGTGCACGCGTGCAGAACATACATATTAACCATATCATTTCATGGCCTCTCTTTGTATAAGTCTTTGTTGCAGCATGTCTGTTTCGTTTTAAAATGAATATTGTACACATTGGATTTCAAAAAACAAAAAAAAACATTCTTTCTCCAAGTGCATTGAACTCCATATCAGAATTTGCCCCTTCGATCATGTATTTGACCAATATAGTTCCTCCCCCTTTTCCCTAAGGTTGATCTAATCAAATGTACATCAAAATTTCGGCTACAACACAGCATCTACGGTACAGAACAACCCCATAAGTCATGTTGTTCTCCAGCATCTGAACATAAGATGAAGAAATATGAAGTGGTGCTGATCTGCAATTCTACAGTTGCAAGTTTTTCTAGAAACAATTAATTATGTAAATTCAAACAAGTTGAGTGAGGCAATATAACGCATGCAGGATCCAACAAGAATGTAATTGAAGCGAGAATATGCAGGCTGAGCTCTTCTAACTTGATCTGAACAAAATAGCTCCAAGAAATCTAGTGCATGATTCTGTGAGCATGAAAATTCTAGGTTTCATGAACGAAAAGAACTCACGGTTTATGCAAAATCAAGGTCTGAGATATTCTTCAAAGGCCACGGTGTAGTGATCGGAAAGGATCAGAACCCTGGAAGCGCTGTTATCGTGGTGGAGGGCTACGCTCGGGGCTGCTGCGCTGGTGGGCGGCCGGCAGTGGAAGATGAGATGCTGGTGCTGGCCGCTTGGTGGGTAGCGCTTATTATCACGGAGGAGAGAAGAAGAGGTAGAGAGGAGAACAGAGCAAATGAGGAGAAGACGAGGGGGTGTGTCATGTGTGAGTGAGGGGGAGACGGAGAGAGAGGAAAGGTGAAGGGGCGGGGAACTCACACCATAGAGACTCGCGCCCGACATGGAGCCCGGCAAAACTAGGGCTGTAAACACATTTTATTCTCTTTACACGAGTGACGAGTCACACTGCAGAAGAAACTCGTAATTTTGGGTGGGTCTGTATGACTTGTACTCTCATCAGGTAGGGCTGCAACTCGGGCAGGACAGGTCGGGTTTGGGATCAACCCAAACTCAAATCATCATGTATTAGAACCCTCAACCCAACCTCTAACCTGAGATACCTAACTCAAGCCCAACTCAAGTAAAAATTTTCACGCTCGGGTTGGGCTCGGGTTAGCCCAAGTTGGTAGGACGGGTCGGGTTGTGCGGGTTTGAGTATACTTATTTTCAATCATTATTTAAAATTTTGGCAAAACTTGTACTTGCTAATACTAATATAAAACTTTTTTTGCATTTCTATTCCAATTTACTAGATCATTCTGATAATGTCTTTATTTGATAAGCAATAAGAAAAAAAAATATGAAACTGGGTGAAACGGATGGCTGTGATTGCGACCCCTCCGGGATGATTGCGATTGTTACATATATATCAAAGACTCAAAAACATACATGAAGATTGGGTTCGGGTTGGGTCAGGTTGCCCAACCCCTCAACCCGAGCCCCGCTCAAATTCAACTCGGGTTATATTTTTTCAACCCTATCCCAACCCAATCTTCAAATACATCAACCCAAAACCGCCCAAAATTCAGGTTGAGCTTGGGTTGGGTCGGGTCCAACCCGCCCAAGTTGCAGCCCTATCATCAGGTACGAGAAAAATTTTGACGGCCGGTGTATGCGCAGAAACGGTACGGGCCGTCCTTATTGCACAAAACGAGATTACAAGTGTGGCCGGGACCCGGGTGGCTCGGGGTTGACGAGTCCGAGTTGCGGCAAGTGTTGATCAGGGGATTGTGGGAGAGATCCTCTGGAGGGTCCCTTTGATCCGCGTCTCCACGTGGTGTTCGTGCGAGAGCTCTGAAGGAGTTACCCAGGACAGAGGTCTTTACAAGGTGGGGGTTTTGGAGAGGCTAAGGAATATCCGCTGTTTCTTCGGTCCCTTCCGTGCTTTGCGCTTCCTCGGCTAGGGGGTCTTCAGCTTCGTTCCTCGGTCTTCGTGTCTTCTGTGGGGGGAAATTTCCGAGCCGCCTTGATCGAGAATCCCACCCCACAGCCTTGATTGAATTTGATGGTTTGTAGAGTTAGGGATTAGAAAATTGAGAATGAGAGAGATGACACGTGGAGTTGTTGTCGAAGTTCGGTCTTACGACCTACGTCTCCGAGCGAGAGGTGCCACCTGGTTTCCACTATAATAAATATAAAGGTGGGAAAGCGTTCTCTCGACAGGCCGAGAGAAGCTTTTTACAGTGGGGGTTGCACTGAGCAACAAGAAAAGAAACTAGGAGGAGAGAACTAAGCTTTAGCTCTGAATCCTCTCTCCCTCTGATTGAATGACCAACCCCCTTCCTGGATGCCTTGGGGGTCCTTTTATAGCGTAGGCACGTGCCCGATATGTCAGTGATGATGTGGCGCTGATGACGTGGCACTAGTTCTGGGCCTCCTTGCTGGGCCCTTATTGGGCCGTTGTTCGGGCCCAATAAGGGGGAGGGCTTGATCTGCGAGCCCCGTAGAGTGGGCCCATGAACCCGGGCGGGCTTACCAACTTGGGCCGTTGCGCGGGCCCATGCTGCTCTGATCCGGTCCGGTATAATTTTTGCACCCACATCTTCCTCACTCTTTGCTTGACCTCGGCGTCCTTGATCGTCGGTTCGCGGCATCGATCGTGCTTTTGGCGTTGGCTTTGGATTTGGCTTTTTGGCTTTGGCTTGGCTCCGGCGTGGCTCTGGCTTTTGCTTTGCTTCGGCGCTTGCGCTTGGACGTAGACGGGGGAGTCTTGCGATGCTTTCGTTCTT
This sequence comes from Chamaelirium japonicum, assembly GCA_947650365.1. Classification (NCBI taxonomy): domain Eukaryota; kingdom Viridiplantae; phylum Streptophyta; class Magnoliopsida; order Liliales; family Melanthiaceae; genus Chamaelirium; species Chamaelirium japonicum. The sequence goes on from OX393556.1 coordinate 65,845,909, forward strand.
CCGAACTTCGCGTCGTATCGGCTAGAACGTGCGGTGCTTTTGCTCGAGACCGGCGTAGTCGCTTGGCTTTGGCACTTGCGTTGCTTTGGCGCGGGCTTTACTGGGCCTTTGCTTTGGCTTCTTGCGTAGGCTTTAGCTTTGGCGTCAACTCGGTCTTCTTCTTCGAATGACGTGGACTACTTCTCCGGTGCTTCGACGGTTTAGGTGTCGGCTGGACTTCTCTTCTTCTCTGGGCTTCCTTGGCGTGATCGGAGTCGAAGAATGCTTTCGAAGATAGTGAGGGTAGCACCGATCTCCGTGCGACGGTTGTGGCGTCGGCTTTTGTTGATGAAGACGGCGGGGTAGCGACGGTCTCCGTACGACGATTGTAGCGTCGGCTTTTGTCGATGAAGATGGCGGGGGTAGCGACGCTTCAGGCAGTCCGCTCCAGGTTTTCTTCCTCGTGGATGGTGCAGACGTTTATTGGAGTCGAGGATTTATTGGAGTCGACGGGGTAGTGCCGCTCCGAGCTTCTTCTCCGGCCTTTGCTTCTGGCGTCTTCGGAGTCGAAGGGTCTTCTTCTCTGAGCTTTCTTCTTCGTGCACAGAGTCCAAGTCTTGATCTTCGTGTGCAAGGGTCTTCACGTTGATGAGGGCTTTCAATGGACTAAGTCGATCCCGAAGGGACAGGCTTGCCCGTGCCTCGTGAAGCCTTGGGTCGATGAAGAAGCGTCTCCTCTTCTGCAGAGCTCCCGCACTTCGTCTTCAATCTTCGACCTTTGAATCTTCCCCCACCCCCTCTATTTATAGGCAAAGGGGAGGGGAGAGAGATATGAAAAGTTTTAATTTTAAATCCCTTTAATATCTCCCTCATAATTGCCCGGGATTTATTCATCCATTGATGAGGGGAATAACACTTATTTGCTTTCCTTTCCTGGCGGGGCAATTATGGCTGGATTTTACACACGAAATCGATGGCGATCTGGCTCTTCTTCTTGTCCGTCGGATCGAGGGATCGGCGCAGATCCGCGCGTGAGCAGATGTCATACGCAACCTCCCCCCGCGCATGGCGGTAGTTGTTTCATTTTCTTTCTTTTCTTTTCTTTCATTTTCTTTTCTTTCTTTTCTTTTCTTTCCTTTTCTTTTCTTTCCTTTCTTTTCTTTTTCCTTGCAAGGCCGGCCGGCCCGGGGTTCGGGTCCTAGTAGGGGCCGGCCCCATGGGGTTCGGATCCCTAGTAGGGGTCGGCCCCCCTTGAGTGTGGGGTCCGCTCCTTTTTTGTTGGGCGCGAATCGGGTCCGGGTCCGCACTGGTGCGTGCAAGTCGGGTCTGAGTCGAAACGCGCGTCAGGTTTGCATCTGCGTTGGCACACGTAAGTCGGGTCCGGGTCAGACGAAATTCGTGTGTCTACAACCGGTAATTACGAGCGACCAGTGGCATTGTACCACATACTCCAGATGAGGGTAAAGAATTAATTTGAAGAGGCTACGGAGGTCAAGTGACCCAATGCCACTGGTCAGTCATAATTACCAGTCGTCAAATCTTTTATCCTCGATTTCGTCTTCCATCTGGTGAGTGGAACAAAGCCTGCCTTCATCATTGTTTTCCTCCTCCTTGGATTCCTTGGATCGTTGACATACCAGTTCTACAGTCTCCTCCTTCATCGAAGTGAGCTTGGGCAGGGACGGAACCAGGAATTTATATTGGAAGGGGCCAAAGCATAATAATTTCATTTGAGGGGGGCCAGAGCATGAACCAGGGACGGAACCAGGATTTTATATTGGAAGGGGCCAAAGCATACGACATATTTCCCCGCGAAAGTTGACGAAGAAGGCCTGGGATGATCATAGCTCGTGTTTCTTTGTTTGGTGACTAGCTATTTTGAGTATTTCTTACTTTTCTTAGTGTAGATTTCACAAACACAAAAAATAAAAAAATAAAAAAAAATCTGCCTTAAATTTGGAAAAAAAATACCTAGCATGTACTCATTTCATCCCTCCTCTTTTGCTACCGGCCGCCCTCACTTGCTTCTCCATCGTTGGTCATGTGTAGGCCGTCACCCCGCCTCCGCCGCCGGTAACCCACAACCATCGCTTTCCTCCTCTCCTTCTTCCTCCTTCTTCTCTTTCATCCTCCCTCCTCCTAGCTCCCTCCCTCTCTTCCCCATACTCCTCCTTTTTTCTCCCTTTCTTCTTCATCCTCCTTATCCTGAAAAATAGCTTAAGTGTTGCGGTTCCAAAAGGGGGGGGGGGGGGGGGGCACAAGAGGAGGAGGGAAGAGGGGAGAGGGGGGCGACAAAAGGGGAGGAAAAAAGGAGGAGCATGAAGGAAAGAGGAGGAGGCAGGGGAGGAGGAAAAAGGGAATGAGGAGTAAGAGGAGAACGAGGAGACGGGTCGGCGGTGTGCAGTGGTTTGCACGCGCACGACATAGGCCAAAAAAGAGGTGGTCTTTAAATGGGGTTTGTCTAAGGTATTTCATGGGTTGTATTTAGGCCCACCCTTTTGTTATTCTTGAAGGGATAATTTATTCACACCCGAAAAATACTCTCTCAATGACTGCGATCACACCTAGTTGGTGAAGCACCACTCGGTCTGGTGTAGTCGCATGTTAGATACATGCTCATGTCGTGGAATGGTGTAAAAATCCTAACAAACCAGGATGGGCAGCCTCGACAAGTTTCAAACCCTGGTAGGGGTGTTGGTAGCCGTGTTGTATTTCCAGTAGACTATAGCTAACTACAAAAGAAAAAATCTCTCATTCTCAATCTCCAAATTTTTATGGGAGATATGACAAGCATACCCTTAGTTTATTCCCCAACACCCCCCCCCCCTCCCTCACCTTACATACCCCATCCCCTTCGAACCTCCATATGATATCGCCTCCTCGTTGATACATCTGCCACTAATGTCATTGCCTCTCCTCCTCCTTCCCTACTGCTGGAGGCTCCACCGCCTTTTTGCCTCCTCCCTGCCATCGTCTACGTTTCCCTCTTCTCCTCATTCTTCTCTTTTTTCCATTGCCGGAGTCGTCCCTTCCCTACTCGTCGCCCAACATGTTCAATAGTTTTCAGTGTCGAAAATGATCAGCATTAACTACCAAACACATATTGAATAATGTTTGGCACTTAATGCTGAATGCTATTCATTGTGTCTGGCAATTCAGTGTCGATCATGTTTGGCACTGAAAATGTTGAACATGATGGGGTGATGAAGAAGGGAAGGCAATGAAACGACTGCTCCAACGATGAAAAAAATGAGGAGGATAATAAGCAGGGGGGGAGAGTTGGGGGTGGGAGGTATTGGCATCAGATGTTGAGAGTATGTCAATGACAGATATACCGGTGATGAAGTATGGTATGGAAGTTTGAAGGGGATGGGGCATGGAAGGGAGAGGATAGGGTAGGTGGGAGGGGAGGGAAAAAGGGTATGAGCTAGTGGGGGTATTATTGTCATAACAAAAAGAAAAATGGTTTTCTTTCGAAGGCAGGGTATACTCATCATTTTTGGGACGTGAATAAACTTTCACTTCCTAAATGCAAAAGCACATATTAAACAGGTTGTAACCCGACAAAAAAAACAAAGAACACAATTGGGGTTACAATTGTAGCACGACACATTCTATTTACATGCACCGAATTTGACTTAACAATTAAATTTTAAAAATTAAGTAATAATATCCAAACTACCCTCATTCCTAACCTCCCACCAACCCTCCCCCTGACCTTGACCCCTGACGCCTCCTCCATCCACTGCCACCCTAAGTAGTTGTCCCCTCCTTCATTACCCTCTAATGTTGAGTCCAACCACCTCCGCGGCCCTCCTTCCTCTTCCTCCTTCCTCCTCTTCCTCCCCCTTTTTCATCCCTGTCCTCTGACGGAGGAAGGAGAGGCAAGAAGGATGATGGTGTGGAGGAAGAGGTTGGAGGAGGAAGAAGAAGAAGACGAAGGAGAAAGGAGGAGGAGAAAGATGAAGTAGAGGAGGAGGAGGAGGAAGGAGCTGGGGCTGACGTGAAGGCATGCAACTACGACGAGGGAAGTGGTCGACGACTAAGGCTTATCAGTTATCACATTGAGGGATCGAATGGCTGGAGGTATGGGAGCTTTCCAACGGGCTCTTTGTCGAAGTGGTACTTCTTCTCTCCCTTGTTGGAGAGGTACCCTGCTCGACTCTCGATGTGGACATTGTGGAGCGAGTTTTCCATCAAGGCCGATGCTGCCTTGTATGCGAGTGCGAATCTTGGCCATTGATGTCATGTTCACGGTCATGAGATTACGGAGTTTAATAAAAATAGCAATTGTGCTGCCTTTTCCATTTTGATATCGGACATCTTTGAGCCCATGCTCTAGTGCCCCTATCATTGACTGGCCAATCAATAAAAAAAACAGAGGATAAGATTAATAAAATAAATTTAAATACAATTGCAGCTAAGTGAGCAACTTGGATAGGGTACACCCGAGAAGTAAACTAACCCAACCTAAATGGGTTGAGTTGGTTCATGCCAATACTGATTAGTTTGGTTCTTATTTTTTGGACCTGATTAAATCTTGGTCTGTTCCGGATCAGGGCTTCGATATACCCGAACCAACCTGAGAACCGAACCACTATATAATAAATTTTATAATATCCAATGCTCGACGCTTCATATGATCAGAAATAAACACAAACTAGTGGATTCTGTTTCTTTCTTTACTAAAATATCCGTTATTATGTACGCACGAGGCATCGCCTTTTTGAACAAAGCTTAATGCAATATGAGTTGTTAGCATTGTGACTTGTGTCTTGACACATATGTACATTATGTACTTAGTGCATAAGGTTATAGGTAGGTGTTGTATGATATGTTGGTAAGTAGACATTATTGATTCAGTGATGTATCTGACTCACAATTTATTGGTTCCGGTTTGGCCCAAACCCCCAAACCCGAGCCTAGTTGCACCCATAGTAGCACCATTTGCATGCTATGGAGGCCCTCGCACGTACATTTAAAAGCTCAAATCCCCTCCAGAACCTCTTCTTTTCTCCGCTTTTCCCTCGCCTTGTGCACAGCAAGGGCCGTGGAGCGACATGGAGGAGTTCGAGGACTGGGGCCTGAGCGCCGCGGAACTCGACTCACTAGAGGAGGAAGCCATCCGGAAAATTTCCGAGAGGAACGCCTCCACCGCCACCGCCTCCATCAGCTCCGCCGCCTCCTCATCTCCCCTCCCACCCCAGGCCCCCCTCTACAAGAGCCTCCCTCCCAAGAGCCTCGACCAGCCCCCCTCTCGAACATCTCAAGAATCGAGCCATCGCCAGGTAACTGCTTGGCCCTTTCCCTTCCGATTAATCTTGGTCTTATAGGGTTTTAATCGAATCATATGAGTCGTTTGATATTATTTCAATGTCACCGGAGTCATGCATTTGACATGACTCGCATCCCATGATGCGATGAAGAATTTTAGGGTTTACAGATGTTTCGTACTTGTTGGTCGAAAGGAGAATTTTGTGATTGCGTGAGATTTCTAACACGAAGAAAGAAAATGGTTCCCTTGACTGTCTATAGAAAGAATTTGCTTTGCCATTTACGTGGAGAAATTTACAATTATTCCCTTGCATTTAATTGTGTTTTATATATATCTACTATAACATGGGAAGGACGGGGGATAGTTTGGGGAGATAAGTGGCAGTTCAGATTTATCATGGGGGAGAGAGTGACAACCATGATCTAATGGCTGGGTTAGGATGAGTGCAAACACATCTGGAGAGGGGAAGAAATAGCAGATCACGGGAGCGGGTTTTTTTGTAAGAAAGGAAGGGGTTTTTTGAAAAACAAATTTATAAATCGATTTTTTTGTTAAAAATTAGAACCCCATGGCGGGTACCCGTCCCCCTCTCCTTACTCACTCCCTCTCTCTCTCTCCAGCTACCCTCACTCCTCCCTCGCTATATTTTTTCAGCCGGACCCACCCGCCCCCTCTCCTCCATCTCTCTCTCTAGCCCCCCTCTCTCTCCGCTACCTCACCCTCCCCTGCCCACTTATCTCTCTCTCTCTCTCTCTCTCTCTCTCTCTCTCTCCCCTGTAGTCCCCCCTCCCCCCTCTCCCAAGTCCCAACTGTCTCGCTCTTTCTCTCTCTCACACACACACTCTCTCTCTCTCTCTCTCTCTCTCTCTCCAGCCCACCCGTCCCCTCTCCTCTCTTTCTCTCTCTCTAGTCCACCCACCTCCTCTCCTCACACTCTCTCACTTCCACCTCACCCCTCCCCTTCCCTCCCCATCTCTATATCTCTCTTCCACCTCACCTCACCACTCCCCTCACTTTCTCTCTCTTTCGCCTCCCCCCTCCTCTATTCTCTCTCTTCCGCCTCACCCTCCCCTCCCCCTACTCTTTCCAGTCGAGCCCACCCGCCCCTCTCTCTTCAACCGATCCCATCGCCCCCCCCCTCTCTCTCTCTCCAGCCGGTCCCACTTGTCCTCTCCCCTTTCTCTCTGTGTACAATCGAGGTCTACTCATCTTATCGTCCTCTCTTTCTTCCCCTCGTTCCCTTCTCTGCTCGGCAGCTGTCCGAGTGTCGACAGACACGAGCATGACATATATAATAACTATATACTAAAACATAGCCTTTGAGCCTGATTGTGCCATATGGAGCATCCTCTGGATAGAGAGGGAAAAACATGAGTAAACCATCCTCCCCTGTAAGTTACATCCCACATGTCAATCAATGAGAGAGGTTGAAGCCAGAATATAAACCGATGGCTTTTACGAAGCGAATTTGAACGGGTGGATACCATTGGCTCCCTTAAATCTCTTTCCCACTCTCTCTTATGAACCACTGATATCTCTTTTTGTTTTAACTGGCAAATACAACTGGCCAGAGTATGAATCGTTAATATCTCCCTCAGATCTCATAAACGATGCACCCATCTCCCCCCGCACTGCCACCCCAAATCTCTCTCCCTTTTCCAGTCTCTGTAGCCTGCAAAGGCTACTACGACATTCCCAACCATCTCTCATACCGAAGACGGAGTTCGGATCTCGAGGGATGAGCGACTACGAATCCGACGGAGGAGTAGGAGCTTTGCCCAACTCATTCTCATTCAGGTTAGTGTCTCAGTGATCCCTCAGTTATTTGAATTAGGACTTTCCCGAGGACACAGGGCGAATTAACCCAGAAACCTGCTGATCCGGGTCAACTCGAGTGAGTTTCGGGTTGACTAGCTGATTTTTTGAACACTGGCTGGTGGCGATGGGCGATGACGCTCTAAGACCTTCAAGGTCAAGCTGTCCAAGATGGAAGTGCGTACACTACAATAGTCAAACTCATAATAACTACATAGTTTGCAATTTATGCGGGTATGTTAGGCAGGATAACACAACACAAGTAGCACTTTGCTATGCCCTAAGACAAGTGAAGAAATCCAAAAAGAGATTCCACAGTACATACATACAACCGCTAGATGATCGATGCGCATCCAACGTTACCACAGGAGCAGGAAAACCAGCTACTACATGTCTGAAAAGGAACGGTTGGAGGATCTGCATGATACCAACATGGAGGACAAGTCTTCACCACTAGAACAACTGAAGGCAATGTGGAAGGAGCAGAGGACTTCTTTTCGATGGTAGAAATAAATTATCTAGTTGAATAAGTTTTATAAATGTAATATTTTTATGAATTTAGTATTTTTTTTTGGAAAAATTACACTTTATCCCCCCTAAAGTTTAGCCCCCTTGTATAGTTAATAAACTACATTTGTCTCTTCTATTCCGTCTGGATTCGATAGAAATTTCCAAAAGAGGAAATTTAGTAGTTGACAAAAGCGGGTATTGTGCTAACATTTAAAACTATAGGACCAATTTGGAACATAAAAAACTTCAGGGGTGTTAAGTGATTTTGGGCTAAACTTTAGGGGGTAAAGTGTAATTTACCTTTTTTTTTATGAATGTAGTTGAATCAGGTCTGAGTATGTAGTTAAACTTGAATCAGCTTCTTTGATTATTATTTCATTTTTTTTGGGGAAAATTTTCAGAATTTTCGAGGTATATTTAACAAAAATGAGTATGAAGTGGATGTGCGATTGCACAATCACACATGCGCTCGCACATACGATTAGAGACCGGGATTGTACAAACCGCATAGTACAATTTGACAACATGGAAACAATACATCCAAAGAAAATTATTTTTTGGGTTTTTTACAAATCAACCCCTGTAATCTTCTCTATTTACATATAACCCCTGTAAAGTCAATATTTACATATAAACCCCTTAAATCATCCAATATTTACATATCGACCCCTATAGTTTGTTGGCATCCAAAATGAAGGAATATTTTTGAAATATTCATTTGTTCAGTTGTTATTTCATTAATTTAAAGGGGAGATAATCGATTTACCCATGATTTTAATTACTTAATTTGACATATCTTTTTTGAACATGGACTTAACCCAAAACATACGCAGACATAACCCGAATCTAACTTGGACCTAATCCGAAGAATTCTCAAATTTGAGGGGTATTTACATGATTTAGGTAAAATATTAAGGATGGAATCAAAAATATTCTCTCGATTTGGATGTCAGCTAACTGCAGGGGTCAATATATCATGTTTGAATGAATTGAGGGGTTTATATGTAAATATCATTTTTATAGGGGTTTATATGTAAATTGAGAATATTGTAGGGGTTGATTTGTAAAAAACTCTTCTTTTTTTGGTGTTTGTTATGGCTGGGCTCATCAAATTAGCCACTAAATTTGAAGGCCAAGTTGGCAAGTTGAAAAGGGAAAAGTGAAAACTAAAACCTTTTTAACAAACATATTATTCGACACGCGGTGTATGTGGGTTGACAATCAATAATGTAGTGTGATCTGTATACTTTGGGTTGACAATCAACAATGCTTAGGTGTTGTTTTAGTCAAAGGGGAATCAAGGCCCATATTTAGTCTAGAAGAGTGTACAATTTTCGTAATTTGAGAATGAAATTGAAGATGTTCTACCTTGAGGAAGATAATTGTAAAAATTAAAATAAAGGTGAGTTCTCCTGATTGTTGATTAAGGTATATTCATGACTGAACTTTTAAAGGTGAATTCTCCTGATGGTTGGTTGAGCCAAGAGTCCTTTTGGTATAATAAGGTCTCCTAGACTCTTGTTGAGTTATACATTTGTAGGGAGCATTATGGTTGGCAGATACTTGGAAATTTTTGGGGTCTTTCTAAACCAAGTTAAGTGTACTAACTCCGAGGAGAAGTTTAAATGATTTGTGGGGTCTCAGGCCAGTACTCGATACTTCAAATAAAAGAAAAATGTGCCGGCTAGGAGTTGAGCTTGGTCATATTCAGGCTTGGTTCAAAATATCTTCAACTTTTTTCAAGCATCGCTTGAAATTTATTTCAAGCATGAAAACACTAATAAAGCTCGATTCTTTCTGTTTAAACATGCTTGATTGAGCACATATTTAAGCTAAACATGAGTAGTTCAAACAACACCCTTACAAGGATATGTTTGAAACATAGTATAATGTTATGTTCTTGACATCTTGTTCAGAGACTACAGTACGAGTTGAGTTGGTCCTACTCAAGATTGCTTCTAAACTAATTTCAAGCTTGAAACCACTAATGAGGCTCGGTTTGTTTCTTATTTAAACATGCTTGCTTGAGCCAATAATCGGCATGAATGTAGTGATTCTGCTCAATTGGAAGTCAAACATTGTTTTCTTCAATAAAATAGTTCATCCTTGTTCTCTTCCTCATTTACTTGATAATAAATTCTTCAATATCGCCACATCAGTCTTATCTTCTTCACATCATTTTACCTTTCATCATCAGTCACAATCAAGGTACTAAAAATCAAGATATTTTGCCAAATTTTGAGAAATATATTGGTTATTTGAAGGCTCGGCACAAAATTAGGCATACAAAATCGAACGGCATAGAAACTGTTATGATTTTCCGATATTTCATGATAATTCCACGAAATATTTTCATTTCCACGAAATATCGCGATATCAGTACCAACACAAAGGGATTTTGTTGAAATTTTACGAAAACTTTGGGAAAATTTTGAAAATTTCGCGAAATATATACGAAATTGTGGGACTGGCTGGTTATAAAAGGGAGGCCTGGTTCTCAGCAACTTATTTACATATAATAAGTGAATATCGTTTTACTTAAGTTATTATATGTAAATAAGCAAATACCCCCCCCATTTGATTTCAATAAAAATATCAAAAAATTCAAAAACCAAAGGAATAAAAAAGTATACTTTCAGTTTTAATAGGTGAAAACAGTTTTTAGGTTTTTTATAAAATCCACATGGTGAGAAAAGTGATTAAATCAACTCCTTTTTAGTTGAAAAAATTCCACATGATGTAGACGTACAAGTGCATCTAGAAAACCATGGTCCGTCTTAGGAAATTTTGAGTGTATAAAAAATTTCCTATATAAAAACTCTTTTTTCTAGACTTAGAAAAAAAAACAGTGTTTCACATTTCAGTATAATTTTTGCACAATTTCAAACTTGCATAACTTTCTTGTTTTAAGTCCACTTTCAAAGTCGTTTGAAACATTATTTTAACAATCAACTAATCTTTATTTTGAAAAATTTTTTATCCACAAAAAAAAAAAGCATTTGAAAAATATATATTAAAACCGTACCAAACAAGATCGCACAAGACTCACAGACTCAATACATTGAATACATGCTATGTGAAGTTCTACACCTCTAGATAGGGTACATATATTATTTAAGTGTTCCAAAGTGTGTATCTATACTTGGTTTATGACTATCCAGAGTTTCACTAAAAAATTCCATCAAAAAATCAATATTTCCACCATTTCTATAAAATTGCAATATTTCCACATTGTCGAAATATTTCCATATCCAGAAGGTCGAAATTTTCACCGAAATGGAGATTTCGAACCTTGGTCTCACAATCATAATTTCTGTTTCTTTACAGCACATCCTCTCAGTGTTTTTCTCCTTCTTTCTGAAGAATGTCATTAGTCATGCAAAATTTTCAGGATAGTTATTACGTGGATATTGTCATTAGTAATTTCAAGTTTGTAGTTTATTATCTAATTCGTTTACTTTGACCAAGATGTAGGCCGTCTCTCCTTCAGGATTGTGTGTACCAGATGCATCACGAGAAGCTGGTATATTTATCTATTTACTTTTCTCCCACTAAATTACTCATTACTCTGGCTGCTTTTTAGACATCTATGCCAACTCAGTCTCTTGCATGACAACTTTTTCTTTTTGTTGTTTACAAGGGAATAATAATGCAGACAACCTACCAAAAATTTCTGTCAGACTTTTTCTTCATTCTAGTGGTGCCATCGCTGCAAAGTTTCCCTATAATGCTGTAATGAATTTACTCTTCATTTGCCAAATATTCTTGCTGTACCGTTAAGCTATCTGAAGTATGAGTATATGGATTTATCTAACAGTTACTCATAGAGGCTTTTCACAAGATCCCCAAAGCTAGTTGGCATGGAAAAGAAAGGTTGTGCCCCAGCACTATATGTTTGTACGTTGATTGATGTATTTTTCCTAAATGTGAAACTATTAGAAGCAATCTTTTGAATTGACTTTTCTAATAAAACCCACAGGGTGTGGATGTTCCCGGTGTCCTCATTGGCAGCAGCTGAAGAAGTTCTTAGTGAAGTGGCTGGTATATTTGTTGAGGTAACACAGCTTCATGTAAATTAGTTATTACTTGTTGAAGGGCTAACTAATTGTAAACTTGCACCATTTTAACTGATCCAAACCATAGATGAACTAGAATCGATGGCCACCCTTTATGTGTCTATCTAGCATTAACTGGATCGTGCTCTTTATTTGCTTTGGACCTACTTGTGTGATCTTTTACATGGCCGAGCTTATATTTAACTGAATTGTGCTAAGCCTCGCGCACATGCCTACCAGGTGGAGAAGCTTGATCCTCTTGCTCGCCGTGCCCTTGCTTCTGCCTGTGCTGTTCCAGATCTTCAAAGTAAATACATGCTTTCTTGTTTTCTGGACAATTCCATATAAAGCACTCATCCATATTATACAGAAAAATATAGTTGGCACTCAGAGATAAGTTATGATCTTTGTGGATTGGAACTTTGTCGCTACCTGGGATGAGGTCAAGCTCTGGTGCCAGTGTATTGCTGCCTTTGCTTCTGTTAATATGACTGCCATTTCCCATCATATTAAATTTTTTAAACAGTACCAAGCATAACATAATATAATGGAACAACACAAGCAGGAGTCAAGGTGATGCAACAAAGCAAGCACTGCAATAGTTCTCGTAGATACATAATATATTTTATTATCAATCGTAACTTTTTATCTTTTATAAATACATGTATACATGAAAACATAACAAGGGACAAAAGTGTTGCCATGAAAACAAGGCTATAGCCTGTCCCATCAAAATCGTAATAGACACGATATTATCATTCCAAGTTCAATGATAATATCATGTCTATTACAATTTTGATGGGATAAGCTATAGCCTTGTTTTCATGGCAGCACTTGGTCTCTTGTTATGTTTTCCTGTATACATATATTTATAAAAGATTTTTATATTTTTTTGAGGGAATTCCTCTCCAAGGGAGAGAGGATGGGGTTAAGCCATACCCCAAGCTATTTTATTATAAAAGATAAAAAGTTACAATTGATAATAAAATATATTATGTATCTCTGAGGAACTATTGCAGTTTCTTTTTTATCATTTGTGTTTGGGTTTGCTTTGTTGCATCCCCTTGACCCTATTCCATTCAATTATGTTATGCTTAATACTGATCCGCTCACGTTTACTGCATCTCACTTGTCTGGCCTTGCACCTTTTTTATTTTTCTATTTCCCATAACAAATTTAGCTGGGTCTGTTTGCTTGCAAAGTTCTGGTGGGTAGTTTGGTAACTGTCAAAGCATGGGTGGAGTTACTGTTGAGGAAGGAGATTGAAGTTGGTTGGCATTGAGCATCATGGTTTGAGATTTTCTTTTAGATTTGGTGCTAAATGACTTGTAGAAATTAAATGTAGTGATTTCCTATAGTTTGGGAAATTTGGGCATCTTTTGATACCAGTGTTCAATGGAGGATTTGGGTGGTGTTTGTTTGCTTCTTTTGCTATTGTAAATTGGTTCTGATAGACAGTTGTCGAACTAGATAGGTTTTATATCAGAGGACGATAGATTAACTTCAACTAAATGGTTATCTATAATATCAAGGCGACAACCATTGCTATTTGATTGGTGAAAACGAGAACATCAAATTGTAGTATTTTCCATGAATGTGTTATTAGATTTGTGTCGCATATCATGAAATCAAATGCAGGTATAATTTATTCTTCGTAACTTCATTGTGTGTACCGAGAAAGTTATCCTGCTCTGAAGGAACGCCATCGGTGTAGGAAGAATGACGATTTGGATGGTATGACAAAATTGGAGCACTGTATTACTACCCTTCATGCTTTGGCTTAGGCCTACTAGGAGAAAATAGTCTCCTTTTTAGAGTTGTTAGAAACATAAGAGAAATGGGTATAAGGAGTTGTCTTGCTTGGTAATAACTGAAGGCAACGATAGTTTTCTTTCGTGTGGTCATACAAACTTCTCCTAAAGGAAGATGCTTCCCTTTCCAACTTGCAAGCCTTTTTTATTTATATTCCTTCTTAAGTTCTACTCATATTTCCTTTACTACCAAGCTAGAACACCCTTGTACTTCATCAGAAAGTTCTTTAGTTTACAATGTTGGTTTAAGACTTGCTGGTTATGGTTATGGTATTGTCTTAATATGGTTTTGCTAAAATCTGTTGTATTTGATATGAACATTTTTGTTTACTTTAATTGTTTTATTCCAATGTTTCCTCAGATTATAACCTAAGATCTTCCTTTCCTAAACTAAAAGAAACACCCATATTTTGAGGATCGACTCTTTTGACCGTCTATTACTTGAGAATTGATGCTAATGTTAAATCTTGAGAAAAATAAACACTGTAGCTGACTATGTTAATTTCTCTCATTCTATCAAAACTGAAATTATGTTCAAGGCTCAAGCAATTCATCTCTTCAACATCAGCAGTGCCTAATTTTTATGGGAACCGTCTCTTTAGTATAAGAACAATAATGCATATAGTAGATATAGAAAACCAATGGATATGTGGTCAGTTAAATACTATATATCTAATTGTAGTTCCAGATGGCAACAATATATTATTACACAAGGATTAGCAAATATCAATCACATTAGTGGCTAACTGTTTTGAAAAAAAAGATATATTGTGTTACTTTGAATGCCCTTTGCTTAATGTGTTTTAACTGATTTCTTTTTAGTCTTCTATTATGCAAGGTGTATGTTCGCAACTCTCTTGGATGAAAGAGATAATGTTGTTTGCAGCATGGCGTTTTTCCCATAACTTTGGGCCATTTTGCATGAGCCAAATCAGTTGGTGGTTTGAATTTTGTTACGGTGAATTAGAATAAATTGTTAGTGGTTCTAGTATCAAAGGTTTGATGTATTAGTTAGACCACCATTATTGGGATGTTGTAGTGTCAAATCCTATGTCTTCAAATATTCAAAATGAACGGCAAAGAAGGATTCATAAAGCCAACCCCATCAGATGGGCATGGCTTGATGGTGATGGTTACTTATGCTTGTGGCCCTAGGTTTATATCTTTCATTTTCATGTCATCTTTTTACATAGATGGCAAGAGAACAATACATTATCATTCCCTTAGTTTTGCAGTTTGTGAAGTCTCCTCGTGGCTTCTGGATTAATTTTGTTCTTTTTAGTTTCAAGTGATCTTGTTAGGACTAGAGTCAATCCTTGTCTATTTCCTTGGTTAAATAATTTAATAACATAAAAGGTGTTTGATATCTTAAGCAACTTTAAAGTTATTTCTGGAGCTGATCATCTTTCCTGAAATAGAACAAATACCTTGGAACCTGCAAATGGAACTCTGCATTTTCTATTTTCTCGGTTGAACAATTAAAAATAAATGGATTTTGGTATCTTAAGCAACTTGAAAGTTTCTCACTCGAGTCACTCCCATAAATAGAACAAAACTTTGGACACTGCAAATGCCACTTAAAATTAAAGAAAAAACTTACCACAATCATTGTGCCAGTGGATTAGGCACAGAGTTGGCATTAGGCAATGATACAGTTGTCGAATATTAGATGGATGACACAGTACGTAACCATTTCGGGTGCTAATAATTGACAACATTAGTTATGATTTCTGAGCAGTCCTAATGACTGAGGTACAAACAGACATTTGACAACTCTTTATTGTGTTGTGTGACATTTTTGGAAACACTTGGTCTTGACTCTTGACTGTTCATGCCCGATGTTTTTAGGGTTGAATGCTCTGTTGCAAATTAGTTCTATACAATTCTTTACATATTTATGTCTTATGTTATTTGGCTTGCCTTTCCAGTCTGCTGTAGTTTTATTCATTTCTCATTAGTGTTCCTATTTATTTACTAACTTTCTGAAGATCTATATGATTCCTTTTCAGTAGTGTAGCTTTATTCACTTCTCGCCACGTTCCTACTTCGTTTACTAATTATATGGCAATTTGAGAAGATCTGTATGATAGGATTCCGAGCGATATTGAATTGAAACTTCTGCCGTTCCAGCGGGATGGAGTTAGGTATGAAGCACAAAAGCTATTCTTTTAATTGGTAAAGATCTTTTCTGATGGATTATATTCGTCAAGTTTAACATTTCCACTCCATTATTTACTGAAGTGAAGAAATTTTAATTCACAAATTCTCTATTGTCTTGATTTTTTCTACATCCATTAACTCTCTTTCCAATGTCATACCATTCAGTTTACACGAGCTATTGCAGTATAACAACTAACGAGTATATATGCCTCTAGTAATACCTACCCAACAAACTTGGTAATGCAACTTACTTTAAGTAATAAATAAGAAACTAGAAGCGGAGGAAGGAGAGAAATTGGAGACCCGCCATGATTATTAACAAGTTAATGTTCAAATTTAGGTTCTCCAGTAGGTCTATGTAAGACTATGAAATCAGGCTTGAAGTGAGATCCTAATGGATTGTGGGTTCTTCTCTTTCTTATCTAACTTTTACCAACCAAAATTTGTTTTTAACTATAATTCTACTCGAATAAAGCAAAACAATTGTAAAGTAATCCTCTACAGCATACCAGTAGCAAATTATATATTTTTCATTTTTTTTACCAAGGTTCAAAAATTGAGAATATTATGCAAAATCACAAAAAAACTCGCTTTGGCCAAGAATCGATTTGAAGTATGGTCTACATAATCGTTTGTTAGGGATTTTTGTGAAAATCACGATATATCTCGATATATCGGCCGTACAATTTTTTTTTGAAGTATGGTCTCTTGACTCTTCCACCTCACCCCTCCCCTCGCCTCCCCAGTCCCACCCGCCCGCCTCTCCAACCAGTCCCACCCGCCCCTCTCTCTCTTTCTCTCCCAGCTGCCCCTTCTCTCCTATCTCTCTGTGTACAGCCAATGCCCAACCATCCGCCCCCCCCCCCCTCTCTCTCTCTCTCTCCTCTCTCCCCGTCACCCCCCTCTCTACTCGGCGTCCGTTCGAGTGTCGACAGGCAAGGGCATGACTAGTTTATATATATAAAGAAACCTAAATTACTCTAGAACACGATCCTAAAATCTAGTGCTTCCTTGACTCATTCTATAATCAGATTAGGCCTCCTGAACACTATTCCAAATTATATTCCGAACTATGACATATTCATTCCCTTGCAAACAACTAATTGCCAAACACCTTTCACTCTTGTTTGCCCTTGAGCTTTGCTCAAGGTAGATGCAATGCACAACTACCGCCATAAATGCTAGCTGATATTATGACAATAAGCTTGTGAATATCAATACGCTAATCACAAGCCCATTTTAAGCGGACTTCAATTTAAAATCTGAAAAAAGTATTATATTTCAATTTGTACTCTTCATGAGAATTTTCAAAAGTAGAAAGATAAAACCTAGTGACTTCCAATGCATTTCATAGTATAATTTTTAATAGATTTATAAGATCCAAAGAGGAAAAGAGGAAAAATGGATTTTGGGAGTAAAACCTTGATTTACTCATTAGGGCAATGGCCCTATATATATCTGTACAAAAGGATATAGTCACCAAAGGGTAAGCATACCCAAAACAGACTAAAGAGACTAATAAAGGATTTACATACTCTAACACCCCCCCTCAAACTCAAGGTGGATCATACACCATGAGTTTGTGAAGAAGATACCGAAAACGCTGAACAGTGTGCGTTTTCGTAAAGAAATCGGCAAGTTGCTCTGTAGAGGACACATGTGGAAGTGAGAGCGTCCCGTCCTTGTAGCGATGTCAAACATAGTGACAATCCAACTCAATGTGCTTGGTGCGCTCGTGAAATACCGGATTGCTAGCAATTTGAATAGCACTCCGGTTGTCACAATGGAGGGGAGTCGAAAAGGACAGCTGAACACCCATATCTTCGAGTAGACGACGAAGCCAAACCACTTCACACGAGGTGCGTGCCATAGCACGATACTCAGCCTCGGTACTAGATAGTGAAACGATCTCTTGCTTCTTGCTTTTCCAAGAGATGAGCGAGTCACCGAGGAAAATACAGAAGCCAGTGGTGGATCGTCGATCAGTGGGATCGCCGGCCCAGTCGGCATCAGAAAAGGCGCGAAGCTCCAAGGAAGAGGAGGACGAAAACAGCAAAGAGCGAGTCATGGTGCCTCGAAGATAGCGAAGAATCCTCATCAGAGCGGCATAATGAGTGGAGTGAGGAGCGCTAACAAACTGGCTAAGTACTCGAACGGCATGAGCAATATCCGGACGAGTGATTGTCAGATAGACAAGAGCACCAACGAGCTGACGATAACGCGTGGGATCCGAAAGCGGCTCGCCATCACCAGGACGGAGCTTCACATTGAGCTCCATTGGGGTATCCACTGTACGTAAATCAGAAAGGGCAGCCCGGCTGAGTAACTCGGAAGCAAACTTCTGCTGAGAGACCAATAACCCGCGGGGGGATGAAGCCACCTCAAGACCGAGGAAATAGCGAAGTGGACCAAGATCTTTCATCTCGAACTGCTGCTGGAGGTGCCTTTTCAGAGAGTTGATAGTAGCAGTATCATCACCGGTGATGATCATATCATCAACATATAGAAGTAATATGGCACGGCCATGAGCAGATGTGTGAGTGAACATAGCATAGTCATTCATACTCTCTGTAAAGCCGACGGCAAGAACCGAGGACCGAAAACGCTCAAACCATGCCCGAGGAGCCTGCTTGAGGCCATAAATGGCCCGATGAAGACGACAGAAATGCTGGGGAGGAGTCAAAAGACCAGGAGGGGGACGCATGTAGACCTCCTCAGAAAGATCGCCGTGAAGAAAGGCGTTCTTCACATCCATCTGGAAGAGTGGCCAGTGACGAGCAGAAGCGACTGCTAACAGAGTCCGTACAGAGGTCATTTTCGCAACAGGGGCGAAAGTCTCCTCGTAGTCAATGCCATACTCCTGAGTGAAACCACGAGCAACTAGGCGGGCCTTGTACCGCTCAACCGAGCCATCTGAGCGAGTCTTGATGCGATAGACCCAGCGACAGCTGACAGGTTCCTTCCCGGGGGGAAGAGGAACTAGCTCCCAAGTACTAGTCTTTTGAAGAGCTTGCAGCTCCTCAGACATAGCCTGCTGCCAATGGGGTACCTGGACTGCCTCACGGTAACTCTGGGGCTCCTGAAGGGAGTGAATAGCTGCAAGAAAGTCCTGAAAATGTGAGGAGTAAGAGGCAGTATGAGAGAAACCGTAGCGATCTGGCGGATGCCGGTCACGCTCAGGGTAACGCTGTGAGAAAGTAGGCGCAGAAGGACCATCGTCAGGGCTAGACGAGACTGGCATCGAGGGTAGGGCGGCAGGAGAGGCTGGAGGAGGAGAGGGAGCCACTGGGACATGCGGACGACGCGTGTAAGTAAAAGTGACTGGTGGTCGCGGGAGCTCAAGTGTTGGAGGAGGAACAACAGAAGTGTCTTGAGGAACTGGTGAGTCAGTTGATGCAGACGGTACCGATATCCCGGAGGAGGGAGAGCCTAGAAGAGGGAGTGGCTCAGAGAACTGAAGAAAGGATAAGTCTTGGTCCATGGAGACCCCTGAGTAAAAGGGAGTGTCCTCAAAAAAAGTCACGTCACGAGAAATACGTATACGACGAGCAGAGGGGTCGTAGCAACGCCAACCCTTGTGTTCAGAGCTATACCCCAAAAAGAAACATCTAGCGGACCGAGGAGTGAGTTTCGTTCGCTCACCAGGAGGGAGTAGAACGAAACATGTGCAACCAAAGGTTCGCAAGACACGATAGTGAGGAACAACAGAGTACAAAATCTGAAAGGGTGACTGACCAGAGTGAGCAGAAGAGGGAGTGCGATTGATTAAGTGGACTGAGGTGAGAACAGCCTCCGCCCAAAAATGGCGAGGAACAGAGGTAGAGAATAAGAGAGATCGAGCAGTCTCGAGAATGTGACGATGCTTTCTCTCAGCTACACCATTTTGTGCAGGCGTGTAAGGACATGACTGCTGTGGGAGAGTACCCTGAGAGAAAAGAATGTCACGAAACTCAGAAGAAAGATATTCGCGAGCACCATCGGAGCGAAAAATTTTAATACGTTTACTAAATTGAGTGTGAACCATACTGGTAAAGTCACGATATGCCTGACAAACATCAGATCGACGACGTAAGAGAAACACCCAAGTAAAACGAGAGAAATCATCAATGAAACTAACATAATAAGATAATCCAGAAAGAGATGCAACGGGAGCAGGTCCCCAGATATCTGAATGCACTAAATCAAACACAGAAGATGACATAGACACATGCACGGGAAATGGCTGAGCTGGATGCTTGGCCAAGCTACAACTGACACATGGGGATGGTGGAGTGAAGGAGATATCACCGAGTGCTCCGGACTGAAAGATAGTACGGAGACGTGCCGCTGAAGGATGTCCCAATCGGCGATGCCAGAGATCCGAAACAGCACAGGTGGTATCAGCAATGGATGTAGTAAGTGGTACATGAAGATGCCTCAAGTGGTATAGACCGCCCACCCTACGCCCAGTCCCAATCGTCTTGCCCGTTCGAGGGTCCTGCACAAGACAAGATGAGGATGAGAAGGTAGTGAGATAGCCCGAATCAGCAAGTCTGCTAATAGAAATCAAGTTAATGGACAATGAAGGAGCAAGAAGCACGCTAGGCAGAGAAAGACGACCACTGGGGTCAGAGGATGTGGTGATGGTCCCCTGGCAAGAAACTGGTAACGGGGAACCATCAGCAGTGCGAAGCTGAAGCTCAGGAGGAACACGACCAGGAGCAGTGATAGTGGAAGCATCAGAAGTCAAGTGATGTGAGGCACCCGAGTCCAGAATCTAGGCAGCGGATGCAGTACCGGTAGTTGAAGGGCCCTGCTGGAGGGTGAGAGCATGCTGAAGCTGCTGAACCTGGGCAACAAGCTGAGAGAGATCAGATGTCGAAGTGGTTGAAGCCGTAGTCTGTGGCATCTGACCAAGCTTCCTGAGACGCTTATAACAAGTATCTTTGATATGGCCTTCTTTCTTGCAGTACACACACCAAAGTTTGCCAGTAGATCGCCTCTCACCAGTGGGGTGGTGATCTCCGGTGGACCGACTGTCGCCTACGGTAGCACGAGGTGTTAAAGAGGTCGGCGTAGCAAGAACGCCAGAGTCTGAGGCTGGAACACGATGTACAACAAGAGTAGCCAAGCGTGTCTCTTCGGCAAGTAGCTCAGATAAGGCCTCATTGAGGCTAGGTAAGGGATCCCGATGTAATAACTGACCTCGAGTGGGCTCAAACTCTGCACGAAGTTCCATCAGGAATTCAAAGACGTATTGCTCATCACGATGGCGTCGACGGATGGAGACTGCATCCGGAGGATAAACGGGCTCCAATGCTTCGAGTTCCCTCCAGATAGCGGAGATCCGAGCATAGAACTCACGAACGGTGCAAGAACCTTGTGTCACGCCCTTGAGCTCACATCGAAGTTGAAATGCCCTTGCACCGCCAGTCTGAACGAATTGCTTTAAAAGATAGCACCACATCCCCTGAGAGGTGGGAAACTGAAGAGCTTCTACACGGAGTTCGTGAGAAATAGAGGCACCAATGTACGAGCGAATGATGGCATCAACATCATCCCATTCTTCAGATTCGACGGAGTCTAGAGCCGTACTTGCGGTGGAGGAGTTGTCAGAGATTGTAGGAGCGGGCTTCGTGCCATCCACATACTTCCAGAGTTTATGAGCGCTGAGATGCATGCGCAATGTGGATGCCCACAAACGAAAATTTGAGGTTCCAGTGAGAACAACGTCCATCTTAGGGAGTTTGTCGGGCTTTAAGGAGGTGGCCATAGTTGATGTCTTGAGAAGAACGAGGCACAAGATCTGATGGTCTAGAACAGTGGTGCCTCGAGAGAGTCTTGATGCTAGAAAATCTGCTCACTGTTTAAAAAACAAAACAGAAAATTTGCTCACTGTTCTCCCCTTTGCTGCACGTTGATGCATTGCTGAAACAGAACAGAAATAAACCGAGCCATTCACTGCTGAGTTCACTGTATCACAGTGAACCGAGTCATCAACTAAGTCCGGAGTTTGGTTCGGTTCAGTTCTGTGAACTCTGCTGAACCGAGCTGAACTGTTAACTAACCTGGATCAGACCGAAAAAACAGACCGGTGATACCAATTCTGCTGAACCGAACCCTGCTCTGACTGTTTAGCAGACCGAGAGTGAACCGGTGTCTGCTGATTCAGATCGAGACTGATCCGGTGTCTGCTGAACCGAACCCTGCTGAACCGAACTGAACCGGTGACTAGGCAAAGAAACTTAAGTGAATGAAATCTGACCGTTGGTAAAACGAACGGTTAAGATGATTGCTGAAGTCACCCTAGGGTTTTATATTCAGCCCAGCGCCGCCGTCCTGTTATTCAGTCGCTCCGACTAACTCCTTTAGCTCCGGTGAAGAAGCCCGATGAAGAATCTGGCGAAAATCAAAGATCTCAGTCTCCTTTCTGAATCTCCGACAGAAACCGATGATGAAGCCGAAGATGAAGCTGATGATGAAGCTGATGATGAAGTCGATGAAGAAGTAGAAATACCTCTTCCATTTCGCAGATCTGGATCTGAATCTTCGACGACGACGATGCAGTGAAAGACTTCGATGCAGGGTTGCAATGAAGGCTTCGATGCGAGTGGAGAAGAAGACTAAGGCTTTGATCCAAGTTGCTGCGATGAAGACTAAGAAACTTCGATGTAGGGCTTCGATGAATGCTTGCTATATCAGATGAAGCTTTGGATTGAAGAAAGCTCTGATACCATAATAGATTTATAAGATCCAAAGAGGAAAAGAGGAAAAATGGATTTTGGGAGTAAAACCTTGATTTACTCATTAGGGCAATGGCCCTATATATATCTGTACAAAAGGATATAGTCACCAAAGGGTAAGCATACCCAAAACAGACTAAAGAGACTAATAAAGGATTTACATACTCTAACAATTTTGACCAACAAATTTTGAATTCTGCACCTCTTTTTGATGCTCCCAATGGACTCAATTGCATGTCTAGTGCTATGAACCGTTCATTTGTACGCTTTGAACCTTTGACCAATATTAGGTTGGCTCATGATTGTCGGTCCTTTTTCACTTTCCCAGCTTTGCTATGAATGGGTTGCTAAGAGGAAAATGTTATGTGGAGTGATAAAAGATGATACTCAATTCACTATAGAAACTTCATTAATGCTCATATCTTTTATCTACCTTTTCTTGGATATGGGTCCGCAATTACCCTTTGGTTTGCCATTTGCTAAGGAAAATTTCAAACATTACGTTTCTTAATATTGTTTACCTAACAAAGCTCTATGAGTCGACTTTTACACATATGCCCATGTGCATTTGATGTAGCCGGATCGCGCTACAAGCAAGAATTTCTCTTTATTTTTATGCTTTAGTTATGTTGCATTCTTTTGCATTTCCGTGGCTCGTTTCCAGGCGAAGATCGACAGTTGATTATTTAGTTATTAACTTTGTTATGTTTGCTAGCCTATGGTGCATGGTTGTCGCACCTGACTAGGCTATCGGGTTAGCTTGTTAGTTTTTTAAGTAAACTAATATGTTTGTGTTATGCAGGATAATAGGAGGCATTTGTTGATGCATCCAACAGTGAAAGAAATAGAACCAAACCCATATATGAGGCTATAGGGGTGCCCATATAAAAAAATAAAATCCTATCATTGGGGACCACCACACCTAGCCGCCGCCCCGTAATCTGTCGTCCGTGCAAACATCGCATGTGAGATGCTTTGTTTTTCCCCGTTGAAACACATGGGCCCCATCAATGTGTCCCCCCATTATTTTCTTCATGAAAATTCCATTGGGATTCTTTTTTTTTTTAATTTTTCCTGTTTTTTTCTCCGCGGGGCTCCTTCACTTTCACACTGTACAGAAACCGAGGACCCCTTGTGTGTCCTCATTGTTCACAACCTATCTTCTCTCTACTATCATTACACATGTCCTTCTCTCCCTCTTGGTTGCCCATATTCTATAAATAGAAAAGAAACCCTATTTTGGGAGTTCATGTTGATGAAATGCTTCTCTTTGTGAGATCTTGAAGAAGAAGGGTGCTTCTTCGTTCATCTTTGACCATCGTGGATATCTTCCTTCTTCGAGTCTTCTTTTTCTGAGCCACCTTATACCCTGCGCAACTTCATCTCTTCGGCGAAGCTTCCTACCTGCATTGGAGTTAGTGATTGTTAGAGTGTGTAGATTCATTCTTAATCCCATAGTTACCAAGTCGGAAAACGGAAAAAAAACGGCAAAGGAAAAAATCGGAAAGATACGATGAAAACGGGAAAAACGGAAAAAAAAAAACGTGAAAACATTGGAAAAAACAAAAAAAATCTTAAAAGTTATACCAAGTATGTATATATGTCATTTTCCAACATTAAGTAATCAAAAGTTCAAAACATATAGCATATGCGTTTATTAAGCATGAATAAAATAAAACCCGAACCCAATTTAAACCTGGACCAAACCCGCTGTGTTTTATACGCGTTTTTTCCGTTTTAAACGCGTACGGAAGTTTTTTTTCAAAAAAACGAGTTTTTTTTTCTGTTTACTACGTCTTCGGATCGATACGCGTTCTATACGCGTTTTTTTGAAAAAAACGCCCGATTTGGTAACTATGCTTAATCCTTGTATAGTCTCTTTTGGGTATGCTCACCCTTTGGTGACCCCATCCTTTGTATAGTGATATATAGGGCATTTGCCCCAATGAGTAAATCCTAGATCGTTTACTCCCAAATCTCTCCCTCTATCCATCTAACATGGTATCAGAACCCTAATGGGTCTCTGGTAGAGCAAGCTTCTCTCAATCGAATCATCTACAGATCTTCATCGAGCTTCATCAATCTTATGCATCGAAGCCCTCACTCTCTGTGAAGATCCTTGCATACAAGCTTTCAAGGCTGCATCGCATCTCCGTCGAGATCCCTACATCGCATCTCCGTTGAGATCCTTGCATCGAAGCTTTCAAGGCTGCATTGCATCGCATCGCATCTCACTCAAGATCCCTGCGTCGCATCTCCGTCGAGGTCTTCACTGCATCGAAGCCTTCAAGATCCGGCTTCCGATTCTGATTTAGTGTTGGCTTCCGATCCAGATCCTGCTTCAGTTCGGCCAGCGTGCCCTCTCTTCTCGTACTCAGAAGAACTGAAGAATCCGGTTCAGCTGAAGTTCGGTTCAGCAGTGAGCAGGAGTGCTGTTCAGCACTCCGGTTCGGCTCAGCAGTGAGGTTCGGCTTAGCAGTGAGGCTCAGTAGTGCTGTTTAGCACTCCGGTTCGGCTCAGCAGGGCCCGTTTCGTCTCGAGCATCTATGGCGATCACGATGGGATCTTGTGCAAGTTCGTCTACCGTTGCTCAATGTCTTCTGAGTTCTTATAGCACCACTTGGATTTTTGACTCTGGCGCTACTCATCACCTGACTTCTGATGCAACTGTCCTCACTAACTATACTCGTGTTGCTCCTCAGCTGTTGCTCCTCAGCTGCAACTTCACACTGTCGATGGGTCTCCCTTGGACATCACTTGCTCCGGTTCTATCTCCACATCTTCTGACCCTAGTGGTCATCTCTCACTGTCGAATGTGCTCCACGCTCCTTTTGTATCGATCAATCTGATCTCGGTTAGTAGATTGGCTGATCTAGGTTTCACCTTTACCTTCTCAGCATCCTCATGTGTGGTGGAAGATCCTCGCACTGGCCGTCAGGTTGGGACTGGACGAAGACATGGTGGCTTATATAGTCTGGAGCATCTTCATGTGTCTTTGCCCTCTGCTGCTTCATGTGTTGCTGCTATTTCCACTGCCGACCTTTGGCATCGCCGCCTTGGACATCCCTCTGCGATGCGCCTTCGAAGCATGTTCCAGTCCGGACACTTGGGTAATCTCTTTTTCACTTCTCCTTCTCCTTGCACGAGTTGTCAATTTGCTAAGCACTCGGCTCTTCCTTTTCCCTCTAGTGAGTCTATGTCTATCTCTTCTTTCGATCTTGTGTACTTTGACATTTGGGGACCATCACCGATTATGCTCATGTCTGGTTTTCATTACTACGTCAGTTTTATTGATGACTTCTCCCGGTTCAACTGGGTGACCTTACGTCGTAGGTCCGATGTGTGTCAGGTATATCGTGATTTCACTAGTATGGTCCATACTCAGTTTGGAAAACGGATCAAAATTTTTCGCTCAGATGGTGCTCGAGAGTATCTTTCTTCAGAGTTTCGTGACATCCTTTTCTCTCACGGTACTTTACCCCAGCAGTCGTGTCCTTATACGCCTGGACATAATGGGGTTGCCGAGAGGAAACATCGTCACATTCTTGAGACCGCTCGGTCTCTTTTGTTCTCTGCTTCCATTCCTCGACACTTCTGGGCTGAAGCTACTCTTACCTCTGTTCATTTGATTAATCGAACTCCTTCTTCACTTCTTTCTGGTCAGTCCCCATTTCAGCGACTATATTCCATTGTTCCCAACTATAGAGTTCTACGGACTTTCGGTTGCACCAGTTGTCTTACTTCCACCTGGAGAGCGTACAAAGCTTTCTCCTCGGTCGGCCAAGTGTGTTTTCTTAGGGTACAGTTCTGAGCACAAGGGTTGGCGTTGCTATGACCCCTCTGTTCGTCATATCCTCATTTCTCGACATGTGACCTTCTTCGAGGACACACCTTTCTTCTCAGAACCTTCTTCTTCTTCAGACTTGTCTTTCCTTCAGACGCCTAGTTCTTCTTCGGGTCTCCTTCCTACCCCAGTGACTCCGGACGCTCCTACTATCCCTGCTACAGTGCCTGAGCCCCCGCGCCCGCCTGTCATTTATACCTACACTCGTCGTCAGCCAGAACCCGCTACACCTGCTTCGCCTACTACCCCTTCTTTTGCAGACACCTCAGGTTCACCTCCTTCGTTGCCACTCTCAGGTGCTAGTGACATTGGGTCTTCTACTCCTTCTACGTGCTATCCTGAGCGTGAGAGGCATCCACCTGATTGCTATGGCTTTTCTCAGGTTGCTTCTTACTCGACTCATTTTCAGTCATTCCTTGCGACTATTCACCCTCTTCAGGAGCCACAGTCTTACTGTGAGGCAGTTCAGATTCCACACTGGCAGTAGGTTATGGCCGAGGAGTTGCAGGCCCTCCAGCAGACTGGTACTTGGGAGCTCGTTCCTCTTCCTCCAGGGAAGGATCCTGTCAGCTGTCGCTGGGTATATCGGATCAAAACTCACTCCGATAGATCGATTGAGCGATACAAGGCCTGCCTAGTTGCTCGTGGTTTCACTCAAAAGCATGGTATTGACTACGAGGAGACTTTTGCTCCTGTTGCGAAGATGACTTCTGTCCGGACTCTGTTAGCAGTTGCTTCTGCTCGTCACTGGCCACTCTTCCAGATGGATGTGAAGAACGCGTTTCTTCATGGAGATCTATCTGAGGAGGTCTATATGAGTCCTCCTCCTGGTCTTTTGACTCCTCCCCAGTATTTTTGCCGTCTTCGTCGGGCCATTTATGGGCTCAAGCAAGCTCCTCGGGCTTGGTTTGAGCGCTTCAGATCCTCAGTGCTTGCAGCCGGCTTTACAGAGAGTATGAATGACTATGCTATGTTCACTCACACCTCTACTCATGGTCATGCGATATTGCTTCTATATGTTGATGACATGATCATTACCGGTGACGATACTGCTACTATCAATTCTCTGAAGAAGCACCTCCAGCAGCAGTTCGAGATGAAAGACCTTGGCCCGCTTCGCTACTTCCTTGGCCTTGAGGTTGCTTCATCTCCCCGGGGATACTTGGTCTCTCAGCAGAAGTTTACTTTTGATATACTGAGTCGTGCTGCACTTCCTGATTCACGGACCGTGGATACACCGATGGAGCTTAATGTGAAGCTTCGTCCCACTGATGGCGAGCTGCTTTCGGATCCCACGCGCTATCGCCAGCTTGTTGGTGCTCTTGTCTATCTGACTATCACTCGCCCAGACATTGCACATGCCGTTCGAGTTCTTAGTCAATTTGTCAGTGCTCCTCGCTCCGCTCACTATATCGCACTACTGAGAATTCTTCGCTATCTTCAAGGCACGGTGACTCGCTCCTTGCTGTTTTCGTCATCCTCTTCATTGGAGCTTCGTGCCTTTTCCGATGCAGATTGGGCGGGCGATCCCACTGATCGACGATCCACCACTGGCTTCTGTATTTTCCTAGGTGATTCGCTCATCTCCTAGAAAAGCAAGAAGCAGGAGATTGTTTCGTTATCTAGTACCGAGGCCGAGTATCGTGCTATGGCACGCACTTCGTGTTGCGTCGCCTGCTCGAGGATATGGGTGTTCATCTGACCTCGTCGACTCCCCTTCATTGTGACAACCGGAGTGCCATTCAAATAGCTTGCAATCCGGTATTTCACGAGCGCACAAAGCACATTGATCTAGATTGTCATTATGTTCGACATCGCTATAAGGATGACACGCTCTCACTTCCACATGTGTCTTCTACAGAGCAGCTTGCAGACTTCTTTACGAAGACACACAATTCAACGTTTTCGATATCTCCTTGGCAAACTCTTGGTGTATGATCCACCTTGAGTTTGAGGGGAGGTGTTAGAGTGTGTAGATTCATTCTTAATCCTTGTATAGTCTCTTTTAGTCTCTTTTGGGTATGCTCACCCTTTGGTGACCCCATCCTTTGTATAGTGATATATAGGGCATTTGCCCCAATGAGTAAATCCAAGATCCTTTACTCCCAAATCTCTCCCTCTATCCATCTAACAGTGATCATCGGTACTATCCTTCCTCACACATAGTTTATCTCATTGGCCATAACACGGTATCCTCCGCAGCCCGCTTTCATAACCATATTATCTTCCACAATTGATACTCTTTCTTCGCTTATTTGTTAGCTTTGCTTGATCACCGTTGGATATCTCATAAGGTTTTTCCTAAATTTTGCATTTGCTTATTTGCTGAAATTCATATTTGCAAGTCTGTTTGAGCTATAATCTATTACTATTTACTTGATTTCTTTATCTGTCAACATATGACCATGCTTGTATAGATTAGATTTCCAGTACTTGATAAAACCTGTTTTAGGACTGTTAGCGCTTGTTGAAGTTTATATTTTAATCGCCTAAATAGACCATAATGCCTTTTCATTAATGACTTCGCAACCCAGTTTGCATTAGCATTCTTGCAAGAAACCCTACTTGGTTAACAACGATATTATAAAGAACCAACCCAACTTGTTGTAGGCCATGTCATACTTTTAGGAATAACATTCAAACATTAACCTAATATTTCCTTTTCCTATTCAGTGGCATAGCCGTGTAATGCCATTATGCCAGACATTCTTTTCTATTCTGAACTCCTATGAAACACCTCCTTGCCTTAAGAAACTTATCCCAAACAGTTACAATGTTCAAAGAGCCAATTTGATTGCCTTTGAATGTGTCATCTTTGTTCCTTCTCCGCACAAAGAATAAATCATCATTCCCCATATCGACCTGTCATACTATAGTGAATTGGAAGATTTCCTTGTTCTCTGACAAAACATACACATAAAAGTTCATGCCTGAAGAGCATATAAGCCTTGGTTCAATGCTTTTGTTTGTGATACAGCCTGATCGTAACTTTCATGTATCAACACATTTACCTAATTATGCTATTTGTACTGCTTAACACTCACAATCTTCTCATCTATGATGTCACTGTCATCACACGTGCACATCCACCACTAGTGATCGATCACGCTGGCCATCCTTGTACCACACAACTTATATGCTTGATCTTCTCGTAGACATGCCTTGACACGATCTGTGTAAAGCTTTGACGTACAGTTATCCACTATCACAAATATAGCTTAATTCACAGCCTTGCAACACCTGCGTGCTTTCAAACCTTGACAAAAACCATCCTAATTCTTATCCTTGGTCTTACTTTGTGCTAAGACATCCTGTACCTGTCCAAAGGTGTGAAATGTTTAGAATAATCCAGTGTGCTATTAAATGTTGAACTATACTTTGTGCAAGGTATTAGCCTACATGTCAACCTAATAAGGGCATGTAGGCATCATGGACTATGTGGCTGTGAGCGCGGAAAAAGATACGGGTCGTCTTTATTGCGGATCACACGAGATTACAGATTTTTTTGATCAGGAGATTGTGGGAGAGATCCTCTGGAGGGTCCCTTTGATCCGCGTCTCCACGTGGTATTCGTGCGAGAGCTCTGAAGGGGTTGCCCAGGACAGAGGTCTTTACAGGGTGAGGGTTTTTGAGAGGCTAAGGAGTTTCTGCCGTTGATTTTGTCCCGTCCGTGCTTCGCGCTTTCTCGGCTAGGAAGGCTTTGGGCTTCGTTCCTCGGTCTTCGTGTCTTCCTCGATCCTTGCTCGACCTCGGCGTCCTTGATCGTCGGTTCGCGGCGTCGATCGTGCTTTTGGCGTCAGCTTTGACTTTAGCTTTCGGCTTTGGCGTAGCTTTGGCGTGGCTCTGGCTTTTGCTTTGCTTTGGCGCTTGCGCTTGAACGTAGACGGGTAGAGACTTGCGATGCTTTAGTTCTTCCGGACTTCGCGTCGTATCGGCTAGAACGTGCGGTGCTTTGCTCGTGACCGGCGTAGTTGCTTGGCTTTGGCACGTGCGTTGCTTTGGCGCGGGCTTTACCGGTGCGTCTGCTTTGGCTTCTGGCGTTGGCTTTGACTTCAGCTTTGACTTGATCTTCTTCTCAAACGGCGATGGCTACTTCTTCAAGGCTTCTTTATTCTTTCGGCTTCCTCGACGGTTGTGGCGTCGGCTTGGCTTTTCGGCGGGGGTAGCACCGATCTTCGTGCGACGGTTGTAGCGTCGGCTTTTGTTGATGAAGACGACGGGTGTAGCACCGATCTTCGTGCGACGGTTGTAACGTCGGCTTTTGTTGATGAAGACGGCGGGCGTAGCACCGGCTTCAGCACGACGGTTGTAGCGTCGGCTTTTGTTGACAAAGACGGCAGGGGTAGCACCGATCTCCGCACGACGGTTGTAGCGTCGGCTTTGTTGGTGAAGACGGCGGGGGTAGCACCGATCTCCGCACGACGGTTGTAGCGTCGGCTTTGTTGGTGAAGACGAAGGGGGTAGCACCGATCTCCACACGACGGTTGTAGCGTCAGCTTTGTTGGTGAAGACGGCGGGGGTAGCACCGATCTCCGCACGACGGTTGTAGCGTCGGCTTTTGTTGATGAAGATGGCGGGGGTAGCACCGATCTTCGCACGACGGTTGTAGCGTCGGCTTTTGTTGATGAAGATGGCGGGGGTAGCGCCGATCTCCGCACGACGGTTGTAGCGTCGACTTTTGTTGACGAAGACGGCAAGGGTAGCACCGGCTTCAGGCTTTCTTCTCCCTGCTTTCTTCTTCGTGCGAGGAGTCGACGCCTTTGTTGAAGACGACGGGTGTTGTCGGCTTCGATCTTCTTCTCCGGCCTTTGCTTATGGCTTCTTCGGAGTTGATGAAGATCGTTGGAGAAGTCGGGATGACGACGACTCCGGGTCTTCTTCTCCAAGCTTTCTTCTTCGTGCGAGGAGTCGAAGCTTTGATCTTCGAGTGCAAGGTCTTCACGTTGATGAGGACTTGAAGGGCCAAGGATTCCCGTAGGACGTGCTTGCCGTGCCTCGTGAAGCCTTCGGTCGTCGAGAGCGAGGCGCTTTCTTTGCAGAGCCTTTGCGTCTCTAGTTTTCCGACCTTTTGTGCCTTCCCCCACCCCCTCTATTTATAGACAAAGGGGAGCGGTTGGGGGAGATAAATCTGAAATCTTTTTGTTTCATCCGATATCTCCCCCCATAACCATCAAGATATTGTTCCTTTATCCAAGGAAACAAACCCGATCCCCTCCTTTTTAGTTGGGGTGGTTATGGGCTAGATGTGACTCGATCTTTAAAGATCGAGTTGTTATTTTTTTGTTGCACCTTTGGATCGGATGGCGACACAACGTCATCTTGTCCGTTGGATCGAGGGATCGTCGCGGATCTACGGCTGCGTAGACGTCCACGCCACCTCCCCCCGCATCGAGGCGGTTTTTGATTTCTTTTTCTTTTTCTTTTCTTTTCTTTTTCTTTTTCTTTTTCTTTTCTTTTCTTTTTTTTTTCTTCTATGGCCGGCCCCACCTCTCCATGAGGAGGGGGGCACGGTTTTCAAGAGGGGGGGCCGGTGGGCCCCCCTCTTTGTGTTCGAGTTGCGGGTCCGGTGGGACCCGTTTGCTTCGAATTGGGCCATGGTGCGCGGATTGAGCTTGCACGCGGGCCGAGTGTGCATGCGGGCCGTTTGTGTGCGGGCCCAATTCCGCATGCGGGCCGTTGTGTATGGGCCAAGGTTCGCATGTGGGCCGTTGTGTGTGGGCCAAGTTGCATGCGGGCCGTTGTGCGTGGGCCAGGTTGCATGCGGGCCGTTGTGTATGGGCCAAGGTTTCGCATGTGGGCCGTTGTGTGTGGGCCGAGTTGCATGCGGGCCGTTGTGTATGGGCCAAGGTTTCGCATGTGGGCCGTTGTGTATGGTCCGAGTTTCGCATGCGGGCCGTTGTGTGCGGGCCGTGTTTCGCATGCGGGTCGGGTCCAATCCGTGGGCTAATTTTGATGCCCACAGTGGCATTGGCTTCTAGAGTGTCAATCAAGGAAGTTGGCAGTTTTTCTCTTCAATACTTTAGAATGAAATCTATCCCAACATCTCATAAGAGAGTGAAAGCTCCTCCTGTGAGCTGCATTTTCTTTTTTATCCTATGTAACCTAGTTTGCTTTTGAAAAGGTAACAAAAAGGCATCAAAGTGTTGCATGGCAGATGTGACAATGCATGCGTGGGTGCATTCATCCACCTTTGACGACTTCTCATTTGGTAAGCTAATGCGTTATTATTTGTTTATATTTTAGGTTTGTGTTGCAGCATGGGGGACGAGCTCTTTTGGCAGATGAGATGGGTCTTGGAAAGACATTACAGGTATTGGATTTCCGGTCCCAAACTCTTATTAATCTTTTGTTTCTCCACTTATCAAATAGTACACTTTTTGGATCAGATCATAGGCATGGCCATAAATTTTCACTTCCTTTGACTTCTTAAGATTTTGTAATCCTTGTAATGAGCAAGTTAATGACCATTCTTTCGTGTGTGCCATCACTGTTTTCTTGGTGCTTATTTGCAATCTGAATACTTGTAATGTTTGATGATTATTGAACAGGTGCAATTACTAGCTGATGGCTTATCAGTGAAATGACTGAAGTATTGTTGTTTAGTAACCCATCCATACTAAGAAAAAATATGAAAAAATTAGCCTGAACATGTAAACCAGAGCAGGTTCATTGTGAACTGTTGACCAAACCAGTCTTTGAACCTGCTCTTCAAATGAGAAAACCTGATTGTTCTGGATTTTATATTTTGTAGTTCATCGGTTCCAGAAATGATAATAAAGCCATATTCGAGGATTGATTGTCAATAGATAATAAATTGTTATATTTTGTATCATTTTGCAGATGAATGGATAAATAGACAGTAAATCCAATATAGTTAGAGTTTGGTGGATAAAGTGGAGGGCTCTTCAAGAGTGGTATGCAAGCAAGATACACCTCTAAGACTTGAGGGTAAGTTTTAGGTCTACAATGTTGTTTGGTTCAGAATGTTAGTCCATGAAAGGGCCTTAAGCACGCAACGTGAGCTTCTCAGCATGATGATGTGGGTGTAGGGAAAAACTAGGAGGGATATGGCGATAAATGAGTATGTTAACCGAAGTGTAGGTGTTGCACCAAGTGAGATCTAAGTGATAAGATTAGATTAAGATGGTGTGTGCATGTACGACAGAGAGTATAATCAGCCCCAATATGGAAAGGGTCTTGTCTTATTGTGGAGGGGTCAATAATGAGAAGGAAGACCTAAAATGACATCGATGGAAGTCCTCTGAGAAATAAATGAAAAGTTGCAGTGACAACAAAGGTAATTGTTACCATGAATGACTAGTGAAATGGGAAAAGCCAATCCCACATGATGGAACATGGCTTGATGGATACTGTTATAGATACAATAGCTCATCAATTTTATGGAGGTAATAGTTGCCATTTCTCATTATAAAAAGCACATGTAGTTCTTCAATTTTTTTACTTGGTCTAGATTGACGTGACAACTTTAAACATATCTTGGACAACTTTGCTACCTTCCATGTTTAAATATATCTGTTACATTAGTTCTCAAATTTTATTATATAGAATTTTCTTTTGTTGATGTGTCACATGTGATTTATTGCCCTATTTATTGAATTAGGTTATTTGTTTGAAAAAAAATCCTTTTTCTAAAGGCTACACTATAGTTGCCACTTTCAGATTGGACTAAGGATATGCTTGGTTGCATGCAATATCAAGTTGTGCTTAAATGCAGTGCCCACATATGCCCTAGAAAGTGAGTTCCTGTTCGTGTATGATGCACTACTATTGAGCGGTTGCGATGCACGTGCTCATGATGTATGATAGAGGGAAGTAGCTCACTAGTATGTAAGATAGTTGATTAGGAGATCATGATCTCAAGTCAAGGTGATGCTTATGTTAAAGTATATTCCCCTTTTTGTTCAATACACATATAGTCCTCACGTATGATCTAAGGAGAAAGAAATAGAGGGGGTGTATCATTTGAAAAGCAAATGCACATACAATGATAAAGATTGAAGATTTGGATACACCCCTCATGGCCACGAGTTTTTTGCGCTATAATTAGAGGTCGTAGCATGTTCGAGTTAGGTTGCGTCCTATAGGATATCTAGATCCAATCTGAGCATTTTAAGCCGATCGAGTGCGGACCCAAATAGAAAATCGGTCCAAATCAATTTGATCTTGGGTCATATCAGTGTTGTCTAGGGGTTGCCTAGCCATTTAAGAGATCCTAGTATGTAGGGCCTATGCGACGACCTAGTCGTGCGGTCTTCCTTGGGCAGTCACCTAGGTGCTTGGGTGATACTTTCGTTACAAGGTGTTACCGTGTTAGGTGGGCGCCTCGGCGACCATAACCCAGACAATAGATTAACATTTGTATGAGGGTTTTCTTATAATAGAAAATATAAACCCCTTCAAATAAGTGTAAGGATTCCTTTTTTTAATAAGTTGCAAATTCCATGCTTTTAGTGAACAAAATTTTAGTTTTATAGAAGTGATTTTCGTTTTTCCCTTTCCTAAGTTATTAAAGAGTGGAGAAAGCTTTTTGTATGGCACTTTCTTATGCAAATTAGAAAAAGAGAAGGATGGAAAGAAAGTCCCTCGCAAGTCGCAAGAGTGCACAAAGGAGGAGAGGGAAAAATGAGAGTAAAGAGGAAAGGAGAAGCAGCAAAAGGAAAGAAAAAATAAAGAACACCTTTTTTTTGTTTATTTATTTTTTTTTTATTTTTTTTTGTTTATTGATACTGGGGAGTTAAAACTAATAACTTTTTTGACTTTTAGTTATTAATAAGTAA
The DNA here is from genome assembly GCA_947650365.1 of Chamaelirium japonicum. Taxonomy (NCBI): domain Eukaryota; kingdom Viridiplantae; phylum Streptophyta; class Magnoliopsida; order Liliales; family Melanthiaceae; genus Chamaelirium; species Chamaelirium japonicum. The sequence goes on from OX393556.1 coordinate 65,880,878, forward strand.
TTAGTTATGTTCTTTTGGCGATTTTGCGGTGTTTTAGGTGTCAAGCCACTAAACTAGCTTACATTAAAACTTTCATTTTTGATATATATTGGAATATTTAATAATTTTATCTACTTGAATACTTTAAAAAATCATTTTAATTTTTTTTTATCATGCTTAAATTTTAGTACGTAGGAGGAATATAATGGAATACAACTTTAACACACACACACACACACACACACACACACACACACACACACACATATATATATATATATATATATATATATATATATATATATATATATATATATATATATATATATATATATATATATATATATATATATATATATATATATATATATATATATATATGGGTCAGGATCGGATGACCCAGCAAAATTTTGACCCATTAATAACCCAGCACCCTTTGAGGCACCTAGAGGTTTTAGAATGGGCTGATTTTTTGTAGGGATGTTGTCTATGGTATGCTGATCATCCTCACAAAAAATCAGCCCATTCTAAAACCTCTAGGTGCATCAAAGGGTGCTCTTCAAATCAACGGTTAAAATTGATAGTGAAAAACCGTTGATTTGAAGTGCGCATTTGATGCACTTAGAGGTTTTAGAATGAGCTGATTTTTTGTGAGGATGATCAACATACCATAGACAACATCCCTACAAAAAATCAGCCCATTCTATAACCTCTAAGTGCCTCAAAGGGTGCTGGGTTATTAATGGGTCAAATTTTGCTGGGTCATCCGATCTTGACCCATATATATATATATATATATATATATATATATATATATATATATATATATATATATATATATATATATATATATATATATATATATATATATATATATATATATATATATATATATATATATATATATGGGGGCGGGGAGCCTGCACCCGAGGTGCAGCAACAATGCTGCACCTCCCCCTTGTTTGACCTACCTAGAAGTTTTGGAATTGGATGAAATTTGGTGAGGGTGTTGTCTAGGGTAAGATGATCATCCTTACAAATTTTCATCAAATTCCAAAACTTCTAGGGGGGTCAAATGGTCGAAGCAAAATCTGCAGATTTTAACGGTGATTGCGGACGGCTGATTTTGCTTCGACCATTTGACCCCCCTAGACGTTTTGGAATTTGATGAAAATTTGTGAGGATGATCACCTTACCCTAGACAACACGCTCACCAAATTTCATCCAATTCCAAAACTTCTAGGTAGGTCAAACAAGGGGGCGGTGCAACGTTGACGCTGCACCTCGGTGATTGGGGACGGGGAGCCTGGACCTCAGGTGCAGCAAGAATGCTGCACCCGTGCCTGGATGAACGCCACTTGTCAGGTGATCCGGCGGATTAAATGCAGCGGATTAAATGCGGGAGTGGCGGATTAAAGTGCGGCGGGCTGGGGGTCGTGCGGTCCGTCCGATCGGCGGATCCGTTTGGCGGGATTAACGTGCGGCGAGCCGGGGGGTGTGCGGTTCGTCGGATCATCAGATTCAACGATCGGGATTCACCCGGACCACCGAAACATGCTGTTACTGTAGCTGCTACAGTAACAACGATTTGGTGGTCCGGATGAATCCCGTCCGTTGGATCGATTGAATCGAACGACATAAAAACATTTCGCTGTTACTGTAGCCGCTACAGTAACAACGAATTTATTTTGGGCCGTTCGATCCCTAACGATCCAACGGATGGGATTCCGTTGGTTTGGGATGAATACCATTCGTTGGATCGATGGAATCGAACGACCCAAAACAAATTCGCTGTTACTGTAGCGGCTACAGTAACAACGAAATGTTTTTGTGCCGTTTGATTCAATCGATCAAACGGACGGGATTCACCCGGACCACCAAATTGCTGTTACGGTAGCCGCTACAGTAATAGCATGTTTCAATGGTCCGAGTGAATCCCGTTCGTTAGATCCGACGATCAGACGGACCGCACGCCCCCCGGCTCGCCGCATGTTAATCCCACCGAACGGATCCGCCGATCGGACGGACCATACGACCCCCAGCCCGCCGCACGTTAATTCCGCCGCTCCCGCATTTAATCCGCTGCATTTAATCCGTCGGATCACCTGACAAGTGGCGTTCATCCAGGCACGGGAGCAGCATTCTTGCTGCACCTGAGGTCCAGGCTCCCCGTCCCCTATATATATATATATATATATATATGGAAAAGGTTTTGTGAAATGGAGTTCACCATTCAAATGGTGTAACTGAATGGACAGGCTGCCACGTGTGCGTTAAAAGTCAACAATTATTTCTCAAAAAAAAAAAGTCAACAATTATGGCTAGGTATATATATATCCTCCACCCGCAATTGTTGACTTTCAACGCACACATGGTAACCTCTCTATTCAGTTACATCATTTGAATGGTGAACTCAAGTTCAGTTTCCCGGGCCTTATATACATATATATATGTTTATCTATATATATGTATGTATAAACATACAACCTAGGCATCACCTAGACGTCTTGATGACCTTGGTCTTGGTACAAGTGTAGGTGCTTCCTTCTCCTTGCCTTCCCACTCCACCATTGACGATCTTGGCCAACCATGCTGGATAACAACATATCGTTTTCTTGCGTTGCTTGATCTTCGCTCTTATGGAGCCCACCACCTACCTCATCCCAATACAGGACCTTCACCCTCTCAATCCACCTTAATAGGCACCATAATGGCAATAAGATGCATGCTATAACATTGGTGGCAGAGAGGGCTTTGGTCATAGGGGCCATGTGTGCATGCGCGTAGAGAGAGGGACAGAGGTTTGGTTTTTTTAAAGGTATTATTTATACCATTTGATGGTAAATTATGTAAGGGTTGGATAATCTGGTTTGGTTTTATGTATATCCATATGCGTATTCACTATTCAATAACATTTTAGGTGCGTAAGACTTAGACTTAGTCATGTTAGCTAGAGGGGCCAGTTTTTCCAACTGAATCAGAAATCCAAGACTGACTAAGACGGGTTGTCAGCCTCCATTGCCACCCGTCGTTATAATAGAGACGCCAAAATTGGATTTTTGAATCGGTGGGTCAAATATAGTAAAAAAATCCATATGTCTAGCCATATTTACATGCTCGATTGTAGTTGAATTGTGTGGATGTAATTTTTTTGGCAAATGTTAGTTCATGAAATTGGAAGATGTTATGTAAGTGAATTAAATAAGTTACTTTATTCCATACACCCTATGCACTAAGAAATGGACTACTTACATGACTTAATTAATTTCTCAATCTATTTCCATCTAAAGAAGTAGAATTAAGGTGCTTATAAAAGTCCTTGTTATCTTCTCATTACTTGTGCTGGTAAAGTTAGTGTTTTTTGCACGAGCAAAATGTGTTCAATGAATCGACTATTTGAGTGCTTCCATTTTTTTATTGGTGAGATGCGATTAGTTTTGGTCATTCTTAAGGATGACTTTTTGGATTATCCCATGTTGGTACCTAAGGTTCAAGCTTCTTGGTATTCAGGCATAAATTTCCAACTTACAATTTGGTATCAGCGCTATTGAGTAGCCTCTTGGTTGATGCAGGAGAGAACAGGGGTCCCGCGTTATCAACAAAAACCTGCTCAAGTCATGGCAATCAAAAGAGGAATCATTAAGCAATATCACCATGAATATTTCTTGAGCAAAGTAACCAACTACAATAAGATTTTCCTCGCAAAAGGTCATCAAAACTGCACAAACGACAGTTAAACAACCGCAAACAAGGCCATCGGGAAGTCTGGGTATGCCCTCGGAAATCAGTAATTACACTGGGGAGGGCAGCCAATCAGCAATCAGAAAAAAAACTGCAGCAGCAAAACAACAAACATAAAACAGCAGCAGCAATAGACAGCACAGCTGGGGTGCCCCTGGAATTATTTGCCGCAACTGGGGGTGTCTGTATCAAATTCCTAGGGCCCTGTAGGCCGTACTGGAGGACTGTTTCATGTGAAAACAGAAATCAGTTTAGAGAGAGAGAGAGAGAGAGAGAGAGAGAGAGAGAGAGAGAGAGAGAGAGAGAGAGAGAGAGAGAGAGAGAGAGAGAGAGAGAGAGAGAGAGAGAGAGAGAGAGAGAGAGAGAGAGAGAGAGAGAGAGAGAGAGAGAGAGAGAGAGAGAGAGAGAGAGAGAGAGAGAGAGAGAGAGAGAGAGAGAGAGAGAGAGAGAGAGAGAGAGCTTTCTGCTCTTCTTATTTTTCTTTCTTAGAATCTTCTCCGCGAGGAAAGATTGTGAGGATGCCAATGGTGCTTCGATCACGTGAAGGAACTTGTGAGAGAGGAGACCAAGAGGGGGAGGAAGAACCCTAGGTATCACCGCCTAGAGGTTTCACTAGGCTTCTTTCCTAGGTGACATTTGGGATCCTTCATCTGGAACTCTAAACAAATTTTTTTTATTCATCAGTTCCATTATTCGTAAAAGAGGACCTGGGGGTAAATAGCCCACCGATTACATGCCAAGCATCCCTACATCCGATGTGGGATTAATAAGACCTAACTTGACATGCACATCAAGTCATACAATTACTAGAATTAAATATTTCAAAAAAATTAATTAAATAAACAATGGAACGATAAAAAGATAACTACCCCTCTTGTTAGAGATGGGACCGGGCGCATCTCTATCGAACTAGAAATCTGCTCAGCATCAATTACTTTCGCTGCGAAGAACTCGTCCTCGAGTTTAGCTCGTAAATCGGAGCCAGCTACAGCGTCGAAGTCTCCTCCACCGCAGTAGTATCTTTGAATCAACAAATGGTGGTGGAGACCTAGAAGATGATGACGTACCATACTGTAGTCACCTCCCGGTCCCATGTGAAAGTGGTGTTGCTGTCGAGCGAGGACCAGGAAAAAGAGATGTTCTGTCATATGCTGATGAAGACAATCACTGAGGTAGTCTGACGTGGTAGCTTGAAAGAGGACACACCCAAGTGTTGGTGAACAAAGAACAAAAGTAACACATGAGAGAGGATTCTCGAGCCCTAGCTTCCCTCACGTGGGATTCACGAGTGAAATGAGGCTTTTATTCCTCTATGTTAGGGAGAGTCCTCTATATTAGGGAGAGGAATCCGCCCCCTTTATTATCTCTTGCCTTCTATCTGCTTCCTCTAAGTCAACAGAAAAGAAAGGGAGGGGCACTTGTATGAGTTGGCGATCCCATTTAACAAGAGAACCCATCTTGTTTTTTTTTTTTTTTTTCAGAATAAAGTATCTCAAGATTCTCAACTTCCAAACTTTGTAAAAAGGGCCATCCAAGGAAGAGGGGTGGGGGTGGGGTGCGGGATACTTCTCTAGCTACGAAGTCACTCAAATAGAAGACTTAGGTGCAAGGTTCTAAATGTTGATATCAGTCAGTCAAGATAGGAAATTTGTTGGATTTTTGTCAAATGTCGGTGGGAAATTTGTATTTTTTGAGAGATTTTGGTAAAAAAATGTTGGATTTCGATCACATTTTGATCAATTTCAGTTAAATGATGGTATGTTATAAAAAACTGGAATGAAGTAAAACAATGGAATTTTTCATTGAAAAGGATGGATCCTATTTTACTAAAAAGGATGGAATTTGTCTATGGCATATCCAAAAGACTGAATGTCAGATTTCGGTCAAATGTTGGTTTATTTTGGACCAAAATTAGGTACTATCAAAATTTCGGACAATCTAGTGTCGGATCCCAAAAAAAGACATATTTCGATGATTTCGTAGGAAATTTGTTGAAATTTGAGTTCATGCTTAGGTGCTCCGACAACAGATCAAAGATGATAGGGAAACCTAGACTTGTTCACAAAGTGAGAAATCAGTCAATGCTTCTCCCCCTCTGGGAATATTTCTCTATGACATAATGAGTTCAATCGTGCTAGTATGTAATTATACTGTAAGTAAGCTATCCTTTGTTTTAATTGCCACTGCGGTGATCAGACCATGCTTGTATGATGTTATATGTTTCCATGTTATGCAACTTATGCTTTTATAACTGTAGCTAAAACTGGATATCTATAAATACTTTTAAAGTTAAGGCCTATGTAGCCACGTGTCAGCCTTCCCATGTCTTTCTCTCTCTCTCTCTCTCTCATCTTTTACGTTTTCTTTTAATGATTGAAACCGTTCCCCTCTCTCCCTCTCTCCCTCTATCCCTCTCTCAACACAATAGGAAGCGGGATTCAGTGCATATATCAGCGTCACAGCTGTCCGTGCATTGCACGGGATTAGTACTAGTAGTTTTACGATACAAAGAAATAGACTTATTACGTTTTTAGTTATACGAAGCACCCCGTGGAGTTTGTGCAGATTGTTCTGATATGGGCTTGTAAGTATTCTCATGCATTTCTCTGACACTCATGCTTACCTTTCTATGAAATGTCTATGCCTATTGCCCATGTTACAACCTCTTTTCTGATACTATTCTCTTTGTTATTTATTATTACGATTATAGTCTATATTGCACTCTTGTTGTCAGATACCTGTTACTTTTGTGTATGACTATGACAATATCATACTTCGTAGTTTGTACTGACATTTGTTTCTTCATTCATGTTGCTTCATAAGAAAGCAGTTCTCTACTGAAATTGTTTTAACTTCTCATCCTAGTAATTGGGCATCCACATTTCAAATGAATTTGAAGTGTTTTCTAACAGTTCCAAGTATGTGCAAGTGTATTACATATTAAAAATAGTAGATGAAAGGCTACAATGAAATAACAAAGAGTCATAGATGAAAGGTTACAATGAACTAGCAAAGAGTCAAGAAAATTGGACTTATACACTGATAATTCAACCTGGAAGAAATCCTTGAAACTTTTCTTGATGCACTTCACCTCTAAATAACTTTTTAACTGCTTTAATAATAATAATAATAATCATCCCAGTCTTAACTAGACTAGATGAGAGAATCGAAGCCAAGATATGATATAGTGAATTACTTTAATTTCTGTGGCACAAATTATAAGTCACAGGGCTGAAATGAAGCAACATTCAAAAATCACAATACATTGCTCTAATATAGCCACTAATTGTTCTGTGAAATTATAAAGATGTTTTGATATAATTCTAGCAATATACTTTATCGTAACTCAGGACTGCCTTTGAACTCTGACGTTGATTTCTCATTATTGTCAGTAATCTTGGGGTTCCATTTGCAGGATAAGGTATGGTTGAATAGACTGAATCCTATTTGTGAAAGAACCAGAGCATTCCTAATGCTAATCCTTATCTACTGGTCCTTCACATATATGCAATCTTTAGTGGCCTTTTCTCTTTTCATTCACTTTTATGATCATTGCAGTATCTGGATGCTCCTCTTTGTAGGAGAAAGAATTTTTGTAACTTAGTTTAGGACTGTAGTCAATTCTTTGGGAGGCACAACTGCTGGTTCAAAAAGTGTGCATTCTTTGTGGAAGTGCTGTTAAAGGTCCAATTAGTGATCACCCTTTCTCTAAGATCACTCGTTTGGAAACCAAATCCTGATAAGGAGGCATTTTCCAGTTGTTTTGGCACTCCTTCGTATCCTTCAGTCAATATATTTCCTTATGTTGGGTAAATGAGCTTGTTACTTGTACAGTTGTACTCCCTTAATGTAGTTTATATCATATCTTATGCGCTTTCCATATCCTGTTATATAGCCAGTTGAAATGATTAGCCATCCATAGTGCATTTGCGTTGTTTTTGTTATCTAAAGAAATTTTGATCAGAATTAGAGCATTCCAAATCTATCTTGATTTATTTGTCACCTATTGCTATTTTTTTTTAATCGCAGGATTGGTTGCTCTATGTTGTAAGTCACTGTCCTTTATTATCATAGGTCTGTGATTCCAAAGAGAACATGGTTTTTGAATTTTTAGTTCCATAAAGTTGAAATTGGCTAGTTTAATTGCCTACCTGTACTAGTAAAGGTTTGCGTACTATGACTTTCTCAGATTACTTATATCTGGAATTTTGCTGGCGGTTAAAGTGTTAATTTTAAAATGACATTTAGTTACTTAAACTGTTAAATAGTCTGTGGTTAGCTAATTATCTCCTTATTAGCATTTGATTTTACTTTTCAGATTCGTAATTTATGATGTATTGTCATCATTTTTTGTTCTGGCAAAAGAAAATATCTTTCTTGTTCCATGCAGGCAATTGCGGTTACCTTGTGCATTCGGGACTCATGGCCTGTTCTTGTTATCACTCCGTCTTCCTTGCGTTTGCATTGGGCTTCTGTGAGCTCCTACTTCCCTAGTTATCATCACATATTATCCTTTCAGACCAAGGATGTACTGCTTTTACATGAATATTGCATGATCCACAATCAGTGAGTTGTTTCCTGCAGATGATTCACCAGTGGCTTAACATCCCTTCATCAGATATTCTGGTATGACCCAGACCTGGAGTTTCGTAGCATTCTCAATATTTTTTTTGTTTAGTTCGATGTACAGATCAATATCATTTGGTTTCCTCCTTTTCTATAACTATTTATAATCTGGTTTTGTTTTGAGCAATTTTTTTTTCAAGTCCTTTATATTTTTATTTTGTAATGTCCATCAATTGATAAAAGTCTCATTTTTAGAAATTTTTTTTAGTGTATGTTATGTGCCTAAATAGTTATTGAGCCCGTTCTCCAACATCTTCGTAGCTTTTGGAAAAACGGTCGGGTTCGTAACATTTGGTATCAAAGCCAGCCCCATGTCCAAGTTTCGAATCCCGGAAGGGGCGACCTATAGGCTAGATTAAAATACTGGTAGGTGAGTGCAAGCCGCCAAAAAGGGAAAGGGCTACCATCGGGCCAGTGTCGATAGAGTGGGCCAACGAGGACGTTGGCCGCAGAAGCGTGGTGATATGTTATGTGCCTAAATAGTTATCGAGCTTGATCTCCAACAGCTTCGGAGCTTTTGGAAAAACAGTCGGGTTCGTAACATTTGCCGGAGAGGATGAGGTTAAGCTATACCCCAAGCTATATTATTAAAATATAGAGATAGACAAGAAGTTAAAGTTACAAATGATTGAGCTTATCTCCTTAGCACTTCTGGGGGAGAATCTGCTGGACCAGCTTTTGGCCAAGGCAATAATGGACTTCCACACGAAGTCCGACGTAGATTCCTTGCTCGTGAAGATTCTTGAATTTCTCTCCAAATTCTCCAACATACACAAATAACGAGGAAGTCCCATGCTGGTTGCAGTTTTCTTTACTTGTTGGGTTCTCCACAGAGTCCATAGCGATCAGATAGATCTTGGATGCCCCTTGACGGATAGATGTAGCTTCAACTCCCGCTAGATACTCCTCGAAAAAGGGCAGCGAAGAAGCAAATGGTTGACATCCTCCCTGCTGGATCTGTAGAGGGCACACGAAAGGTCTTGAACACCTGGGTTATTCCTTCTGCGCAGATTAACTCTGGTTAGAAGGTGCTCCTAGATGGCAAGCCACATTAAGATCTTGGTCTTCAAAGTTTTGGAGGAATTGTTCTTCTAAATTTCACCGACCGAGAAGATAGACTACTCGATCGGGCGGTTTGAGAACGAGGAAAAGTGTTATGGTCCCATGCATGATCGTAAAGATCAACGAAAAGGGTAGCCAGACTGATGTCGCCCACCCATTGGTCCTTCCAGAACTTAATATTGCGCCCATCGCCCAAGATTAACTGGGTCTCACATCTATAAGGTGCAGCGACCTTGCAGATGCCCTTCCAGAAGAGAGAGATCTTCCCAGAGAGATGACTCCTAGCTTGAAGTGGAGCGAAGCGTCAGAAGTATCTATCTTTGATGATTATCGACTAGTAGTCCCTTTGGTCATTCTGTAATCTCCACCACCATTTTCCCAACAAGGCCTTGTTGAGTCCTTTAGATTGAGAGCGACCCCCCCCCCCCCCCCCCCCCTGGTCCATGGATTTGCATGTCAGACCCTAGTTCACTAAATGGTAGGAGTCGGAAGAGCCGTCTCATTTTTTGGACTTGTTATAGAACATTCATCATTTTGATAAAAGACCGCTTGTCTTTTGTTACCTTTTCATTTTGGTGGTGTTCATTTGAAAGATGATGTGAATAATTTGATGATTTATGGTTTCCTCTGTCAACAATCAACTCTTAGGTTTCATGGGATGATCTAGAAAGACCTGTGCATATGTTGCCTTCCACAAAACAATAACGGGGAATGCCATTGTTGTTTACATTGAAGTTAGTAGCCAATATTGGTGTGGGACGTGCTAGGGGGTCTTACAAAAGCATGAATTCTCGCTCTAGACGAAAATTTTGGGGTTTGAAAAGCGTAAAAATTCAGGACAACGAAGTGGTATTTTAGTCTTTTTAATAGGTTCAGTTTGCTATATTGCGACGAAACTTGGTGGGTAGGTAGGTATGGATGTTAGGAAGGTTGTGTATAAGATTCGGCTTGATCGGACCGTTTGATGTGGAAAGATCAAGGAATTACCAGTCTGGACCGTGTTTTCAGATCTGGGAATTCTTCGATATAAGGGTTGAATTTGATCCTACAAATTGGGGCTTTGTATATGAGAGTGTACGGTTTAGAGGGACTTCTTTAGGATCAAGTTTGAGGTATTTCGGACAAGGTATGATAGGGTTTTAGATGGATTTAATGTTCAGTTGGAGGTATTTCTAAGGTTCTAATGATGAATGATGATGGAGGTTAATGGTTTGCGATGGATTGTTGGCTGGAATGATGAACGTGATGAGAAGGGAGAAGAATAGTCGATGATTAAGATAGACGAGGACTCACCTCTCCAGACTCGCTCCGGTTTAGCAGAGTCACTCCAAGGGTTCTTGGAATCACACGAAGGAGAAACAATTGCTGAATCAAAGTTTTTCATTAATCAAAACATTATTTAATATGAGAGGCTTTGGGGCCCTTTTATAATCCCCAAGCATTATAATAACGCGCAGGACTTGTAGTCCCTAACCGGTCGTTTGTTCCTGTGTTTTTAGCCTGTGATTCTGAAAACACATGTGCAAACAGTTTAGGGTTGTTTGGTTAGTGGGGCGTGATGTGTATAAATAGATGCACACTTGCTTAATTAGTATAGCTTTTGCACATAAAACTGTGCAAACAAAATTTCACCTAAACACATGAAATTTTAATTGCACATGTCACATGTGCAAGCAGATGTACGCACATAATTTGCACAGCAACCAAACGACCCCTAAAAGTAAAGGTCTAGGATTATTAAAAACACTCATACAACCCTTATAAGTTGTGTTTTAACCTTTGACATGTGCATAGTTTAGGCTAATTAAAATGTCAAAAATACCAAATAAAAAAAATAAACACTGATAAAAATAAGGACACTTATGTTGGTAAATCCATTGATTTGAATCTGCTGGAGGCCTTAGAAATAAGATATGATGACTCTTTTGATGTTAAGTCTTCTTTGACCAAATTTGATGGTAGATAGTCGTCTTGGGGAAGATCCAATGATGAAAACATACGATCTGGACGATCCAATGGTAAAAAAGCCTCTCTATCCTATAAGTGAACTTAGATCCCAATCATACGCTTTGCTGCGTGGAACTCGCCCTAGCGTACTTAGCGGAAGAAGTGACAAGTAGCAGAGCAACTGATGATTAGAAGCTGCTGGTGGGGACCCAAAGAGGAAAGGCGGGCTGTGAAGTCGACTCCCGGGTTCCACACAAAGTAATTGAAGTGGTAAATCTGACATCACCAACTGGAAGTAGAACTCTAGAGAAGTCTGAAAGTACATTATAGACAACTAGCATCCTAATTTGTTGTAGTAAGTCGTAGAAAAAATCAAGTGAAGGTATGCCCAAGTGACACTAGAGAATTATCTTGGCTGTTGATGGAGAGTCTAGCTCAATAAAATCAATGTGCGGTAGTTGATCGACTTGAGGGACTAGCTCAAGGGTGACAATTGCAAGTAGCTTCTGAACTAGCAAACGGTGCTCTAATGAAGGCCGATAGCTCTACCCGGGACGGAGGCTGTGTTGAAAGTGCTGTTATGGGTAGAAGATCCTCTGGGGGTGTAAACTCCTCGGGTAGCGAAGGCTCCACATGTGGTAGACCACCCCCCTTTAGGAGGAGGGTCCACTTATGGTGGAGGCTCTACGGTTGGTAGAAGCTCTACTGGGTTGGAACCCCACTGGTTGCACTGTTAGAAGTGAAGGATTGAGAGGTAGTAGGGACTTTTAATGGTGGCGAAGGCTCCACCGAAGGCATGGTGCTTTCTTCCCTTTGCTTGAGCTCTCATTATGCCATAATTCAGTCCAGATAGCATGGAACATTCCCTCTATTCAATTATATCTCTCTTCATAGTCTTTAGGGTAGGTGGAGCTTATAGAACCACTAGACAAAAGGCTCAATGGGCTGATAGTAATCATATGCTTGTTCTCTATCAATGATGAATAGTGGATCTCCCCATGAATATGTGGTTGATATGCACAAGGGTAGGATTCCATCATCTTATAGATGTTGGCATTTGCCTTTTGTCAGGGGCGGCGAATATCGCCCATAGCTTCTTCATAGACTGGCCAATATAATCCGGGGAGTTTTGATCCATAAAAGAATAGCGAGAAGAGGAGACATTCACCTTGATAGGACATAGTGAGTCAGTGACAAATGCTTTGATACCAATTTGATGCAGAACGTGCTAGGGTGTACTACAAAAGCATGAATTCTCGCTCTAGGTGAAACTTTTGGGTTTGGAAAGGTGCAGAAATTCATAACTATAGATGGGTATTTTGGTCTTTTCAATAGGTTCAATTTTTCGTATTGCGACGAAACTTAGTGGGTAGGTATATATGGATGTTAGGAAAGTTGTGCATAAGTTTCGACTTGATCGGACCATTCAATGTGGAAAGATCAAGGAGTTACTAGTCTGGACCTTGTTTCTAGATTTGTGAATTATCTGATATAAGGGTTGACTTCGATCCTACAAATTGGGGCTTTGTATATGGAAGTGCCTTGGGTTTAGAGGGGCTTCTTTAGGATCAAGTTTGAAGTATTTCAGACAAGGTATGATAGGGTTTTAGATGGATTTAAGGTTCAACTGGAGGTATTTCTAGGGTTCTAATGGAAGATGATGATGAATGTTAATGGTTTGCGATGGATTGTTCAGGGATGATGAATGTGATGAGAATGGAGAATAATAGTCGTTGATGAAGATAGACGAGGCATCACACCTCTCCAGACTTGCTCTGATTCAACGGAGCCACTCCAAGGGTTCTTCAAATCACACGAAGGAGAAAAATTGCCGAAACAAAACTTTTCATTAATCAAAACATTGTTTAATATGAGAGGATTTAGGGCCCTTTTATTAGCCACAAGCAATACAGTAACACGTCAGGCTTGTAATCCGTAAAAGTAAAGGACTAGGACTCCTAAAAACACTCATACAACCCTTATAAGTTGAGTTTTAACATGTGCATAATTTAGGCTAATTAAAAGGATGAAAATACCAAATAAATAAAAATAAATACTAATAAAAATAAAAAATGACACTTCTTTAGGTAAATCCAATGCTCTGAATCTGCTGGAGGCCTTAGGAATCAGATCCGAAGACTCTTTTGATGTAATGTCTTCATCCGCCAATTCTGACTGTAGATAGTCGTCTTGGGGAAGATCTAACGATGGAAACATACGATATGGACGATCCAATGATAAAAATTCTCATATGTGCTATGGGTGAACTCAGATCTCCATCAAATATCCTCTACCTATCTAGGATATTATATTCTTGTGGATCTCCTCCAAAACAAACCCCCCTCCACGTCAAACCGCCACTTACCACAAAAACACCGAATTCCAGTTGTAGCCGTGGGAGGAGTTCAAAAGAAAAACAATGAATTAGAGCCCAAATGTGCAAGCAATAGCTAGAAAGATGCCCTAGCCCATTAAGCTATAGCAAGATATCAGGAAAAAATAACACTAAGGATGGTGGGTGTAGCGGATTTGATCCTTGCCCTGCTTGAAGACCTGACAAAATGTTATGTAACGTATGCATAGAGGGGGACTTAGGTTATACTGAGCCTAGCACATGATCCGATGAACTTCCATCCCCAATACAAACTCGGAGGGGGGAAAAACGAAATTCCTCTTCGATCCAGCATTAGTTATGGGCCTTATGGCTCATTTTAAAAAAAAATTAAAATTAACCTTAGTGCTACTACAATCACATTCGCTTGTCTTATCATTTGTCGAATCCTATATCATTTAAGATTAAAAAGCGCAAAAGTTTAATTATAATTTCATATGATTACTATTTGCAAGTGCTTTATAGGTGCTTCCACGAATCCACCTGTTAATTTTTCACAACTTTGCTTCTTTGCTCCTTCATCTTTATCCGCTCTGGCACCCACCTCTGATTCAGGTATTTGTTTTTTGATAATCGCATTTTTGTAGTTTTCTATTCTGTTGTGTTGCTGGAATACATGCATTTCCTTTACTTTTCAATTCCGATTCCTTTCCACTTCATGACTTGATTATTCTTTCCAATTATCTTTGATTTATAAGAAGTTAGGTTTGTTGGACTGTTCTGAATTGAATAATTAGGAAGATAGAAGCAAGGTACAAAAAATCGATATATGTCGCAAAATATATTGGAAAAATGAAAACCTGATACGAAATCCTGCCTGTAGTCTCGAGCAGAACTGGAAATGTCAAAATATTGAGCGGTTTCGCGAAATATCGCGATATTTCCGTGAAATATTTCCATCTCCACGAAATATGCAATATCAGTACCAGCACAAGGAATTTTGTCGAAATTTCGCAAAAATTTCGTGAAATATATCCGAAATTGTGGGACTGATTGGTTATAAAAGGGAGCTTGTGGCCTGATTCTCAGCAGCTTATTTGCGTATAATAACAAATACCCCCCATTTATTTCAATAAAAATATCAAAAAAATCAAAAACCAAAGGAATCAAAAAGTATTCTTTCAGTTTTAGTAGGAGAAAACAGTTTTCAGGGTTTTTTTATAAAATCCACATGGTGAAAAAAGTGATTAAATCAACTCCTTTTTAGCCAAAAAATTCCACAAGATGTAGAAGTACAAGTGCATCTAGAAAACCATGGCCCGTCTTAGGAAATTTTGAATGTATAAAAACTTTTTTTTTCCAGACTTGGTAAAAAAACAGTGTTTCATATTTCAACATGGTTTTTGTACAATTTCAAACTTGCATAACTTTCTTATTTTAAGTCCGTTATCAAAATCGTTTGAAAAATTATTTTAACAATCAACTAATCTTTATTTTGAAAATATTTTTTTCCAAAAAAAAGATTAAAAAGCATTTAAAAAATGTATATCAAAACTAGACCAAACAAGATTGCACAAGACTCACAGACTCAATGCATTGAATCCATGCTATGTGAAGCTCTACACCCCTAAATAGGGTACAAATATTATTTGAGTGTTCCAAAGTGTGTATCTATACTTGGTTTATGACTATCCAGAGTTTCACTAAAAAATTCCATAAAAAAATCAATATTTCCACCATTTCTACAAAATTGCAATATTTCAACACTGGCGAAATATTTCCACGAAATATTTCCATATCCAGAGGATCGAAATTTCCACCGAAATGGAGATTTTGAACCTTGGATAGAAGCTATGAAGTACGGATACTCCAAAAAGCTTGAAGTACCCGCACCGAATACGATACGGTCCGGATACATCAGGATGGAGTTATGATAATTCCATCCGTACATCAGGATGGAGTTATGATAATTCCATCCATTTTGGTCTGCCATCCTAATGTACGGATTGGAATTATCTATGTTTGGCTGATTTACTCCATTTTAAATATTTCCACCACTTTGATCTGCCATCCTGATGTACGAATGGAATTATCACAACTTACTGTGTTCGGCTGATGTTAGTAGAAAACTGATCATATCATTGAATTCATCGTACATATCATGCATCAGCAACTATCTGAAAACATTAAAACTGAGTGTTTGATTCCATCTGATTAGGAATATTGTTTTAATCTAGATGATGAAAACAAGGTAAATTGTAGTCCATACAAAGCCCATACTTGCTAGTTATAAGCATTGACCCAAATGGTTTTTAAGCTATGCCCAATTTGGTAGTTCTGAAGACTTTGTAGTAAAACTTGGAAACTTTGATCCCATGGAGCGACATTCCAAACCAGGTCCTGCTACCCTGCCCGACAGATTTCCTTTTCATTTTTGATGACATCTTTTACGTGAGACTGGATATGAACATGGTTTCTGTTGAATCTGGATATAGATACGGGTTGAATTAAGGTTCTTCTTGTCTTGGTTATTGCAGATGCTTTTAATGCATCAGGGTGCATAAATTTGGTAGTTTGATAAAACTGAGAGCACCCAACACACAATTCAAAAAAATTCAAACATAACCTGCCCTCACTGCATTTCATGGATGCACAAACAGATGCTCACCACATATTCACATTAGGGTTTTTTATCAGATTTTGAGTGAGCGTGGACTACGTGCAATTATGTTTTCAGGTCGTCTTATCTCAATCTGGAGGATCCAATCGGGGAGGATTCAATGTAATATACTCAAATACGAAGGCGACTATCCATTTGGATGGTATATTCAACATAATCTCTTATGACGTTGTTCCTAAGTTACAGACTACACTTCTGGCTTCGCATTTTAAGGTAATTGGTGCATTCTTTTTCTTAATGTTCGTAAAGTCTGTTATATTCGTTCCACCTTGTTCTTTTGTTCTTTATTATCTTTTTTGCCCCCATAATCTATGTTGGGTTAATGGAAGTTAATAGCAGAGTTTTTCCTAATAAATGTAATTTTTGTTAGATATGCAAGTTTTATTTCTGTGAAACTTGAGGGACAAAGTTGGATAGCTTGTATCATAATGCTGCAATGATCTATTAATAGGTGCAAATGCCCCAATATCCATCGCCACAACATGTTTTTTTTTTTTTGAAAAATCCCTCTCGGTGAATGAAGGGGGGTTCGGCCTAGACCCTTACCAGTATATTAAGAAAAACAGAAGATTAACGCCAGTCTAGCAAGACAAAAAAAAAAGATAAAAAAAGATTACAAATAATTCTGTCTATCCTCTCAAGTTCTTTGCCTTGAAGAGCTATCTACCATTGCTCTAATCGAACTCGTATTAATTTCTTCACCGTGTCTTTGCTCGATACCGTATTCCGAAAGATTCTATTATTCCTCTCCTTCCTTATGCTCCAACAGACTGCTATAACTAGCAAATCCTAGCTTTTTCTCAAGGATCCTTTAATCCTTTTCGTTCGCCATACAGTCCACATGGAGAATAAGGTGCCTGGTCTGCCTCTAATGTTAAGACCTCTTCTCAGATGGTCCCAGATCCCTTTCACAAATGGACAGTGAAGAAAGAGGTGGTTGAGATCCTCAAATCGGCCCTAAGATGTAAACTAAGACAATACTAAGATACTCAATAAATGATCAAGGAAATATAATGTGTACACATTTTTTTCCCTAAGAACACTTCATGGAAGTAAGTCTTTGTGAAGAAACCTGCTGATTACATGGAAAAGATGTAGGGAATTGAAGGCGTTGACCGGTGAACATACCACATATAGTAGAAATCACTCTCTATTGTGAAAGTGGAGTTTTCGTGATCTGGGTTGCTCTAGAGTTAACTGAATAAATTGTAGTGGTAGCAAGCCTGGCATAGGGACGTAAATGGAGCAGATAAAAATTGGATATATGCATAGTGCATACTCGTGTATGTATCCATATTTTTTAGTAGAGTCAAATACAAAATGTTCGTGAATATGATCTCAATGTTAGTATATATACTTGCCGCAAACAAACATGAGTAAGATATAAGCAATGATCATATTTGATGATAATGAATACAAAAAGCAAATGTGACGAAAAAGTGAATTCATTTACTTGTCATAAAATCTAATTGAAACAAGTAATTGATGCACATTAGGATTATGTTGTTGGTCCGACAACGACACCCACATAAAAACTAATTGAAACAAGTAATTGATGCACATTAGGATTATGTTGTTGATTCGACAACGGCACCCACTTGTTTTCATGCTTACTTTTTAGGATAAACGAGGACAAACACATCCACTCAAATGACTCTTGTATTTAAATCCAACACAATCACTTAGTTTCTCAACACTTTGGTCCCGGAAGAAGAAAAGCTCAAAACACCCCCCAATGGGGACCAAAAGCCACTATAGGGTTGTGAAGTCTAGGCATGACTTTTATGCAAATTAAGTGATTCAATTGGAATGGAATACAAGAAGTTGGTGTACATATCACATATAGGGATGAACCCATATATAGAGGAAGTTGAGGAACACCAAAGAGGTATACATTTTTTTATTGGAGAGGGATTCTTTCCAAAGGGCATGCCTCATTGGGCGCGAGGCCTCGTGACGTGAGGCCTCCTTTCATGCTCCTATGCTTTCCCTCTTTTCTTACTCATCTCATTGATGATGATAACTAACCAAATATGACTAGATTGCAGTCATTGACCGCCATTGGCATGACAAGCCACCATTTGTCAACCTCCACAACCAGATGCTACATGCGTCCAATGTTTTAAAAAACGGAAGGCGGAAGGCAGGCGGTCAAGTGGTTTCAAGGCGGAAGGCGGACGACTAGGCGGGCGCCCGGAGAAAAAGGCGGGCGCCCACCTATATAAAATATATTCTATATGTATGTATATATATAAATTCATAATTCTATATAAAAAAACAATAATAGAAAGTTTTACATATGCAAACATCAAAACAACCGATCTGAATATAAAAGTTTTATGAAAAGGAAGGAGGGGATCGGGTGGGGTCAGGGTTGACTGCGAGGCAGGGGAAAGAGAGCAGCTTTTGAGCCTTTGGGATATCTAGGATATCTAGTTATGTAGTGAAAAGGGAGGAGGGGATCGAGTGGGGTCGGGGTTTTATGAAAAATTATTACTAATCTGCCCGCCTGGAGCCTGCTTGGAACCCGCCTAGGCGCTCACCTTTTACCCTCCTAGGCGGGTCGGATCCCGCCTAGGCGCCTGCCTTTGTTCAACCCGCCTGCAGTGTCGCTTAATGCTGAAGCGGAGCGGCCAACACCCTAAAACGCGTAGGACCGCCTAGGCGCCTGCCTTTGTTCAACCCGCCTGCAGTGTCGCTTAATGCTGAAGCGGAGCGGCCAACACCCTAAAACGCGTAGGCGTCCGCCCGGACTGCTTTTTAGAACAGTGCATGCGTCACAATCTTAAATCAACCTATAGCTAGACCTGCAGTCCACGATGAAGCCCGATTTGTTGCCAGACATGCAGTTTTTATTGTTGTCTGGTCTGCATCGTTATGATCTTGAATCCAACCCAGAGCCCAACACATTGTTGTGTACTATCAACCCGCTTCTACCAACTGCCTCTCAACAAATTGTCTTGGTTAGGCCTACGGTCTGCCCTATCTAGGTCCTTGACATGGTGTCCACCTCCATTAGACATCTGAATCTCCTGGTAGATCCCCTCCGCACCCATGGATCTTTTATGTTGGGCAATTGATTTTCGATTGAGTCACCTACTTATCCAAAAGTCTGTGCTGATCCGAAGTAAATTCCATGTGATGCGATGCCTACTAAGGTACACCTTTCTCTTCCAATTAATTGGAAACAAATAATGACTTGATGGAATTATTTAAAGTAGCAAGTGACAAAGACTATCAATCCTAATCAACCTACAACTTGCAAACAATGATGTATAACGATAATAACATAAAGACTTGCAAGAACAATATGTTTCCAATAACAATATGTAAAATCAGTCTCAAGACAGAATTTAAATGCAATGTTTTCAACAAAGAACCTAGCAGAAAGTCATACCAAATATACTAAAGCACCACCAGATTTTTCCAACGAGTTATGGGACCAAAGTATGATGTTTTGTGATGCAGACGAGCCCTACGTGCAGATTTTTACAGCTGATGGCGTATTTTTATTCCCTACGGAGATCCAGGAAGCCGATCGCCAATCCGTTTGCATCAGTGGAAAACTCGTTCGATGATCTATGACTTTGATTTTTATTTCCTGTCGATCCGACTGACGGATCTTAAGTTATTTATGTTTTTATTTCTGGTTTGGGTAGGTGCGAGCCATGTTCGCATCCGGTTCGAGCCACAGATGCCGAACTGACTCGTTTCTATTTTCAGTTTTTAGCCGTAGGATCTTAGGTCGACTTAAATCTCAATGGATGAGATTCAAAGGGAGCCAAAAATCCCAACCGAACCCTCCTCACCCGGCCGGTCCTCTCTTCCCGCGGACACACCCGCGCGGACACGCCTTGGGAAGCGTGCCCGCGTCCTCCTCTCGCCTTATCCCGCGCGGGCGCCTCTCTCTCCTTCTTTTCTTTTTTTTCTTTTGTGTTTCATCCTCTATAAGACCATGCAAACCCTAATTGAAAGGGGACGATGAATATTGAATTGAAACCCTAGAACGGAGAAGCGGGATCGCTTGTTCGACGTATCTTCTGAAGAATCATCCTGTTTCTAGTCTTTTTCTTCCCTCCGCAAGCTTCTACGTCGTCACCACACCTTTGTCTACGACTTCGCGGGAGATCGATGCGGAGATCATCCATCCCCCAAAGATCACATCGTCTCGGCTTCTTCAACCTTTTCTTCCGGACCACGCCTCCTCTTCTGCCCTTTCATCTGTAACAACAGAGCCTTTGATAGCGGCCGACATTGACCAAAACACGGTTTGAATCGTCCTTCGATACCTCCATGTGATAAATCTTCCTTTCCAACCGGCCTTATTGCTGATTTTCAGTTAGGGTTCCAAAATATTTGGTTTCTGGAGAATCTCATCCATTAGGATTTTATCGCTTAGATCTATACTTGTTCTTTGAGACTTTGGCTTTATTATTTGAGATTGTGTTAGTCTTTATTGCTGGAACTTGCTTATCAAATATGAAATTAATTATTATCTTGTCAGTTTTATTACTTTGTTGAATTAAATCTGTTTGGGCATGATTGGATGATGATTGGGGTTCTTAACCTTTGCTGAAATTTGATTAAAGTCGTGCTGAAATCTATATTTAAATGTTTTAAATTCGGCACTTGGGTTTTCTTTTAGCATCCGCATTCCATCAAGTTGGTATCAGAGCGCACTAGTCGTGTTCTTACGCAACGGCCGGTCCTCTTGCATCATTCACATCCTTGTGTACTTGCTGAATTTTTTTTTTTATTCTTTTCATTTTAGTTGTGTCTTTGCATTAATTAGGAAACTAGCATCCCGCGTGAGCGCATCCATATTAGGAACATCCCTTTCTCTCTGAGGTGAATTGATAGCATCTTCTAGAGAATCTCCAATGGCTGGACCTTCCCCACCCCGTACTTGGCAAGATGCCTTCACAAGGCAACAAGAACACATGGATAGGCTTCAGACCCAGATCGAAGCCTTGACCTTGGCCTTCACCAATTCCCAAAATCCACCTCGACCCCATCGAGAGCACAGGACTAGAGCGTAGTGAGTTAGATCTTGAGTCAGGAGGTGACAGCGTCAGTTCCTCTGACGGATCTGATAGGCGAAGTAGAAAAACTCATAGGAGAACGAAATCCCATTGGGGCTGGGATCAGGGTATCAAAATCGAAATTCCTGAGTTCAAAGGTAGGATGGGTCCTGAAGAGTTCCTAGAGTGGGCCGAGAGAATCGATCAATATTTTTAGTGGAAGGAAATTCCCCGCGACAAACAAGTCAAGTTTGTTAGTCTCAAACTGAAAGGTCATGCACTGATCTGGTGGAAACAGTTGCAGACCACTAGGGGTAGAAAGGGAAAAGATAAGATTTCCACTTGGACACACATGAGGGGAAAAATGCAACAGAAGTTCCTCCCTTCTGATTTCAAACAAAGTTTGTTCCAAAAATTCCAAAACCTGCGACAAGAGCACAAATCGGTGGATGATTACACCAATGAGTTCTACAAGCTCCAAGCTCGCAATGATCTGCATGAAGATGAAGAGCAGAGCGTCGCTAGGTATGTCAATGGTCTTAAGCCCTCAATTCAAGAGGTGGTGTCCCTTCATGACTTGTATCAGGTCAGTGATGCACACCGTCGGGCTAAGAAAGTTGAGTCTCACCACTCTCGATCTGCGTCCCGACGATACGACAACACTAGGGCACCATCCGGATCTGTGAGTAGGCCACTCCCTGGACCTCCCTTTGTAGCTGGTACAGTTCCTACACCCACTGAGAGGGGTAAAGGAGTCTTAGGACCCAACCCGAGCATGATGAAGTGTTTCAAGTGCAACCAGCCGGGTCACAAGTCAGCCGATTGTCCTCGACGTCAATTCCATCCACAGACAAATCTTGCGGATAATGAAGAGGATAGTCACGAGTCTGAAGGCGAAAACTTCAATGAGTTGGTCTTGGAAGGGGATGACGTGACTGCGCCACTATTAGTTATTCACCAGTCTCCATCACCCCAGGCACCTAAAGCGTTACTACCCCACGAGCTCTCTGGAGGACCCCCAAAGCCACATTGCAAGAACCAGAGGTTCGAGCTGTTCCGAACAGTCTGCACTGTCAATGGCATGGACCTTTGTGTCTTGATAGATGGAGGTTGCACCACCAATTTAATCAATGAAAGGGTAGTTAGGAGCAAGCAGTGGAAAGTCAAACCATTGGCTCACCCTTACAAAACGTCGTGGCTAGACAACACCACAAGCAAACTAGTGACTCATTGTTGTTTGGCTAAGCTGCCTATTGGGCTGCAATATTGAGATGAGATTTGGTGTGATGTCCTTCCTTTAGAAGTAGGTGATATTATCCTTGGGCGTCCATGGCAATTCGACCGAGATGTACTACATCACGGGAAAGCCAACACCTACACTTTCCTTAAGGACGGCATCAACGTCACCTTATGGCCCACATGTTTTAGGAGACACCGATCCCATGCACCTCAAACTCTTCTGAGTCAGAGCCATCCCATACCACCATATGCAGATACTTTTGTAGAGTGTTCTTCTGATTCACTAAAAATTGAGAAGGGATTAGACAACTTCTTGCATTCCATCGCATGCACATCGCATTTAGAGTATGTAGGCATCTATTGCACTCACATTCATCATTTGCCTGACATCTTTACATTCACAGACCATTCATATGTGCATCCATATTATCGTCCAAGTGTTGAGTTAAGCATTAAAGAAGATTTTGCCACGTTTGATCACTTTTCAATGCTTGGTACTTCTGAGCCATGCTTTCAGATTTCAAAAAGCCCATCATTTTTACTTTTTCGAAGTCATAACAAGTGACTTGATGAGTTATTTAATTTCTTATTTTATTCACTACATCCAGACAATGATTGCCTGACAAATCTTCTTAGTCTAGAATCCACTTGTTTTGCCACGTGCGCAGGCCACTTTGAGCAACATATATTGCACCCGCACCCCATGGCCTTTCAAAGAAACCATAACTTATTGCGCAAGCCGATGACCCGCACCATATCATGCTCCCGCGGCCTTTCCTTTCATATGTCTTTTGAATTTCATGTCAACCTATCTCCCCATTATCACATGAAATTATCTGGGTATCTTGACGATCTTACCGTGCCGAGGAGGATGTTGGTTTTGGCTTTCAGGTCTTCGCTTGGCGTTGATGGGCAGGGGATGCCAGATGAAGTCGCTGTGTACTTGAGGCTGATTGCTTGGCCACCGGACTCGGGAGAGCAGTTGGAGTAGATGCAGAGGTTGCGGCTACTTCCAGGAGAGCACCCACCGGATCCAGGATCTTACTCGACAGGAGTCGAGTTCTTTTGAGTCCGGGGGACTTGATGCAGACGAGCCCTACGTGCAGATTTTTACAGCTGATGACGTATTTCCATTCCCTACGGAGATCCAGGAAGCCGATCGCCAATCCGTCTGCATCAGTGGAAAGCTCGTTCGATGATCTATGACTTTGATTTTTATTTCCTGTCGATCCGACTGACGGATCTTAAGTTATTTATGTTTTTATTTCTGGTTTGGGTAGGTGCGAGCCATGTTCTCATCCGATTCGAGCCACAGATGCCGAACTGACTCGTTTCTATGTTTAGTTTTTAGCCGTAGGATCTTAGGTCGACTTAAATCTCAATGGATGAGATTCAAAGGGAGCCAAAAATCCCAACCGAACCCTCCTCACCCGGCCGGTCCTCTCTTCCCGCGGACACACCCGCGCGGGCACGCCTTGGGAAGCGTGCCCGCGTCCTCCTCTCTCCCTATCCCGCGCGGACGCCTCTCTCTCCTTCTTTCCTTTTTTTTCTTTTGTGTTTCATCCTCTATAAGACCATGCAAACCCTAATTGAAAGGGGACGATGAATATTGAATTGAAACCCTAGAACGGAGAAGCGGGATCGCTTGTTCGACGTATCTTCCGAAGAATCATCCTGTTTCTAGTCTTCTTCTTCCCTTCGCAAGCTTCTACCTCGTCACCACGCCTTCGTCTACGACTTCGCGGGAGATCGACGCAGGGATCATCCATCCCCCAAAGATCACATCGTCTCGGCTTCTTCAACCTTTTCTTCCGGACCACGCCTCCTCTTCCGCCCTTTCATCTGCAACAACGGAGCCTTTGATAGCGGCCGACATTGACCAAAGCACGGTTTGAATCGTCCTTCGATACTTCCATGTGATAAATCTTCCTTCCCAACCGGCCTTATTGCTGATTTTCAGTTAGGGTTCCAAAATATTTGGTTTCTGGAGAATCTCATCCATTAGGATTTTATCGCTTAGATCTATACGTGTTCTTTGAGACTTTGGCTTTATTATTTGAGATTGTGTTAGTCTTTATTGCTGGAACTTGCTTATCAAATCTGAAATTAATTATTATCTTGTCAGTTTTATTACTTTGTTGAATTAAATCTGTTTGGGCATGATTGGATGATGATTGGGGTTCTTAACCTTTGCTGAAATTTGATTAAAGTCGTGCTGAAATCTATATTTAAATGTTTTAAATTCGGCACTTGGGTTTTCTTTTAGCATCCGCATTCCATCATTTTGGGATCAATTGAGAGGAAGGAAAATGTAATCCCCGAGCAGGAATTTCAAGACAGCAGTGAGAAGGAAGAGGAAACGATCTCTAAAAGAGGTATGGATCACTAGAAACCAAAGATCAGTGGATACTTCCATGGGATGCAATAGACGATGAGTATGTGCCTCTGAATTTGCACCGATGTTGTCGGAATCCTTGCCGAATAGCCCAGAAGTCTGGGTGAAGTGGCGGTGAGGGGAGTAGTTGTCTAGAAGATCGAGATACGAATCCGGGACGAATCGATCTTTAAAGAAAAAAAGCCTTCGTGCCGATCTCTTGCAAAGTCGTAGAAGAAGTTGTGATGGCGAGGGAGAGGCTTGTGGAGAAGAACAAGGTGTAGAGGCTAAATGATAGGGGAGGGGAATAGGTTTCCGAGAGACACTCTCCAAACACTAGGGTTTTAATTCTTCATTAATAGCTTCCTCTCAAGGGTTTCATAGGAGTCAGAAGAAAAGAGGAGATAGCAGCGACTAGGGTTTTGGGATTCGTCCTCTCGCCCTCGATTCGATCTTGGCCCTCCATCGTGACTTAAATAGTTAAATCACATTCGATCTCATCCCTCGGATGGATCATCCAATGTTGCTTTATTCTTTTAATTATTGAATCGCGTAGGGAAAGTCGGGCTAACCCAAGTAATAACATAGTGCGAACAAACTTCGTACCTAGGTATATAATAAAAATCTTAATAACTTTCCAAACATAAGTCAGAATGAGACGAAATAAAAACAAAAATTGTTCAGAATTAAAAGAGCAACATAATGATTGAAATATTTTTGGCGTCGGTTGCATTGAACTCCGTGCACAACTGAAACAGTGATTAGCTGTCCTCTTTTGTCATATTGACTCGAGCTCTTCTACATCACCATGAAACCTCTTTCTTGGTACATATCATACCTTTCAAGCAAGACAATGCTCTTGTATGAGCAAATATTTTATTTTCACTCAAGTACAAATTTCAAAGGACTCGCTTCGAGGGAGCGGAGTACAAAATATATCAGGAGATTGCGGGGAAATCCGTCTAAGATCCTTTGATACTCGATTTCGAAGTACAAAGATTACAACAAGTGAGAAAATGACAAGAGAAGAGCGTTGCGGTGCTTGATCCTTCCGGGCTTTGCGCGTAATCGGCTAGGGGCTTTGCTTTACTCTTCTTCTTCTAGAATCTTCACTTGTTCTTCGCTTGTTCTTCGACTTGCTTTGGACTTGAATCTTCAATTTTCCATCTTCGATCTTCGGTCTTCGATTTTCTTTGGTTTGCTTCGATCTTCGATCCTTCTTCTCCGGGATTTCTTGGAGTTTTGAAGTATCTTCAGTCGGGAGCTTTGTAGGATCTTGTTGCTATGGCCAAAGATCCCCTCTTCTCTTCTTTGTCCCTCCTTTTATAAGGGTTGAAGTAGTTATTGTAGAGAATAACTACTTCGGGTGGTTGAAGCAACCTCCTGGTGGTTTCTATAACTTCCCTTGGATGGTTAGAGAAACTTCCAGGTGGTTTACATAACTCCTTGATGATTATGATCATATTCAGCTGGTTTTGTAACTTCCACTGGTAGTTTAATCCTTTTGAGTTTGGGTGAACCAGTCTGATTAAAACGACTTATGGTTCGGGTCTTAAAATCCGAGTCGACTTACTGCGATTCAGATTTTAACAAAGTTAACTCTTGATCCGGTCCTTTCTGACTTGGTGGATTCAACGAGTTTGTCGAATCTAGCGTAAGCTTATTTGTAGGAGCTCAAGCTTGATTATTCTTCGGCCTTGTATATCGGCTTGTCGAAGGATGCTCATCTCTAAATATTATTCTATTGACTTAGATATAGCCTTTGGACGATAGGGATATAGTACTTTCCTTACTCTCAGACTTGGTCAAATTTCAGAGCGTAAGGAAGCAAGAAAAATTTCCCTGGTAATCAGGGAAATAAAGTTTTCCAGACTTAGTCAATTTCTGAGTGTAGAGAAAAATTTCCCTGGTCATCAGGGAAATAAAGTATAAGGAAGCAAAATTTCCCTGGTCATTAGGGAAATAAAGTCTTCCAGACTTAGCCAAAATTTTGAGTGTAGAGAAAAATTTCCCTGGTCATCAGGGAAATAAAGTATAAGGAAGCAAAATTTCCCTGGTCATCAGGGAAATAAAGTCTTCCAGACTTAGCCAAATTTCTGAGTGTAGAGAAAAATTTCCCTGGTCATCAGGGAAATAAAGTATAAGGAAGCAAAATTTCCCTGGTCATCAGGGAAATAAAGTCTTCCAGACTTGGCCAAATTTATGAGTGTAGAGAAAAAGTTCCCTGGTCATCAGGGAAATAAAGTCTTCCAGACTTAGCCAAATTTCTGAATGTAGAGAAAAATTTCCCTGGTCATCAGGGAAATAAAGTATAAGGAAGCAAAATTTCCCTGGTCATCAGGGAAATAAAGTCTTCCAGACTTAGCCAAATTTCTGAATGTAAGGAAGCAAAATTTTCCTAGTCATCAGGGAAATAAAGTCTTCCAGACTTAGCCAAATTGTCGATTTTCTGGCTTTAGGCAATATTTCAATGTCTACAGCTCTTAATAGCATAAGAATCTGACACCCATAGGAAGATCGACTCTCCATGGGTGTGACATCCCGCCTCAACACGCAAGATATTGTTTGCTTTGCTTAAAGGTTCACATCTTTAAAACACGTCCTGTGTGTTAAGGAGATGTCATATATATAGTCCATAATCTTTTTTTCCCCAGGCGATGTGTGATTAATTTATGGACTTGGACACCTTATTTCACCTCATCCATCTTGGCCTTCCGCCCAAGATTTACAATGCGGGTACCGGTATCGACTGACGTTTGACCGATACGTACCAGTGATATGACTCGGTATCGACAGATACGGACCGAAACCGGTACCGGTCTTCTTTTTTTTACAAAAATTAAAAAAAAATAAAAAATATATTAAAAGTTAGAAAATAAAAATAAGAATTATATCTAAATAAAAGGTACGTTTTAGGAGCTCCATCGTGAATCACCTCTCCAAAGATCGCATGGTGGGCTGCCTTGATAGCCTTTACCACAACCTGGAGTGCTTGGTCAAAGGCTACATCTAGAGTCTAGGCTTCAGGCTCTGGCCCAATCTGAACAAGACCGACGATCTCAACCATGTGGCATCCTAGCCAGTCTTCTCTCAAGTCCCAAAACACACTCTAATATGCAACCTCGAGCCGAAAATAGCTAAGAAGAAGTATTACAAGTGCAACGAGTCGATGACTCGTCCCACTTGTCATACTTTCACTTGGCTGGTTTTAGCAGATGACTTGCAGGCTTGCATCAAACAAAGAGCCAAACCCACTACCAACCACCACTTGTTGTCTTGTTGGTGATGAAAAATGGAAATGCATTGGGGAGTATATATAGCTCAAACCTACTCCCAAACCCACTAACCCCCACTTTGGATCCAATGCACTAGCCTAGGCTCGATACCGGTTCGGTATCATCCGTATCAGCCGATACTTGTTGGTATCGACCGATACCGCGAGGTATCAACCGATACAACCCTGTTTCGGTTTTGGAGGGGGGTATCAGTTCAGTTTCGACCGGGACCGGTATGACTTGGTATCGGCCGATACGACTTGGTCAGCTGAATTTTAAAACCATGTTTCCGCCTCATGATTCTTGGCTCTTGGATTTTGGATGTATATGTGGAATATAATTCCTAGTATAATATGCTTTGCATTTCTCTTATTTCTTTTTTTTTCTTCTACTTTCTGACTAGATAAACATACCAAAGGAAATAGGCAAATACCCCCAATTTGGATTTAATAAAAATATCAGAACAATCTAAATCCAAAGTATTCAAAATGTAATTTTTCAATTCCTATACAAAATCAGACTTAACAGCTATTGCCTAAAAAAGAAAATTCGGTAAAAAAAAACCACAAAGTATTTTAGACCGGAAAAAATCTCAGAAATCTAAAAGTATAAGATCAATTTAAAAAGCTAAAGTCTGGTAAAATATTTTGAATTTATAAAAAATTTATTTCACAAGAACTTTTTTTTCCTTCAGACATAGCCAAAATTCAGAACAAAGATTTTTCAATTTTTTGACAAAAAATCGGGGTATAGCAAACGCCACGCTCTTTTGAAAACAAGACCACTATGAAGTGGGTACCAATGTAATTATTTTTATATTTTATAATTATTTTAAATTTAAAAAACGAAACTGAAACCACCGAAACTCTGATCCGAAACTCCGAAACCGATCCTCGGTGGGCGGACCGAAACCGAAACTACAAACCTTGATTCGAGCTACACACATCTACAATCCAATCCACAAACTTGACCCAGACTCAATATTGAGGAAAATAAACTTTGCAAAATCATCTATTGATGCATATTGTGAATTATAGTGATTTATTGATGTGATGCCATATATTGGTTCATAACCCATTAAATCTTAATTCTATTGAACTGTTGAAACTATTGCCTAGTTCAGTATATATGATTTTCTACTTTGACATGAAATCATTTGTAGACACTTAGCTACATGGTTAAAAGGTATGAGTTTTTGTGATGCTAGATTCACAAATGTATCCAGATAGGTTAGTATTAGTGTGCTGGTACCTGTACTCCTTGAAACTGGTGCACAACAGCAAGTGTAAGGTTTCAGGGTAGATGTGAGATAGAATAATCATTCTGAAAGCTTTCATCTCTTTATTTTTGTTGGTTGGGTGAATTTAACATTTCTTGTAGAATTTTAGAAGTTCCAAATGTGGTTGTCATTCTTAACAAATAAGTGGTTACATATTGGACTAAGAAAGGGAAGAGAATCATACTCATGAAAATCTTATGTATTTCTTCCATTATTAAATGTACTGTATTGTAATTTCATATGGATAAATAGCCAAAACCATGGATATACTTGGTGTTAGTTTATGTGTTCTTCACCTGGCGGAACTATCATATCCTTTTCACAACTTATATTCAGTCCCTTTAATGTATTTCTCCCTCTACCCTCTGATGGGAACATACCTCTACATTACAGGGGTATCCCAACTAGTGACTGACAAGCGTTTGCCACGGGCGGCAATACTTTCTTATTTGCTCAAGATGGTATTTAAGCGGTCAACTGCAGAAATGCTATTCAGCACTTCACATATATCAGATTCAAGGAATTGGCAATATAGGTGACATTAGCTTTAAATGGGATATAGGAGATTGGAAACATCTAATCTACGTATCTTCAACCCACCAGGGTTTACTCAGCCTCAAATGAAACTAGATGTAATGAGTCCATAATACACAGTTTTAGCTGAAATATGATCAGCAAGAAATCTTGGAAGTAATGTTGGAATGCATTAATTGTCAAACATATAATGATAGTAGAAACCTTTACAGGCTTTCTTACATGCCTTCCAAAACATTGAAGTCTAGTGCATTTTTTTGGACTTCCCACTTTTTTTTTTCTAGGTTTTCCTTATTTTCTTATGCTGTTAAAGTTCTATGTATCACTGGGAAATTGGAAAGTTTGAAACTGACATGCCTTCAGTTTACATACATGGAAGCTTCTCTTGAAGACATCAGCTATTGCCAGTTTCTTTCATTCTTTATTCATCACTATCAGCAGATGTAGCTAATTGATGTCTTCATTTATATTTTCATTTCCCTTAAATCAACCTTCCACTCGCTACTTATGTTTGTAATTGTAATGGTATTCATGCAGATTGTAATTGCCGACGAATCACATTTTTTGAAGAATGCTCAAGCTAAGAGGACAAGTGCTACCCTTCCAGTTCTGCAGGTTTGCTCCCATGCTTGTTTTTTTATTTTATGAGCCAATTGATACACAGTTTGTTATTTCAAAGACAATGGCAAACATATGGGTTAGGCTAATAAATAACACCAGTAGTTATCTGCACCATCACTGGCCTCTTGGTATTTGACTATATGAGAGAAGATATCCTCTATGGATGGCTTTATGTGGGAGATAATTTTCACAAAGAATTTCCATGGTGAGCTATGTAATTCATGCCACAATGTAAATTCTTTGTGAAAATTTAAAGATTCATAAGAATTGGGTGTCCAAAAGAGAAGGGACTCTAGTCTAATATAAAATCAAGGGTCGGACACCTAGACTTCTTTGAACGGCTAGTTGCCCTTTAGTCTTGACCAGGTAAGCTTGCATGCTCCTCCTTTATTCCTTTTCTTTTTTATATAACGGGACATATGATGCATCAATGCTTTCCGACTTAATTTAATATGCTCCAATGAGTTATAAGCTTGGTTTAAATCATAAAGATCAGAACTTATTTGAATAAAGTCCTTTTCGAGAATCTGTGAACCATCAGAGTTAGAATTGTCCTTTCATTTGACAAGGAATTTACGGAACCTGATGTCTCTGTTCAAGATTACTAGATCTTCTACGGGCTTGGCCGTGAAGATGTTAATCAGCGTATTACAGACACAGCTTGTGTCCTCTGCGGGCTTGGCCGTGAAGATGTTAATCACCTTTTTCTCCACTGTCCTTTCGTTAAAGGGATTTGGGATCCACTGAGGAAAGGGCTGAAGATCAGAGGTGCACCAGGGTCAGTCTTCTCTTTGTGGACAGTCTGGAGGGAGAAACGAGTTAAACGTAGACTACGCCACAGCTGGGACATGGTGGTTATGGCGGTCTGCTGGAGCATTTGGATGGAGCGTAATAGTAGAATTTTTAGACAGAAGAGTGCAGACTCAGAGGTGGTCAAGAACTCGGTGAAGATGTGGCTTATTCAGTGGAAAGTCGTCTTGCAGGGGAAGAATTTGCAGCAACTAGACAACATTATTTGTAATCTCTTTTGATTTTGTTTTTCTTTCTTGCCGCGCCTTTGGGGTTTATTGTATCCTGTTACTAGTTTTTAATGCACTGGTAGAGGTCTAGGCCGAACCACCCCCTCATTCACTGAGAGGGATTTCTCAAAAAAAAAAAAGATTACTAGATCTTCT
The DNA here is from genome assembly GCA_947650365.1 of Chamaelirium japonicum. NCBI lineage: Eukaryota > Viridiplantae > Streptophyta > Magnoliopsida > Liliales > Melanthiaceae > Chamaelirium > Chamaelirium japonicum. The sequence continues at coordinate 65,912,763 of OX393556.1, forward strand.
AGGACATATTTAACTTGATCTTTGAGCTTGTGCCGCAATAGTGTAGTCTTTGCGCTTACACTCAAGAGTTCTCGTCTAGTTAGATCCTCAATATTTGAAAGAACAGATAATGTTGTCTCCAAGAAGCTCCAAAGCACAAGCATTTGGATTCGGATTAAGCTTCTTTAGCAATTTGCAAGTTTCTGCACTTCTCGAATGTAATCAACCTTTAGGGCTCCTTTATTCCTTTTCTATTTTTATACAACCGGACGTGCATTGCTTACCTACTTAAGAAAAGTATGCACCAATGAGTTAAGAGATTGGTTTACATCATGAGGATCAGGACTTATTTGAATAAAATCCTTTTTGAGAAACTACGAACAATCAAACTTGGAATAATACTTTCATTTGGCCTGCGGGTAGTGTTTTGAACTGTTGTGTTAGAGTATGTAAATATTTATTTAGGCCTTTTTAGTCTTGTTTGGGTATGCTAACCCTTTGGTGACCCCATCCTTTGTATAGACTTATATAGGGCCATTGCCCAAATGAGTATGATCAAGGTTTTACTCCCAAAATCCATTTTTCCTCTTTTCCTCTTTGGATCTTATAATTCTATTATGGTATCAGAGCTTTCTTCAATCCAAAGCTTCATCTGATAGAGTAGAGATTCATCGAAGCCTTTAGCAAGCCTTCATCGAAGCCCTGCATCAAAGTTTCTTAGTCTTCATCGCAGCAACTCGGATCAAAGCCTCAGTCTTCTTCTCCATTCGCATTGAAGCCTTCATTGTAACCCTGCATCGAAGTCTTCACTGCATCGTTGTCGTCGAAGATTCAGATCCAGATCTGCGAAGTGGAAGAGGAATTTCTACTTCTTCATCGGCTTCATCATCGGTTTCATCACCGGTTTCTGTCGGAGATTCAAAAAGGAGACTGAGATCTTCGATTTTCGCCGGATTCTTCATCGGCTTCTTCACTGGAGCTGAAGGAGTTAGTCGGAGCGACTGAATAACAGGACGACGACACTGGGCTGAATATAAAACCCTAAGTATAGGGTGACTTCAGCAATCATCTTAACCGTTCGTTTTACCAACGGTTAGATTTTATTCACTCAAGTTTCTTTGCCTAGTCACCAGTTCTTTCTCGTGGATCGGATCAGTTCGGTTTGAATCAGCAGACACCGGTTCACTCTCGGTCTGCTAAACAGTCAGGTTCGGCTCAGCAGGGTTCGGTTCAGCAGAATTGGTATCACCGGTCCGTTTTCGGTCTTATCCAGTGAGCAGATTTTCTATCAACAAGACTCTCTCGAGGCACCACTGTTCTAGTCCATCAGATCTTGTGCCTCGTTCTTTTCGAGACATCAACTATGGCCACCTCCTTAAAGCTCGACAAACTCCCTAAGATGGACGTTGTTCTCACTGGAACCTCAAATTTTCGTTTGTGGGCATCCACATTGCGCATGCATCTCAGCGCTCATAAACTCTGGAAGTATGTGGATGGCACGAAGCCCGCTCCTACAATCTCTGACAACTCCACCGCAAGTACGGCTCTAGACTCCGTCGAATCTGAAGAATGGGATGATGTTGATGCCATCATTCGCTCGTACATTGGTGCCTCTCTTTCTCATGAACTCCTTGCAGAAGCTCTTCAGTTTCCCACCTCTCAGGGGATGTGGTGCTATCTTTCAAAGCAATTCGTTCAGACTGGCGGTGCAAGGGCATTTCAACTTCGATGTGAGCTCAAGGGCGTGACACAAGGTTCTTGCACCGTTCGTGAGTTCTATGCCCGGATCTCCGCTATCTAGAGGGAACTTGAAGCATTGGAGCCCGTTTATCCTCCGGATGCAGTGTTCATCCGTCGACGCCAACGTGATGAGCAATACGTCTTTGAATTCCTGATGGAACTTCGTGCAGAGTTTGAGCCCATTTGAGGTCAGTTATTACATCGGGATCCCTTACCTAGCCTCAATGAGGCTTTATCTGAGCTACTTGCCGAAGAGACACGCTTGGCTACTCTTGCTATACATCGTGTTCTAGCCTCAGACCCTGGCGTTCTTGCTACGCCGACCTCTTTCACACCTCGTGCTACCGTAGGCGAAAATCGGTCCACCAGAGATCACCGCCCCACTGGTGAGAGGCGATCTACTGGCAAACTTTGGTGTGTGTACTGCAAGAAAGAAGGCCACATCAAAGATACTTGTTATAAGCGTCTCAGGAAGCTTGGTCAGATGCCACAGACTATGGCTTCAACTACTTCGACATCTGATCTCTCTCAGTCTCAGCTTGCTGCCCAGGTTCAGGAGCTTCAGCATGCTCTCACCCTCCAGCAGGGCCCTTCAACTACCGGTACTGCATCTGCTGCCTGGATTCTGGACTCGGGTGCCTCACATCACTTGACTTCTGATGCTTTCACTCTCACTGCTCCTGGTCGTGTTCCTCCTGAGCTTCAGCTTCGCACTGCTGATGGTTCCCCGTTATCAGTTTCTTGCCAGGGGACCATCACCACATCCTCTGACCCCAGTGGTCGTCTTTCTCTACCTGGCGTGCTTCTTGCTCCTTCATTGTCCATTAACTTGATTTCTATTAGCAGACTTGCTGACTTGGGCTATCTCACTACCTTCTCATCCTCATCTTGTCTTGTGCAGGACCCTCGGACGGGCAAGACGATTGGGACTGGGCGTAGGGTGGGCGATCTATACCACTTGAGGCATCTTCATGTACCACTTACTACATCCATTGCTGATACCACCTGTGTTGTTTCGGATATCTGGCATCGCCGATTGGGACATCCTTCAGCTGCACGTCTCCGTACTATCTTTCAGTCCGGAGCACTCGGTGATATCTCCTTCACTCCACCATCCCCATGTGTCAGTTGTAGCTTGGCCAAGCATCCAGCTCAACCATTTCCTGTGCATGTGTCTATGTCATCTTCTGTGTTTGATTTAGTGCATTCAGATATCTGGGGACCTGCTCCCGTTGCATATCTTTCTGGATTATCTTATTATGTTAGTTTTATTGATGATTTCTCTCGTTTTACTTGGGTGTTTCTCTTACGTCGTCGATCTGATGTTTGTCAGGCATATCGTGACTTTACCAGTATGGTTCACACTCAATTTAGTAAACGTATTAAAATTTTTCGCTCCGATGGTGCTCGCGAATATCTTTCTTCTGAGTTTCGTGACATTCTTTTCTCTCAGGTTACTCTCCCACAGCAGTCATGTCCTTACACACCTGCACAAAATGGTGTAGCTGAGAGAAAGCATCGTCACATTCTCGAGACTGCTCGATCTCTCTTATTCTCTACCTTTGTTCCTCGCCATTTTTGGGTAGAGGCTGTCCTCACCTCAGTCCACTTAATCAATCGCACTCCCTCTTCTGCTCACTCTGGTCAGTCACCCTTTCAGATTTTGTACTCTGTTGTTCCTCACTATCGTGTCTTGCGAACCTTTGGTTGCACATGTTTCGTTCTGCTCCCTCCTGGTGAGCGAACGAAACTCACTTCTCGGTCCGCTAGATGTCTCTTTTTGGGGTATAGCTCTGAACACAAGGGTTGGCGTTGCTACGATCCCTCTGCTCGTCGTATACGTATCTCTCGTGACGTGAATTTTTTTGAGGACACTCCCTTCTACTCAGGGATCTCTATGGACCAGGACTTATCCTTTCTTCAGTCCTCTGAGCCACTCCCTCTTCCAGTCTCTCCCTCCTCCGGGATATCGGTACCGTCTCCCTCAGCTGACTCACCAGTTCCTCAAGACACTTCTGTTATTCCTCCTCCAACACTTGAGCTCCCGTGACCACCAATCACTTTCACTTACATGCGTCGTCCACATGTCCCAGCGGCTCCCTCTCCTCCTCCAGCCTCTCCTGCCGTCCTACCCTCGATGCCCGTCTCGTCTGGCCCTGATGATGGATCTTTTGCTCTACCTTCTCACAGCGATACCCTGAGCGTGACCGGCATCCGCCAGATTGCTATGGTTTCTCTCATATTGCCTCTTACTCTTCTACTTTTCAGGACTTTCTTGCAGCTATTCACTCCCTTCAGGAGCCCCAGAGTTACCGTGAGGCAGTCCAGGTATCCCATTGGCAACACATTATGTCCGAGGAGCTGCAGGCTCTTCAAAGGACTGGCACTTGGGAGCTAGTTTCTCTTCCCCTAGGGAAAGATCCTATCAGCTGCCGTTGGGACTATCGCATCAAGACTCGATCAGATGGCTCGATTGAGAGGTACAAGGCCTGTCTCGTTGCTCGTGGTTTCACCCAGGAGTATGGCATCGACTACGAGGAGACCTTCACCCCTATTGCGAAGATGACATCTGTGCGGACCCTCTTAGCAGTTGCATCTGCTCGTCACTGGCCACTCTTCCAGATTGACGTGAAGAATGCTTTTCTTCACGGCGATCTCTCTGAGGAGGTCTACATGCGTCCCCCTACTGGTCTTTTGACTCCTCCGCAGCATTTCTGTTGTCTTCGACGGGCCATTTATGGACTCAAGCAAGCCCCGCGAGCTTGGTTCGAGCGCTTTCGGTCCTCGGTGCTTGCCGCAGGCTTTACAGAAAGTATGAATGATTATACCTTGTTCACTCACACCTCCTCTCGTGGTCGTGCGATATTGCTTCTATATGTTGATGATATGATCATCACCGGTGATGATACTGCTACTATCGACTCTCTGAAGAGACACCTCCAGCAGCAGTTCGACATGAAAGATCTAGGTCCACTTCGTTATTTTCTCGGTCTTGAGGTTGCTTCGTCTCCCTGGGGATTCTTGGTCTCGCAACAGAAGTTTACTTCTGATATTCTATGTCGTGCTGCACTTGCTGATTCACGGATCGTGGATACTCCTATGGAGCTTAATGTGAAGCTCCGTCCCACTGATGGCGAGCCACTTACGGACCCTACGCGCTATCGTCAGCTTGTTGGTGCTCTTGTCTATCTGACAATCACTCGTCCGGACATTGCTTATGCTGTTCGAGTTCTTAGTTAGTTTGTTCACGCTCTTCACTCAGCTCACTATGCCGCACTACTGAGGATTCTTCGCTATCTTCGAGGTACGGTGACTCGCTCATTGTTATTTTCGTCCTCTTCATCCTTGGAGCTTCGCACCTTTTCTGATGCAGACTGGGCAGGCGATCTCACTGATCGACGTTCCACTACTGGCTTCTGTATCTTTCTCGGTGACTCGCTCATCTCATGGAAAAGCAAGAAGCAGGAAATCGTTTCGCTCTCTAGTACCGAGGCCGAGTATCGTGCTATGGCACGCACCTCGTGTGTGGTCGTCTGGCTGCGTCGTTTACTCGAGGATATGGGTGTTCTGCTGACCTCTTCGACTCCCCTCCATTGTGACAACCGGAGTGCGATTCAGATTGCTAGTAATCCAGTCTTTCACGAGCGCACGAAGCATATTGAGCTGGATTGCCATTATGTTCGACATCGCAACAAGGACGGGACGCTCTCACTTCCACATGTGTCTTCTACAGAGCAACTTGCATATTTCTTTACGAAGACGCACACTATTCAGCGTTTTCGATATATTCTTTGCAAACTCATGGTGTATGATCCACCCTGAGTTTGAGGGGGTTTGTAAATATTTATTTAGGCCTTTTTAGTCTTGTTTAGGTATGCTCACCCTTTGGTGACCCCATCCTTTGTATAGACTTATATAGGGCCATTGCCCAAATGAGTATGATTAAGGTTTTACTCTCAAAATCCATTTTTCCTCTTTTCCTCTTTGGACCTTATAAATCTATTATGTTGTAACATCGAATCATAGATTCATAGTGGGTTAATTGGGTCAGAGCTTGCTCGGAGAGATTTTTCCATGTTTGCTTTCCTCGTAAAAGTTCTCCGTGTGCTTTCTATGATTGGTTATCATGCTAGGTTAGAACCTTGTATGTTCACACCCTTGTCCTATTGCATGTATCCTTGAGAGCAAGAGAGTTGAGTGACAACACGCCTGTGCTATTGATAAATTATTTTTAGTTGCTTCCATGCTTTGTGATTGTTCCGTGGTAGAGAATCTATTGCAAACCCCCGAAACCAGAGGGTTCTTTCATAAACCTCTTATTGATGTATTGAAAAACAAACATCAAAAGATACTAGTAAGATCAGAATTTCTCAACTACTCTTTAAGACTTCATTACTAAAAGATTCAGAGAGTTTTTGGGATGGAGCCTTACCAGAAAGTAATCTTATTCTAGGTAAGAGTGATAATAAGAAAGGCTATACAAATTTGAAATTCTTATCGAAGTAGGAAATCTTTACAATTTAGGAATTCTAGAGAATCTTCTTCTCCTTGTCACGACATCTTGATTTACATCGCACTAATCATCTTCATCTTGAAAGCTATCTAGGCATGCCATTAATAACTAGTTGAGAAATCCCCCTACTAAGTTGCAAGTATCTAACTTGTCTTCTTTGACAAAATTTTCTAGTATTGAAGATCGTGAAGTCAAACTTATCTCAATTCTTGTGGTAACCGAATACATTCTTAAGGTGTCTCCGCTAAAAATGATCCATGTTATGTGCAAAGTAGCCTTGATAACTGTATGACAATTGTCTATTTATTCTCATAAAATATGTAGTAGTTTGGCAATCCTCGAAATTTAATTTATTCGTTGACATGATTGATAACTTCTCAATCAAGAACAGCTCGTCTACCATCATACATGCTTTTTGATTCAAAATCAGTTGTATCTATTGTATTTTCATCTTTTGAATTTCCCACTACTTATCCTGCTTAAACACAAATGGAGAGTGATGACACACTTTGTAATTTTGTATCCATGATTTTATTAGTTGTCCTATTATAGAAGCGAATTAAAATTTGCTTTAATTACAGAAAGCTCAGTATGCAATTCTGCTGAGTGGGACTCCTGCTTTATCCCGACCTATTGAGTTGTTTAAACAGGTTCTATTCTACCTTATGACGGGAGTGCTCTCTTATTTTATTGGTCATTTTGTTTGATTGTTATGCACTTATGAGGTGCCTATTTTCATAAATTTTCAGCTTGAAGCCTTGTATCCTGATGTGTACAGGAATGTTCATGAGTTTGGGAATCGATATTGCAAGGGGGTAATCATTTATTTGCATTTTAAGTTTGTCTCCATTTATAATTTTAACCACAAAGTGTTTATAAAATATATTTGTGTAGGGTATTTTCGGATTGTACCAAGGTTCAAGCAACCATGAAGAGTTGCATAATTTGATGAAAGCAACTGTGATGATTCGTAGATTGAAGAAAGATGTTCTTTCAGAGCTCCCTGTGAAGCGTAGGCAGCAGGTAATGTTGTGGTAGTCATACATACATGCATACATACATATATACATACATGCATGCATACATACATATATACATACAAGAAAGCAACTGTGATGATTCGTAGATTGAAGAAAGATGTTCTTTCAGAGCTCCCTGTGAAGCGTAGGCAGCAGGTAATGTTGTGGTAGTCATACATACATGCATACATACATATATACATACATGCATGCATACATGCATATATACATACATGCATGCATGTATGTATATATGTATATATTTATATTATGTGTTAATCCTGATATTTGGATACATAATAAGTTTTTTAATGGACTTAACTATCTTTGAGTTTACATCATTAGTTCGTGAGTGTTAAGTGAGTAAAATTTATTGCAAGTCATCTGACCTATCTCTCATATTTTTCCCCTTGTCGGAATACCAATAGTTCTATATTTACTTGCTATTAATTGTCCCTAATACAGTTGGTTTAAGCCTGTGGCTTTTTGGAGCATATGTGGCCAAGGATAGATGGCATCTGACCATCAAAAAGAAGCCCACGGGTGGTACACCTCCTTAAAGTAATACAGAGGCCCTCATCTTTTTAGACTTCATGTACATTATATAAGTGTATTAATCGTCCAAATTTCAGATAGAATAGGCCTTCAAACTGATAAGAAGTCCTATTCAAATTCAATTAGACTCAGACTCCCATGTAAAGTGAAATAGCGATAATATTTTCCCCCCTTGGATTGGATATACGATCCAAGTGAAAGTGATTGGAACATGAGGGATGACTCTTAGTTCCTCTTTAGAAGTGAGACACTCTAATAGTTATCAGTCAAGCTATTTATGATCCTAATGCTTTTTTTATCTACAATTCCACTAATTATATATTTGTGAGTTTTACAAATTGACCACTAAAGTACTTGCGTCCGAAATGAGGAAATATTCCTTCATTGGAATATTATCTTTGAATAACTATTTTTTATTCCCTTTTTTACTCTTCAAATCCCTAAATACCCCTTCAAAGTGATAATAGTTTGGGTTAAGTCCAAGATAGATTCAAGTTAGGTCCATGAGAGATTCAGGTTAAATCCATGTTCAACAAAGATGGGCAAGCTTTATTTGTTAAAGTGGAGGGTAAATCAATAACTTCCCATTTACTTATTTAAATATTATATTTGAATAATCATTTTTTGTTTTTTTTTTATCCTTCTAAATCCTAAATACCCCTACAATGTGGTCATTCTTCCTCCCACTTCTTGTCGGCTAATTTCTTCTAAGGTCAGGACCTTCTTTTGGACCAATGGGTTATATCCTTTGTCTACTGCTACTCCTGCTTCGGTGGCTCTCTCCCAATTTAAATGGGACCCATCTGACCCGGGGAGAGATTAAGTTGAACTTTGATGGTTCTTTCGATCTAGCCTTCATCAAGCACTGGATTCACTATTTGTGATTGTCGGGTTGTCATCTTACTTGCTAGTTCTTCTGTGTTTATAGGGCATTTAGTTCAGGATTGTGAGGCTCGTGCTCTCTAGTTGGGACTCAAGGCCCGATGACATTGGCTGGAGCGCCATATTTGGGTGGAAGGTACTCATGGTTATTCTCCATCATTTGTTGCAAGATGAAACTACGTACCCCATCACATATGACTGCTGACTTCTGCTTCAGAGGTTTCTTATATATCGTGTTTCGTGTCTCACATACGTTCCGCGAGGTGAATGGAGTTGACTGGATTGCGGGCATGGAACGACAAACGGGTCACGACTGTTCTTTCATGGCAAACTTCCTCGAGAATTATTGGAGAAAACTCGTACTGCTGTTTCAACTGTGATATGAAAACAAAGTTATAGTTAGGTTTGGTCCATGAGATATTCACCTAGGCTATTTACGAAAATAAAGTTCACCTAAACCTATGCGGTCAAAGGCACGCAGGGCAACGCACACCTAGTCTCACCAGGCTCCTCAAGGCACAAGTCTGGCACTTCGCGTGGGGAGCGCCCAGGCCCCTTATGGCATAGATGTGACTAGGCCTAGGCGCCCGATTTAAAGCCAAGAAATTTTTACGTTTCTTTTTGCACTCTTTGACTTGCTTCCTCTCCACTTCTTTCCCAAACCTTAAGAACCCCTCTAAACATCTCAAAATGCTTTCTTGCCCAAAAGATCCTCCAAAACCCTTGTTTTGGTGAAAATCTAAGTTAATCCTGAAACCTATATTTGATTCAATTCATTTCTTATTTGGGTACTTCCCCAAACTAAGTTGGAGTGTTTTCGACAATGTGAGTGCAAAGCTCAAGTACATTTTACCCTCGACAACGCTAGACATGTTATTTTAAGTTCTTAACATTAACTTCTAATTTTTAAGACTTGTTATTTTAAGCAATGATGTCAGAACCGAACCAGAGGCTGAACCGGTTAATGCACCAATCATGTTCGATCGGCCGGTCCGGTCTGGTTCACCGGCCTAGCCAGTTTTAACTTTCGCACAAAAAAAAAAAGATAGGGGGTTGTAACTTTGTACCCCAAAAAAAAAACAGTGAGACGAGAGATAGAAAGAGGTCCCTATCAGGGAAGTTGAAAAAAAAAAGATGAGAGAATCTAGTCCGACCTTCCCTGATAACCACAATCAAACCAAAAAAAGAGAGGAAGAATCCAGTTGGCCCAACACACACACACACACACACACACACACACACACACACACACACACAGAGAGAACCTGTTGACTGTGGCTGTGAGGGGAGGAGTCTCCAGTCGAAGTCGAACTCAAGGTGGGGGGGTGTTCGGCAGTCGCTCGGCAAACGGCCCGCGTCGCTCGACAATCGGCAATCGAAGAAGGAACGCCCACAGTCTCGCGGGAGAAGGTGAAGTGTGAGTCGTACCATAGAAAAAAAAATCACAAACCACAGCTCTTATTTAGGGTTTTTCCAAATTTAAATATTTTTTTCCCGAACCGCCGGTTCAGTCCAACAGCCGAGCAACCTGGTTTATACCTAAAACCGCTCGGCCCGACAGTTTAATACCGGTTCGTTTTCCAGCAGCAGTTCAAATCACTTCCAGGCCGGTTAGCTCACCGGTTTGTCGGTTCCCGGTCCAGACCGATCGGTCTGGTCCGGCTTTAATAACATTGATTTTAAGTCTAACCTAGATGTTCCAGATCTAGACTATTCATTTTTTATGAGAGATTTCAATTGATGTTATACCTATACTATTTCTAGATATTTGTCCTCTGTATCAATTATAGTACCAAAACTCACCCAAGTCGACTCGACTCGGCCGAAAATCGAGTTGACTCAGACTGAAACTCGGACCGGCTGTCACTCGAGCCGACTCTTTCCGACTTTGGCTGTTTACTATTTTGAGTTTAAAACACACACACACACACACACACACACACACACACACACACACATATATATATATATATATATATATATATATATATATATATATATAGGGGAGGGATACTCTTACTCATGGCCTCTTACTTATATAGTTACCTATGATCCGAGCCGTCCATTAGATCCCGACGTACGGTTCGGATTAGATTAGGAGTTAAAAGCAATGGTGTCCGCATTAAATGCGGGCTTTTAATACGGGCATTTAATGCGGACACCATTGCTTTAACTCCCCATCTAATCCGAACCATACGTTGGGATCTAATGGACGGCCCGGATCATAGGTAACTATATGAGTAAGAGTATCCCTCCCCATATATATATATATATATATATATATATATATATATATATATATAAATAAAATTACCGAGTGGAGTTTCGAGTCGAGTCTTTGAGTTACTCGACTCGGTGGACTTTCGAGTCGAGTCCGAGTTTCGGGTTTTTGAACACTGGTATCAATTCTTATATCGTGGTTTTTATCTTGTTTTTCTTAAATACAATGTATAAAAATTAATTTTAATATAGGGAGAGGGGAATGGGGTCTCTAGATCCTACTAAAAAACCATGTAAATGTAGTAAAAAGCCCACGCTCGTGCCTAGGTGCGCCTAAGCAATGTCCCCCTTGCGCCTGGGCTACGCCTAAGCTTTTGTCTGCAAAGACTAAAATAGATGAAACTTCAATTGCAGAGGTCACATGTGCAAACGGATTCACACATAGCATTTGCACATCAACCAAACAAGCCCATAAGATCTTACAAAATCCAGTTAGATCCCAATTCTCTTGATGATAGACCCCCTCTAGGCTCTTTTCAAGATCCCAAACCCTGTATCGCAGTGTAATTTCAGATAAACTCAAATCTGATTGCACTTTGAATATTCTAGATTTCTTCTCCAAGCTTTATCAAAACTCAAACCAACCCAAGTCCTTCCTCTAGGCTCTTTTCAAGATCCCAAACCCCGTATCGCAGTGTAATTTCAGATAAACTCAAATCTGATTGCACTTTGAATATTCTAGATTTCTTCTCCAAGCTATATCAAAACTCAAACCAACGCAAGTCCTTCCTCTGCACCAATTTGGTGCCAGAGCTTGGTTTCCTACCAGGTCTACCATAGTGATTGATCCAATTCATGGGAATTACTGGTAAGCAAATCAACGAGTTAATGAGGATCTATGTAGTCAAAAGCTCATGCGCAGACCAAGCGCAAGGGCTGCGCCTTTGCCTAGAGGCGAGCCTAGGCGCAAATATGAGGTTTTTTCTATATTTTTTCTGGTTTTTATTGAGGTTTAGAGCCCCCTTAATCTCCCCTCCCTACATTAAAACTAATTTTTATACGAGGTATTTAAGCAAAACAAGATAAAAACCACGATATAAAAATTGATAAAGAGGACAAATAACCTCAAATAGCATAAGCATAACATCAGCTGAAAGCTCTCATTAAATATTTATTGGTCTAGAACTAAAATATCTTGGTTAGGGATTTAAAAGTTGAAATAACAAGTCTACAAAATTTAAAATTGATGTTAAGAACATAATTTCTAGCGTTGCCGAGGGTAAAATGTATTTTTGAGCTTTGCACTGACATTGTCGAAAGCACTTTAACTATGTTTGGGGATGAACCCAAATTGGATATGATTGGATCAAATCTAGGTTTCATGATGAACTTAGGTTTTCATTTAATCAAGGGTTTTGGAGTGTCTTTTTGGAAATAAGACAATTTGGGATGTTTAGGAGGGCTCTTAGGGTTTTAAGGAAGAAGTGGGGACGAAAAAGTCAAAGGATGCAAAAAGTAAAGAAAATTCTTGGATTTAAACTGGGCATCCTAGGCGAGCCTTGCCTGGGCGCTGCTAGGCGCACCTGTGCCTTAAGGGGCCTGAGCTTTCCCTAGATGAGGTGCCATGGTTGAGCCTTGAGGAGCCTGGTGGGCCTAGGCATGCCTTTGACTGCATAGATGAGGATTTTAGATCGACTTGAGAAACTAGACCCCATGATGTGTAATTGCAATTGAGAGTCCAAACGTCTATGTATCAAACTTGTACATCTAGAGAGTACCATTTATTCTGCACACGAGTTTTATGGCGAGAACATATACAACTTGATTTTTGATGGTGGGTGGGCATAATTTTCATAGCGGAACTTATGGTTAGCAAGTTAAACTTACCTTTGAGTTGCATATGTATCAATAAGTATTATTGTTGTCACTGCCATTAAGCAATGCCCAATATCCTTTAAAATCATACTTGCAACTTCAGCATTCGTCTGTGCCTTTCCTTCAAGTTCCTTCACAAATGTTTTATTGTTAGAATGAAAAAAATTGATACTCAGATGCCAAACATGACATTGTTACGATTCTAGAGATCCAACAATCCAGGTATACAATCAACAAAAGAAGAAGAGAAAAGGAGACTGGAAACTAAAGCAGAGCTTGGTTTAGATAAAGTTCGATAAAGTCTTAAATCTAGAATTTAGTCACATAGCATATGTTTTGCTATGGACGAAGAGCAAATCCTTTAATGGCGTAGTCTATTTGATGCCTACAACTCCTGGAGGACTCAACTACTACCTTTTAGGAGCCATAAATTACTTAAATTATGTCTCCTAAATCAGTATAATGATAATCATCCTTTTCTAATTTCTACATATTTTTTGTTAATTTATAGGCATATATATTGTAGAATTCCAAAAAAGAGGAAGTTGACAACACATTAAATAAGAGACTTCCCCCTTATGCGCTTTCTTCTAGAAGAGTCGTAATTTGTCAATGTCCTTAAATGTGTTTATTTAACATTTAAAACCAGCCCAATTCTCAATCCTAATAGACTTAAAACTTCCCTAACCTACTATTATCAAATTAGAACTATTTTAAACACTTTCCTTCTAACTACTTCTAAACTCACTTTAAAAGTTTAACAAGCAAAAAGTCCGAAAATTATAATAAGATATGAAATTGAAGTAACTCTAGGCCTTTTACTGATTCAAGAACTAGCCGAGAAGAAAGTGATCCTAATATAAGTAGGAATCATAATCCATTTGATAATCCTATCATAACCAGAAACCATAAGTCACTAAGGAACATAGTTACCAAGTCAGAAGTCGGAAAAAAATCAGCTAGGGGAGAAGTCGGAACATATTTATATATAGATGTTACAATAGGTTTTTTAGCAATACATGACGGGATTAAAGCACAATTAATCGGGATTAAAACACATAAATCGGAATTAAAATGTGAAAACAGTGACTTTTTTAAAAATTCAGGAAAGAGTCGCGTAATGAACGTTTACTGAATAAGTCGTGTTTTAATCGAGGCATATTCAAAAAATCGTAGTTTTTGGTAACAGAGCTAAGGAAACCTATTTTCAGTAGGTATCCTATATAAATTCATTAAAACCTTTAGGAATCCTTATTGAATTGGAAATCATATATGGCTAAGGAACCCTAATGGAAGTAGGAATTATAGATTACTTACGGAAGCACGTTAAAATAACTAGACTTAAACGAAGGATAGAAAATAAGTACACAATTAGCCAAAAACTACTCTACAGCCTAAAACAGGAAAAACAATGAAATTAACAAAAGAATTCTAAATGGGCCTCCAATTGATAGACTTGAGTGGTAAGTTCACTTTAGGCACACTACCGATGCTCCTGCATCAATTTTCCAAGTTTGAAAAAATTCTCGACTAAGTGAAGAAGATGGATCAAGCTTTTCACTTGGGATCAACTGATGGGGTAGGCTGATGTTGATCTTCTGCTTGATCTCATCTCTTGAAATAAAACATTGCATTGGTTTGGCAGCTCAAGGTTTCCGCATTTATAATAGGGGTTCAATCGTCGATATATATAATAACTCATAGTTGCTTTTCATTACTATAATCGAAAGGAGGCAACTGATGTAGGTTGATGATTTTTTTTTTTGGAAAAGAAATGATGTAGGATGATTGTCTGACTCCTAAAAGATGTAATCGTTGTTATGGTTGTATAAGTATGCTAGGCTCTTCCTGCATCTGACCTTGTAGAATGAAAAGGTTAAGGATGATGGCCCATGGGCACTTTTTTTGGATATTGAATCAGGTTCCAGATATTCTTCATGAAATGGGACATCCTCCATTGGCGAACACGCATCCAAGACTGCCATCATAGGCTCTTTCCCGGGTTTCTCAACAAGATTCTATTTAATTTTTTTCCTCAGGCCTATCTTAAAGTTTTTTCTCTGCCTCATCTTCAGTTTTCCCCAGCCTCATCTTCCACTATATCCCGTATCTTCTCAAAATTTGCCTCCAAATCTTCGTCCAATACAATACATCTCAAAAAGTCCACATATTCACTTAATATCGCACACTTTTCCAGATGCACATAAAGCCTCTTCTTTGCTTGAATCATCATGACCTTGCACATCATCCGCATGGAAGTAATTGGGGCTATTGATAGTTCAAACAACATTATGAAGCCCTTGTATAAAACCATCTGGCTTCTTAAAGGATGTCTACATTTATTTCTAGGGCGTATTCAAATTTGGTGGTAGCTACTCCTAAGCTCAATTTAAAAAAAATAATAGGTCATGATATCATATCTAACATGTCATTTAACTGGAAAATTGGTAATTTGATTTCACTATAGTCTTATTTATTGCCCTTTTGTCCACACATATTCACCACGTGCCATATTTCATTTGAGTATGCAATGTTGACTGTTGACAAATAGTCCCACATCGGTGAGGGAGGCACCCATCACCCGCTTAATATACCACCTGTGGACCTTCCCTTACAACCCGGGTTTTGGGGCGTGAGGGTATCTAACATGATATCAGAGCTCACCGTCTCCTGCTCTCGCTCCGGGTGCTCCCCACCGATCGTGCCTTGCCACGCGTGCTCCACGTGGGAGGATCCTTGCCACGTGTGCTCCGCGTGAGGAGGTGTTGACAAATAGTCCCACATCGGTGAGGGAGGCACCCATCACCCGCTTAATATACCCCCTTGTGGACCTACACTTACATCGGTGAGGGAGGCACCCATCTCTGCTCCCTGCGGCCACCCCGACCCTCCTCTGCCTCCTGCAGCCACCCACACCACCCCGGCTCCCCTCCTCTGCTCACTGCGGCCACCCCGACCCCCCTCCTCTGCTTCCTGCAACCCCCACGCCACCCCGCCTCCTCCTTTGCTCCTTGTGGCCACCCGTGCCCCTCCTCTACCACCTGCGCCCCCTCCCCCCCGCTCCTCTGCCACCTGAGTCCCCCCGCCCCTCCTCTGCCACCCGAGCCCCCATCACGCCCCTCCTCTGCCACTTGCCCCCCCCCTCCCCGCGCGCACGCGAGCGCGCCTTTCCTTAAACCCTAAACCCCCAACCCTTAGCCCCCCCTCCCCCCGGCCTTACTCCTCCACCGCAGAACCCTCTCTGGTCCGTCTCCTCTGTACCGGACTGCCCTGGACCTCCCCTTATAACCCGTGTTTTGGGGCTTGAGGGTATCTAACCTGGTATCATAGTTCATCGTCTCTTGCTCCTGCTCCCGCTCCCACTCCGGGTGCTCCCCAGATCGTGCCTTGCCACACGTGTTCTGTGTGAGGGGGAGTGTTGACAAATTGTCCCATATTGGTGAGGGAGGCACTCATCACCCACTTAATATACCCCCTGTGAGCCTCCCCTTACAACCCAGGTTTTGGAGCGTGAGGGTATCTAACATTGACACTACACATGGACTCTGACTGATTTGGATAATTCCCTTGTCCAATAGTTCAACTTGTCATCATAGCTCCAATCTACTCTTTTGACTAGTTCTATATGGCAATAGATTATGGAGATTTGCACTTGAAACAAACCAATCGCGTGCTGAACTTTTTTCGGCATGAGTCCTTTTGGTATGTTACAAGAGAAAGAGAGACTAGGGTTTGGAGAGAAAACTCCTTGTATTGATTATCATTATTCTAACACTAACTCTCCTTATGTAGGGAGAGAATGCACACCATTACAATTACATAGTCCATATGGAACTAATACTAAGACTACATCTAACACCCCCCCCCTCTCAAACTGATGTAGGTATAAACCAACATTAGTTTGCCTATCATGAACTACAAAGGAAAGGGAAAAATACACCATACATCCCCTTTTGTAAAGTAATGATAAATTGATTTACCTGCAAGTAGGACAACCAAAGAACCTTGTCAACCTGCAAGCAGCTCAACCGGGGAATTAGCATGGGTCGTTGAGGCTCGATGCCAAACATATGGAGCGATGACAAAGATAGACAATAGTGGTAGAAGTCGACGCAGAGGAAACCGGATTGAAGCCTAACGGCAAAGCCGAGGGAGGATAAAGAAGAGAGCAAAGGGCATACACATGTGCAAGGCACGAGAGAAAAGAGACCGTGCAAGAGAGGGCTGGTGATTGGCAATGGATGGGCTCCCACCGTGCTGAGTGCACTCGGGGAATACGACATGCGCTCGAGGACGACAATTGTCGGGCTCCCGGGGTACAAAGCGCATCTGGGGAATACAGCAAACGCCTGACATGCGGAGTGCACACGGAGAAGACGATGATAGAGCTCCCGGTGTGCTGAGCGCACCGGGGAATAAAGCGGACGCCCGAGGAAGACAACGACCGGGCTCCCGGTGTGAGGAGCGCACCTGGGGAATACGACAGCCGTCTAGGCGGAGCACACCAGGGGAAGACAATGGTCGGGTTGTGTAAGGTCACCGAGAGGACCCACATAAGATGAACTTGATGTTGATGAGGATGGAGATTGATCCTTGCTTTCGATTTCTGTTATGGCAACAAGGGTTCAACAACACGCAACAGAGGAGGTAGACTCCTTTCGATCCGCGTGGCACACCACCGCAGAGAGGAAGACGTCGAGAGGAGCATGAAATAGCCCTACGAAACAATACGCAACAAAACTAGAATGTGTGATCTTAGATGGAGGACTTTGTCACCTCATATCTGAAATGGATCTGATCACTGGGCACAGAGGCTTATGATCTGATCTCAATCTTAGTGAGACTTTCACAGATGATGCCTTGACTCATGTGCGTGATCGTACGATGCAAAGAAGTCACACGCGTGTGGGATACAAAGGTGGGATATGATAGGCTGAGCCTCATATGAGTCATATCACGTGGGACATTGAAGCAGGTGAAAGAAACCTCCGTTTGATGGCCTTCTCTTCATGATAATGGAAGCACGCCCAAAGTCATGTGAAAGAACAAAGAAGTGGTTCGCCCCTATTGAATCACGCGTGATGATTGACGTCACATGTGACGATTGACAATTTGCGCCAAAGAATGAATCGTGCCCAATTGATGTCGTGCAAAATCACGCCAAATCACGTACGATGTAAGAAGCACGGACACGCTGACATGATTTTTTCAAAAACCCAGGACACATACTCGTTAGTGGACACACTGAATTATATATATATATATATATATATATATATATATATATATATATATATATATATATATATATATGGGAAAAGGGAGCCTAGACCTGAGGTGCAGTATCGTTGCTGCACCTCAGGTGTTGTTTACCATCCTTGAAGTTTTAGAATTTGGTGATTTTTGGTGGATGTGTTCTCTAGGGTAAGATGATCATCCTCACAAAAAATCAATAAATTCTAGAACTTCTAGGGTCATCAAATGTTCGAAACTTTATCGATCGTTCACTGTAACAGTTAATTTTGCCTAGCTCATTTGATGACCCTAGAAGCAGTGTTATTAAAGGCGCACGTCTAGGCTCAGGCTCAACTAGGCTTACCCACTGCGCCTCAAAAAACACAAGGCCAGGCTCTGTTAGAAAGGCGCGCGCCTAGGCTCCAGGCACAAAAAAGACGCGCCTAGTTGAACCATGTGCAATTATGTGCTTGCAATTGATATTTTTAGAAATATGATTAAGTTATTAAGTAGATTTTATTCATGATTACAATAGTCTAAATATTGGTACATTGATTGAATATTATTTACATTCAAAATTATTTGTTATAGTTCTTAGGTTGGACTATATGAGCAATTGTGGGTTGGATTTGATGACTTTGATATTATTTCAACTATTACAAGATTCAATGAGTTTTCTTTTCTTTCTCGATTTGCACATTTCATACTGATTTAGAAGCATGTGCATAAGCACACGGATGAAATAACACATTCAATCATTCACTATTTATTTTTTGTTTCCTATAATATCATATTTGATATGTTATAACTGGTTATTGAATTTGAACTATACATATTTGAAGATTTAATATATTTTAAATAGCTTATTTAGAGCCGTAATTCAAACCTACAAGGCTACACAATTTGTATTGTTGCAACAACGATTTATCCAATTTATCTTTTGTCTTAAGATTCATTTTCTTAGTCTATTTATGCATGTTTTGAATATATATATATATATATATATATATATATATATATTAATATATATATATATATATATATATATATATATATATATATATATATATATATATATATATATATGGGGGCGGGGAGCCTGCACCCGAGATGCAGCAACAACGCTGCACCGCTCGCTTGTTTACCTACCTAGAAGTTTTGGAATTTGATAAAATTTGGTGAGGGTGTTGTCTTGGGTAATATGATCATCCTCACCAATTTTCATCAAATTCCAAAACTTCTAGGGGGGTCAAATGGTCGAAGCAAAATATGCAGATTTTAATTGTGACTGCGGACGGCTGATTTTGCTTCGACCATTTGACCCCCCTAGAAGTTTTGGAATTTGATGAAAATTGGTGAGGATGATCATCGTACCCTAGACAACACCCTCACCAAATTTCATCAAATTCCAAAACTTCTACGATGGTCAAACAATGCCTAAGGTGCAGCAACGACGTTGCGCCTTACTTCAATCAGGCGTGCGCCTTGAGTTGCGCCTAGGCTGTAGGAGACCTTTGCGCCTCATGTGCGCCTTGAGCCTTTCAGAACACTTCCTAGAAGATCACCTTACTCTAGACAACACACCCACAAAAAATCATCAAACTCTAAAACTTCTAGGTAGATAAACAAGCGAGAGGTGCATCAACGATGCTGCACCTCAGGTGCAGGCTCCCTGCCCCCTCTCTCTCTATCTCTATATATATATATATATATATATATATATATATATGGGAATAGGGAATAGGGAATTGGGAACACGGTCCTCCCGACTAGCCAACACGCTAGTCCTCCCTTTAATTTGGGTGCCACATGGCACTTTTTAACCGGAGTTAGGGGTTGGTCAATGTTTGGTCCAACTTTGTAGCAATGGTTACTAGCTGGTCTCCAGGGTTCTCCGTGAAGAGCTCAGGGAGGATTAGCCCCTTTCTTAGTCTCTTGTAACTTCCTTTTTTTGCCCTTTTAATAAAGCTTGGGGTATGCTCAACCCCATCCTCCCCATCTCGGGGAGGAATTGCTCAAAAAGATAATGAAAAAAAATTTGGAAAAAATTTTATGCCAAGTGGCATTTTTAAATTAATTATAGCAAGGGCTATTTGTCCGCTATAGGTTATCGTTAAATTTGTCGACCGTTGATCGGGTAGTGTAAGTTTTTTTTTTGAATTTTTTTTTAAAAATCTTGTTCCAAGTAGAGTTGATTGACCATCCATAAAACAAATATGGTTAAAAAGTGTCATGTGGCAACCAAATTGATGGGAGGACTAGCGTGTTGGCTAGTCGGGAGGACCGTGTTCCCTATTCCCTATATATATATATATATATATATATATATATATATATATATATATATATATATATATATATATATATATATATATATATATATATATATATATATATATATATATATATATAAAGAGAGAGAGAGTGGAAACGGGAAATGAGCTGCCAACCTATTTCAACTAAATAGGCAGCCACCCATTCGAAGCCCTTAGGAGTTTTAGAATGTTCTGATTTTTTGTGGGTGTTCTATCTAAGGTCCTATGCTCACAAAAAATTAGCACATTCTAAAACTCCTAATGGCATCAAATGTTAGAAGTTTTATCGAACGTCTGTTGTAACGGTTAATCTGAAATATATCATTTGATGCCCCTAAAAGTTTTAGAATTTGCTGATTTTTTGTAGGTGTGCTATCTAAGGTAAGGTGCTTATGCTCACAAAAAATAAGTATATTTTAAGACTCCTAGGGCATCAAATGGGCGGCTGGCCATTTCGTCGAAATAGGTAGCCAGCTTATACCCCGTATCCTCTCTCTCTCTCTCTCTCTCTCTCTCTCTCTATATATATATATATATATATATATATATATATATATATATATATATATATATATATATATATATATATAT
This sequence comes from Chamaelirium japonicum, assembly GCA_947650365.1. Lineage (NCBI taxonomy): Eukaryota > Viridiplantae > Streptophyta > Magnoliopsida > Liliales > Melanthiaceae > Chamaelirium > Chamaelirium japonicum. The sequence continues at coordinate 65,933,687 of OX393556.1, forward strand.
ATATATATATATATATATATATATATATATATATATATATAGGGGGCGGGGATGCTGGACCTGAGGTGCAGCAAGAACGCTGCACCTCAGGCATTGTTTTACCTACCTAGAAGTTTTGGAATTTGATGAAATTTGGTGAGGGTGTTGTCTAGGGTAAGGTGATCATCCTCACTAATTTTCATCAAATTCCGAAACTTCTAGGGTGGTCAAATGGTCGAAGCAAAATCAGCCGTCCGCAGTCACCGTTAAAATCTGCAGATTTTGCTTCGACCATTTGACCCCCCTAGAAGTTTTGGAATTTGATGAAAATTTGTGAGGGTGATCATCTTACCCTAGACAACACCCTCACTAAGTTTCATCAAATTCCAAAACTTCTAGGTAGGTAAACAAGCGAGAGGTGCAGCGTTTTTGCTGCACCTCGGGTGCAGGCTCCCCACCCCCATATATATATAATATTATGATTCATAATCAAACATAAAGCTAATAGTTAACTAAAAAAGTCTCCAACATACAATAATAACGTCATTACATCATCAATGATTCAAGTGTATAGTTTCAAACTTCCAAAGCACAAAAAAAAAAATAGAACACGCATAGAATCATCATCCATCAAGGCCAATGTCAAGTGTCACCGCATCCTCACCATCGACGCCATCATCCGTGAAGACCACGATCTCTATATTTGGCTTATTGATGAAAAGATTTGCAATCTCACGAGCTTATCATCTTCAAATGAGAAAAAGACCTCTCTGGTAATGTGTGAGCCGCTCCGACACGCTACGACACGTGTTAGACAACCTTTTTTCATAGAGCACACATTTTTTCGTGTGTTCGACACGTGTCGGAGAGTGTCGAACGAGTGTCGGTGTCTGACACATGTCAGACACGGATACGTAGAGGTTCCGAGAGTGTCGGTGCTTCATAGCGTGCGATCTTCACGCGGTACGTCGCACAGAATCATGTGGCTTCGAGGAGTGTCTCAAACAGTACCGTAGAGACACTCAAGTTTCGCAAATGAGATCGTCCCGCAGTCATCTTCAAGGTAGTAACAAATCGTGGCAGGAAGCCGGATTTAATGATCGAGAGTGGAGTTACCGGATCGAGAGGAGCCGTGGAGGACCTTCTGTGGCAAGGGAGAGTTTTGCAACCGATCGGAATCGTAGTCGATGTGGGGCCGGAGGGCGACCACGAGAGGAGGTTTGGAGGATTGACTAGAGTCTGAAGGAAGGCAGAAGGAGACAACCTCAAGTCGGAAGAAAAATTTTTACGACTCCCGGCCTCAAGGCGTCGGCAGCGGCTGAGACCGAAGATGAGATTTCTGAAACCCTGGTTGTGCAAACCTGCTCTATTACCATGTTATGCGAGGAGAGAGAGACTAGGGTTTCAAGAGAAAGCTGCTTGTATTGATTATTATTATACTAGCACTACATATCCTTATATAGGGAGAGAATGAGCAAGGGTCAGGCTTTTGACGTGGGGAGTTCACATGGGGAATACGGCGAACGCCCGGCGTGCGGAGTCGTCGGAGTGCACCTGGTGTGGTGAGCACACCTGGAAAATATGGCGGACACCTGACATGAGGAGCGTACCCGGGGAAGACGATGGGCGGGCTGAGTGAGAAGAAGACCGCCGAGAGGAGGACCCATACTGAATGATCTTGATGTTGATGAGGACGGAGACCGAGCCTTGCTCTCGATTGCTCTTATGGCAATAAGGGTTAACGCATAGCAGAGGAGAAAGACTCCTCTCGATATGCATGGTACACCACCGCAGGGAGGAAGACACCAAGAGGAGCACGAAATAGCCACGTGAAACAATACGCAACAAAGCTAGAGTGCGTGACCTCAGGTGGATGACTTTGGCACCTCATAGTGCTTGATACCCTGTTACGAGAGAGAGAGAGAGAGAGAGAGAGAGAGAGAGAGAGAGAGAGAGAGAGAGAGAGAGAGAGAGAGAGAGAGAGAGAGAGAGAGAGAATGCTCTCTTGATTGATTAGCTTTATACTAGCACTACCTTCCCTTATGTAGAGAGAGAATACACACCATTACAATTCTATAATCCATATGGTACTAATACTAAGACTACATCTAACATGGTAGTTTATCTGATGTGCCGCTTTGAGTTTTTATGTAATTCTAGTAGCACTTGTGGAATCTTCTTGTTGTCCTGCTATTCTAGTTCCAACTTTTTCCCAGTTAGAGCATAACTCTCGATTCTACTCTCTTTCTCAAACGGTTAGTGTTGTTACTAGCCTTAAAAGGGCTATGAATCCCCTCCTTTCAAAGGCTACAACTTCATTTTTTTTCCACTATAGTGAAAAGTATAGCGTTTGACATCATATATGTTTTATGTTTCTATAAAAAAACCATGGTCGCCCAATCGTATGTGACATGCATCCATTGGCGTATGTCACCATATTTCAACTTTATAATTGGTACTCATGCTAAATTTAATGAGATGAAGTGAACCAATTGGTACCTTGTTACCCTTCTTGAACCAAGCTATCCTTCGTGGATTTGGATGTTTTTCTTGTAGGAGCTTTTACATTAATCCAAGTGAAGACTTCGGGTAGTAGAAAATTGGCTGGAACTCGTCATTTGTAAAGGGACCTTTTTCTATCAAATTTAACGAGGCAATTTCAGAGTTTTCTTCTCTTTGTTTCCTGTATATCTCCACTGGAATTTCCATGGTGAGATGCTTAAAGGTTCCTCATTGCGATGCTTATGAAACACTACAGTGTGTTGTGATGTCGTTGTTCCCTCCTAGAACTTTCCTCTTCTAAATTTATTTCGTCTTCATCTCTTTATGATTGTTGCCTTTTCTGAATTTCTGAATCCATAGTTTTACTTTTTACATATATACTTGCTAGAAGTAGCCAAGATCCACCTCAAAACGCTACATAATCCTTCCTAACTCAGAAGTTTGGCTACAAATTTTAATTCCAGCAAGCATATATCTTATGAATTCTTACATGAATCCTCATTAGTTTGCAAAACCATTCTAGATTGTCGGCCTTGTTGATAGAGACTTCCTCCACTTTGCTTCGTAAGCATCGGTTACCACTTCTCTAAGGTAACTTCAGATCAATCCCGTTTATGATTTTCTTTAATTATGAAATTTCCCAAATCCTCATGAAGTTCCCAAATTCACCAAATTCCTTTTCTTCTCTTGCACTACTTGGAGAAATAGAAGACCTAGTAGACATGTAAGGCTACTATCAAAGTTATGATAGGATGGAGGATGCTTATATGTGGATGTGTTATAGGATGCTGGATGCTAACCCTCAATCGGAATGAGTGGTGAAATCGATTCATAATGCACACCATAAATAGAATTCATAAAGCTAATGAAGTGAAGCCTAGAACCTTGTATCTCGTTGTTTGAGTTGTTGGCATAGGTAATGTGTCCAATTGTGTTATCTTGCATTGAGCCTTGAGGCCCTTGACACAAGTTTCCTTACTAATTTAATTAATTTTGTATTCGATGTTCTATTGTTGATTCTGGAATGTGACAAACCAGTCCTATTGTATGGTATGTCTCCTTCTGAAAGGTTGCTCTCTATCATGGCATGGATAGAATTAAGACCTATACATCTCATTTGATAAAAATTAACTGGCTGCAGATTTGAGGAATTCTTAATACAATATTTTGACTTATCTTAATCTAAGTAACTCTCTTAACAATCACACTTAGGGAACTGTTCTTTTAGCTTACATATACACCAATGAATTATCAATCACATTATTGCCTGTTATGTTTCTCTTCATTTCATCTTGTTTCTTTTCCAATCTTTTCAGGTGTTTTTAGATTTGAAGGAGAAAGATATCAAAGAAATTAGAGCTTTATTTCGCGAGGTAATCCTTACGAATTCCCACTTTTAGTTTCTTCTTTTAAATATGAACGAAATTTAGTCCAACTTGAGAAGTGAACCATGCGAAGCAATACTACATATGAATCAGTATTCAGATTTTGTTGTGCCTTCAAGTATAAACATAGTTTTCACTTAGGGGCAAGAACTCTATTGGGGCAAGAACTCTAATAGCATCTAGTTGATTTTATCTGACAAACAACCCAATCATTGGATGTTTCATCATGCATGGAATGTTTCATCATGTTTTCATCTTCACAAAGAATTTAAATGATGGCGTATTGGTGAATGCAATATTGCAGTTGTTAAAAGACAATGCTTTGACAACAGGCTTGATTGAGGAAGTTGATCAGCTGCATATATTCCCACAAGTACTATGCACAGTTTTCTGCCAAATGGTTTTCTTGCGGTTCCCAATGTTGTGTCATCTAGATTTTTATGACAAACTCATTGAACAAGAGCAATATACTTCAGCTTTATTTATTATCTATTTGTACATGGCTTTATGCTGTTCTATTCATTAAAACGTTGACATTTTGATTCTGAATTGTTGACATAGTATCGAATCTCCTGCTTCCATATCCTACAGTTATCCCTTTGAAAGTAGATGGACTATATGGATTCCTGATTGTGGCACTGCCTTTTGAAAGAGAGAACCCTATTGGTAAATTAAGAATGAAATTTTGTAGAGTCATTATTATTACCAGTTTGTTGTAAGGGCACTCCACATTTTGGTGTCGGATACCATACTATCTTAAAAATTGATGGCATACCAGCAATCACTTTGGGTGGATGGAATTCACCAAGGTGGTTTTTAAAACCTGGCTCGTTTTATTTTACTCTTTTGTAGATAGTGGTAAGTTCTGTGTAGTATTCACATCCTCTTTAAGATGAGGAATCATGATGCAGGACTACCAAGAGGGTGACTTGTCTAACTTTCATGATGCAATAGATGGAGGAAGAAAGGGATGGAAATCGTGCTTTTCTTTACCTTATATAAGCTTCATGCCTTAGGCCTGCGAATGACATGTAGGACCCCAGCTGTCATTTTGATGGGCTTTGTAAGCCTAAGCCTAGATAGGTGTACAAATAATTCTAATGAGATGGGGCCATTTTGGGTCTTCTATGGCAGTTGGGCCTCTAGCTAACCTGAAAGTGGTCTAATTTCGCCTGAACCTAACAGGCATGCAAGCACCTGTCACGACAATGGGCGGTCGGCTAGTAAGAATTCCCTTTAGGTGGAGGCATGTGATATTCACATGATAGGTCTAACCATGCGAGTCGTGCCGCTCGCATATGCTACTCCTGCAAGTCGTTGCTCGATACCTCAGGTCATTTGGCATGTGATTGTCACATGTGCACTCTATACGGGCTATCCATCTCAACTTAGATAACGCGTAAGCCATTTGGCTCATTGCCTGTGAATCGTTTAGCTCAGATCTGCCTCCAGGAGAAGGCACACATGTGCTCTCAATCAAGCCTTTTTGCTCAGCACCTGTTAGCCATTTGGCTTTATCTTGTTTTGGAGGAGTTGGCATCTGGCCAGCCCGGTTGGTCATATGCGCTTGGAACAAAGCGATTTTGGCTCCCGTGAGTCATTTTGCATAACCAATGCTCTCTAAATGTGACCCGGCTCTGCATGTGACCACACTTATTTGGCACATTCTTAGTCACATTGAGTAATTTGGTTCAATCCCTTGGCTCAGCCAATAGCACCAGAAAAGTTGTAAAAACATTATATGACTAACTTAGTTACATGACTCACATGTGACCGAGACTGAACCTGGATCTTTTGGCTCAGTTGACTGAAAGCGAAGCAGCTTTTCACGCTCTCATGTATGACCAAGCATATTGGTTCATGCCTGCACTGAACTAAACTTGACCAATTTGACTAAACTGCATCAGACTGGTTCCCATTGAACCCAAATCGAAACATCGTGGTGGAACCTAGCCACACGCTCATGTCCATGCTTTAGGTTGCTCCTTGATGCAAAAGTTCGCACCTGGACTGAAGTGATAATGGAGTAGTGCAGAGTGTAGAGTGCATGTGCAAAGCACTCAATGAGCCCTTTGGCCTGCGGCTCATGCGAGCGCACGAGTGTGCATGGCCAAAGACTTGCAAATTTATTTTGGTAAAATCTAAAATGAGAGATGCAGCCCATACCTGGAGACTGGAGTGTACACTACAAGTCCACAAACAATGTGGGCAACTGTTATTTGGTGAAAACTGAAAAGGCACGTAGTATTTAAACAATTCTTTTAAAATTCCGTTTTCGAGAAAAACATGAGAACACCATCACTACATACTTGGATAATGATTTAATATACTTCATGTTTCATCATTGATCCGATGCTCAGCCTGATTCAGAAATAATTCACCTATATTCACCCACTTTCGTATAATTAACATTGTGAATCCATATAACTAGCCGTATTAGTAGGTGCTCTATTTTTACCAGTCATCCCGATCCCACCGCTCCTATCAACAAACATAGAAATTTCAAAGGTATCCTGATATAAAGATTATCTCCCCATGACCTTCAAGAACCTCTACTGCCATCAAGTGGGTCTTTCCTTATCTACAAGTGGGTCTTTCCTTATCTAATCTTGCTTTATTTTACCTTCCTTTCCTCGATGATTCAGTGGTATATTTAGTAGTTAGAGATGAGTTTAAAATTGAGTGTGTGAGATAAATAAATAGGTTTTAAAGAAACTTGTGATAAACAACCTATGATATGGGGGACACCTCGCCGGCTCACCCTTGTTAACTCCGTGTTGTCTACTATTCCTTCCTATTACTTGGCGTTCTATTTTATTCCAGCTTGGGTTATCAGGAAGATAGACGGGATCCGAAGCTCTTTTCTTTGGAAGGGGGCAGATGGGAAGTTGGGGTCATATCATTTGACTAATTGGGGCACAGCTTGCAAGTCTCGTGACCAAGGGGGTTTGGGAGTTTTGAACCTCAGAGACTTTAATAGAGCGCTGTTAGGGAAATGGTGGTGGAGATTGCAGAATGATCAAGGGGATACCTGGTCGTCCATTGTCAGGGATAGATATTTTAAACGCTTCTCCCCACTGCAGACCAGAAGTAGAGCGTCAGGGAAGTTATCGCAGTTTTGGAGAGGCGTCAGGAGTGTAGGTGCTCCCTTTCGCGCCTGCATCCGGCTGATTCCAGGTAATGGTAAGAACATTAAGTTCTGGTTAGACCACTGGGTAGATGACATAAGCCTAGCCTCATTGTTTGGTGATCTTTTTGAGTTGGCCTGGGACTCCAATGCTTCGGTGATCTCTCAGTCTGCGGTCTCCTTGGAGGGTCGGTTTTGGTCGGTGAAATTCAGGAGGTCGATTCCAGCAGATCTGCAAGGTCAACTGTCTGATCTATACAACATTCTCCACAATTTCTCTCTGGGTAGTGGCCGAGATTCCTCTAGGTGGAAGCTAGAGTCGTCCGGGGTTTTCTCGGTGCGATCCTTCTACCGATTCTTGAACAATGGAGGTTTGGTCTGCCCTTTAGCTTCGCATCTTTGGAAGACTCCAGCGCCTTTGAAGACAAGGATCTTTATGTAGGGGTGTGCAGGATCCAAACCAAACCGACCAAACCGACCGAACCAAACCAAACCGACCGAATTTGATCGGTTTCGACACACTCAACGGATCGGATTGGATCAGGATTTCTCAAAACCGATATGATTGGATCGGTTATCGGATTTATCAATTAAAAACCGACCTAAACCGAACCGGACTCCGGTTTATAATTTACTAATTTAGTGATAATTGTTGTGAACTTTTGTTTAATTGTTAAAACTGTACTTTGTAGTTTTTAATATTTAATGGATATGAATATTGTGGACATAATGGTATTGTTGTTGATAACTTGGTATTTTGGTAAGTAATGTAGTGTCATTTTATAATTTTTAAAATAATCATTTTAAAATTGAAACTATGTCCAAATAAATAAAAAAAAAACTAGTATGCATATGGGCCAAAGCCCAAACCGACCATCCAATCCAATCCAAACCGACTTTAATTGGATTGGATTGGATTGGATTCCAGTCTCAATCGGTTTGGATCGGATTGCAAATTCTCAAAACCGACCTTGGTTGGATCGGTTTGGGTTTTGCCTAAATAGGTCGGTTTCGAACCGATGCACACCCCTATCTTTATGTGGTTGACCATTAAAGATAAGATTTTGACTCGGTGGAATCTTCGTAAGCGGAACAACCCCAACGTTACTGATACCTCCTGTCCCTTGTGCCACGCTCATAGGGAGGATGTGGATCATCTTTTTCTTAGGTGTCGATTTTCCAGATCGCTGTGGTCTATGTTGAAGAGTCGTCTGAGGATCAGAGGACACCCGGGTTCCATGCGGTCTCTGTGGACACTTTGGAGGAAGAGGAGGATTAAGAAGGGGCTTTATCAGGCTTGGGATCTCTTGGTCATTGGTCTATGCTGGAGTATCTGGAGGGAGCGGAACGCTAGAGTATTCTCCCAGAAGGAGCTTCAGCCGGCATCGGTTTGGCTAAACTTTGTTTCATTGGTCACTAGCTGGTCTCCTGGGTTCTCTGTGAAGAACTCGGGGAAGATAACCCCTTATCTTAGTCTTTTGTAACTCCCTTTTGCTATTTTAATAAAGCTTGGGGTATGCTCAACCCCATCCTCTCCATCTCGGGGAGGAATTCTCAAAAAAAAAAAAAAGATATGGGGGACACCTCTAATTGAGCCCTCGAAGCCGTGTCAACCCATGTCGACACGGATTCCTGTGTCCACCCGTGTCGACACGGATTCCTGTGTCCACCCGTGTCGACACGGTATAATACCATTGCTCCATGTTATTAAACCGAATGTTGTGAGTCTCCCTTCTCCAATCGGGTGAACAGAGGAAAATGGTAGACCGGGTAGGAGTCGAATTCCGAAGGGGTAGTAATTTTTAATTTATATCCATTTCATAATTTTGTTGGTATACACACACACACGTGTCTCCGTGTCGATGATATGAACCAATGCTCTGGAACCTACTTCATGTAGATGCAGCAGGTTTCTCAGTAGTGGTTTGACAAAGCTAAGTTTCTTGGTTATGGTTAGAGTTATTCTATTTGATTATGCATTCTCTTTCTCACAATTCAATCATCTTTATTGCTAATATGTTTTCCTGCAGTTGGAGGTTGTAAAGAGCAATATCCAGGCTTGTGATTCCAGTGAAAAGCTCGAGTCGTTGAAAATTACTCAAAAGATTCTTATCAACAAGGTTTGTAGGATTTGTTTGCATTTCATCATACAGAATGTTTAATATTTACTAAAGTTGGGAAAACTCTTTGAGTGAAAATAAAAATGATGCAAGGAGGAAATACTGTTGGTTTTGATTGTCTAACGACTCTAACCATCTAACAGAATTACTTTCAGATCTAGAACTGATTGATAAGTCATCAAATATAGTTATTCTCTTACTGTTCACAGGTGTACTTTTTTGTCATTTGAGTAACATTTATATTGTTCTCTATTTTGCATTTTTCTTCATGAGAATATTTTAGCATGTCAGTTTTTTTTATCTTTTTTTCTAGTGTAAAAATTGAGTTCTATTTTACTTATCCCATGTTGGCATTGCATTTCATACTTATATTCATGTTCCGGATTGCTGGACTTGCACTTTTACCATAAGGTAGTTTTTTTCCCAGCAACCAGTCTTCCAGGTTTGCACTCTCTCAAAGTTGCCCCACCAATACACGAGAGTTGATTTTCGGGTAGAGAACTGGTCGTAGAATATTATCAAACTTTAATGTATCAAATTTTGATCCATAGAGCCAACACTGTGTAGATGGGATTAGGCTTGCAAGTTATATTTCATTAAAGAAGACTTCTATCCAAGGTTTTCATAATTCATACCCTCCAACTTGTGGATTCATTTATTTCTGAAGATAAGAAGTTCATTTATAAACCCCCATCTCTTTCTCTCTTGTTCTCCCCCCAATTGCTTGCAAAATCCATATCCCTTAGAGAAAATGCAAGGAGGCATCTTTTATTCCTACCATTAATATCCAATTAAGTCTAAAAGAATGCCATTTCATTATATTTATGAATAGCTTGTTGCATGAGAAATATGCAATGGGAAGGGTGCTGTTTTTGACTGGGGGTAAACACACAATTCTTTCTCACTTAATATGGAAAATCCTGTCTCCTTCAATTTGGACATGGGCACTATCTATATAAACATGAAAGGCTTGCTCATGAGTCATGATACAAACGTAAGTGTACTACACTATCTTCATGCTTTTTGGTATAAGAACTAAGTTATATCCATGTCTTAATTGTTTTGCCCTTTTCATTAAACTCCAGATCTATAATGATTCAGCAGAAGCCAAAATTCCGGCAGTTCTGGATTACTTGGGCACTGTTATTGAGGTAATTTTTCTATTTAAGCCATCTTGTATTTGTTCATCATTTAGTTAATAGTGACAGATCTTCATGGACTTCATTTTTTTAGCCGTTGAGACTTTGTTTTGATTTTATACTTTTTAGATGTCCAAAAGTCCATCCTTGTGGTATTTAACATCATCATCATCTTATCCCATCAAGATGGGGGGTCGGTTATAGAGCACTCTAATTCAGAAGGCTCAACAGAAAAAACAATTTTCCAATCGGCTGCATCTGATGTCAACTCTTTAAGATCTATGCCGAAAACGAACTATGGCAACTTGGCGATAGAGGGGCTTGTCATGAAACCTATCACAGGCTGGTGGACGCACAAGGAGACACTTAGGTAACACAGTTGTAAGCTCGTCAACCAGGGAGCAACTCTCTAAGGTTGAAAGAGTTTAGACAAAAAGGGTAGAAAGCAACCTTCAATATAGGAAATTGCAGTCATATCTGGGGAACAAATAATACACTAAAGAGCGAAAGTGAAACATCGTTTCATCCTTGTATTTAAACCATTTTTTATAAAAAATCCTTTAAAAAGATTGATAAATACAGGAATCATATCCTGATGTAGTTAGTGTATTAAACGCATTGGTCTTATTTATCTTTTCAAAACTTTCATTTCAAGGCTTCCTTGACAATGAATCTGGGTTTGGTGTTATATTATTATAAACATGATGGATTTTTATTTGTAATATGTAGAATACTTATTTTACCCGATTTTCTCTGTTCGTCTAGGATGTGTATATTACTGTTTAACTGGGCGTCGATAGTGTTGGTTTCATGTTGGTCATCCTAGACTTTGTTGTTTACTTAAATGTAGTATGATTTGTCAAATTTCTCTTAAGTGAATCAGAATTGATGTTTTTTCATCCCTCTTACCCCCTTCTCTCCTTTTCTTTTGGGATTCTTTAAGTTATTAGCATGCATTGCAATGTTTGTAGCATCCTGTGTTCTTATAGATGCCATGTTTTATTAGGAAATAATACATCCATCCATATTTTTGCAGGCAGATTGCAAGTTCCTGATATTTGCACATCATCAGCCAATGGTTGAAGCAATACACCAATTTCTTCTTGTAAGATAACTTGACTATGTCTATCCCTCACAAAAGGTTGGTCTGTACCCAATAGCAATCACCCAATGTTTGCAGAAAAAGAAAGTTGGTTGTATCAGGATTGATGGTGGTACGCCTTCGTCACTGAGGCAAGCGTTAGTTACTGACTTTCAGGCAAAGGAAGACATCAAGGCAGCAGTGGTACGGTACTTTCTACTTTTTGGTTTCATTTAAAGCACAATTGTTTGGTTATGTGCATGTGTGCCTGTGTATATCAGTATAGGTGTGAAGGCAAAGTTATGTGCATATGCTTCTTAGGTTCTAATTTTGGATACGTGTAATCATTGTTCAGCTCTCCATTAAAGCTGGAGGTGTTGGATTAACTTTGACAGCAGCAAGCACAGTTATCTTTGCTGAGTTGTCCTGGACTCCAGGTGATATAATTCAAGCAGAAGACCGCGCACACCGGATTGGCCAGGTATGAATGCACTGTATTTGTACTCTTGTTGGTGGCTTGAAACATTCTTTACTTGTTTGAAGTATTGATAGCAGATGCCCTTATTTCCTTTTGGGAAACATTGTGTGTGCCTTTTTTTTCCATTACCATACCTATTATCAACCGGCGACTATGGCTTATGTCTTCAATCCACATGCCTGACCTCTTAATACATCTTACCATACTTTAACTTTAGGCTTTAGCAATGTTGCTGTGGATCTGGAAGTTGTGAGAAATGATCCAACATTTTTATGGGAATTTGTTAGGTTGGGGACAACAAGTTACTTTCTTTTTAATCATACAGGAAACTTTAGCTCCCAAGCTGGTCTAGTGGAATACTTTGGTGTTTCGATTAATTCACAAGTACCATTTATTGCCTAGAAATTTATCGCCTTCCAAGTCATCATTCATGCTATATGTTTCCTTGTATTCTTTTTTTAACATCCTTTTCTGGTTTTTTAAAGAAATTTCTTCATTAACCTACTGTCATATCATTCACACCTTAGTGGCAACTCTATCAAACGGGAATTATTCCCTCCCACCACGGGCACACAAAGATCATATTGTGTTTTTTATCTGACAAACATTATTATTTTAGTAAATGAGCACTATGTTAATGGGTGGAGTTGGGTCCTTATATGGGTCCCAGACATTAGTCGTGCCATATTGTTATGGCGCCGCGCAAGTCTGGAGCTGAACATTTGGGTACAGCCAGGTTTGGGTTGGCCATGGTTTCGACCAAACTGAGGCCATGGACACCCCAATTGTACAACAACCAATTGGCATGCTTGAAAGAGATTCTTTGTTGTCAACAAAATTTGATTTTGATTGATTCCTACCTGATGCAGTGATGTGCTTCATATTGTAATTGTTTAAATAGTGGTGTTGAAATAAGCCAGGGTTTTGGTATGCACTATGCACGAAAGCACCTAGAGAACCTTCATTTCACCCTTTCGGAAATAGTTACTTGAGAAATTCAGAGAGGGAAGACACTGGGCGCAAATCTTCTTTGCTTCAAAGGAGGTGGTTGAAGTTGAAAGGTAAGAGAAGTGAATAATGAGTTGGATGGTACACAGTTAACTGAGGTTGGTTGTGGATTTGGTTCTGTGAAGAACTAAGGCCCTTGGATACCCGCCGCCTCACAAAACCGGCTTGTAAGGAGAGGTCCATGATGGGTATATAAACGGTTCATCACTTGCTTCCATTACCGATGTGGGACTAACCCGTGTGAGGCATGACCATCTCAACATCCCCCCTCACGCGGGACATTTTGGCAAGGGCACAATCGGGAGGAGCTCCTGGAGTGGGTTTGGCTCTGATATCATGTGACAAATCCAGACTTTTCGATACCCACCTCACAAAATCAGCTTGTAAGAAGAGGTTCAAGGCTGGTATATAAATGGCCCATCACCCGCTCCCATTATCGAATGTGGGACTAACCCGTGTGAGGCATGACCATCTCAACAAGTTCCATGAGAAGGAAGGCAAGTCTAAATAATTCCAAGGTTTCTAGCTTTTTTTCTTTTTCTTTTGAGATTAGTCGGTGTCCCGAAACCTTTCAGGCAATGGCCCACTTAGGCTCGGACTAATTCCTCCGAAAGTAAAGCCCGACCCACTCGGCAATTCCCACTTCACTCCTGGGTAAATCGAGGGGAGGAGTTTTTTTTTTGTGAACATGCTACACTACATCAGCAGAGAAGAAATAAAACTCCAAGGATAGAGACAAGCCCTTATCTCCTCAAAAACGTGCATGGACTAATATCCCAAAGAGCCAAATCACACAGTGAAGCCGGAAAACCATAAAGCCAAACTTCGTCGCATTTCTGATGGAGTGCCATCCCAACAAGCCAGTCAGCCACACTATTGCCTTCTCGAAAAACATGAGTCACCCAAGGATCCCCAAAGAGGCGAAGGAGACGCCAATAGTCCTCCGGATGGACTGAAGCCAAGCGATGCAGAGCCACGAACGAATCCCCTTCTACATGTAGCGGATGGAGCGGCCAATGGAGGGCAACATAGCATAACCCCGCCCACAGGCCGCGAATCTCCGCCTCAACAGCCGAGGAGCTTGGGAAGGCCATGCACCCTGCCACCCAAAGGGGTGCGTCCCGGAGCACAAAGCCAGCACCGCTGGACCCGGTGGAACCCTGCAATGCCCCGTCGAAGTTGAGCTTGTGGTACCCATGATCTGGTGACTCCCACTTCACATAAAGGGGGGTATATATGGTGGACCTGTAATTTATCCCTGAACGGTTGGAGCCCAAGGTCTGATAGTGCACTGTCGCCTCGACGAGAATCTGGTTCCACGTAGAAGCAGGGAGTTCGACTTGCAAATCAAAAATTGCCCGGTTCCGCGATTTCCAAATGTACCAGACAACAAGCAAACAAAGAGATCTAGGGTGAAGATTGTTTTGTCCTCGGTCGACATCAGGAAGTTGGTGGAAATAGCGGCCAAATTCCGAGATAGTCGAGGGGGGAGGAGAAGAAGAAACTGAGGAGACAAAGAGAACCCACAGGGCACAGGAAGGAAAACACATGAAGAACAAGTGATCCATAGTCTCCGAGGCGCAACCACAACGTGGGCAATCAGACGTTGAGATAATGCCGATACGTGTTAGGTGAGCACGAGTGATGCAGGACGCCCGGCCAGCCCGAGCCGCGACCGATGCCAGCTGGAAGCGCCGTCACTATGGTTGAAACCGTCATCCGAGAAGATCATGGACTGTTATGGCTTGGATAATTTCGTCTGTTAATTAAATCTGGTTTTAGATTTGAATAATTGTTAATCCCGTTTTATAAGGGATATGATATTCCTGCAGTTAATTTTTGGATTATTTAAGGAGATCATTCTCCTCTTGTTAGGGATGATGATGAAGAAATAAGAATAAATTTGTTCCCTGTGTGACCTGTGATGGGTTATCTGATCTGCTTCTCCCCTCTTCTGTGTGAGAGACGCCCACTCCTTCCCCTCGTCAGTGCGTGAAGCACCACCCGCGATCCCCTCTCGACTGTGTGTGAAACACCATCCTTCCTCCCCGTTCCACCCCTCTCTATGATTGTGTTGGAGCTTGAGGATTGAAAGAACAGAAAAGAGAAGAGGAGCGAGGAGACCACCCGATCTACCACACGGGCAGCTTGCCGACCCCGACCGGCCACCCGGCGACCCTGATCCACCCGCGCAACACCCTCCACGGCCTGCTCCCGACGCCGTCGTCGCCTGATCCGCCAACCCGACCCATCTCAGCCCCGATCCAGCACATCTCGGCCCCGATCCGGCACCTCGTGACCTCTGGCTCCGCTCCCGACCTGACACCGTCCGTCAATGCCGTGCTCGCGATCCACTCGCCGCTCCCCACTGCTTGGATGAAAGAAGGGAAAGTCACGGGTTTCACTGTGAGGGTCTGAAAGGAATCAAGAGGACCTCATGGGTTTATTATTTAACAGTGAGGACAACATTTACTACTTGTCCTTTGGTTGGCTGTCACAAGTGACAAAAGAGAGGGCCCTGACTTGTGAGTTAGGGCTTTGAATATTATCCTTGCATTGATTAGTGAAGGCAACCATCCAATCTTTTCTCACCTGGAGTTCCGAGAATACCCTTGAAGGTCATTGGTGCTGACTATTGCAAACCGAAATCAGGTGCATTCGTTCCCAAAAGTCATAATAGGCAAATCCCTGTTCCTTGATAATTATATTTTCAGCCTGTCCTATTAGTATTATTAAATATTATTAAACATAGAATTCTCTGCTCTTCATTACACTTGTGGTTGCTGGTTTGCAAATAGAACCCTGAATATTACATGAACCTGCGCCCCTTGAAACATACACCTGTTGAGCCGATTTTAATCATTGAAACCCTGTTAAAGTGCAAATCAGGTTACTAATTAAGGTCTGGTATTTCCTGTCCAACTTCGGAGGTTTTCACCCCGAACGATCCCCGGTCTTGTAATTTGGGAAAACCGTGACGGTTCCCTATCAAACTGGTATCAGAGCATAGGTTGGATAGGAAGCCTTCCATTGCATGCAAACCCGTAGCGGTAAAATCTATTCCATCACAATGGATCATAGTGAACAAATATTGAAGGCCTTAGCTGACCTTAGGGCCGATATGACTGCTAGGGTAGATGGGATAGAGGCCCGCCTGAACACCTGACTCGACCGGGTAGAGACCTCTATCAATACTGATAATGAGTCTTATGTGGATGGAGTCGACCGAGAGCGTGGTAGGCGCAACGAGCCGCGACCACAATTCAACCGTCCGGCGCGTGAAACCCCTGATGAGTGCGCCATGCGCAGTATCAAACTGGACGCCCCTAGTTTTGATGGTCGTTTAGATCCGACCATGTTTTCGGACTGGATGGCAGACATGGACCGATATTTCCAGTGGTACAACATGTCAGATGCCCAGAGAATCCGATTCGCCATAATGAAACTAATAGGTGCTGCCAAACTCTACTGGCATAACACCGAAAGGGCATTGGCCAGGAACCGCCAACCCCCCATCGAGTTATGGGAGGAAATGAAGGAGAAACTGTCTGAAAAGTATCTCCCTACCTCTTACCGACCCCGTCTTATAGACCAGTGGCAAAAGATATCTCAGGGCACCAAGTCGATTTCCGACTATATCACATGTTTCGATGATTTTCTAATGCGGTGTGATGTGCAAGAAGAACCCGAGATGACTTTATCCCGCTTTAGGTTAGGTTTGAGGGAGGAGTTCCAGAAAGAACTTCACTCGCGCGATGTTGTGTCCTTAGAGCATGCCTACCAAGTAGCTCAGGACCTAGAGTTGTACCACAAACCGTCTGCTTATAAGCGAGCTGAGCCTCAGGATTACCCCGCTAGGAGTCAACCGTCAAAAGCCCCTGAGTCAACCCCAAGTCGGGAAGACAAAGGAAAAGGAATTTTGGGCGAGCCTCCCAAAGGGCACCCAGGTAAGGGGCAATGTTACCGCTGTCAGGGGTATGGTCACTTTGCCCACCAATGCCCATCGAAGGCACCTCCTAAAACTTTGATGGTTAAGTCAGGTGAGGGGCAATGTGAGGATGATCTAGAAGAAGAGGTCTATGTCCCTGACTTTGATGACTGTGAGGAACTTGACGCGGGATGCAATAGGCTAGGTTGCATTGTCACGGCCACCATATCACAAGACTGTGAACCTCTGAGAACGACTAGTGTTGGTCACTCACCATGGCTATGGAACAATACCTTTGCATCTTGGTGCACTGTGTCCGGAAAACTAGGAGTCCTACATATCGATAGTGGTAGCTAGGAAAATTATGTGGCTCGCTCGCATGTCGAGGAAAACCACTTGATTATAGAGACACTCGCCAAACCTTGGCGCACTAGTTGGGTGACAAGCGGTCCCACGCTTAGTGTCACCGCGCGATGTCGTGTCCGACTCGCCGTGGATGATTACTTTGATAAGATTTTAGTGTTACGTCCTTGATATGGATTGTTGTCATGTCCTACTGGGGAGACCATGGGAGTATGACAACAGTACCATCCACAATGGAAGGAACAATACCTACGTCTTTATGAAAAACGGCGAGGAAATCACTCTGTATTCCCACAAAGAGGTACCACAATCCCTGAGAGAGTTTGCGCATTGGCAAGATGACCTATACAAACGCATAGATAATAGGATGATGCAGCATGATCAGCATCATCAGATCATCGCCGCATCTTCAGATCATCGCTAGAGATCTTATTTACTATCGTTTTATTTTTATGCTTGGAAGACATTATCCGTTTGGGACTTGTTAGCCGTTATTTCAGTTTTTGGCCATTTTTCCATGTTTTTGGCCTTATTTCAGCACTTAGTTTTATTTATGTTCTTGCCCAGTTCATGGGGGATGTCCATGATCTCATCTGAGGGCTTTTCGGATTGAATCCGGGTCTTCTCGGGTGAGTTTCTGCATGATATTAATAAAATTCTGGGTGCGTGTGTTTGCGGGGTACCGACGGACGAGATTAGATCTCGAAACCGACGGTTAGATGGCGAAATAATTCAATTTAGATGACATGACAAGTTATGGGCTTCAATTAGGCTTAAATGGGCTTATCTTAAGCCCAATAGGGCTTCTATTCAGATTACCGCCCCCCCCCCCCCCCCCTTCTCTTTTTCCCGTGACCCGACCGGCCCCACCCCTTGACCGCGCAGATCCCGAGGCACCCGCGACCCCCTTCCGTTCCCTCTCTTCTCTCTCTCTCTTCTCTCCCTTGTTTCTCTCCCTTTTCATTGCTTTTCCTAGCCCTTTGAATCCCCACCATCTGCCCTTATTCCCTTTGATCCTAGCCATCAAAACAGAAACCCTAACTCTACAAAAGATGAAGAAAGAAAAAAGAATTCAGACTTTTGATCATTGCTGAAAATTAGTGCCTCTACGTGAGAGCTTCCGGGCGAGACTCGTGTCCCCGACCCTCGCCGCTTCCACGACTTCGTCTCGTGAAGGCCTCGGTGTTGATTTTCCGAAGGTTCCGGCTTCTCCCGACGTCCGGCCTTGCTCCGTGTGCAGGATCATCGGCGCATCCTCGCAATCGACCCACGGCGGGAAACCCCAGGCAGTATCTTTCCTTTTCCTTTATTTTCCCATCGCATCCGCATCGTTTTCTTTATTTCCATTGCCTCCGCTCCGCATTGCAGCCATAACCGTCCATTTCATCGCTAGTTGAAGCCCTAACGTATGCTTATTTATTAGATTCGCTATCTATAGTCTGTCGGTAACCCTAGCAAGCATGCTTTACCTATTTTAGTGAAAATTCTGATGCAAGCCTATTGTTCTGTTTCAATATCTATTGCTGCGATTTAATCTTTTATATACTGAATTCTGTTCTTTCTGATAATATTGCGTCTTTACTGTTAGATCTGAAATTTGTTTTATGTTGATGCCATATCCTTTTAGTTTTGCGTGAGATAATTCCTGCTTGTTGTCTTTTTGGAGTTATACAACGCTATATTGAGCACTAAACTTTAGCTATTGACCAAAGAGAACCCTAAACTTGTTTAGGATTGTAGTGTGCCTTATCGGTGCCTGCATCAAGTTGGTATCAGAACTCGAAAGAACCTGTTCGGGTTTCTTTTGAGTGCTGAAATTCAGCAACCCTCATCGTCTTCTTTGCTGAATTTTTCATAGGGCATAATCTTGCGTGCTTGAAATTGCATCTAGTGTTAGGATTGCATCGTGTGAACATCTGCATATCTCATAACCCATGGCTGATCGTACCCATCTGCACCGGGATGCCCGGAATCGAGGACGTTTTCCTCGAGGACCACAACCTCGTGGTGCTTGGCAAGAAGCAACCCAAAATACGTTGGATCGACATGCAACCTTGTTGCAAGAGATCACCGATAGGCTGGGATTACTGTTACAAGATAGAGGCGTCAACCCTAATACCCGACCGGTCGAAGAGGACCTGGAAGGGGCAGAGGCCAATCCACGTGCCGAGGGTCATAGGGTTGAAGAGCAAGAACAGGGCCAGGGCGTAAATCAAAATCCGATTCCAAACCCACATCGGAACCAGAACCAAGCCCTACCTCAGAACCACAACCGATACCAGCTGCACGAGCGAAATCGAGCTGACTATCTTGAGTCGCCCCCTGAGTCTGAAGCTAAGTTGGACGAGTCTGACGTGGACTTTGAACGAGAGTACGTTCAGTTCGGTCGTCCCAGAAACCCTAGAGAGCAGCATGCGCGTGATCAGCACGGCATGGAGGAGCGTCTTGTGCGAGCCCTTGAGAGATCCCAAGGTTACAGAATCCGAGTTGACATCGATGACTTTAGGGGAAGCCATGATGCTGACGCATTCCTCGACTGGATATAAAGCGTCGAGCACTTCTTTGAATGGAAAGATCTCCCTGACGATCGAAAAGTCAAACTCGTGGCGACTAAACTGAAAGGAGCCGCTTTGGTCTGGTGGCGAGAGTTGCAAACAAGTCGCCTTAGGAAAGGGAAACCAAAGGTCACAACGTCGGCCAAGATGCGTGATAAGATGCGACTGAAGTACCTTCCTCCTGACTACCGTACCTCTCTGTACCAGAGGTTGCTTAGCCTGAAACAAGGCAATCGAAGCGTACAGGAGTACATTGAAGAGTTTGACATCCTGACCACTCGTAATGCCATCCCGGAAGACGATGAACAGAAAGCTGCACGCTACGTCTCGAGGTTGCGCCACCAAATTCAGGATGCGCTCGCAATGCAGACCATCCTCACTGTGACGGAAGCATCTAGGCAAGCTCTCAAGGCTGAGAAGATTCAACAACGGGCCTTTAGGAGAGAAGTTGCCCCTCGAGTGCCCCCAGGTGCCCCTTCAGCAGGAAGAGGAGTACCTCCTACTAGAGTCACCCCACTTGTTCCCACTCCGACTACCACTCCCTCAAGAACCAATCAACCCCCTAGTCGGGTTGAACCATCAAGTCATGAGCGAGGTGCGACAGGAAGTCGACCACCCGGAGCGACTTACAAATGCTTCGAGTGCGGAGAAGTAGGACACATCATCGCCCAATGCCCAAAAAGGAGACCTCAGACCCATCTGACAGAAAGTGGAGAGCCAACTGAAGAGACCCTGAACAACATGGCTGAAGAAGGGCATGATGATGATCCTAGAGATGTCGAATATCAGGAGGATGACGAGACACATGACATCGTCGCTGAAGCTGACGAGGCAACGCATGCACTAGTCATGCACCGTGTTTTGTCGACACCGAAGGCTCCTGAACCAGATCGATGGCTTAGAAGGAACATCTTCCACACCACTTGTACCTCAAAGGGGAGGCATTGCGTCCTCATCATAGACAGTGGTAGTACCGAGAACTTGGTCGCCCAGATCATGGTTGACAAGTTAGGGCTCAAGACGGAGAAGCTGGTCAAGCCATACAACTTGTCTTGGTTTGAGAAAGGATCAGATGTCGCTATTAAAGAGCGATGCCTAGTCGAATACACCATTGGCAAGATGTATAAGGAAGCTGTTTGGTGTGACGTGGCGCCCTTAGGCATTTGTCACATTCTGTTGGGCCGCCCGTGGCAGTACGACAGAAAGACAACACATGATGGGGAGAAGAACACTTACTCCTTCTGCAAAGACGACTATAACATTACTCTAGTGCCTCAGAGGGAGCCCCTAAAACCCATTTCTAGTGAGCCGACACCCCCACCTATGACCCCGAAGTTACCTAAAGAGAAGCCGAAGGCCCTACCAACATTGCTGACACAAGCTTGCTTCGAGGACGAGCTTAGAGAATCTCGCTCCATCTTTTTCCTCGTAGCAAAAGAAGCCACAGAGGGCCCTAGCATTCCTCATGAGGTTCGAGTCCTACTTGAAGATTTCAATATCTCATCCCAGAGGAACTACCTGAAGGACTCCCACCTCTTCGGGATATACAACATTGCGTTGACCTAGTCCCAGGAGCGACGCTACCTCACCTTCCTCACTACCGAATGAGTCCGTCTGAATATGAGGAGATGGGTCGACAGGTTACCGAGTTACTGCAAAAGGGACTAATCCAAGAGAGCATGAGTCCATGCGCAGTACCGGCACTCCTAACTCCCAAGAAGGATGGGACGTGGAGAATGTGCATAGATTGTCGTGCCATCAATCGAATAACTGTCAAGTATAGATTTCCGATTCTCCGATTAGATGATATGCTTGACATGCTACATGGCGTGAAAATCTTCTCAAAAATCGATCTTCGTAGCGGTTATCATCAGATCCGCGTACGACCCGGTGACGAATGGAAGACTGCATTTAAAACCCGGGAAGGACTGTATGAATGGCTAGTCATGCCATTTGGTCTATCGAACGCACCAAGTACCTTTATGAGGTTTATGAATCAGGTGCTCAGGCCATTCATAGGGAAGTTCGTTGTCGTGTACTTTGATGACATCCTTATCTATAGTACGACATCCGAACAACATGTCGAGCACTTGCGAGAGGTCCTAAAAACGCTAAGGAAAGATAAGCTGTACATCCATCTGAAGAAGTGCACCTTCCTGATAGACAGCTTGACTTTTCTAGGCTACATCGTGTGCTCCGAAGGAATACGGGTCGATCCAGAGAAGGTTGAAGCCATCAAATCATGGCCCGTTCCAAAGAACGTTAGTGATGTGCGACGGTTCCATGGTCTAGCGTCCTTTTATCGCAGATTCATTAAGAACTTCAGTTCCGTCATTGCACTTCTCACGAACTGTATGAAGAAGGGTGGTTTCCTTTTGACCCCCGAGGTTGAAGCGAGTTTCGATCTCATCAAGACCAAGATGATGAGTGCTCCAGTTTTGGCACTCCCGAACTTTGAAAAGGTCTTTGAGATTGACTGTGATGCCTCTCACGTCGGGATAGGAGCAGTCCTTAGTCAAGAGGGACGTCCCGTCGCATTCTTCAGCGAGAAGCTGAACGTCGCGCGTTTGAATTACTCGACATACGACATTGAGTTTTACGCGGTTGTTCAAGCCCTCAAGCATTGGAGGCATTACTTGATCCAGCGAGAATTTGTGCTCAATTTTGACCATGAAGCGCTTCGCTATCTGAAGTCTCAGCGTAGCTTGAATCAACGTCATGCTAAGTGGTCAAATTTCTTACAAGAGTACACGTTCAACCTCAGATACAAGGCTGGAGTCCTGAATAGAGCTGCTGATGCTTTGAGTCGACGAGGCCTGATGCTAGTCACTTTACAGCCCGACGTTGTTTCTTTTGATGCTCTGAAATCAATGTACGCGACTGATCCGTACTTTGGTCCCATCTGGGGATCCTGTCCAGAAGCGGGCACTGATCCCACGGCATCCTATATTATCCAAGAGGGATTCTTGTTCCGTGGAACCCGCCTGTGCATCCCTGAGTGTTCCCTTCGCGAGAGTCTTGTTCAGAACACCCATGAAGGGACCGTCTCTAAGGAAAGCCCTAGTGAATCTTTTCGAGATACGTTAATCCACGAATTGCACGGAAGTAATTTGGGAGGTCATTTTGGCCAAACCAAAACAATTGAGTTAGTGGAGCGACGCTACTTTTGGCCACACTTAAGGAAAGATGTCGTCAAGTTTGTGCAACGATGTCGAACCTGTCAAATGTTCAAAGGCAGAAAGCAGAACACAGGTTTGTACATTCTTCTACCGATCCCTGCTCATCCTTGGGAGGATATCACCATGGATTTCATTGTAGGTCTACCCCGAACACTTCGGCGCGTCGATTCAATCTTTGTGGTTGTAGACCGATTTTCTAAAATGGCACATTTCATACCATGTAGGAAAACTTCTGATGCATCTCATGTAGCTGAGTTATTCTTTAGGGAAGTTGTTCGTCTGCATGACATTCCAAGGTCATTCACATCTGATAGGGACACTAGATTCTTGAGCCACTTTTGGCGTACCCTTTGGTCAAAGCTAGGAACTAAACTTCAATACAGTAGCGCGTATCACCCTCAAACTGATGGACAAACGGAAGTTGTCAACCGTAGCCTAGGGGATATGCTTCGATGTCTAGCTGGTGAGAGACCAAAACAGTGGGATGTAGTTTTACCACAGGCTGAATTCGCATATAATAGTTCAACTAATTGCTCAGTAGGTAAAACCCCTTTTGAAATCGTCTATGGCCATGTTATTCCCCATTTCCTGGATAGAACTGCCTTACCGCCTACAGGTCCTGTGAGTGCTGGTACTGATGAATTCCTTGAACACATCAAGACTGTACAGCGGGAGTCGCTTGAGAAACTGAGGGAAAGCAATGCCAGGTATAAGGCAAGTGCAGATTTACACAGGCGCGAGAGCACTTTTCAGCCAGGGGATTGGGTCCTCGTGTACTTTCACAGAGAGCGGTTTCCCACAGGTTCTTATGGGAAGCTGAGCCAGAGGAAGTTTGGGCCCTTCCGCGTTCTCCGAGCGTTGGGACCCAATGCTTACCTGCTGGACTTGCCAGATGATATGCCGACATCGCCGATCTTCAACATCTCAGAGTTATTTCCTTTCCACGGAGACCGGCCAGATACGCCTTCAGCGCCACATATTCCTTTTTCAGATGCACAGCGAGAAGAGACAGAGCAGATACAGGAAATCGTTGACGTCAGAGAGCTTGCTACCCGCCGCGGTGTCTTCCGACGGTTCCTTGTTCGGTGGGTAGGCAGGCCACTTTCGGACTGTACCTGGGTGAATGAGCGACAGTTGCGAGCACAGCGGCCCGACCTCATACAGCAGCTGGACGTCCACTCGACGGAGTCGAGTTCTTTCTAGTCCGGGGGAGTTGATGCAGCATGATCAGCATCATCAGATCATCGCCGCATCTTCAGATCATCGCCAGAGATCTTATTTACTATCGTTTTATTTTTATGCTTGGAAGACATTATCCGTTTGGGACTTGTTAGCCGTTATTTCAGTTTTTGGCCATTTTTCCATGTTTTTGGTCTTATTTCAGCACTTAGTTTTATTTATGTTCTTGCCCAGTTCATGAGGGATGTCCATGATCTCATCCGAGGGCTTTTCGGATTGAATCCGGGTCTTCTCGGGTGAGTTTCTGCATGATATTAATAAAATTCTGGGTGCGTGTGTTTGCGGGGTACCGACGGACGAGATTAGATCTCGAAACCGACGGTTAGATGGCGAAATAATTCAATTTAGATGACATGGCAAGTTATGGGCTTCAATTAGGCTTAAATGGGCTTATCTTAAGCCCAATAGGGCTTCTATTCAGATTACCGCCCCCCCCCCCTTCTCTTTTTCCCGTGAACCGACCGGCCCCACCCCTTGACCGCGCAGATCCCGAGGCACCCGCGACCCCCTTTCGTTCCCTCTCTTCTCTCTCTCTTCTCTCCCTTTTCATTGCCTTTCCTAGCCCTTTGAATCCCCACCATCTGCCCTTATTCCCTTTGATCCTAGCCATCAAAACAGAAACCCTAACTCTACAAAAGATGAAAGAAAAAAGAATTCAGACTTTTGATCATTGCTGAAAATTAGTGCCTCTACGTGAGAGCTTCCGGGCGAGACTCGTGTCCCCGACCCTCGCCGCTTCCACGACTTCACCTCGTGAAGGCCTCGGTGTTGATTTTCCGAAGGTTCCGGCTTCTCCCGACGTCCGGCCTTGCTCCGTGTGCAGGATCATCGGCGCATCCTCGCAATCGACCCACGGCGGGAAACCCCAGGCAGTATCTTTCCTTTTCCTTTATTTTCCCATCGCATCCGCATCGTTTTCTTTATTTCCATTGCCTCCGCTCCGCATCGCAGCCATAACCGTCCTTTTCATCGCTAGTTGAAGCCCTAACGTATGCCTATTTATTAGATTCGTTATCTATAGTCTGTCGGTAACCCTAGCAAGCATGTTTTACCTATTTTAGTGAAAATTCTGATGCAAGCCTATTGTTCTGTTTCAATATCTATTGCTGCGATTTAATCTTTTATATGCTGAATTTTGTTCTTTCTGATAATATTGCGTCTTTACTGTTAGATCTGAAATCTGTTTTATGTTGATGCCATTATCTTTTTAGTTTTGTGTGAGATAATTCCTGCTTGCTGTCTTTTTGGAGTTATACAACGCTATATTAAGCACTAAACCTTAGCTATTGACCAAAGAGAACCCTAAACGGGTTTAGGATTGTAGTGTGCCTTATCGGTGCCTGCATCATAGGATTAAGAGGGAGTTGGAAGCTGAGTCTTCCCAAAGTACGAGGGTGGGTAGGTTGTCTGAGGTTGTAAGTGACCCCGTTTTTGGTCGGTGGGTATACCACGGTCCCAACATTAGTTATCTGTTTGCACTGACAGGTCCAACAATCTCATCCCTGAAACCCAATATTATGATCGAAAGGCTTGCTCCAATTATCCCCTTTTCTTGGTACCCTATTGAGCCCACATTGCCTATTGTTGCACGAGTTTGGATACAATTGTACTTCTTTGCAGGTGAGCAAGTTGGAAGCACAGTGATCAGCAGTTGGTTACTATATTTAATCACTGGCATGATCGTCCGAGTTCGCAAGTGTTAGAATTTCTTCGGGACGCTGCTCAGTACACGGTTCGAGCTCTTCAGAGGAATGATGACTCTTCTACATCCTTACTCGACGGAGTCGAGTTCTCGTCACCCCGAGAGAGTTGATGCAGGACGCCCGACCAGCCCGAGCCGCGACCGATGCCAGCTGGAAGCGCCGTCACTACGGTTGAAACCGTCATCCGAGAAGATCATGGACTGTTATGGCTTGGATAATTTCGTCTGTTAATTAAATCTGGCTTTAGATTTGAATAATTGTTAATCCTGTTTTATAAGGGATATGATATTTCTGCAGTTAATTTTTGGATTATTTAAGGAGATCATTCTCCTCTTGTTAGGGATGATGATGAAGAAATAAGAATAAATTTGTTCCCTGTGTGACCTGTGATGGGTTATCCGATCTGCTTCTCCCCTCTTCTGCGTGAGAGACGCCCACTCCTTCCCCTCGTCAGTGCGTGAAGCACCACCCGCGATCCCCTCTCGACTGTGTGTGAAACACCATCCTTCCTCCCCGTTCCACCCCTCTCTATGATTGTGTTGGAGCTTGAGGATTGAAAGAACAGAAAAGAGAAGAGGAGCGAGGAGACCACCCGATCTACCACACGGGCAGCTTGCCGACCCCGACCGGCCACCAGGCGACCCTGATCCACCCGCGCAACACCCTCCACGGTCCGCTCCCGACGCCGTCATCGCCTGATCCGCCAGCCCGACCCATCTCAGCCCCGATCCAGCACATCCGGCCCCGATCCGATACCTCGTGACCTCCGGCTCCGCTCCCGACCCGACACCGTCCGTCGATGCCGTGCTCGCGATCCACTCGCCGCTCCCCACTGCTTGGATGAAAGAAGAAGGGAAAGTCACGGGTTTCACTGTGAGGGTCTGAAAGGAATCAAGAGGACCTCATGGGTTTATTATTTAACAGTGAGGACAGGCTTTACTACTTGTCCTTTGGTTGGCTGTCACAAGTGACAAAAGAGAGGTCCCTGACTTATGAGTTGGGGCTTTGAATATTATCCTTGCATTGATTAGTGAAGGCAACCATCCAATCTTTTCTCACCTGGAGTTCCGAGAATACCCTTGAAGAAGGTCATTGGTGCTGACTATTGCAAACCGAAATCAGGTGCATTCGTTCCCAAAACTCATAATAGGCAAATCCCTGTTCATTGATAATTATATTTTCAGCCTGTCCTATTAGTATTATTAAATATTATTAAACATAGAATTCTCTGCTCTTCATTACACTTGTGATTGCTGGTTTGCAAATAGAACCCTGAATATTACATGAACCTGCGCCCCTTGAAACATACACCTGTTGAGCCGATTTTAATCATTGAAACCCTGTTAAAGTGCAAATCAGGTTACTAATTAAGGTCTGGTATTTCCTGTCCAACTTCGGAGGTTTTCACCCCGAACGATCCCCGGTCTTGTAATTTGGAAAAACCGTGACGATTCCCTATCAACGAGTAGGCAGTCGGCCATGAAGGACCTTCCACATAAAACCTTTTATCCGGGGGGTCGAGATAGTAGCCCACATGACACGCCACACCTCTAATGGGATAGAAGCAGGGTTTTAAATCTCGGTCGATACCGGTTTTGGCCGGTTCGAGACCGTTACTGCATCCGATCCCGATACCTGACCCGTATCGACCGGTACCGGTACGTACCGGTCCGTATCGGCCGGTTCAGGCCGGTACCGACAGGTTAAAGTTTTTTTTTTTTTTGGTTTTTTGGGTTTTTTTCAGGTTTTTTTTCTCAACCGGTATCGGCTGGTACCGGTACGTACCGGCCGGTACATACCGGTTCGGGGCCGACCGATACCGCGACCGATACCGTGATTTTAAACCTTGGATAGAAGGTGTCCCATATCTTGGGTGTCACCCCCTTGGCCACATTTAGCAAGTTGTTGGTTTCTCGAACCGAGAACGTTGCTGAATAGCCAGCCCCCCCAAAAGAATGGCTGAGAGGGAGGGAAGGACAAAATCGGGGAGGACAGGATGGATGAATGCCATTCCGGAGGGAAAAGGAGGTGGATCCGATCCCGCCGCCACTCCAAGGTGGGAGAGATAAGATCCGAGAGCTTGTAGAAGGCTTCGAAGGACACATTGACAGTTGTGGCCATCCGGTTTATGGGGAAAGGGCCCATCCATGGGACCGTCCAGAAGTTAAGATTTGACTGCCACCAAATGGGAGTGACGATGTGGCTTCAGACCAAAAGAACACCGTTACACACCGCCCTTCAAGCGCACGAACAACAACGAGGCCTGATCCACTGCCAAAGGTCAATGGCACGACTGTACTTATCGCAACAAAATCGGACCCACAAGGTGTCACTATTGTTAATGAGTTGAAACACCATTTTACCCATAAGAGCCTCATGTAAGAGATCCAACCGTCGAATACCGAGGCCCCCTTGAAGCTGAGGGCAACATATATGTGCCCATCGAACTAGGTGGAGACCCAGAGCCGCAGATGGTTTGGCCTACAAAAAGCGCATGAATTCCCATTTGATCGCCTAAATGGCAAATCTCGGAAGCCATGAATTAGCTAGTGTGAACAACGGTAGGGATTGAAGGACTGAGCGAATTAATATGATGCGATCGGCAAAGAAGAGATGATGGGACTTCCACCCCACCACATGAGCGATAACCTTCGGCACAACAGGAAGAAATTCTTGTGCAGGGATACGGAATCTAGAGACAAGAACGTCGAGGTACTGGAAGGGCCCTGACACCTCAGGCATGCACAACTGTGAGCAAAGCGCCTGCCCCTTAGCCGGGAGGACCACCGGGCCAAAGATCAAGGAAGATTTCTGAGGGTTGGGTCGCTAACTCGAGAGGCAATTGTACTCATGAAGGGTGGAAGACAACCGAGCAACCTCATCACGATTAGCTTCAACAAAAATAAGACAATCATCGGCATACGACAGGGTCAACACCCCAAGGCCGTCTGTCGTCGGTCGCATACCATGAAGATGCCCAACTAGTTGCATGGCCTGGAGACTACGGGTGAGGACTTCAGCGTCCAGAATGAATAGGAAGGATGCAAGGGGGTCTCCTTGATGGAGTCCCCTAGACGAACTGAACCACCGCATAGGCAAGCCATTCAACAAAATGGAGAAAGATGGTCGCTCAATACATCCCATGATCCAGGCTATCCAAATAGGCGAGAAACCAAACTGGCGAAGGACCTTGGGCAAGAAAGCCCAAAACATACGGTCATAAGCACTCGCCATGTCCACCAAGAGCTACCATCTTGGAGTTGAATGAAGATGATTGAATAGAATGGAGGAGCTCCTGAGGAAGAAGGATGTTGTCGGAAATATTGCGCCCTTGCACGAAAGCCCCTTGTTCTTTCGAAATAAGCTTCGGAAGTACCAAACAGAGGCGGTTCACCAGGATCTTCGCCACTAGTTTATAAATAACATTGCACAAACTAATAGGGCGGAAGTGATTCGGAGAGGAGGGCTCATTGGATTTAGGAATGAGAACAACATGATTAGCCTTCCAAGCAGGTGGCATAAAACCTTGATCAAAAAAAGAGAGAACAACTGAGCAGACATCCGTGACGACGACATCCCATTTGGAAACAAAGACTTTCACTAAGAAGCTATCGGGGCCCGGGGCTTTGCACCGCGTGCGAGAGAGAGGAGTCTGATGGATCTCGTGTGGGGAGATCGGGCGAGTAAGGCATTATCCCTCTCAGATACAAGGGGGGGAGGCAGCTAGGAAGCATGGACACTTCCCCAGGCCTCCCGTACCCGTGTCGGACACGTGTCGGACACTCGCCGGACACGCATGTGCCGTGTCCTACGTGCTTCCGGGAGCCGGACACTGTCGGACACTCCTCGGACACTCGGGACACTGCGGGTTGACGGACTGTTCGATATAGGGTCGGGTTACAAGCTGTGGTGATTCAGTTTTGGCTTCAACCTATCTGATCCTCTGAGATTATAACATCAGAGAATCAAATAGGTTGAAGCCAAAGCTGAATCGCAGCCGTTCTTTTGCATGCCATTTGGGTCTGAGTGTGATTCACTTGTCAAGATGGTTAAGATGGACGATTACGATTTAGGTTTGGCTTTAACTTATCTTATCCTCTAAGTTTCGGATAGGTTGAAGTCAAAACTGAAACACAACCGTTATTTTCTATATCATTTAGAGTTGTCTGTGATTCACCGATCGGACTGGATGTAACTAACGATAGCGATGCAGTATGCATTAAATTTTTATTTTAGTTGTTTTCTATGAGGTTTTTTCGGTTATCGAAATATATATGAATTGCAAACATATATAAAATATAAATTTAAAAATATTAAGTTATTTTGTCGTGTCCCTGCCGTACCCATGTCCTTTTTTAGGATTTGCCGTGTCGGCAAACCCGTGTCCCCGTACCAGTGTCAGTGCTTCGTAGGGAGGCAGTCAAGGAGATCATCATCACTCCTTATGGACGGCAAATTCCATTTGGAATGAAAAATGCCTAACCAAAATATGCTCCATGTCCACCCGAGACGTGCACCGCGCCCCCAATTCATTATCGAGGAAGTGGATGCGATTCCGCCGCCGGCGAATAATCGTAGAATGGTGAAAGAAATTGATATTCTGATCACCCTCCTGAAGCCACAATACCCGAGACTTTTGTTGACATTTAACTTCTAGCATGTGTAACGAATACGAGTAGTCAAGTAGTAATTCACAAAGGATCTCCACTTCGGACTGTCTTAGCCGTCTCCGCCCTTCCTCATGTTGCCAAAAGGAAATAGTTGTCGTTAGGCAAGCAAGGTTAAACTCAAATTTTACCCACCTGGTTGCGGTTCCAATAACCAATCGCAACATGGACAGAAAGAAGGTTGTGATGCAAGGAGGCAAAAGGAGAAGGAAAAAATCCAATGACCCCAGGAGCGGAGCAATATCAATCGCCATTCCGGGTAAAGCAACTAAAAATTTTCGAACCGAAAAGGCTTGGGGCCCGACGCGAAAGACGGTGAGAGAGAGATCAAAAGAGGGCAATGGTCCGAAATGACGCGAGGGAGGTGAGAGACGAAGACCTCCGGGAAGGCTATATTCCATTCCACATCGCAGAAAGTCTGATCCAGTCGTTCCAAAATTTGAGACCCAACATCCTGTTTGTTACACCAGGTGAAAGGAGGTTCCCGGAATTCGACTTCCATGAGACCATTCTCCGCCACAAAGGATCTGAAATCATCAACCTCCTGGTCAACTGTGAAGGCCGACCCACCCACTTTATCCTCCGGGTTGAGAATCACATTGAAATCTCCAAATAGCAAGAAAGGAACACGGAGCGAACGTAGAGCAGAGAGGTCCGACCATAAGGCACGTCGATGTCGAGCATCCGTGCTAGCATAAACTACTGCAAAACACCAAGAAAAAGAGTTGGAGAAGATCCCAGAGACAAATTGACGACCTGTAGATCAGAAGGAGATTCTCCACCGATCCTCCCGCCAAAGGACAAGAATCCCACCGAAACGACCAACTGCACCCACCCCGTAGAAGGACCACCCAGGACTCAGTCGTTGGGTGAACCAAGGAGCCCATTAGACGGGAGGTGCGATTAAAGGAGGACGAGCATGTCAGGCTGATGGCTTCTGTTAGAGTATGTAAATCCTTTATTAGTCTCTTTAGTCTGTTTTGGGTATGCTTACCCTTTGGTGACTATATCCTTTTGTACAGATATATATAGGGCAATTGCCCTAATGAGTAAATCAAGGTTTTACTCCCAAAATCCATTTTTCCTCTTTTCCTCTTTGGATCTTATAAATCTATTATGGTATCAGAGCTTTCTTCAATCCAAAGCTTCATCTGATATAGCAAGCATTCATCGAAGCCCTACATCGAAGTTTCTTAGTCTTCATCGCAGCAACTTGGATCAAAGCCTTAGTCTTCTTCTCCACTCGCATCGAAGCCTTCATTGCAACCCTGCATCGAAGTCTTTCACTGCATCGTCGTCGTCGAAGATTCAGATCCAGATCTGCGAAGTGGAAGAGGTATTTCTACTTCTTCATCGACTTCATCATCAGCTTCATCATCAGCTTCATCATCAGCTTCATCTTCGGCTTCATCACCGGTTTCTGTCGGAGATTCAGAAAGGAGACTGAGATCTTCGATTTTCGCCGGATTCTTCATCGGGCTTCTTCACCGGAGCTAAAGGAGTTAGTCGGAGCGACTGAATAACAGGACGGCGGCGCTGGGCTGAATATAAAACCCTAGGGTGACTTCAGCAATCATCTTAACCGTTCGTTTTACCAACGGTCAGATTTCATTCACTTAAGTTTCTTTGCCTAGTCACCGGTTCAGTTCGGTTCAGCAGGGTTCGGTTCAGCAGACACCGGATCAGTCTCGATCTGAATCAGCAGACACCGGTTCACTCTCGGTCTGCTAAACAGTCAGTTCGGCTCAGCAGGGTTCGGTTCAGCAGAATTGGTATCACCGGTCTGTTTTTTCGGTCTGATCCAGGTTAGTTAACAGTTCAGCTCGGTTCAGCAGAGTTCACAGAACTAAACCGAACCAAACTCCGGACTTAGTTGATGACTCGGTTCACTGTGATACAGTGAACTCAGCAGTGAATGGCTCGGTTTATTTCTGTTCTGTTTCAGCAATGCATCACAGTGCAGCAAAGGGGAGAACAGTGAGCAAATTTTCTGTTTTGTTTTTTAAACAGTGAGCAGATTTTCTAGCATCAAGACTCTCTCGAGGCACCACTGTTCTAGACCATCAGATCTTGTGCCTCGTTCTTCTCGAGACATCAACTATGGCCACCTCCTTAAAGCCCGACAAACTCCCTAAGATGGACGTTGTTCTTACTGGAACCTCAAATTTTCGTTTGTGGGCATCCACATTGCGCATGCATCTCAGCGCTCATAAACTCTGGAAGTATGTGGATGGCACGAAGCCCGCTCCTACAATCTCTGACAACTCCTCCACCGCAAGTACGGCTCTAGACTCCGTCGAATC
The DNA here is from genome assembly GCA_947650365.1 of Chamaelirium japonicum. Classification (NCBI taxonomy): domain Eukaryota; kingdom Viridiplantae; phylum Streptophyta; class Magnoliopsida; order Liliales; family Melanthiaceae; genus Chamaelirium; species Chamaelirium japonicum. The sequence continues at coordinate 65,966,443 of OX393556.1, forward strand.
TGAAGAATGGGATGATGTTGATGCCATCATTCGCTCGTACATTGGTGCCTCTATTTCTCACGAACTCCGTGTAGAAGCTCTTCAGTTTCCCACCTCTCAGGGGATGTGGTGCTATCTTTTAAAGCAATTCGTTCAGACTGGCGGTGCAAGGGCATTTCAACTTCGATGTGAGCTCAAGGGCGTGACACAAGGTTCTTGCACCGTTCGTGAGTTCTATGCTCGGATCTCCGCTATCTGGAGGGAACTCGAAGCATTGGAGCCCGTTTATCCTCCGGATGCAGTCTCCATCCGTCGACGCCATCGTGATGAGCAATACGTCTTTGAATTCCTGATGGAACTTCGTGCAGAGTTTGAGCCCATTCGAGGTCAGTTATTACATCGGGATCCCTTACCTAGCCTCAATGAGGCCTTATCTGAGCTACTTGCCGAAGAGACATGCTTGGCTACTCTTGTTGTACATCGTGTTCCAGCCTCAGACTCTGGCGTTCTTGCTACGCCGACCTCTTTCACACCTCGTGCTACCGTAGGCGACAGTCGGTCCACCGGAGATCACCGCCCCACTGGTGAGAGGCGATCTACTGGCAAACTTTGGTGTGTGTACTGCAAGAAAGAAGGCCATATCAAAGATACTTGTTATAAGCGTCTCAGGAAGCTTGGTCAGATGCCACAGACTACGGCTTCAACCACTTCGACATCTGATCTCTCTCAGCTTGTTGCCCAGGTTCAGCAGCTTCAGCATGCTCTCACCCTCCAGCAGGGCCCTTCAACTACCGGTACTGCATCCGCTGCCTGGATTCTGGACTCGGGTGCCTCACATCACTTGACTTCTGATGCTTCCACTATCACTGCTCTTGGTCGTGTTCCTCCTGAGCTTCAGCTTCGCACTGCTGATGTTCCCCGTTACCAGTTTCTTGCCAGGGGACCATCACCACATCCTCTGACCCCAGTGGTCGTCTTTCTCTGCCTGGCGTGCTTCTTGCTCCTTCATTGTCCATTAACTTGATTTCTATTAGCAGACTTGCTGATTTGGGCTATCTCACTACCTTCTCATCCTCATCTTGTCTTGCGCAGGACCCTCGAACGGGCAAGACGATTGGGACTGGGCGTAGGGTGGGCGGTCTATACCACTTGAGGCATCTTCATGTACCACTTACTACATCCATTGCTGATACCACCTGTGCTGTTTCGGATCTCTGGCATCGCCGATTGGGACATCCTTCAGCGGCACGTCTCCGTACTATCTTTCAGTCCGGAGCACTCGGTGATATCTCCTTCACTCCACCATCCCCATGTGTCAGTTGTAGCTTGGCCAAGCATCCAGCTCAGCCATTTCCCGTGCATGTGTCTATGTCATCTTCTGTGTTTGATTTAGTGCATTCAGATATCTGGGGACCTGCTCCCGTAGCATCTCTTTCTGGATTATCTTATTATGTTAGTTTCATTGATGATTTCTCTCGTTTTACTTGGGTGTTTCTCTTACGTCGTCGATCTGATGTTTGTCAGGCATATCGTGACTTTACCAGTATGGTTCACACTCAATTTAGTAAACGTATTAAAATTTTTCGCTCCGATGGTGCTCGCGAATATCTTTCTTCTGAGTTTCGTGACATTCTTTTCTCTCAGGGTACTCTCCCACAGCAGTCATGTCCTTACACGCCTGCACAAAATGGTGTAGCTGAGAGAAAGCATCGTCACATTCTCGAGACTGCTCGATCTCTCTTATTCTCTACCTCTGTTCCTCGCCATTTTTGGGCGGAGGCTGTTCTCACCTCAGTCCACTTAATCAATCGCACTCCCTCTTCTGCTCACTCTGGTCAGTCACCCTTTCAGATTTTGTACTCTGTTGTTCCTCACTATCGTGTCTTGCGAACCTTTGGTTGCACATGTTTCGTTCTACTCCCTCCTGGTGAGCAAACGAAACTCACTCCTCGGTCCGCTAGATGTCTCTTTTTGGGGTATAGCTCTGAACATAAGGGTTGGCGTTGCTACGACCCCTCTGCTCGTCGTATACGTATTTCTCGTGACGTGACTTTTTTTGAGGACACTCCCTTTTACTCAGGGGTCTCCATGGACCAGGACTTATCCTTTCTTCAGTTCTCTGAGCCACTCCCTCTTCTAGGCTCTCCCTCCTCCGGGATATCGGTACCGTCTCCATCAACTGACTCACCAGTTCCTCAAGACACTTCTGTTGTTCCTCCTCCAACACTTGAGCTCCCGCGACCACCAGTCACTTTCACTTACACGCGTCGTCGGCATGTCCCAGTGGCTCCCTCTCCTCCTCCAGCCTCTCCTGCCGCCCTACCCTCGATGCCAGTCTCGTCTAGCCCTGACGATGGTCCTTCTGCGCCTACTTTCTCACAGCGTTACCCTGAGCATGACCGGCATCCGCCAGATCGCTACGGTTTCTCTCATACTGCCTCTTACTCCTCACATTTTCAGGACTTTCTTGCAGCTATTCACTCCCTTCAGGAGCCCCAGAGTTACCGTGAGGCAGTCCAGGTACCCCATTGGCAGCAGGCTATGTCTGAGGAGCTGCAAGCTCTTCAAAAGACTGGTACTTGGGAGCTAGTTCCTCTTCCCCCCGGGAAGGAACCTGTCAGCTGTCGCTGGGTCTATCGCATCAAGACTCGCTCAGATGGCTCGGTTGAGCGGTACAAGGCCCGCCTAGTTGCTCGTGGTTTCACTCAGGAGTATGGCATTGACTACGAGGAGACTTTCGCCCCTGTTGCGAAAATGACCTCTGTACGGACTCTGTTAGCAGTCGCTTCTGCTCGTCACTGGCCACTCTTCCAGATGGATGTGAAGAACGCCTTTCTTCACGGCGATCTTTCTGAGGAGGTCTACATGCGTCCCCCTCCTGGTCTTTTGACTCCTCCCCAGCATTTCTGTCGTCTTCATCGGGCCATTTATGGCCTCAAGCAGGCTCCTCGGGCATGGTTTGAGCGTTTTCGGTCCTCGGTTCTTGCCGTCGGCTTTACAGAGAGTATGAATGACTATGCTATGTTCACTCACACATCTGCTCATGGCCGTGCCATATTACTTCTATATGTTGATGATATGATCATCACCGGTGATGATACTGCTACTATCAACTCTCTGAAAAGGCACCTCCAGCAGCAGTTCGAGATGAAAGATCTTGGTCCACTTCGCTATTTCCTCGGTCTTGAGGTGGCTTCATCCCCCCGCGGGTTATTGGTCTCTCAGCAGAAGTTTGCTTCCGAGTTACTCAGCCGGGCTGCCCTTTCTGATTTACGTACAGTGGATACCCCAATGGAGCTCAATGTGAAGCTCCGTCCTGGTGATGGCGAGCCGCTTTCGGATCCCACGCGTTATCGTCAGCTCGTTGGTGCTCTTGTCTATCTGACAATCACTCGTCCGGATATTGCTCATGCCGTTCGAGTACTTAGCCAGTTTGTTAGCGCTCCTCACTCCACTCATTATGCCGCTCTGATGAGGATTCTTCGCTATCTTCGAGGCACCATGACTCGCTCTTTGCTGTTTTCGTCCTCCTCTTCCTTGGAGCTTCGCGCCTTTTCTGATGCCGACTGGGCCGGCGATCCCACTGATCGACGATCCACCACTGGCTTCTGTATTTTCCTCGGTGACTCGCTCATCTCTTGGAAAAGCAAGAAGCAAGAGATCGTTTCACTATCTAGTACCGAGGCTGAGTATCGTGCTATGGCACGCACCTCGTGTGAAGTGGTTTGGCTTCGTCGTCTACTCGAAGATATGGGTGTTCAGCTGTCCTTTTCGACTCCCCTCCATTGTGACAACCGGAGTGCTATTCAAATTGCTAGCAATCCGGTATTTCACGAGCGCACCAAGCACATTGAGTTGGATTGTCACTATGTTCGACATCGCTACAAGGACGGGACGCTCTCACTTCCACATGTGTCCTCTACAGAGCAACTTGCCGATTTCTTTACGAAAACGCACACTGTTCAGCGTTTTCGGTATCTTCTTCACAAACTCATGGTGTATGATCCACCTTGAGTTTGAGGGGGGGTGTTAGAGTATGTAAATCCTTTATTAGTCTCTTTAGTCTGTTTTGGGTATGCTTACCCTTTGGTGACTATATCCTTTTGTACAGATATATATAGGGCCATTGCCCTAATGAGTAAATCAAGGTTTTACTCCCAAAATCCATTTTTCCTCTTTTCCTCTTTGGATCTTATAAATCTATTAGCTTCGAACAAGACGCTTATAATGGGTTACACACGTTGGCCGCTTGGCACCCTGGCAATTCCAAACAACAATCGACATGGATGGGGGAAAAGATCAAACCTGGCCAATGCCAGGGGGCGAGGAGAGAAGGGGGGGGGGACCAAAGGTTCCAGTCCCTCGCCTTCTTTCCTACGTTTGATTCCACTGGTAAATCCACCCGAACCCATCCGACAAATCCACCGACTCATGGGAGAGCATACTAGAGGAGGGGCCGTCCCGCTTTGCCGGTGTGCAATCAGTAGTGGCCAGAACCTCCTCCATTGAGGCCACAAGAGAGGCGTGCCCGCTGAGGGCTTCAGCAACATCATCTATTAGGTGATCGGAGGAGGGAGTCATTCGGTGCAAGAGGAATGTTCTGATTTTTAATAACCCCATAGGTAGGAAAGCTCGCCACTAAACTGAGAGGGAGGCCCACAAATATAGAGCGGAAAGAAATATGCCGTACCACTCATTCAAACCCTTAACCAAGGCCACGGGTTGCATGTGTCTTACCAACTGAGCTATCGATTGTAGTATGTTCATAGTCGTAGTTATGGTCAAGCATGATTGGCTATTGTCGCCTTTTTGATGGAATGTGATATTGTCATTAAAAGTGAATTTTTGGTGAGACTAAAAAATTTGGGGTAATGTGTTAGATCCTTGGTGCAGAGCCTCTGCTAGCTAAAGGCCAGGCAACATTTGCATTTAGTGTAAAATCCCTCTGTAACTAATTTTTTTTAAATTGTCAATTTTATATGTATGCAATTGGTACATGAAAATCATATAGAAGAGTAACAATTCGGTCTTTGATACAAATGATTGTGGCAATTTGCAAAGAGTTTGATGCAGACGAGGCCTACTACGTGCAGATTTTCACAGCTGATCGTATATTTTCATTCCCTACGGAGATCCCGGAAGCTGATCGTCAATCCGTCTGCATCAGTGGAAAGCTCGTTCGAGGATCTAGAACTTTGGTTTTTATTTTCTGTCGATCCGACTAACGGATCTTTAGTTATTTATGTTTTATTTTCTGGTTTGGGTAGGTGCGAGCCATGTTCGCATCCGGTTCGAGCCACAGATGCCGAACTGACTCGTTTCTATGTTAGGTTGTTAGGCGTAGGATCTTAAGTCAGTACAAATCTCAATGGATGAGATTCAAAGGGAGATCAAAACCCTAAACCCTAGCCAACCGAACCCCTCACCCGGCCGGCCCCCTCTTCCCGTGGACACACTCGCACGGGCACGCCTTGGGAAGCGTGCCCGCGTCCTCCTCTCTCTCTACCCGCGCGGAACGTCTCTCTCTTTCTTTCCTTTTATTTCTTTTGTGTTCCTTGCCTATAAAGCCATCAAACCCTAATTCAAAGGGGACGATGAAATTGAATTGAAACCCTAGAACGGAGAAGCGTGTTCGCTTGTTCGAAGTATCTTCCGAAGAATCATCCTGCATCTAATCTTATTCTTCCTCCCGCAAGCTTCTATCTCGTCACCACGCCTTCGTCTACGACTTTGCGGGAGATCGATGCGGAGATCCTTCATCTTCAAAGATCAACTCGTCTCGGCTTCTTCAACCTTTCTTCTGGACCACGCCTCCTCTTCCGCCCCTTCATCTGCAACAACGGAGTTCCTGTCAGCGGCCGGTATTGACCGAAGCACGGTTTGAATCGTCCCTCAGTATTTTCATGTGATAAATCTTCTTTTCCAACCGGCCTTCTTGCTGAATTTCCATTAGGGTTTCCTAAAATCATTGGCTTCTGACAAATCTCATCCATTAGGATTTGCCGTTTAGATCTATAGTTGTTCTTTGATACTTGGGCTTATTTATTTGATGTTATGTTAGTCTTTATTGCTGGAACTTGATTATCAAATCTGAAATTAATTATTATCTTGTCAGTTTTATTTACTTCGTTGAATTAAATATGTTTGGGCATGAATGAATGATGATCTGTGGCCATAAGCTTTGCTGAAATTTAATTCATTATATGCAGAATTCTATCTTTAAGTGTTTAAAATTCGGCACTTGGGTTTATTTAAGCATCCGCATCCCATCAGAGTTACAATATGCTATAGTGAAATCATTGTAGCAAAAATCTGTAAAATACTATAGCAAAGAGTAACAATTTGCTCCAGTGAAACTGCTATAGCAAAAATATGCAAAATACTGTAGTAAATATTAACAATTTGCTACAGTAAAATCACTGTTTCTAAAGAATTGTTACTTTTTTTTACCGAATTGTTATTCTTCTACTTGATATTAGGATTAGGGGTTGTTTTGTCATTTGAACCGGTTGAAAAGTCAACACATGCATTTGGTGGACTTGCTGTAATAGTATATTTTGGGGAGGGACCTGGTGCAAAACTGAGAAGTTACCTACCCTTAGTTCAAAATGATTTCCTTAACAGGACTTGTGGCGAAGTCCGTCTGACTCGAACATTGCACTTGCAATTATTCCCTGTCATCTTTAGATTTTTAAGCTCTAACATACTTTGTTACACTGGCTTTCCCTTTCTACTCGACAGCTATCGTCGGTTAATGTCTATTACCTTCTAGCCAACGACACTGTCGATGACATAATCTGGTATGTGTCCAGTGCAATTGATTCTCACTTTCAGTAATTTTTAGTTCTTAGTTTTGGATTTTATTGTTCAAGTTTGCCATCCAGGGATGTTGTTCAGAGCAAATTGGAAAATCTGGGCCAGGTACTCTCTCTCTCTCTCTCTCTCTCTCTCTCTCTCTCTCTCTCTCTCTCTCTCTCTCTCTCTCTACATTATTTTTAACTGATCCAGCTGTGGATTTTGTGTTGAGCAGGTGCTTGATGGGCAGGAGAACACATTGCAAGTGTCTGTCGGCCAAACAAGTAGCAGCCCTGCAAAGCAAAAGACCCTGGACTCCTTCCTCAAGCGGTGTCATGGTAATACCGACGACCGACCCAAGGCCAAAGAACCAAGACGTTGAAGCATGTATCGATCGCTGGTGTATTGCATGTGTGCACGACGCACATGCGCCATAGATGGTAGATCCCGGTTTCGAACCCCCTGCACTACGTGGGTGTTGGGCGGTCGTTCGACCTGTTTTTCGCTTAGGCGGCCGAAGGCAGGCTTCAACCCTGGGCTGGGGCCCTTATCTTTTGTTTGGTTTGTGCCCCATCAGGGTTGCTTACAAAATTGTAATATGAAAATGAGTGAATTACTTGCTTGCAAATAATCAGACATTGTAGATTCAGTGCTCACTTAGGCAAATGGGAAGGGCAGCACCTCTCTCTCTCTCTCTCTCTCTCTCTCTCTCTCTCTCTCTCTCTCTCTCTCTCTCTCTCTCTCTCTCTCTCTCTCTCTCTCATAAGCAAACTATGATTGTACTTCGGTGGTTAACCCAACTGCTTCCCTCATGGACGGTCTCGGGAATGAATCCCAGGCTTGTCTTGCATCATGTTGGGTATAGTTAAGTGGTGCATCTGTGGGCAGAAATGGCCGAGTCTTTCGAGAGGAAGAAAATAGGGTTAATGTGTGAGAGGTCTCTAACAACAGACCATCTCATGAACAAGACTTTTTAAAAGTTTTATTTAGCCTAAGGTCTCTGTCTTTTTTGGTAAACCTGAAACTATCCATTATTGCTTCTTCTCCCATCATTTAGCATAAGGTCTCTTGAGCAGCTCCGGTGGCAGCAGCGGCTTTTTGTTTGGGGTTCAGTTGTTGAGGACCCTAGGTCTAGGGTTCATCCCATAGTGTATTTGGTTTGGTGGTGGTAAGCAGCTCTGTCGTTAACTGGTTTGGTGGTGACGAGCATTTCGGGTGGGGTTCATTGGTTTGGTGGCATGGCAAAAGAAAATTTGAAATGCTGCGGAGGGTATTTTTATCTCCAGCTTTTCAAATTTCTTTAGCTTAACTGATCTCTTTGTCAGGATGGCTCACTAAGTCCCCTAAAAAAATTCTTCGCGCTCTTGCATTTGACAGGCTTCGAACCATGGTTTCTCTTGTACAATGTCACATACAGGTGTCACTGTAATATCATGACAGGTGTTTCCTCCATCGAATCCAATTCATGCCTCTTCTTTTTTTTATTTGAAGTCACTTCATGCCTCTTCCTTTGCAACTTATTCACACAACTCTACTGATGAGAAATAAACTTTAGAATTGAATTCAGACCTGGAAAATTTGGGGGTGGCTGGATACCCTCCCTCGTATGTGAATAAGCCGCCTCAATGCCTTTTTGTTGATACGGGTCGGATCGAAATCTAAGCTTTGAGCACCGGCACTGTTTCTGCTTCACCCATAGGGTTAGGGTCCCCGGTTGCCCCCTGCGGCGAGATCGGCTCTGACAGCGTATGGGGGGGACGGGTCTGGCTCCTCTTCAATCTCTCTGTAAATAGGGGCTCCCCTCCGGCTTGGTGTTTTGCGTTCAACTCCGGCAACTCGCGGCTTCCTCTGACTTGGATCGGGGAGTTCGGCCTGCAGGTTTTTCCATCTGGACCCCTATTGACAGTTAGACCGAGGGCTTTTCCAATCCCCCCTACACGGAGTGTTCCAGGTGGCGAAAGTTTGTGGATCCCAGAGGTCGAGGCTCTCTATCTCCGTTGAGCTGTAGGTGGTTCCAGCATAGTGCAAGATTTTTGGGTTTCTTCGTTTTGGGTTTTTTTTTTTTTAAGATCTTGTTGATCTGGGTTGTTGGGTGGTTTTGCTGCTTCTATGCCAGAGTCCGGCAAAGTTGGTCTAATAACCCAACAGAAGCACAAATAAGATCAGTAGCTCAGGATCTGAATTAGGGTTTCAAGCCGAAAGCATGTGGCGATGGTCGAAGATACAGGCGATCAATGTTAGGCCCAAACTTGAATAAACCCAACCCGAATCAACTACTACGGATAAGGATCAATGAACAAATGGCTTTCTATTTCTAACAAAATTCTCATTTCGAGAGTGATTTAAACATTACATGAACTGCAGCGCAGTACGCATTGAGCTATAAATCCGCAAAGAAACCCGCAGCCGAAGTTCGAGTGCCGGAGGTCTGACCCTTGTCTAACTTCTTTCTCCTAGTACCTGCACAAAGTTTCCAACGAAAAATGAACCACCATTGCCTCCAAACAATGCAAGGGCTTTTGAAAGTTAATGTAAAGATTGGGAAATTATTTTGGGACTAGGTTTGAAACAGTTATTAATCGAATGCAAAAACCCACCTTCGGAAAACTTAGAGGGCTTGACATCCACATCCATCTCATTATCATCACTGCTAGATTCAACAAGCTGGCTGATTGGGGCATCTTGATGACCATCCAGAATATCTTGCAAGTCCCAAAGCTACGAGGAACCAAACAGGATTACTTCCCAGGTTTCAATTCCAAATTATTGGATTAGGGTTACATAATTTATAGAAAAGACAGATTTATGTAAATTGGAAATTGTGAAGAAAGTTCCTGTTTTATGAAAAAAAAAAAAATTCTTGGAGAGCTTCTAACCTTCAACATTTGATCATGTGAAATACTGCCGAGAAATTTTCGATCACTTGAAAATGCTGCATGAGAAAATTATGACAACATTAGCTTGTTCCCATCTGAAATCTAATAGTACCAAAAAATAAAAAGAACGACGTGGACTTTACCAAGCCCTTCAATTGGGTATTCTGAATGCTCAGCAATCGGCTGAATTATTCTGTTTGGTAGAATGCCCACTGACCTATGCACAAACAAGGAATGTGAGGACAAAGGAAACATCAAGCTTTTTATATATAAGGACAACACTGCAATAATCTGGTGATCATTTAATACCAAAGGAAGAATTTATTTCGAACCTGATCACTCCATCTTCTGATCCAGAAATGAGAGTATCTTCATCGAGCTAATAATAAAAAAAGATAAATTTGAGAAAGAATTGATGAAAGTTCTGAACTGAAATCCAACAGGAAAAGCACAAGTTTCTCACCTTCAATAATGCATCCACAGACATTGGGTGCCCTATGAAGCGGTCACTGATGAAACATCACACATTCGTAAAAATAAGTTAAATCTGGCGATGTTTTAAAGATTGTGATTATAAACATCTGTCTATGTCCAAGCAAATATATGTAAGTGCCCACCAAAATAAAAGAAAGCCCCCCCCCCCCCCCCCCCCCCCCCCTCTTGGAGGACGCAGTTACGCTACATGGCATCCACAAGAGGACCTACTCCTGAGAGGAGTGAAACTCTACTCAAAAAAAATAAAAAAATCCAACTATTCATGCATTAGGATTGGCTTTAGCGTTAATTTATAGATTAAACTTACAATTAATATTATTAATAGTAGTACCAGCATCAATGAAAAACCCAACAATTCACATGGGTGCCCGAAATCATTTGCGACTTGCTTATAAGTAAATTACAAAAAATGACACCAACACTGACGAGAATACAGAAACAGTTACAGGGGCATAATGTAAAACCTAATAATTCGCTATGAGCCACATACACACAATAATAGACATCCCTTCACTAAGGTTGAGTTAAACATTAAAGAGAGAGAGAGAGAGAGAGGCAAGCGAACTCGGGAAACTAGAATTTATAGGAATCAGAGAATCCTCACGAAGTAACACGAATTTAAAAATAGCGCTGGCTCTCACATTAATGAAGTTTTTTATTCCCAGTCATACAAATGTACCTGCAATCCTTGAAATGGCCCCAAGAATATAGCAACAGAGCTCCAGTCTGAGTTCCACAAATAACCTTCTGACCATTCTGGATAGAATAAAAAATTTGTTTAGATAGAAACCTGAAATTTAGTGTTGGATAATCCTTGATGAAGTCAGCTGCCAGGTTATAATAAATGCAAAAGAGAAGAATAGATAATTAAGCAATAATATATATTATTGTATCGCCGCATTAATTTTTAGCAAATATACTGAAAAGGCCATTCACGTAATTTAGATATAAAGAGAACATTCAGTTATACTCAGCAAAGTCATCTTTAAAAATTAGGGTTCCTCTGGATTTTCCAATAACTTCGCTCCGATAGAAGTTTCTAGGTATGGGTAAGGTGAAACCACCTATAGAAAATTGTATCAAGTGAATTACAAGGAGGGGCACTACACACAATTAACACAAATGTAACACAATGTGTAAGAAAAGTTTCAGAGCAGCATTGGATGATACCTTCATTGTGACTACCGACAGCAATTCATCTTCTGAAAATTCAGATCGAGTTTGTACCTGACATTAATGTTCAAGTATTCAACAACCAAAACAAGTTTGAGAATCAGTTTCTGTTATTAATGAACTGATCAGAAGACCTATATGCTGCACTAATGCAAAAGATAAAAGACCAAGATATATGGCTCACCTTATTTTTCCGAAGGCTACAAACAGATAAAGTTCCATCCCCACTGTATAGATCAAAATCAAGATGCAATTAAAAATTACATTTCCAAAAATATAACAAACAATCTTATAACACACAATCAAAAACTCTGAAATGCACCCATCAAACAAAAAAAAAACTTCCAAGCACAGAAAGTTCTGTCAGGAATATCAATTGGTAAATAGCTTAAAATATCTTTTCTAAAGTTATAGAAATGTTGAATGAGTTGTCAACAGCACAACAAGATTATTTACACAAAGTATTAGAAAAACAACTAATGAGTTAATGAGAAGCTGAGAGACGATCCTGATCTCCCATCACAGATAAAAGGAAAATGATTCTCTTCACAATTTCCAAAGTGTCTATTCAACGAACAGCATGAACATGTATTAGGTACTAAACGTGGTACTTCCTGCACAGTTCCATGCAGCCCTTTCTCAATCTTAGATCTACATCCCCCCCCCCCCCTCCCTTCTCTCTCCTCTTTCTCCTTCATTTCTTCTCTTATTTACAGAAGCCCATTGGAAGATATATAAGTCCACATAGATCAGTAGGGTTGAAATAAAAGGGCATGTTGCAGCATGATTGAAGTTATATGCACCATATAAGTTCTTATCCAAGATTGGGCTGAAAAGTCTGTCCTAAAATGACCATGGAAGTTACCTATTGCAGAATACATAAAGCCAAAATTTCATTGTACATATTGCCATACTTTTCAAATGTCAGATCTGAAATATATTGCATATCATGTTGTTAAGACCTGTCCACATCGCCATCCTGATAAAAGACATGATTAAGGCGCCACAAGCATGAATAACAAATAGAGGTTAGACACTGAATGAAGTACTATTCTCATAAAGCAGTAAGAATAGCGCATGTCCCCTTAGCAACCAGCTCTAGTATGTGCTCAAGAGAAATGCCTTTCATTTTATTAGATAATATTTATCAAAAAAAAGTTCACATCAAAGTAGTAATGGTGCAGGGCACGGAGACATACATGAGGCCATATGATGCCGCAAGGGGCCATTGACAAAGTATTAACAGGAATTGAATAGCATAGTAGATAAAAGAAAGAACAACTTCAGGGTACAGACTAAACTTAACCAATTATTTCATGCATCACATGCTAGAAAACAAAATATGCACATGCGACATGTTTCACAGGTCACTCCTCGTAGTCGTACCAAACACATTGAATATATATGTTCCTTTTCATATTTAGTTCTCCTCTAGAACTGCAGGAAACATTTTTTTTCTATCGTGAGGAAAAATTGAAAAGAGGAGGTTTATACACCAAGCACTATTCTATAATAATTGAGAAGGAAGTCCTACCAAATTACTGGAAAAATCGGTGGAAAAATATCAGCATTAGACTTAACTAGAATTTAAAAACGATGCATATGAAATACTGCATGCACACCGATTCCATAAATTCATGGCCTACCTCGTTCCCAAAAGTTGCATAGAATTAGACACAAAAGTCATATCTGAGATATACTCTTCATGGGCATTAAAGGAATTGCAACAAACACGTTGTCTCGTATCCCAGACCTGCATAAAAAAACAAGGTAGGCATGAAATTATATTTATTATGTGTCGAAATAGGTATGGCAGGCTTCACAACAATTTGTTGTACATCTTGGCATCCGTAGAAGATAAAATTAGTGTCATTAAAATAATTTTAACTAAAACAAAGCAACAAGTGCCAATAGAAACCAAAGTTGCAAGGAGAATGCTAATGAACAGCAAAGAAAGAAAATCTTCCAAAGAAGCTCTACGATTCGTTTAAGTTGTAACTATATGATGTAATCAGTTATCAGTATGATTGCTGCTTTTGGAAGAGTCTAGGATTATAACTGAATTTATTCATTTATTTATTTGGGTCCCGTGTTTTATCTTCATTTTAGTTGCACTTCTTAGGTGTAAATTTAAAATTAGAAAATTTTCATTTACTTTTGGGGGTCTTATGATCAACTGTGGAGATTAGTTCAATCAATAGATGGGATGGAGCATTAGCATGAACTCTTTTCTAAGATATGTCAAGTTTTTAAGCAATCGTCCGCGTAGGCCAGGAAAAGCAGAAGTAAGACGGAATGAGGGTCAGTATCATTGTGGGGCCTATACGATCTTTACGACAGGGGGAGGGGGTATAGAAGAGGCAAATGAAGAGTCTGCATATCCCCATCACGGTTTAGAGTAGTTGGTTTGTCTAAGCACTTGCAGTAAGAAAATCAAACCCAAGTAAAATTTCTCAAAGGAACCTATGTGTTTCCAAACCATCATTTGACTGAGTCATAATAATTGTTAATAGTAAGAAAAATAATTATGTTTTAGAGAGCCTATTGTTCATAAACCTATATGAAAGACGGAAATATAACGATTATAGTAGTTTGAATAATATCCATATATTTACTAGGTTGCATTACGGTGTATATTACTCGCAGAGGATAAAGTTCTAGTTGGCCCCATAGAGCAAGATAACACTAAACTAAAAAAATGGATGAATATTTTGCAAGATGAAGGTCCAAAAATTAGTTGTCAAACAGAATACAGGCAATGCAAATCCAAAGATAGAGAATGGATAGAAACTACACAATGATAATTCGTTATCTTCGTCCTATTATAAAAAGATGAACAAATTGACCTAGATATGTCAACTAGAGTTAGAACATGTTAGGTGAAGTAAAATGTTGTTAATGGGTACTATGTTATAGATGCATACCAAAACATATCTGACAGAAACTTTGACTGTCATCAAACCAACAATGTTGTACGGTTCAAAGAATTGGGAAATAGAAAATTTGGTGAAGACAGATTGCAATGCTTTGAAAACATTAAACAAAGATCGGCATAGAAACTGGTCAGAGGACTACAGATTCAGAAGCAGAGTATACTTAAAATCACGAGACTAGAAGTGATGAGGAAGAATTTGAGCAGGTTTGAAAAAGCAATAGATATAGCCTCAGATAAAAATGAATGCCAGAGAAGGACCCTTTGAAGAAGTTAATACTTTAAACAGCATGCATGGATAAAGCGAAAAAGTGAGTGGCATGAATCTGCTCAAGAGTTATTAGTATTATTTTTTGTTGCTATTTTTTCATTTTTTACCCTCCCTCCCTCACTCTCTACGGTTTTGGCACGATTTTTGGGCGGACTGACAACCGGAAAACACGTGCTTGGAGTTGGTCCTATGGTGGAGCCTTCCCAATTTAGAGTTTTGCTCCATAATCAACCTCGTTTGGAGGGATTAGGCTTAGTTGTTGCCGCTATTTACTAGCTTCCAGTATCTTAGGGTTTTTTCCAAATATTTTGCATCGTAAAGTAACTAGCGCGTTGGAACTATGTGGTTCTTGTTGTATGTGGCATATCTATATATGTTCAAATATCAGTTAGCTGTTTATATACTTAAATATTATCAATTCTTGATTAATTTGTATGTCCTTTAATTCAATTAAGATGAAATTCAAGTGTATAGCATTTAGAAACCTAGGGAGATGCATATTTTAAGTGTTCAGATACTTTGCATCAAATATGTGATCACAAAATCAAACACACCTGGAGCTTTCATTCAAGATAGGCACGAAAAATACTTTGTCTAATCCCAAATGGTTCTCCAGTTGCTGCCAACCAATTAGGGTCTTCTACCTATCTATAGCTAACATAAACCAATAACACCCCACCGAATTCCATGGAGATAAACTGCTGCCCACAATACAATAGGTTCTCCGTTCTAGCCTAACGTACTAGAAGTGTATGCATAAACAATTGGACATTAATTTTTAAAAAAATTATGACAATGTACCTTTATCGACCCATCATCATCTCCCGATGCAACCGTTGTCTCCGTCAAACAAACAAGGCGATTCACCGCAGCCCTTTATGGATAGAAGGAAAAAAAGGCACTCAGAATGTGTGGATTACAAATGAAGGGTTACGATTGAGTGCACTGCAGGAAATATTCAAGAAGATGAACTCGGCTAACCCGTGGGCTTCTTCAAAGCGGGCGATGGCAACTCCAGTCTCCGCATCCGTGGCGAGAATCGAGCAATCGGGAGAAGCCGTCAGAATTGCTGAAGAAAAAAAAAACTCACGTAATTGAGCTGTGTGGCAATCAGGGCAACAATCATTTGATCCGTTAAAGATCATTACCGCATCCCGAATTGACGAACCGGACCGCTCGACAGGACTCATCATGAGCGTGAATTGCCAACAACCTACAATTCGAACTCAAAAGTCTAAACTTTCCAACATCGATGCAAAATGATAGCTAATAGGAACCCTAATCTCAGTGTGAGGAGCGAGTGATTGATCCGAGGTACCTTTTGGGCTGTGAATCAGCGGCGTAGCGGTACCTGTTAAGGCGCGGATCGATGTCAAACGGGTGCTTTGGCGATGCAACATGATTCATTTCGCGAAGTGGGGGAAGCAGAACTCACAGGTGGAGATCGCCATTGATGAGCCCCGCGGCGACGAGAGGTCTGGAAGGGTGGAAATCGAGATCGAAGGGGAGCTTCCCAAGATTGATCTCCATCGAGCTACTCCGAAGCTCGAAATCCGGCACCGACGAGGCCTGAGCAGCCGCCGGCGTTAGGGTTTTAGGGTTTGGATGGCGCGCAGTCACTGGGACCATTAAAAGGACTGGCAATCGAACGGTCCGATTGATCCAGGGACGATGTAGTACGTATTCAGGACTTGGATCGGCTTGGGTCCAACCAAGTTGGGCCGTTTGGAGACAATTTGAGCAGGCTTAGTGGGTTGGGCTGAGTTAGGACTAGAGACGTCTTTTTATAAATGGATCAAGCTTCGGCCAATAGTTCATGAGCCCGGTTGCTTGACACGGCCCAAACCATCGATTCACGAGTATAAAATTAGTGTGAAACCAGTGTGAGACTCGGGATAACTGACCCGAATCAGTAGCCGCCACCACCAACACCATCGTCCATTACGGCGCCTCCTATCGCCGCCACCGCCGCCAATATCGTTGTCGCCCACCGTTGCCATATTGCCATAACTCTCAGCCAGCATAGCCACCGCCAACGCTACTACCACCATTGCCATGATGTCACCATTACCTGACACTGCTGACATGGCCATTATCAGTAAGAACCGCAGTAGGAGCGTTGGATTTAGTCCCACATCGGCTAGGGGCTGGTTGGTGGTGTCTTCACATACCTTTCATGGACCTCCCCTTAAAGACCCAGGTTTTGGGCCGTGAGGGTATCTATAAATGATATCAAAGCGGGGTTCCGCCTAGCCAGGTTCTAGTCGG
Organism: Chamaelirium japonicum; assembly: GCA_947650365.1. Classification (NCBI taxonomy): domain Eukaryota; kingdom Viridiplantae; phylum Streptophyta; class Magnoliopsida; order Liliales; family Melanthiaceae; genus Chamaelirium; species Chamaelirium japonicum. The sequence continues at coordinate 65,983,232 of OX393556.1, forward strand.
GCCAAGTTGTGCCATAGGTTTGCCTCTTTCACTGCACATTGGCTAGAAGGGAGTTGGCGGGTGTTCAGCCCTAGGCTAGCTTTGTTGTTGTTGTTGTTGTTGTGTGTGTGTGTGTGTGTGTGTGTGTGTGTGTGTGTGTGTGTGTGTGTGTGTGTGTGAGAGAGAGAGAGAGAGAGAGAGAGAGAGAGGGGAGGGGGGGGGGGGTGTTCATGGTAACCTCCTCTCACCCAGGATGCCAACTCGCCAGGTCCCATGCGGGTTGATCCCAAGGGGTTTTGGCCCCCTTTGATCGCTTTCGTCGGCCTTCAGGATTCCTTCGGGGTGGTGCAAGGCCAATACCGCCCCCAAGCCTTCATTCGACATCTGGTAGCTGCTCCATGATGCCTGGGGGGAGATGCGCCAGCGCCTTCCCCCAAGATATTGCACCTTCGGTGGCTTCCCTCTCGCGCCGCCCTTCTAGGGTTCCAAGCCATCATCGCGTCTCACCATTCGGATGTCTCTTATTCTCCACGACCCCCCTCCTTTTATAGAGCCATGTTACTTCGCCTCCAAGAAAAATCTCTTGATTGTACTCCAAGTAACCCTAATGAGCTGCCTAGGATGTGGGCCGAACTCATGTGTTGCCAAACCTAACAAATGGCGGGGTTAGTAATAGATCCCTGACAAAAGTATCGACTTGCAATAAGTCCCACTGTAAGTTCTGTTTTACATTAGGTCCCTCCTAAAATCCTACCTATCCAAAAGGGAAAAAAAAAAAGGGCAGCAATGCTCAGCCAAAGTTCAGCAAATTTACATTTCCTACCAACAAGTGAACCAGAACGATTTCTTGCACAAAAAATAATTGTAACCACTCCAAACCATCGATTTAAAATCAAAACAATACCCCCCTAGACATATGGTTGCGAGAGAGGTGAGGCTAGCCTAGGTCTTCTCCGATTGAAATCACTTCTACAATTATCATTATAGATGCTATAGTGAAATCATTATAGCAATCGATTGAAATCACTGCTACCATGAATTTACTGAAGCAATTGTCGTACAAACACTATTTATTCAATGTTGCACAAAGGATAATGAAAGGGCCATTTTTATCATTTGATAGGGGTTTAAAAAGTTAACAAGGACTTAATGTAAAAGTGTCTTTTTCATAAGGGTTTTGAACTCAAACCAACACATTATGGACCGAAGCTTAAAAGCTTCTCCTAAAAGGGTTTTTTCACCAAATCCCCCCAAATATGGGGTAATGTGGCTAAGGTCCATAACAAACAGATCAGTAGGGTGAAAAGGGATGGGCAGAAGATCAACTTCGCCTAAGGTCGCTTGCTCTGTTCGGTGAAAAGCGTCACCAGAAGACCAAATCACCCTCATCACGGCCTCCCTTTCTCTCTTTTCTCTCAAGTTTTGGGCTAAATAGTATTTGGGGGTGTTGTTGATTTAAGGGGGACTTTAGTGATAGCTCCCTGGTCAAAAGATCAACTAGTCTAAAAGGACAACCAAATTGTCAAGACCAAAATGCCTATCACTGCACTTTGAATTTAGGTTTCATGCCATTCCCTTCTAAAATTAAACCCAACCTAAACCCTAAGATCTATAGGCCATGGGATGAATCCTAGATTTAGAAATCATAAATCGAACCCCTATGCTCCCTCATGACTTTCTCGTCTCTGATGCTCGCGATTGTAGGCGATGGCAATGAGCAGCTGCAACTCGCGTCCGTTGGCAACGCTACGCTCGCCTCCGCCATCGTTGCTCGAGAGAAGCAAAAGAAAGAGATGCTGATGTGCTGAGGACATTTTTAGCTTCTGATTGTCCTTTTTACAGGATCGATCTTTGGACCAGAAGCTTTAAGTGAAACGCATCTATTGCCTGTCCTTTTCACCCAAACGATATATTGTCAGGGACCTTAGGCATATTAACCCTTGATTTAAATTATTTAATGGGAGCAAATAGCAAACACCCGTTAGGGCTGTGCAAAAACCGACCCGAAACGCCTAACTGAACCGAAACCGACCAAAATTTAACCGAAATAACCGAACCGAACATCAAACCGAACCGAAAACAAACCGAACCGACAAAACCGATTAAATCGGTTTCGGTTTCGGTTCCCGGGTATAAAACACCGAACCGAAACCGAAAAAACCGACCCGACTTCTTAAATCATAAACACAACGGCCATAATACTTTTGTTTCCAGTAAGTGCAAGTACGAAGTAATTATGTTAGATCTACAATGCTTCAAAAGAGTGAACGCCGGTTGATTTTGCTTTGAACTTTCATTTTGGCACTATGTAAGAACATAATCATCCACTTATTTATGATGAACTGACGATTAAGATTCAAGAGCCAAGGGTTCTAGCATAACTCATATTAACCGAAACCGAACCGAAAATCGATCACACCGAACCGACAAAAACCGACCATTTCGGTTTCGGTTTCGGTTTTGATTTTTTAAAAACCAAAAAAAAATAAAACCGACACCGAAACCGACCGACAAAACCGACGCTCACCCTAACACCCGTTATGGAATCACTACTCCTCATCCAAAACGCCAGATCAGCCACTGCACACATTGACTCTCAGACGATCACGGCGGGGCCCGCCACGGTCAATTGGATTCGCATTGCAACGGGCTGATGTGGGCCCCATCGAGCGTCCTTCACTAGTTCATCACTTAAGTGGTCCTACCGGCGGCGGGAGGCTGCTGTCTCTGGTCTAACTCACGCGGTATTGCATGGACCACTGGGCCACACCCACACCCACACCCACATCCACATCAAAACAAAAGGAAATCAGCTGGAAGGGGAGAGAGATAGGACGCGTTTTTGGGACTGCGAATGCGGAGTGTCTCTCTATTCCGAGCATTGTAATGTGATGGGGCCCTCGCAGAGGCTCTTTCTCGTCGTCAACCTTGCGGTCGCCGTTGTTGTCCGCTTGCGTCCCCACCGGATCGGCTCCTCTCCGTTCAGTACTTTCTTCGGGTCTTGCGAGTCGCCACTCGGATGCGCAGTCATCAGACACCAACGGTGTAGATCGCTGCTTCAGATGTCTAAATTTTCAACTGGATTCAATGGACACCGTTGAGATCAATGCCACGCGTCCGGTCTGGACGAAGAAAGTACCAAATGGAGAGGAGCCGATCCCCTAACGGCACACTGTAGCATCTGTAAAGTCTGTCTTGGTTGGCCAGCTGGCGAACACAGCTGGCAGCTCTAGACAAGCAAGTAGGATTTTTTTAACAAATCGACCCTTATAATATTCTATATTTAAATTTAAATCCCTATAAATCAATATTTAGATATAAACACTTTAAATCATCCAATCATTACATATCAACCCCTACAGTTATTGGTATCCAAAATAAAAGAATATTTTCAAAATATTCCTTCATTCGATAATCATTTTATTAATCTAAAAGGGAATAACCAATTTATCCATAGTTTTAATTACTTAAATTGATATATTTTTATTTAATACAAACTTAATCCAGAACAAACAGACAATCCAAATCTAACTTAGCCCTAATCCAATGAATTCTCACATTAGAGGGGTATTTATAAAATTTAGATAAAAATATTATGGATGACATCAAAAATATTCTCTTTTTTGGATTTGCGCTAACTATAGTGATCATGTGCAATATTTTAATGAATTTACGGGTTTATATATAAATAGCACTATTGTAGGGATTTATATGAATAGAGAAGTTTATAGGGGCTTATTTGAAAAAAACTCTAATCATTAACGTACGGAGGGAAAAAATTTTAGTACATCTTGCTTACTCTGCAGCCGTTGCCCAAGCTCTGAGTGCTGGGGGCCGCTGATATCTCATGTCTCTAGAATAGAAGTGGGTCCCGCGGTTGCAGCGTACGCAGGATGTGCTGAAAATTTTTCCATCTACGGAGATACTCAGCTAGTCTCCCAGCGGCCGTGGCCTTTGAAACTATAAAGTTTGACCGGAAAACTGGTCGGAGAGAGCGGAACCCTTTATTCTCAGCCACGAGATTGTAGGGACGAGCCAAACCCCATGCTGTGCGACCCTCTTAGTCAGAGTGGGCCCAATTTGGAGTTCGGAAGGGAAGCCAATGGTTATACAGTGCTCCGTGCAGTCGAAGGAGATTGAACTAGTGGGACATTGATGCAGTGAAAGCATTGTTGATAGAGAAAGGCTATTCAGTCCCAAGGTTTTTTGGATTCCGCTCAGCCAGATTGATGTGGCAGCGTACCAGAGGTGGCTGAATCTCACTAGCGATGTTTAAATTTTTAACACAAGAAATGCTATTCAGTCTGAAGGTTTTTTCGATTCCACTCAGCCCGATTGATGTGGCAACGTACAAGTGGTGGTTGAATTTTTTTTTTTTTTGGAAGGAGTGGTGGTTGAATCTCACTAGCAAGGTTTAAATCTCTAACACCAACAGTCATACACTAAAACCTTTGGATGAACAACATTTCTACTTTAACACCATCTGTTGTACACTGCAATGTCAATCAGGCTGAGTGGAATCGAGAAAACCTTGGATTGAATAGCATTTCTCTTGTTTCATAAGTATGGTTGGACGTTTTGGAACGTAGTAACCCAAGCCTTCCTCCCAAATCACGCTCTTCCAATTTTAGATCAGACTCGTAAGGAGTGTAAATTCAGATTTTGGGAGTGTGATTTTTTTCTTTACAAATCTTTTTGGAAGTGCGAATTACTTAGTTGTGGAGCGTAATGTGCGTTGTCAGCTAAGAGGAGCATTGGTTTGTACGAAAGTACATAGAAATATCATTAGTTACAATTAGGTGATTATTTTGCTCGACGTGGGACCGGGTGGTCACCCACTTATTGGAGACAGAAAAAAAAATGCTAATGGACATTGTAGGTTGATTTTAGAGCCTTGCATGCATTCGAGGAGATGAACATGGCAGCAAACTGATTGGTTCGAGAAGCTAAAGGGTTGCAGACCAAAATATTCCGAGGCATCTAGTTTCTCAGTAACCGGTGAACATTACCAGGGCCAGGGGGGATAACAATTGTTGTTATTACCTTACAGATCTGTAGTTATTTTTTTTCCTTTTGTTTGGTGAAGTCTGTAGCTTAAATTACCAAAAAAAAAAAGCAAATGGTTGCGTAAGATCAATTAAGAGACAATAAACCCTTTTGCACAATATATTTACAAGTTAATTTCCTCATTATCATGGTTTCATGAATTTGAATATACATGGCAATGTTTTAATTCAAATTAAGTTCTTAAATAAAATTCAATCCAATTAGCTTATCCACCCGCATTGTTCACATTTTAATGCATGCTCGCTACTCCTTTTTAAGAAAAAATAAGTTTTAAATATGAGTGAAAATGCCCCTATTTTTTTGTTCACGGAGCTTAGATTTGCAAGTGGAACCAATGGTGCAGCATATTAAGTTGCCGTTCCACACAGAAGCTTAAGCTATTAGGGAATGGAAAAACAATGCATATATATCATTGACAAGATGAACAGAAAAGCACAATCTTCAAGCTCCAGGATCTCCATGGTTGGACTCATTCACGAATGAGGCTAGAGTCTTTTGTAATTCGATTGTAACCTGATCTTACTTTGATTTTCTAATAGACTGGTCGAGGGCTGTCTAACCCTCCCTCATTTATTGAGGGTTTCTTTTTTAAAAAAAAGAGGCTAGGGGCATGTTAAGAAATATAAAGGAGGAAATATATCATTCAAACATTAAGAAGTTAGGGTCTAAGTAACACAAATAGATGATGTCCTCCTAAAATCATCAAAGAAATTTTTTATCATCTATAACATATGAATATGGTATATAGATGTCAAGAATGACTTTGCTCACCCACTTCTTGTTCAAGTGAACAATACCCATCTCCCAATTGGCCACTTTTAAGATGAAGGTACTATTTATTTACATTAATTAAGTTTTTAAGCTTAAAAGAGACAATGGGGATAACGGCATTATCCACCCACATAGGAAGTGGGTGAACAAAATCATTCTCAATGCATTATTAAAGTGTATTGATTGAGCACACTTACAAAAAGATCAAACTCTATTTCTACATGGTCCAATAGTTGGCATAAGTCATATAATTGGAATCATACAATTGCTAATATGTATTTTAGCACAATGGCATTGCTTGATCGTTATGATTATGATTTTAGCATAGTGGACCTTTTAGCTACTCTAGTCATCAGGGGGCTATTTATAATATATGACTATAGTAGCACTTCCCCAGCCCGATCACTAAATTCTTGATTGGTTGATGGCACTCGATCGGTTTCCAACAATTGATCTCACCTTCCCTTCAAATAATTTTTTGGGCAAGATCGGTCGAAATATCAAAGGATTAAGCAGGTTACCACTTCCCCCACCCGATCACTAAAATCTTGACTGGTTGATGACACCCGATCGGTTGCCAGCAACCGATCCCACCTTCGACTGATTTTTGGGCAGGACCAATCAAAAAATTGAAGGATCAGACGCAACACTCATTCCCACGCCGATCACCGAGATTCTGACCGGTTGGCTACAACCGATCAGTCATGACTACCCGATCAGACGTCTCGACCGATCGTGTAACATCCCCCCCCAAACACACAAGATATTGTCCGCTTTGCATGTGCCCGTACGAGAACTTCCCAGGGAGGTCACCCATCCTGGTACTACTCTCGTCCGAGCACGCTTAACTACGGAGTTCTTACGAAATCCGTAGCGGCGCACGGTTTTAAAACGCGTCTCCTATGTTTGGGAGGGGAAATTATATAAGTAGCTCAGGATCTCCTTCTCTCCAGGCGATGTGGGGCTAACTCATGGCCTTGTACACCTCACCTCACCTCACCTCACCTCATCCATCTTGGCATTCCCGCCTCAGGAGTCTTGGCTCTTGGCTATTGGCCTATTGGATCTTAGTCGTCACAATCCACCCCCCTTAGGGCTACACGTCCTCGTGTAGGGTTAGACCCCCCCATCCCGAGGAGAACCGGCTCTGATACCATTTTGTAACATCCCCCCCCAAACACACAAGATATTGTCCGCTTTGCGTGTGCCCGTACGAGAACTTCCCAAGGAGGTCACCCATCCTGGTACTACTCTCGTCCGAGCACGCTTAACTACGGAGTTCTTACGAAATCCGTAGCGGCGCACGGTTTTAAAACGCGTCTCCTATGTTTGGGAGGGGAAATTATATAAGTAGCTCAGGATCTCCTTCTCTCCAGGCGATGTGGGGCTAACTCATGGCCTTGTACACCTCACCTCACCTCACCTCACCTCACCTCATCCATCTTGGCATTCCCGTCTCAGGAGTTTGGCTCTTGGCTATTGGCCTATTGGATCTTGGTCGTCACAGATCGACTGGCAGATAATCGGTAGAAAAATCGAAGGATCAGGTGGAATGCCCCTTCCCCCGCCATGATCACTAAAATCTTGACCGGTTGATGACACCCGATCCCACTTTCGGCCGATTTTGGGCAGGATCGGTCGAAAAACCGAAGGATCAGACATAGCACTCATTCATACGCCCAATCACCAAGATCTTGACCAGTTGGCTGCAACCGATTGATCATTATCACTCGATCGATTGCCAGCAACCGATTAGACGTCTTGGTTGATTGACTGGTAGATGATCGGTCGAAAAATGAAGGATTAGGTAGAACACCCCTTCTCACGCCCGATCATCAAGATTTTGACCGGTTGGCTGCAACCGATCGGTCATGATCACTCGATCGGTTGCTAGCAATCGATCAAACTGTTGGATATAATTCCATAGTAGAGGCTCGCAGCGGCAACAAATTTACGATTGAAAGACTGTTCATGGTGCACGTTACACGATTTAAACTTTTATTGAAACTAATCTACATATGTGTGCATGTGTATGCACGTGAATCGAACACCCTAACGGCAATTTAGCGTAATGATTATCTAGCATGCATGAAAATCATAATGCTCGCTAGATCTACGTGTTAGATTATTCATACCTTTGTACGGATCTTTTAACCGCGGAGAATTATCTTCTTTGTCGATGGAGACGGAAGATCGTTCGCGAAGATGCCGATTGTATGAATAGAGACGATGCCTTCTTGTTCACCCGATCTCACACGATGCACGGAACGTCGCTCTCGGATCTCTGAGTGCCTCCGAAGAATGACCCTTCTCCTTCTACGAAACTCCATGCGAGGAAGACGAAGTTGCAAGCGGGAAAGTAGAGAGAGATTAGGGAGAGAACTAGAGAGATGAGAGAGGGAGGGGTTCGGTTTTTGTTGGAAATTAATCCATGATAGAGGCTCGTAGCGGAAACGATTTTGCGGTCGAAAGACCGTTCATGGTGCATGTTACACGATTTAAACTTTCATAGAAACTAATATACATATGTGTGCATGTGTATGCACGTGAATCAAAAACTCTAACGGCAATCTAGCGTGATGATTAACTAGCGTGCATGCAAATCATAATACTCGCTAGATCTACATGTTAGATTACACATACCTTTCGTACGGATCTTTTAACCGCGGAGAATTGTCTTCTTTGTCGATGGAGACGGAAGATCGTTCGTGAAGATGCCGATGGTACGATTGGAGACGTTGCCTTCTTGTTCACCCGATTTCACATGATGCACGGAACGTCGCTCTCGGATTTCTGAGTGCCTCCGAAGAACGACCCTTCTCCTTCTTCAGAACTCCACGCGAGGAAGATGAAGTTGCAAGCGGGAAACGGGAGATGGATTCGGGAGAGAACTAGAGAAATGAGAGGGGAGGGGGGTTCGGTTTTTTTTGCATCTATATGGCCGGCCCCCTATAGCCCTTTATATAGGGCCGGCCTACCTTATCCAAGGGGATAAAGACCTCCCACAATTATCTCTCCATTATCTCCTTTTTATCTCTCCTTGTATTTATCCGTTTTTCCACTTTTTTAGGGCTCGATCTTAACCGATTCTAGGCCCTATCCCTATCTATATGGTCGGCCCCTATAGATGAGGGATTCTCATCCCTACAACATAGGGCCGACCCTAGCAAGGTCTCCCACTGCTAGGGTCGACCAACAGTGAGGTCCGGCAGAGTGAGGTTTTTACCAAAACGCCCTAACGCCTCATTTTGACCATTTCTAGCGTGCGATACCTAGCGGCCATTACTTAATTGATTTCTACTAGTTACTTACTATTAACTGAGGCCACCGAAGGGTGCCTCTAGCAAAGTCAACTAGTCAACTCGTAACATACCCCGGTACATCGCATCTATGCAGCGAAGTTCACTTATGGCTAGGAATTACTACATGCGACTCTGTACTAGTCTCGGGCATAACCCTTAGTACTCGTATGTAGTTACGCATCTACCGTGCTCTAGTACCAAGCACACACGGAGCGTATACTTCTTTCTTCCTCTTAATGCTAATGGTGTTCCGAGGAGATGGTTCAAGAACCGTACATAATGTTGATAAGGTGGAACCATCAGGGACCAGGGTTCATGGCTTCCAACTTAAGCTCGATCGACACACTACCCGAGTATACCATCGATCCTCTGAGCTCGAGTTAACCTGCGTAGCCACCCAGAGTGCGACACAGGCTGCACTCCAATTCACCCAGACTTACTATGTTCTCCATCATACCCCTGCTCTCCGCTTAGTAGTGGTAAACCCGCTGTCCCTCCACTTGATGCCATGATTCACTTCGAGCGGTGGAGACTACCGTCAGACTCGAATGATCATATGACTTGGTTCCTTCCAGGTTGACCTATACATCGTACCTCTGATTACTCCGTCGAGTAATCGAACCCGGTCAACAGTCAAACTGATGACCACCAAGCCTGGGTTTGGTACAATGTAAGTCACACCAAGGAACGCACCTCCCTTCAGGGGTGTGGATGGCCTGCAGGATTGACACGCTAATGCAACGCCAGCCGGGTAACCCAGTACACCGTGGTTTTGGATCACTGCATACGGATCCTCACACATTGGTACGCCAAAGCACCACGCAACTGGTTAGTCCATCAGACGTGGTTCCTCAGGGTTTAGGACCGTTTTACCCTAAGCAGAAACACGACTTAGTGTACCAGTGTCTGCTCATTGATCTGTACACCGTGTTAGTTCCGTTCAGCCACAGACACTGTGCCTGGTGATGACCATGGTAAAGACATCCCATGAACTGTCATCGCCAACAGCTTAACATGATGAGGCGACCAACCTGATCATAGCTGCGAACTGATTTAGATTATATAGGACCAATCCACTCAGTCTTCAACTCAGTGGACTACCATATAACCATGGCTCTCTGTTCTTAAAAGAACACGTAACTATGTTACGCACCTATATGCATCTTATATAATAATAACTATCAATCTTTATTAGACCAAAACATAAAGTTTTACAAGCTTAGAACACATCAATCCTAACAATCTCCCACTTGGTCTAGCGTAGCAAAACGGTTTTGACTCCCATCGCGTCCACATGTCGCTCGAATGCCTTGGTAGGTATTGCCTTTGTGAAAGGATCAGCAACATTATCTGTAGATGCAATCTGTGTCACCGCTACTCACCCTTGCTTTTGAAACTGCCGAATCAAGTGGAACTTGCGCTCGATGTGCTTCCCCTTTTGGTGATGTCTTGGCTCCTTTGCTTGTGCTACCGCCCCACTATTGTCGCAGTAAAGCACAATAGGTAACTGGGCCTCTGGCACACATCCCAAATCCGTAAGGAATTTCTTGAGCCATACCGCCTCTTTGGCTGCCTCGCACGCTGCAACGTACTCAGCCTCTGTGCTAGAGTCTGCGATGCATTTCTGCTTCACACTCTGTCAACTAACCGCTGCTCCTCCTAACATAAACACAAAACCTGATGTCGACTTTCTGGATTCCAAATCTGATATAAAGTCAGAATCTGTGTATCCAATCGGCGTCAGTTCTTGTGCAGTGTAAACCAACTCATAGTCCCTTGTTCTACGAAGGTACTTGAGTATACACTTCACAACTGTCCAGTGATCTGGACCCGGATTCGACTGAAACTGACCCATCATGCCTACTGCGAAACAGATATCTGGCCTTGTACAATGCATAGCATACATCAGACTACCTAATGCCGAAGCATAAGGTATCTTCTGTATTTCTGCTCTCTCCTCAGGTGTCTTAGGACATTGATCCTTAGACAGTTTTATGCCATGTTTAAATGGCACAAAACCCTTCTTGGAGTTTTGCATATCAAACCTAGTCATAACCTTATCTATATACGCGGTCTGTGACAGCGAGAGAATCCTGTTCTGGCGATCACGTGTTACCTTGATCCCCAAAACATAACTCGCTTCACATATATCTTTCATATCGAACTGTGTTGACAACCAGACCTTTACCGTTGACAATGTTCCAACATTATTCCCAATTAGTAGAATATCGTCTACGTAAAGTATCAAATATATCACTGTAGTCTTATCACTCCTTTTGTATACACATGGTTCATCCTTATTTTGAGTAAATCCATATGACTGGATTGCCTGATCAAAACGGATGTTCCAACTTCTAGATGCTTGTTTTAGTCCATAAATGGACTTCTGCAACTTGCAAACTAGATGTTCCTGACCCTCTGACTCAAAACCTGGTGGCTGCATCATATAAATGTCTTCTTCCAAATTTCCATTGAGGAATGCTGTCTTGACATCCATTTGCCAGATCTCCCAGTTGTAATGGGCTGCAATGGATAGGAGGATCCGAATAGACTTTATCATAGCTATCGGCGAAAAGGTTTCATCAAAGTCGATTCCTTTTCTCTGGGTATAACCCTTGGCAACTAATCTAGCTTTATAAGTCTCGATAGTACCATCGGATCCTCTCTTCTTTTTATACACCCACTTACACCCAATATGTTTAATATTGGATGACGGTGTAATAAGAGTCCAGACAGCGTTATGGGACATTGATCAATTTCTGCCTCTATAGCCTTTTGCCAGTCAGAGCTGTCAGAAGCTCCCACTGCCTCATCGTAGCTCAGTGGGTCATCCTCCTGACCCTCTGGATCAACCAATAAGGTTTCTCTATAGTATCTGTCAGGAGCTCTGATGTTTCTCCCACTGCGACGAGGTGGTGGTTGTGTTACAGGATTAATAGATTCTACAGTATCTGGTATATTAGTGTCTGTGATGTCAGCTCCCACTATGCTTTCGGATGCGCTATCTGATCTAGTACCTAGTAGCTCATCCAAAACTACCTTACTAGTAGGTTTGTGGTCTATAATATAATCCCGTTCTAGGAAATAGGTGTTCGTAGAAATGATCACCTTCTTTTTCTCAGGATCATAAAATAGACCACCTTTGATCTCCTTAGAATACCCTACAAACAAACATACTTTGGACTTCAGTTCCATCTTATCCCTCTTATCCTTCCGCACATGTGCAGGACATCCCTATATTCTAAAATGCTGTAGTTTCGGTTTGTTCCTTGACCACAGCTCTCTAGGGGTCTGAGGTACTGACTTAGACGGAACGTGGTTCAGAATATAAACTGCTGTTTGTAGGGCATATCCCCAAAAGGTCATTCGTAAACTGGCGTAACTCATCATGCTGCAAACCATGTCCAATAAGGTTCGATTCCTTCTCTCAGAAACTCCATTCTGTTGTGGGGTTCCTGGAGCAGTTAACTGGGATGTTATCCCATGCTCCACCAGATACCCTAGGAGCTCGTCAGATAGGTACTCATCTCCTCGATCAGATCGAAGGGTTTTTATACATTTACCTGTCTGCTTTTCTACTTCAGCCATGAACTCTTTGAACATGTCAAAGGATTCCAACTTCCGTTGCATCAGGTAAATATAACCATATCTTGAGTAATCATCAGTAAAAGTGATGAAGTACTCATGGCCTCCTATCGCCTTGACGCTCATGGGTCCACACACATCTGAATGGATTAACTCCAATACCTCAGTAGCTCTTACTCCTTTGCCTTTAAAGGCCCTCTTGGTCATCTTGCCTTCCAGGCAGGATTCACAGGTGGGAAGGATCTCCGTAGAATCTGTTTCCAAAAGCCCGGCCTTCACCATCCTATGGATCTTGTCTAAGCCAATATGCCCAAGTCGTAAGTGCCACAGTTGGGTTAAATTTTTCGAAGGTTTCTTACGCTTAGATGAATTAACATTAAATGCTGAAGTTATTATGTTATCCTTTTTAAATTTAGGACTGACAACATAGAGATGATTCTGAACCATTCCTCTTATTATAAAAGTTCCATCCAGCTTAAACGACACACCAGAAGCATCAAAATAAACTGAATAACCTTCATTAACTAAAGAAGAAACAGAAATTAAGTTACGTCTCAAGGACGGTACATAAAAGACATCTCTAAGAGTCAAAGTCTTATTATTCGAAAAACTAAGATTAACGTCTCCAATAGCTTCAGCAGCAGCCACGGCCTCAGTTCCCATGCTCAAGGTCACCTCTCCATCAAGCAATCTTCTGCTTTCCCGAAACCCCTGAAGAGAGTTACAGGCATGGTTAGTGGATCCTGAATCCATAATCCAACTAGCAAAAGTACTATTACTTGAAAGAAATGATTCAACAACTAAGAGTTGTAGATTACCTTCACCAGCATTCTGAGGCTTCTTGCAGTCCTTCTTCCAATGACCCTTCTGGCCACACCGGAAGCACTTCGTGTCTGGTTTCTTTGATTCTCCAGACCCAGAGGCCCCAGTAGAGTCTTGCACAGGCGCTGACTTAGGTTTCTTTTTATGTTTCTTGCCTTGAGGTTTACCAGGCTTCTTGAAGGATCTGTGTTGCACGTGAAGTGCTTCGCCCTTCTGCTTGAAGCCATCATCAGCTGCCTGGAGAGCTCCCAGAAGCTCTGCATTTGTCATAGCCAACTTGTTCAAATTAAAGTTGGTGACAAAGCCTTCAAAGGCTCCAGACAGTGTCGAGAGGAAGATATCTGTCATCACCTCGCCTTCTAGCACAATGTCCATGGTCGCTAGTTCGTTCTGGAACCCAAACATTTTCATCATGTGTTCCCGAACCAGCGTCCCATTGGATATTTTAGTGCCGATGAGTTTCTTGATGGTAAGGTATCGTGTAACGCGATTGTGACCTTCAAACATCTCCTTCAGATACAACATCATGTCAGAAGCGACGGGCATCTCCTCGACTTGCTTCTGCAGAGTTGTTTGCAAGGATGCTATTATATAGCATTTACATATTTCATTAGATTCCTTCCAGTTAGTGAAAGCCTTTAACTGTGCCTCTGTGGCATCGGGTCCTGGTAAATCTGGCTCAGGGTCATTCAGGGTTGTTATATGTTTACCTATCCTTAAGACCAGGTACAGGTTGCACTTCCAGTCCTCATAGTTGGGACCGGTAAGTTTGTGGTCATTTAGGATAGATGACAGGGGGTCTAATTTAGTCATCTGAAAATAAAAGATTGAATAATGAGAATGCATGAAAACTTATTTTATGGTTTTTTAAAACAAGCTAATTATATCCATATGTCAACGCTACCCTCAAGCGAAGTCATTTCCATGGATTAATTAACCATGTATGTAAGATCTAGGAATCGACTGTACCTGTCCTAGGGGGCATCATACAGCATCAATCCGCTTACACGGGCCTTTTCCTTGACCCTATCCAAATCTGCCAACTAAGGGCTTTAATGGACCATGGTTATCTTTCGGCCAGTACCACGTGATCCCCATTGTCTGAGCAACGAATGCCTCACGTGTACTTTGGATGCTTACCCACGAGCCTAGGTAAATACGACACGGGAGTTCATGCGGCCCCCACTAGGGTGGGATGAAAAGCCCTTCTCTCCTCACCCCGTAATTACCATATCTAAAGAGAGATCACTAAGTGATTTGGCATGGATTGACATAACCCCCATCCTAGGGGATGTTGAGTTACGCCTCTCCATCCTAACACGAAGCGATTGGTCGTGGAGGCCAGAGGATCTCAAAAGAGTCCTCTCTTGCATCCCTTATTATATATGAGGATTATTTTGCGAGTATGAATTTATGCTAATGCAAAGGTAGCGACCTCCTATATACTAGACCCTGGTCACACCATGCTCCCACTAGCGTTCAAGCCCTTCGCCTAGCATTAATCATTCTCGGAATATCATAGTCCCTGCCTCAAGTGGATTTCTCCATTCAAGGGTCACATTACATATTCCGAGAATATCGATGCTCTGCAAAATTGGTTATCACACTAATGCTCTGGAGCTAATCCTAGAGTCTGACTCACTGGAAAGGACTCCCACTAGTCATGGCGCCTCGCTTATAAATTTAACAATTGATGTTCAATGGATCTCCATCTCATCTTTGATTTCGATGCTGGCCAAATAGGCACACCCGACTAGTCGGGTGCTAACCTAATGGTGGCATAACTATATGTGATGGGATCCCACTAACATCAAAAGTCAACTAAATAATAGGCGTCATCTAGCGGGATCCTATCCTCAAACAGTCGCTTGGACCGGAGGGGAAAGGCATCCCTCTGAAAACTGATAATCACATTATCTCATCGGGGTTCGATATGAAACATAAAGAACTAATAAAGAAAGCAACCATTAAAACTGAATTAAGTACAGGGTCTGACCCTTGAACCTAATTAGCACAGCGCAGGCCTCTAGCTTTCTTCGCAAGGTTCCTCGGTCCGGCTCCTCCATCGCGCTCGCGAACACTTTGTCGGATCGTCTTCACTCCAGGGTTTCGCTTCCGCTCCCGATGGTGGATTTCTTTGGCACATCTTTCTTCTCAATCTGTAACCGAAAAAGTCTAGTACGCTTCGAGCAAGTGCTCGCTCGTACATAATTTCCTAGAAAGAAAAGAAAACACACCTAGAAAAAAGGCCATGGGAACCGAGGATGGTCAACCCCCATCACTCGCCCAATCTACGGCTCAATTACATATCCACACACAGAAAGCAAATCCAGACAATTGCTAACTCGGGGTCCGACCCCCGGTAGCAAGCACAAACACAGATCTAGATTATATATAGCGGCGCCCTGCAAGAATGATTAATAGAACAAGCACAATCTATACATATGCATGATCTAAGCGTAAGAACCCCGATGATTTTACGCATTCATCATGCGCACACATGTTGGTTTCATGAAAAAAAAAACGTGAAACGCACACCACTAATGCGGCTCTGATACCAATTGTTGGAAATTAAACCATGGTAGAGGCTCGCAGCGGAAACGATTTTGCGGTCGAAAGACCGTTCATGGTGCACGTTACACGATTTAAACTTTCATAGAAACTAATCTACATATGTGTGCATATGTATGCACGTGAATCGAAAACCCTAACGACAATCTAGCGTGATAATTAACTAGCATGCATGCAAATCATAATACTCGCTAGATCTACATGTTAGATTACACATACCTTTCGTACTGATCTTTTAACCGCGAAGAATTATCTTCTTTGTCGATGGAGACGGAAGATCGTTCGCGAAGATGCCGATGGTACGATTGGAGACGTTGCCTTCTTATTCACCCGATCTCACACGATGCACGGAACGTCGCTCTCGGATCTCTGAGTGCCTCCGAAGAACAACCCTTCTCCTTCTTCAGAACTCCACGCGAGGAAGACGAAGTTGCAAGCGGGAAACGGGAGATGGATTCGGGAGAGAACTAGAGAAATGAGAGGGGAGGGGGGTTCGATTTTTTTTGCATCCATATGGCCGGCCCCCTATAGCCCTTTATATAGGGCCAGCCTACCCCCTTAGATAAGGATCCAAGGGGATAAAGACCTCCCACAATGATCTCTCCATTATCTCCTTTTTATCTCTCCTTGTATTTATCTGTTTTCCCACTTTTTTAGGGCTCGATCTTAACATATTCTAGGCCCTATCCCTATCTATATGGCCGGCCCCTATAGATGAGGGATTCTCATCCCTACAACATAGGGCCGGCCCTAGCAAGGTCTCCCACTGCTAGGGTCGGCCAACAGTGAGGTCCGGCAGAGTGAGGTTTTTACCAAAACGCCCTGATACCTCATTTTGACCATTTCTAGCGTGCGATACCTAGCGGCCATTACTTAAGTGATTTCTACTAGTTACTTACTATTAACTGAGGCCACCGTAGGGTGCCTCTAGCAAAGTCAACTAGTCAACTCGCAACATACCCCGGTGCATTGCACCTATGCAGCGAAGTTCACTTATGGCTAGGGATTACTACATGCGACTCTGTACTAGTCTCGGGCATAACCCTTAGTACTCGTATGTAGTTACGCATCTACCGTGCTCTAGTGCCAAGCACACACAGAGCATATACTTCTTTCTTCCTCTTAATGCTAATGGTGTTCTGAGGAGATGGTTCAAGAACCGTACATAATGTTGATAAGGTGGAACCATCAGGGACCGGGGTTCATGGCTTCCAACTTAAGCTCGATCAACACACTACCCGAGTGTACCATTGATCCTCTGAGCTAGGGTTAACCTGCGTAGCCACCCAGAGTGCGACGCAGGCTGCACTCCAATTCACCCAGACTTACTATGTTCTCCATCATACCCCTGCTCTCCGCTTAGTAGTGGTAAACCTGATGTCCCTCCACTTGATGCCATGATTCACTTCGAGCGGTGGAGACTACCGTCAGACTCGAATGATCATATGACTTGGTTCCTTCCAAGTTGACCTATACATCGTACCTCTGATTACCCCTTGGAGTAATCAAACCCGGTCAATAGTCAAACTGATGACCACCAGGCCTGGGTTTGGTACAGTGTAAGTCACACCAAGGAACGCACCTCCCTTCAGGGGTGTGGATGGCCTGCAGGAGTGACACGCTAATGCAATGCCAGCCGGATAACCCAGTACACCGTGGTTTTGGATCACTGCATACGGATCCTCACACATTGGTGCGCCAAAGCACCACGCAACTGGTTAGTCCATCAGACGTGATTCCTCAGGGTTTAGGACCGTTTTACCCTAAGCATCCTCACACATTGGTGCACCAAAGCACCACGCAACTGGTTAGTCCATCAGACGTAGTTCCTCAGGGTTTAGGACCGTTTTACCCTAAGTAGAAACACGGCTTAGTATACCAGTGTCTGCTCACTGATCTGTACACCGTGTTAGTTCCGTTCAGCCACAGACACTGTGCCTGGTGATGACCATGGTGAAGACATCCCATGAACTGTCATCGCCAACAGCTTAACATGATGAGGCGACCAACCTGATCATAGCTGCGAACTGATTTAGATTATATAGGACCAATCCACTCAGTCTCCAACTCAGTGGACTACCATATAACCATGGCTCTCTGTTCTTAAAAGAACACGTAACTATGCTACGCACCTATATGCATCTCATATAATAATAACTATCAATCTTTATTAGATCAAAACATAAAGTTTTACAAGCTTAGAACACATCAATCCTAACAGTTTTTGCATCTATATGGCCGGCCCCATATGGTCCCTTATATAGGGCCGGCCTACCCCCTTGGATAAGGATCCAAGGGGATAAGAACCTTTCACAATTATCTCTCCATTATCACTATTTTATCTCTTCTTCTATTTATCCATTTTTTCACTTTTTAGGGCTTGTTTTGACCGTTTCAAAGCCCTATCCCTATCTATATGGCCGGCCCTATAGATGAGGGATTCTCATCCCTACAACATAGGGCCGACCCTATAGATGAGGGATTCTCATCCCTACAACATAGGGCCGGCCCTAGCATCGTCTCCCACAGCTAGGTTCGGCCATAAGTGAGGTCCGGCAAAGTGAGTTTTTACCAAAACGCCATGACGCCTCAATTTGACCATTTCTAGTGTGCGAGACCTAACAGCCACTACTCAAGTGATCTTTACTAGTTACCTTACTATTAACTGAGGCCACCGGAGGGTGCCTCTAGCAAAGTCAACTAGTCAACTCGCAACATACCCCGGTGCATCACACCTATGCAACGAAGTTCACTTATGGCTAGGGATTACTACCTGCGCCTTTGTACTAATCTCGGGCATACCCCGTAGTACTCGCATGTAGTTACGCATCTACCGTGCTCTAGTGCCAAGCACACACGAAGCGTATACTTCTCTCTTCCTCTTAATGCTTATGGTGTTTCGAGGAGATGGTTCAAGAATCGTACATAATGTTGATAAGGTGGAACCATCAGGGACCGGGGTTCATGGCTTCCAACTCAAGCTCGATCGACATACTTCCTGAGTATACCATCAATCCTCTGAGCTCGAGTTAAACTGCGTGGCCACCCAGAGTGCGACGCAGGCTGCACTCCAATTCACCCGGACTTACTATGTTCTCCATCATACCCTTGCTCTCCGCTTAGTAGTGGTAAACACGTTGTCCCTCCACTTGATGTCATGATTCACTTCGAGCAGTGGAGACTACCGTCAAACTCGAGTGATCATATGACTTGGTTTCTTCCAGGTTGACCTATACATTATAGCTCTGATTACCCCGTCGAGTAATCAAACCCGGTCAATAGTCAGACTGATGACCACCAGGCCTGGGTTTGGTACAGTGTAAGTCACACCAAGGAACGCACCTCCCTTCAGGGGTGTAGATGGCCTGCAGGAGTGACATGCTAATGCAACGCCAACCGGGTAACCCAGTACACCATGGTTTTGGATCACTGCATACGGATCCTCACACATTGGTGCGCCAAAGTACCACGCAACTGGTTAGTCCATTAGATATGATTCCTCAGGGTTTAGGACCGTTTTACCCTAAGCAGAAACACGGCTTAGTGTGTCAGTGTCTGCTCACTGATCTGTACACCGTGTTAGTTCCGTTCAGCCACAGACACTGTGCCTGGCGATGATCATGGTAAAGACTTCCTATGAACTGTCATCGCCAATAACTTATCATGATGAGGCGACCAACCTGATCATAGTTACGAACTGATTTAGATTATATGAGACCAATCCACTCAGTCTTCAGCTCAGTGGACTACCATATAACCATGGCTCTCTGTTCTTAAAAGAACACGTAACTATGTTACGTACCTATATGCATCTCATATAATACTATCAATCTTTATTAGACCAAAACATAAAGTTTTACAAGCTTAGAACACATCAATCCTAACACAGACGTCCCAACCGATAGATGGGCAGACGATCGGTCAAAAAATCAAAGGATCGGGTGGGACACCCCTCCCCACGCTTGATCACCAGAATCCTGATCGAATAACATCACCCGATCGGTTGTTGTCACCCGATCGCTCGTGCCCGCCTGATCGGTCGAATTACACCAGACTAGCATTTGGAGATACCAACCATTGGCAGAGGGTTAACCAATGTTATACCCGATCCTGACTAAGAGAGTCAACTTATTCCGTCAGTTCTATATGTCGGGCAACTATCAGAGGTATACTGGCGACCCTAACTTTTGCACCAAGAGTTCAAGTCAATCAGGGGTGACACTTGACAGTGGGACCTGCTAGCCCTACCTAGGGGGTCTATAAAGGCGACAATGAGACCCGCTAGCCCTGCATAGGGGTCCATAAAGGTGACAATGGGACCCGCTAGCCCTGCCTAGGGGTCTATGGAGACTACAATAGGACCCCCTAGCCC
This sequence comes from Chamaelirium japonicum, assembly GCA_947650365.1. Taxonomy (NCBI): domain Eukaryota; kingdom Viridiplantae; phylum Streptophyta; class Magnoliopsida; order Liliales; family Melanthiaceae; genus Chamaelirium; species Chamaelirium japonicum. The sequence continues at coordinate 66,003,701 of OX393556.1, forward strand.
TGCTGGGGGTCCCTAGAGGCGACAGTGGTACCCGCTAGCCCCACTTGGGGACTGAGGCGGTTATAAAAAGTGCCTCGAGGCCAGAATTTTAAAGAACCCCTACAAATAACAGACCAAACGAATATTCCAGACCAATCTTTTAATTTCCAGATCAAATTTTTGAATCTTAGAGCTTAGTCATTCGTCTTTACTACTTCCTTTGGAGACAGGTAAGTGATACTCAGCCTGTCGAGTTCACTATATATCAGAGAAAGTGAACTAAGGTTGCGCTTTAATGCATTGTAGACACACGAATTTCGTCTGACCCGGACCCGACTTATGTGTGCCAACGCGGATACAAACCCGACGCGCGCTTCGACTCGGACCCGACTTACGAGTGCCAACGTGGATGCAAACCCGACTTGCACGCACCAGTGCTGACCCGGACCCGACTCGCACCCAACAAAAGAGGAGCGAACCCCACACTTAAGGGGGGCCGGCCCCTACTAGGGTCCGAACCCCATGGGGCCGGCCCCTACTTGGACCCGAACCCCATGGGGCCGGCCGGCCCTGCAAGGAAAAAGAAAAGAAAGGAAAGAAAAGAAAAGAAAAGAAAAGAAAAGGAAAGAGAAGAAAGAAAAGGAAATAAACACCGCCATGCGCGGGGGGAGGTTGCGTATGACGTCTGCGCACACGCGGATCTGCACCGATCCCTCGATCCGACGGACAAGAAGAAAAGCCGGATCGCCATCGATTTCGTGTGCAAAATCCAGCCATAATTGCCCCGCCAGAAAAGGAAAACAAATAAATGTTATTCCCCTCATCAATGGATGAATAAATCCCGGGTAATTATGAGAGAGATATTAAAGGGATTTAAAATTAAAACGTCCCATATCTCTCTCCCCTCCCCTTTGCCTATAAATAGAGGGGGTGGGGGAAGGTTCAAGAGGTGGAAGACCGAAGACGAAGCGCGGGAGCTCTGCAGAAGAGGAGACACTTCTTCATCGACCCAAGGCTTCACGAGGCACGGGCAAGACTGTCCCGTCGGGATCGGCTTAGTCTATTGAAAGCCCTCATCAACGTGAAGACCCTTGCACACAAAGATCAAGACTTCGACTCCGTGCACGAAGAAGAAAGCTCGGAGAAGAAGACCCTTCGACTCCGAAGACGCCAGAAGCAAAGGCCGGAGAAGAAGCTCGGAGCGGCACTACCCCGTCGGCTCCAACAAATCCTCGACTCCGATCAAGCTCCAAAGCTCGGAGGAGAGAAACGAAGCGTCATCAACCCGTCGCCTTCGACAAACGTCTACGCCATCCACGAAGAAGAAAGCCTGGAGCAGACCGCCTGAAGCGTCGCTACCCCCGCCGTCTTCATCAACAAAAGCCGATGCTACAACCGTCGCACGGAGACCGTCGCTACCCCCGCCGTCTTCATCAACAAAAGCCGACGCTACAACCGTCGCACGGAGATCGGTGCTACCCCCACTATCTTCGAAAGCATTCTTCGACCCCGATCACGCCAAGGAAGCCCGGAGAAGAAGAGAAGTCCAGCCGACACCCAAACCGTCGAAGCGCCGGAGAAGTAGCCCACGTCGTTCGAAGAAGAAAACCGAGTTGACGCTGAAGCTAAAGCCAACGCAAGAAGCCAAAGCAAAGCCCCAGTAAAGCCCGCGCCAAAACAACGCAAGTGCCAAAGCCAAGCGACTACGCCGGCCACAAGCAAAAGCACCGCACGTTCTAGCCGATACGACAAGAAGTCCGGAAGAACGAAAGCATCGCAAGTCTCTCCCGGCTACGTCCAAGCGCAAGCGCCGAAGCAAAGCAAAAGCCAGAGCCACGCCGGAGCCAAGCCAAAGCCAAAAAGCCAAGGCCAAAATCGACACCCAGAAGCACGATCGACGCCGCGAACCGACGATCAAGGAAGCCGAGGTCAAGCAGGAGCGAGGAAGACACAAAGACCGAGGAACGAAGCTGAAAACCCCCTAGCCGAGAAAGCGCAAAGCACGGAAGGGACCGAAGAAACAGCGGATATTCCTTAGCCTCTCCAAAACCCTCACCTTGTAAAGACCTCTGTCCTGGGCAATTCCTTCAGAGCTCTCGCACGAACACCACGTGGAGACGCGGATCAAAGGGATCCTCCAGAAGATCTTTCCCACAATCCCCTGATCAAAACTCGCTGCAACCCGGACTCGCTACACCCGAGCCACCCAGGTCCCGGCCACACTTGTAATCTGGTTTTGCGCAATAAATCCGGCTCGTACCTTTTCCGCGCATACAGATTTCTGGCACGCCCAGGGGGACCTCTTCTCCTTTCATCCGTACGGCTGAAGAAGCTGCTTGAAGTTTGCAATGGCCGGAACAAACAACGATACGTTTGCTCCAAGCCTCTCACCAATTACCGAGTCTCCTCTACTCTGACACGGTGATCCAGTAAATCCGGAGGGTGATCCTCCCCCGATGGTACGCGTCTACACTCGGCGTACTCGGACTCTTGCGGACGTCTTTGTGCCAGAAGCTACTGCCGAAGATGCTCGCCAAAGCGCCGACGAGGCCCTGGTGCATGAAGAAACGAGCCTCGATCCTGGATTCCATGTCCAGAAGTTTGGGGAGGACCAGCCCCAATCCCGAGCCCGTTCGGGTTCTTCAGCGGAAGTTGCACCTTCTCTGCAGGGGGCAAACACCAGTCATCAACCAGAAGCAAGCCGGCGTAACTACATCTCCGATGATGACGGCGAGGATGCTAGCATGCAACATCGAGACGTCCTCCGTCACCATCCTCCGTCCGCTCTTCAGCTCCAAGTCATGCAGATGAACGAGCACATGACGCAGATTACTTGGCTGATGGAGGAGAAGGATCGTCACATCAATACTCTGCTCTAAAAGCTAAGCGCAAGGGACGTCGTAGCAGTCGGCCAACCCGTCGCTTCTCCAGTAACCGCTCCAGTCCCGTCTTCAACTCCCGCTCTTGCAGAGGCTGTTCCGACGATTCAAGCAGTTACTCCGGCACTCTCCTCGGCTCCCGTCCCAGTGGAAGTCGTCTCCCCAGCACCAGCCTCGGTGGCCATACAACCTCCGACAACAGCGACGATGAATGCTCAGCAAGTCCAAGCGTTGGTAGCCGACATGATGCGCTCCCACGGCAGTGGCCTTCCTCCGATCACGACAGCATACTCGAAGCCCTACACCGCGAGGATCCAGCAGCTACGCTTCCCAGTCGGATTCCAGCCACCAAAGTTCCAGCACTTTGACAGAAAGGGAAATCCAAGACAGCACGTTGCTCACTTCATCGAAACTTGCAACAATGCCGGCACATATGGCGACGAGATGGTGAAGCAGTTCGTTCGCACCCTCAAAGGCAACGCGTTCGACTGATACGTTGATCTTCCTCCAGGGACCATCGACAATTGGGATCAGATAAAGAGGGAGTTCCTCAATCGCTTCTACAGCACCAAACGCACCTTCAGCATGACCGAACTTACCACCGTCAAGCAAAGGAAAGATGAGCCGGTGATCGACTACATCGACAGATAGAGGAACCTCGCATTGAATTCACGGGACCGCTTGTCTGAGGACTCAGCCATCGAGATATGCACCCAAGGCATGCACTGGGGCCTGCTCTACATCCTCAAAGGTATCAAGCCTCGGTCTTTCGAAGAACTCGTGACTCGAGCTCACGACATGGAACTCAGCCTAGCAAGCCACGGGGACTCGAAGAACAAAGACTTCTTGAAGGTGGAGAAGAAGGACAAGTCACCGGTACCGAAACAAGTCAATGTTGCGGACGTCGCTTCAACCTCCAAACTGCTCAAGATCGGTGGCAAGCCGGATCAGAAGAAGGGAGTCGCCATACCACCGCCTCCGCCGCTAAGACAAAGGATGACTCTCGAGGAGCTCGAAGCCAAGGAGTACCCCTTCCCAGACTCGGAAGTCTCCATGTTTGACCAACTGCTGTAAGAGAAGATGATAGAGCTCCCTCCTTCGAAGAGGCCCGAGCAGATGCATCGCGTCGACGACCCTCTCTTCTGCAAATACCACCGGGTGGTAAGTCATCCCATCGAAATATGCTTCGTCTTCAAGGAAAGAATCATGGCGCTCGCAAAGCAAGGGAAGATAGAGATCGACTCCGGAGAGGTTGCTACGGCCAACATGACGTCCATCACCTTCGGCTCCTTCTCGCCGGTACTCGTTGCTGCTCGGCGAAGCATGCCTAAATTGCGCATCAATCGTCAAGCGCCAACCGCTAAGTCAATTTCTCAGCCAAAAGTCTCGAAGCGACGTCAATGTACTCATGCGCTCACCGAGGAAGAAGCACCGCTGCCCTGGGGGCAACCATCGCTCACGCCAGCACCTCTTCCAAGCAATGCTGCATCCCAACGAGCACTCCAAAGGAGATACGAGCAAGGAGATCCAGAAGTCGGTCTGCTAGGCCAACCTTCGGGCAAATTTGACTATTACGTTCTCTACTCAAGGCCTCCGTCTGTTTCAATCGATGAAATCAAGCCCACCGGCTGGGGATCGGAAGACGAGCCAGTGGAGCTTCAGAAAGAGCAAACCCCTTCCAGTCAAGCCACGTCTCAATGCGCTCTTCGGGAAAGATACGAGCAAGGAGATCCAAAAGTCGGTCTGCTGGGCCAGCCTTCGGGGAAGTTCGACTATTACGTCCTCTATTCAAAGCCTCCATCGGTTTCAGCTGAAGAAATCAAGCCCACCGGCTGGGGATCGGAAGACGAGTCAGTAGAGCCTCCGGAAGAACAAGTGCCTTCAAGGGAACCAGTTGCTGCTACCGATCATCATCTTAGCGGAGGGGAATCCACCGACGAGGAGGCATGGGTCATGCTACCACGGCGACGAAAGCCACGACAAGAAAGGCAACATAAGCAATACCGTGTGATGAGGAGATTTCCAGAACGCCAAACCTACAAGAAGAAAAGCAAGACTCCAGGAAGGAAGGTATTCAAAGTGCCGCCAGCAAGCCGAGACGATCTTCTTCAGCAGAGCCTTCCAGAGCCGACAACCTTGCAAGAGTTCTTCCCGGATCACTTCCTCCCAGTTGACCAACACATCAGAGTGTCTTGTTGCATGGTCGGAGTTCATAAGGCGTCAGAAGGAAAGAACGAAAGCAAAACTTCTGAAGAAGGCGACTCCACCGATGAGGAAGACGATTCCGACCAAGGGGGCACTGCCTCTCATGACGAAGCAATCCTGTACTTGCCACTCGTGGAAGCTTTGCATCTCCCGAAGAAGGCTCGCTTGGCAATGGCTGCGACCTTGGCCAACCCAGACAGCTACAAGAGGAAAAGGAAGGATGACCAGAAGTGCAAAGTTGTGGCCTCGTGTGATGCGATGATAACCTTTTCGGATGAGGACTTACAACTCGGGACACGGTTGCATAACCGGACTGTCTACATTTCGGGATACATCAAGGAAAAGCCAGTGAATCGAATCTTGTTGGACTGTGGCTCCGCCGTCAAAATCATGCCTATCCAGACAATACGGCAACTCGGCATCACCAACGACCAGCTCTCGCCAAGTCAGTTGGTCATTCAAGGGTTCAATCAGGACGAACAGTCCACCGTCGGAATCATCCGTTTGAAGCTTTCCATCGGCCCGTTAGATACAACGGTCCTCTTCCACATCATCGATTGCCAGACGTCATATCGCCTTCTGTTAGGAAGACCATAGCTGCACGAGAATGGCATCGTGGTATCCACCTGGCACCAGTGCCTCAAGTACTACGAAGAAGGCGTGGAGAGGTGCATAGTTGCGGACGATAAGCCATTCAATGAGGCCGAGGCACACTTGGCCGATGCTAAGTTCTACCAAGCAAAGGGCCTAGTCGTGGAAGTTCTTCCAGCTAAAGCCCCTTGAGTCCAGAAAATTGAAGAAGTGAAGCAGGATAAGACTCCTCTTCCTGCAAATCCAGTACGACATTCCGACAAAGCAAGACTTGAAGTCCAAGAAGCGCCAAAATTTAGACAAAGGATGCGCATCAGCCCCGAGTCACGAGCCGTGCAACATACCCCGTTGCCCGCCCAAGCGATGCCAGTCCTGCGTCTCGCGCCTCAGTGGCTTCGCAAATCTGAACGATCACCTTCTACTCCGACAAGAAATCTGGCCCCGTCGTTATCGCAGGCCAACGTCGTCACTCTTCAAGAAATGACGTTGCCATTACCTAGTCTGACGCAAGCTCCGAACCCGAGCAGACCTATCAGATCAGTCGACCCCAATCAACTCGGATTCAAGCCGAAAGGGAGTTGGGGGCAAAACGCTGCCAAGTTGCTATTCAAAGCCGGCTACGACAAAGATAGCGCCATGGGCACACTTCCCCTAGCAGCGACGCCACATGGGATGACGAGGACTCAAGCTCGGTTGTTTCAAAATGGCAAACAAATGCCCCAAGGCATTGGCTCCAGCAAAACTCCGATGGTCGTCAGGACTGCAGCAAAGAAGACCTTTACCTCCAACTACATTGGGGTGAAGATGGTGGGCGAAGTAGCTGAAGGATCGACAATCTACAATACACGCTCTACCTGCGCCAGCCGTCCCAATAGCAGAAGAAGACGACGACGAGCTCGATGCCAAGCCTTGCTCTAGAAGCAAATCAGAGGTGGTAAAAACCGGTCGAATCGAAAATGCACGTCTGTGTTCGAAAGACTCGGGCCAGATAAGCAATCAAAGAAGAAGTCAGTGTTCGATCGTCTGGGAATGCCAATCGAGGACTTCGTTTCAATACCCACCCACCCACCCATGGCTGCCATCAATCATATCTCCATTACGGATCCCGACAACGATGATACTTCTCCTTCGAACGACGAGTTGCCAGATGCCCCGCCAGTCCTCGAAGAAGGGGGGCAGTCCACCATTGATGACTCAAAGAAGGGGGGCAGTCCAAAAAGACGGCAATGGCATGCTCCTTCAGTACCTAGGGCCAAATCCTTACTGTCTTGGGGGCAACCGCCTCTCATGCAAGCACTCCATTTTCCAATCAAAGCTACATTCCGGCATATGCTCAAAGCAAGAGACGAACAAATAAGCCCCGAAGTCAACCTGCTAGGCCAACCATCGAGCAAATTTGACTATTATGTCCTCTACTCCATGCCTCCTTCGATTCCAAACGAAGAAGTCAAGCCAACTGGCTGGGGATTAGAAGATGAATCGGTACAGTCTCCAAAAGAGCAAGTTCTTCCGATTAAAGAAGTGCCTTCAGTCGCAGCACCAGTTCTTCACCTTGCCGAGGAAGATCTTACTGATGAAAACACACGGGCTATGGCGCCTCGAAGGAGAAGGCCACGACGATCAAGCTACAGGATAGCACGTCTGGCTAACCACAAGAAAGACCGAGCAATAAGAAAACTCCCCAGAAGAAAGTCCTTCAAGGAAAAGAATGAAGCTCCAGGAAGAAAGACGTCCAAAGAACCACCAACAAACCTGAAAAATCTCCTCCAGCAAAGCTTTCTAGAGCCAGTGACACTCCAGGAGTTCTTTCCCAATCGCTTCCTTGAAGCTGATCAAAACTTCAAGGTCCCCTGCTGCATGATGGAAGTTCACCAAGTGCTCCGGAAAGACGATGAAGAAAGCGACATTAACATCGAAAGCATGGGGAGAAGCATCGCTGCCAACGGCAAGCTGTTCAACAAGGCTAAAGCACACATTGCTGACGCCAAATTTTACCAAGTGAAAGATCCCGTTGCAGAAGCTCATCCAGCAAAAGCTCTACGAGCTCAGGGAGTCAAAGCAGCTGCGAGGGATAAAAGCTCTTTACTTGCAAAACTAGTGACATCCTCCAGCCAGACAGTGTACGAAGGCAAAGAAGCGCCAGCATCGAGACGGAAAATTCACATCAATTTCAAATCAAGCTCGACGCGATGTGTTCCGTTGCCTGCTCAAGCTGCTTCAGTCCTGCGGCTCGTACCTCAGTGGCTTCATAAACCAGGACGATCACCTTCCACTCCAACAAAGGAACCAGCGTCATCATTCTTCGGGGCCAACTTCAGCACTTTGCAAGAGGTGACACTACCGTTACGTGGTCTATTGCACGTCTCGATCTCAACCGAGTCTTCCGAGTACACTAGCTCTGAGCAACTCGCAATCAAGCCAGAAAACACTCGGGGGCAAAACTCCACCGAGTTGATGTTCAAATCCAGCCACAACAAAGAAAGCATGGCGCACATGGGTTCACTACCCTCAGATGCAATACCACATCGCCTGACAAAGACTCAAGCTCGCCTCTGCAAAAGCGGCGAACAAATCCTTCCAAATTACCGAGGCATCGACTCTAGTCAAATTCCAGCAATCATCAAAACTCCAGTCAAGAAGACCTTCACTTCTAACTACATTGAAGTGAAGAAGGCAGACGACAACTGCGAACCAGCGGCGACTCTGCCTACCAGCGGCAAGTCCCTCAAAAGGTACTTTGCTTAGCGCAAGGTTACCTCCTTGCCCCAAAAAAAAAAAAAGGGAATAAACGAACTACGTGCGACTTGATCCCTCTCAGTAGGGTACGTAGGCAGCCTACAAAGGTTCAGTCCAGACAAAAAAAGAAACATCCCTAGCATCGTCCCAGAAGACCAGCCCAGAGAAGAACAAGTGCAAATCCACAAGTCCAGTCAGCAAACCAAAGGATGACAAGAAAGTCAAAGTTCTTGAGGCGTTGAAGCAGCTCGCCTCCTGCGGCCTACACGCGCTGTAACTCCCGGGGTAGAGAAGCCGTCAACTTTCGACGCTTCGTCAGCTATGCACGCTGCTTTACAAGGATCGCTCCGGAAGCCTTCTCGATCGCTCCACCAGCTTTTAGCACTTCGTCAGCCTTTCTCGCTGTTTCGCAAACCCTGCTCTAGAAATCTTCTTAGTCGCTCGAGCATCCCCCCAAACGGGACTTTGACTTATGAAGCGACGCACGAACGACCTCCACCTTCTTCTGCATCCGAACCAAGTCTATAGTAGCAAGCGTGTGAAGCCCCTCCAGCCGACGTCTCTCTCCCTCGGTCGCAGCTAAGCCCAAGGAAGCATCCTCCAGCGAAGACCGTCGTAAGCAACGAAGCTCGCCACCCTCCAAGAAGGTGTGCGTCTACTCTGCAAACAAAGAGTCATCCGCCTTGGAATCCGTTAGGCTCGTGCAAAAGCTTAGGCCCATCCGAAGTCGCCAGTCCCTCAAATTCAAAGACTCGAAGGATTGGAACGGCCACTGAAGTCAAATGCAGTAACCCGAAGATAGGCGGATACATCGGCGACAACCGCACCCTTCGCGACTTAAAAAAAAAAAAAAAGGGGAACGAAGGAGCCACCTTCCCTGGCCTCTGAAGTCCCCGCTTCCTCCTCGCACCAAGCGAGCGTCGCCACACTCGGATTCGTCTTGTCCTCTCGTCGTGCCGTTGTCATTACGCTCTCGCACCAAGAAGACGACAACAAGCCGCCGAAGAATGCTTCGCCTCCAAGCTGTCAAAGAAGCTTTCGTCTCCACGAGCCGTCGAAGAATTCTTCGTCTCTAAGACGCCAAGCGAGTCTTCGTCTTCAAGCCGTCGAAGAGTCCTCCATTTCCAAACCGTCGAAGAATCCTTCGTCTCAAAGCCGCAGAGGTACTAAACACCCCCCCGAGGTCAGAAGTCGGCACCCCACCAGGTCAAGCGAAAGCTCACATCCTGAGAATGCACAAGGGGAAGCAAAGGCGCGACTCCCGTAGGAGAAGTCCTCAGCAACTCACCTCGGCGAAGCCAAAACCTTCGAAGCTTGAATCCTGAAAAGGCATGAGTGGAAGCGAAGGCGCCACCCCCATATAAGAGGTCCTAACAACTCATCTCGGCGAAGCCTAAACCTTCAAAGCTTGAATCCTGAAAAGGCACGAGTGGAAGTGAAAGCGCCACTCCCATAGGAGAGGTCCTCAGCAACTCACCTCGGCGAAGCCAAAACTTTCAAAGCTTGAATCCTGAAAAGGCACAAGTGGAAGCGAAGGCATCACTCCCATAGAAGAGGTCCTCAGCAACTCACCCCGGTGAAGCCAAGCTCTCGGAAGCTCGCATCCTGAGAAGGCACAAGGGGAAGCGAAGGCGCGACTCCCGTAGGAGAAGTCCTCAGCAACTCACCTCGGCGAAGCCAAAACCTTCGAAGCTTGAATCCTGAAAAGGCACGAGTGGAAGCGAAGGCGCGACTCCCGTAGGAGAAGTCCTCAGCAACTCACCTTGGCGAAGCCAAAACCTTCGAAGCTTGAATCCTGAAAAGGCACGAGTGGAAGCGAAGGCGCCACTCCCATAGGAGAGGTCCTCAGTAACTCACCCCGGTGAAACCAAGCTCTTGGAAGCTCGCATCCTGAGAAGGCACAAGGGGAAGCGAAGGCGCGACTCCCGTAGGAGAAGTCCTCAGTAACTCACCTCGGCGAAGCCAAAACCTTCGAAGCTTGAATCCTGAAAAGACACGAGTGGAAGCGAAGGCGCCACTCCCATAGGAGAGGTCCTCAGTAACTCACCTCGGCGAAGCCAAAACCTTCGAAGCTTGAATCCTGAAAAGGCACGAATGGAAGCGAAGGCGCCACTCCCATAGTAGAGGTCCTTAGCAACTCACCTCGGCGAAGCCAAAAACTTCGAAGCTTGAATCCTGAAAAGGCACGAGTGGAAGCGAAGGCGACACTCCCATAGGAGAGGTCCTCAGCAACTCACCCCGGCGAAGCCAAACTCTCGAAGCTCGGATCCTGAAAAGACACAAGCGGAAGCAAGTCAAGTCTAGTGGAAAAGCCGGGCAAAAAAAAAAAATTCAAGGGGCCCACGGCCCCTTCTTTTTTTTCATCCGGACCCGCACGAATGGCAGGGGTTGCAGCCCCCCTCCTTCTCCTATCCGATCAGGGAGCCCCGACCAAGCTGGAGCCTGCGCCGCACCCCCGGGGTTCGCACACCACCCGTGCCGGCCAACTACTCCAGCCTCGCGCCCACCGCTCCGCCCGTGTTGGAACTTGTGTTGCCTAAGCTATGCAACCGACCACCACTTGGGGCTTGCACTCGCCACCAGGCCGGAGCCACAGCCTTCGCCAACCCGCTCGAGGCACCCCTACGCCGCACGGTGTCCGCACACCACTCGCACCACCCGTGCTAGCCACCTGTCGCCGCTCGCCATTGCTATGTCACACTCGCGCCCACTTACGCCATCCACGTCGCGCCGCCTCCGTAGACCCGTGCCCGGCCGGGACCCCACTTGCGCTGGGCCCACAGCCGGCCACCACGCCGCTTCGTGGCACCCGCCGGTGAACCCACACCCGGCCTCGCAGATTGGCCTACTCCCACTACGGATCCCACTGCCGCTGCTGCCGTTCTCCGCACCCGACCCGCAAAAAAAAAAAAAAAAAAAGAAGAAGAAGAAGACGGGGACTTCACAGCACCACCGTGTGCAACAGGACCTCGCGGCTCCATCGCATACAGCAGCCTGCGAGCCCCCTTCTCTTTCTCCGCACGTCAAAAAAAAAAAATCGAACGGGGGCACAACCCCTTTGCGACCCCACAAAAGGAAAGAGGGGGGGACCCGCGGCCACTCTCCCCCAATTGGAAATCGACAACAAAGAAGGGGGAGGCCCGTAGCCCCCCCTCCTTCATCTCCTATACGACCGGGGGCACTCGAGTTGAGGCCACCATAGCCGTCCGACCGGCGTGCCTCTCCGACCCGGTCAGGGCCCGTGCCCGAGGCCACCGCAGCCGCCGCCCTGGCCTTCGCAGCCAACTGCCGCCGCCTACCCCCCGCTGCCCCGGCCTTCGTAGCCGACCGCCACCGCTGCGCCACAGCCCCGTGCCACGCGCCCTGCGCCCCAGCCTCCGCGCGCGCCGCTCCAACCACTGCCTCCGCTCGCGCCCGCCTGCGCAGCCGCACCCGGCGCTGCGCCCCGCGCCTGAGGCCACCGCAGCCGTCGCCCGCTCCCGCCTGCGCTGCTGCGACCGGCGCTGCGCCCCGCGCCCGAGGCCACTGCCTCCGCGAACCAAGGAACCAGAGGAACCAGAGAAGAAAGAAAAAAAAAGAAACAGAGGAAGAAGAAGAAAGAAAAGAAAGAAAAAGAAAAAGAAAAAGAAAAAGAGAAGAAAGAAAGAAAGAAAAAGAAAAAGGAAAGAAAAGAAGAAGAAGAAGAAGAAGAAAGAGGAAGAGAGAGGCGGCGAAGGCGACCCGCACCTCAGCCGCGCTCCTCCATCCTCCTCGCCTCGGTCCTCGTCGCAATGCCGCTTCGAGCCCGTCTTCGCAACAACCTTCAGATCGCGCGCCATCGTTGCCGCCGCCGACGAAAGAGGCAACACCGAGAAGACGGAGCAAGTCGCGTGCAACCCCAGGCAGCTCTCTTCCGACGGCGGTCTCCAGAAGCCGGCAGAACCTTTGCAAAGAAGCACAATGGCGGATGAAGGGGGTAGGGGTCCTTAAATAGACCCCCAACCCCGCCCACAAAAGGAATCAAGGACAAGCGCTCTACGATTCCTACGTGTCCAAACCCTACACGTTCTCACCGACGCACTCGTCCTTGAGGGGGCATTTGTAGACACACGAATTTCGTCTTACCCGGACCCGACTTACGTGTGCCAACGCGGATACAAACCCGACGCGCGCTTCGACTCGGACCTGACTTACGAGTGCCAACGTGGATGCAAACCCGACTTGCACGCACCAGTGCGGACCCGGACCCGACTCGCACCCAACAAAAGAGGAGCGGACCCCACACTTAAGGGGGGCCAACCCCTACTAGGGTCCGAACCCCATGGGGCCGGCCCCTACTTGGACCCGAACCCCATGGGGCCGGCCGGCCCTGCAAGGAAAAAGAAAAGAAAGGAAAGAAAAGAAAAGGAAAGAAAAGAAAAGGAAAGAGAAGAAAGAAAAGGAAATAAACACCGCCATGCGCGGGGGGAGGTTGCGTATGACGTCTGCGCACACGCAGATCTCCGTCGATCCCTCGATCCGACGGACAAGAAGAAAAGCCGGATCGCCATCGATTTCGTGTGCAAAATCCAGCCATAATTGCCCCGCCAGAAAAGGAAAACAAATAAATGTTATTCCCCTCATCAATGGATGAATAAATCCCGGGTAATTATGAGAGAGATATTAAAGGGATTTAAAATTAAAACTTCCCATATCTCTCTCCCCTCCCCTTTGCCTATAAATAGAGGAGGTGGGGGAAGGTTCAAGAGGTGGAAGACTGAAGACGAAGCGCGGGAGCTTTGCAGAAGAGGAGACGCTTCTTCATCGACCCAAGGCTTCACGAAGCACGGGCAAGCCTATCCCGTCGGGATCGGCTTAGTCCATTGAAAGCCCTCATCAACGTGAAAACCCTTGCACACAAAGATCAAGACTTCGACTCCGTGCACGAAGAAGAAAGCTCGGAGAAAAAGACCCTTCGACTCCGAAGACGCCAGAAGCAAAGGCCGGAGAAGAAGCTCGGAGCGGCACTACCCCGTCGGCTCCAACAAATCCTCGATTCCGATCAAGCTCCAAAGCCCGGAGGAGAGAAACGAAGCGTCATCAACCTGTCGCCTTCGACAAATGTCTGTGCCATCCACGAAGAAGAAAGCTTGGAGCAGACCGCCTGAAGCGTTGCTACCCCCGCCGTCTTCATCAACAAAAGCCGACGCTACAACTGTCGCACGGAGACCGTCGCTACCCCCACCGTCTTCATCAACAAAAGCCGATGCTACAACCGTCGCACGGAGATCGGTGCTACCCCCACTATCTTCGAAAGCATTCTTCGACCCCGATCACGCCAAGAAAGCCTGGAGAAGAAGAGAAGTCCAGCCGACACCCAAACCGTTGAAGCACCAGAGAAGTAGCCCACGTCGTTCGAAGAAGAAGACCGAGTTGACGCTGAAGCTAAAGCCAACGCAAGAAGCTAAAGCAAAGCCCCAGTAAAGCCCGCGCCAAAGCAACGTAAGTGCCAAAACCAAGCGATTACGCCGGCCATGAGCAAAAGCTCCGCACGTTCTAGCCGATACGACGCGAAGTCCGGAAGAACGAAAGCATCGCAAGTCTCTCCCGGCTACGTCCAAGCGCAAGCGCCGAAGCAAAGCAAAAGCCAGAGCCACGCCGGAGCCAAGCCAAAGCCAAAAAGCCAAGGCCAAAGCCGACGCCCAGAAGCACGATCGACACCGCGAACCAACGATCAAGGACGTCGAGGTCAAGCAAGGAGCGAGGAAGACACGAAGACCGAGGAACGAAGCCGGAAAACCCCCTAGTCGAGAAAGCGCGAAGCACGGAAGGGACAAAGCAACGGTGGACATTCCTTAGCCTCTCCAAAACCCTCACCCTGTAAAGACCCCTGTCCTGGGCAACCCCTTCAGAGCTCTCACACGAACACCACGTGGAGACGCGGATCAAAGGGATCCTCCAGAAGATCTTTCCCACAATCCCCTGATCAAAACTCACCGCAACCCGGACTCGCTACACCCGAGCCACCCGGGTCCCGGCCACACTTGTAATCTGGTTTTGCGCAATAAAGACGACCCGTACCTTTTCAGCGCATACAGATTTCTGGCACGCCCGGTGGGACCTCTTCTCCTTTCATCCGTACGGCTGAAGAAGCTGCTTGAAGTTTGCAATGACCGGAACAAACAACGATGCGTTTGCTCCAAGCCTCTCACCAATCGCTGAGTCTCCTCTACTCCGACACGGTGATCCAGTAAATCCGGAGGGTGATCCTCCCCCGATGGTACGCGTCTACACTCGGCGTACTCGGACTCTTGCGGACGTCTTTGTGCCAGAAGCTACTGCCGAAGATGCTCGCCAAAGCGCCGACGAGGCCCTAGTGCATGAAGAAACGAGCCTCGATCCTGGAGTCCATGTCCAGAAGTTTGGGGAGGACCAGCCCCGAGCCCGTTCGGGTTCTCCAGCGGACATTGCACCTCCTCTGCAGGGGGCAAACATCAATCATCAGCCAGAAGCAAGTCGGCGTAACTACGTCTCCGATGATGACGGCGAGGATGCGAACATGCAACACCGAGACATTCTCCGTCACCATCCTCCGTCCGCTCTTCAGCTCCAAGTCATGCAAATGAGCGAGCATATGGCGTAAATTACTCGGCTGATGGAGGAGAAGGATCGTCACATCAACACTCTGCTCCAAACGCTAAGCGCAAAGGACGTTGCAGCAGTCGGCCAACCCGTCGCTTCTCCAGTAGCCGCTCCAGTTCCGTCTTCAACTCTCGCTCCTGCAGAAGTTGTTCCGATGATTCAAGCAGTTACTCCAGCGCTATCCTCGGCTCCCGTCCCAGTGGAAGTCGTCTCCCCAGCGCCAGCCTGGGTAGCCACACAACCTCCGGCAACGGCAACGATGAATGCTCAGCAAGTCCAAGCGTTGATAGCCGACATGATGCGTTCCCACGGCAGTGGCCTTCCTCCGATCACGGCAGCATACTCGAAGCCCTACACTGCGAGGATCCAGCAGCTATGCTTCCCAGTCGGATTCCAGCCACCAAAGTTCTAGCACTTCGACGGAAAGGGAAATCCAAGACAGCACGTCGCCCACTTTATCGAGACCTGCAATAATGCTGGCACATATGGCGACGAGATGGTGAAGCAATTCGTTCGCACCCTCAAAGGCAACGCGTTTGACTGGTATGTTGATCTTCCTCCAGGGACCATCGACAGCTGGGATCAGATGGAGAGGGAGTTCCTCAATCGCTTCTACAGCACCAGGCGAACTGTCAGCATGACCGAGCTTACTGCAGTCAAGCAAAGGAAGGACGAGCCGATGATCGACTACATCGACAGATAGAGGAACCTCGCGCTGAATTCACGAGACCGCTTGTCTGAAGACTCGGCCATCGAGATGTGCACCCAAGGCATGCACTGGGGCCTGCTCTACATCCTCAAAGGTATCAAGCCTCGGTCTTTCGAAGAACTCGCGACTCGGGCTCACGACATGGAACTCAGCCTAGCAAGCCGCGGGGACTCGAAGAACAAAGCCTTCTTGAAGGTGGAGAAGAAGGACAAGCCACCGGCACCGAAACCGAAACAAGTCGATGTCGCTGACGTCGCTTCAACCTCCAAACCGCTCAAGATCGATGGCAAGCCGGATCAGAAGAAGGGAGTCGCCATACCACCGCCAAGACAAAGGATGACTCTCGAGGAGCTCGAAGCCAAGGAGTACCCCTTCCCAGACTAGGAAGTCTCCTCCACGTTCGACCAACTGCTGTAAGAGAAGATGATAGAGCTCCCTCCTTCGAAGAGGCCCGAGCAGATGCATCGCGTCGACGACCCTCTCTTCTGCAAATACCACCGGGTGGTAAGTCATCCCATTGAAAGATGCTTCGTCTTCAAGGAAAGAATCATGGCGCTCGCAAAGCAAGGGAAGATAGAGATCGACTCCGGAGAGGTTGCTACGGTCAACATGACGTCCATCACCTTCGGATTCTTCTCGCCGGTACTCGTTGCTGCTCGGCGAAGCATGCCCAAATTGCGCATCAACCGTCAAGCGCCAACCGCTAAGTCAATTTCTCAGCCAAAAGTCTCGAAGCGACGTCAACGTACTCCTGCGCTCACCGAGGAAGAAGCATCGCTGCCCTGGGGGCAACCATCGCTCACGCCAGCACCTCTTCCAAGCAACGCTGCATCCCAACGAGCGCTCCAAAGGAGATACGAGCAAGGAGATCCAGAAGTCGGTCTGCTGGGCCAGCCTTCGGGGAAGTTCGACTATTACGTCCTCTACTCAAGGCCTCCGTCCATTTCAATCGACGAAATCAAGTCCACCGACTGGGGATCGGAAGACGAGCCAGTGGAGCCTCAAGAAGAGCAAGTCTCTTCCAGTCAAGCTATGTCCCAAGGCGCTCTCCAGAAAAGATACGAGTAAGGAGATCCAGAAGTCGGTCTGTTGGGCCAGCCTTTGGGGAAGTTCGACTATTACGTCCTCTACTCAAGGCCTCCGTCCATTTCAATCAACGAAATCAAGCCCACCGACTGGGGATCGGAAGATGAGCCAGTGGAGCGTCAAGAAGAGCAAGTCCCTTCCAGTCAAGCTATGTCCCAAGGCGCTCTCCAGAAAAGATACGAGCAGGGAGATCCAGAAATCGGTCTGCTGGGCCAACCTTCGGGCAAGTTTGACTATTACGTCCTCTACTCAAGGCCTCCGTCCGTTTCAATCGACGAAATCAAGCCCACCGGCTGGGAATCGGAAGACGAGCCAATAGAGCCTCCAAAAGAACAAGTGCCTTCGAGGGAACCAGTTGCTACTGCCGACCATCATCCTAGCGGAGGGGAATCCACCGACGAAGAAGCAGGGGTCATGCTACCACGGCGACGAAAGCCATGGCAAGAAAAGAAGCTCAAGCAAGACCGTGTGACGAGGAGGTCCACCAAGCAGAAGACCTATAAGAAGAAAAGCAAGACTCCAGGAAGGAAGGTATTCAAAGTACCGCCAGCAAGTCGAGACGATCTCCTTCAGCAGAGCCTTCCAGAGCCGACAACCTTGCAAGAGTTCTTCCCGGATCACTTCCTCCCAGTTGACCAACACATCAGAGTGTCTTGTTGCATGATCGGAGTTCATAAGGCGTTGGAAGGAAAGAACGAAAGTAAAACTTCTGAAGAAGGCGACTCCATCGATGAGGGAGACGATTCCAACAAAGGGGGCACCGCCTCTCACGACGAAGCAATCCTGCACTTGCCGCTCGTAGAAGCTTTGTATCTCCCGAAAAAGGCTCGCTTGGCAATGGCTGCAGCTTTGGCCGACCCAGACAGCTACAAGAGGAAACGGAAGGATGACCAGAAGCGCAAAGCTGTGGCCTCGTGTAATGCGATGATAACCTTTTCGGATGAGGACTTACAACTCGGGACACGGTTGCATAACCGGCATGTCTACGTTTCGGGATACATCAAGGAGAAGCCGGTGAATCGAATCCTTTTGGATTGTGGCTCCGCCGTCAACATCATGCCTATCCAGACAATGTGGCAACTTGGCATCACCGACGACCAGCTTTCGCCCAGTCAATTGGTCATTCAAGGATTCAACCAGGGCGGACAATCCACGGTCCGAATCATCCGCCTGAAGCTGTCAATCGGCCCGCTAGATACAACGGTCCTCTTCCACATCATCGATTACCGGACGTCATATCGCCTCCTGTTAGGAAGACCATGGCTGCACGAGAACGACATCGTGGTATCCACCTGGCACCAGTGCCTCAAGTACTACGAAGAAGGCATGGAGAGGTGCATAGTTGCGGACGACAAGCCATTCAACGAGGCCGAGGCACACTTGGCCGACGCTAAGTTCTACCAAGCAACGGACCTAGTCGCGGAAGTTCTTCCAGCTAAAGCCCCTCGAGCCCAGAAGATTGAAGAAGTGAAGCAGGATAAGACTCCTCTTCCCGCAAATCTGATGCGACCTTTCGACAAACCAAGACTTGAGGTCCAAGAAGCACCGAAATTTAGACAAAGGATGCTCATCAGCACCCCCGTCATCTTCATCAACAAAAGCCGATGCTACAACCGTCGCACGGAGACCGTCGCTACCCCCGCCGTCTTCACCAACAAAAGCCGACGCTACAACCGTCGCACGGAGATCGGTGCTACCCCCACTATCTTCGAAAGCGTTCTTCGACTCCGATCACGCCAAGAAAGCCCGGAGAAGAAGAGAAGTCCAGCCGACCCACAAACCGTCAAAGCACCGGAGAAGTAGCCCACGTCGTTCGAAGAAGAAGACCGAGTTGATGTTGAAGCTAAAGCCAACGCAAGAAGCCAAAGCAAAGCCCCAGTAAAAGCCCGCGCCAAAGCAACGCAAGTGCCAAAGCCAAGCGACTACGCCGGCCACGAGCAAAAGCACCGCGTGTTCTAGCCGATACGACGTGAAGTCCGAAAGAACGAAAGCATCGCAAGTCTCTCCCGGCTACGTCCAAGCGCAAGCGCCGAAGCAAAGCAAAAGCCAGAGCCACGCCGGAGCCAAGCTAAAGCCAAAAAGCCGAAGCCAAAACCGACGCCAAAAGCACGATCGACGCCGCGAACTGACGATCAAGGACGCCGAGGTCAAGCAAGGAGCGAGAAAGACACGAAGACCGAGGAACGAAGCTGGAAAACCCCCTAGCCGAGAAAAGCGCGAAGCACGAAAGGGACAAAGCAACGGTGGACATTCCTTAGCCTCTCCAAAACCCTCACCCTGTAAAGACCCCTGTCCTGGGCAACCCCTTCAGAGCTCTCGCACGAACACCACGTGGAGACGCGGATCAAAGGGATCCTCCAGAAGATCTTTCCCACAATCCCCTGATCAAAACTCGTCGCAACCCGGACTCGCTACACCCGAGCCACCCGGGTCCCGGCCACACTTGTAATCTGATTTTGCGCAATAAAGACAACCCGTACCTTTTTCGCGCATACATGCATGAAGACGTAGGCTTCGGTTGAACTCCGATAGCATACTCTTGTCTATTTTCTCTATGCCAACTCCCTTCTCTTCATTGAAGATGAAGTCAACAAATTAGTATCGAATCGATTAATTATAGGGTGGAGTATTTAGAAGGCATGAACATCCTCCTCCCCATAAGAAATATCAATTTGATGAGAAATTATTTTTTATTTATTTATTTATAGATTGATAGAATTTCTATATAAACCCAATGCAATAAGTGAGTTGTACGTGTACTTATTGCTAGTTGTTACTTTTGTCAGAGATCTATCAATCAGTCCCTAGATTTCCTCTTGAAGAACTTCAAAAAGAATTTTTTCTTTCTATTAAAATAGCTGTAATTAGAAAAAGAAATCTCAGATAAAAAAAAAAAAATCAATGCCGTCCAACTCAGCATAGCCCCAATCATTCCGCGCGTTTCACGTTTCCCTGACCGCGAGATGCTCGTAGTCCTAACTCAAAACTCAAAAAACCATACCGCGGTTACTAGTACTACGAGGCTCGCACTGACATCAGTCGGAACGCATGCTAACCGCCAACAAACAACTGTCCCCATTGCACTGCCTTGAACCGACGCCGAGTTATGGTTTTTGAACAAACCGAGCGACAACCCGGCCGGACAACTCCGCGTGAGGTGCAGCGGTGGCATCTCCTGATTGGCGGGACTATAGGCCATGGATTAACTATAGGAGATGCCACGTGCGCTCAAGGGTGTAGCCGAAATTTTTTTTGGACCGAACTGGAACTAAACTATTTTTTTTTACAATAAATTTTTTATTTTATAAAAATATACTAAGTAAAATTTTTTAAGCATACATCGACGGTACTATAAATTATATTAATACAAAAAAAATTAATTACACTTTGTTCTTAGTTTTAAGTCAAAACATTTAACTCCCCTCTAGTTAAAAAACTATATTTTGCCCCCAGAGTTTTAACTCAAAAACATTTAACCCCTGTAGTTAAAAAATTACATTTTACCCCCCATTGAAGTCAAATAAAAATTACAAAATAAGATATATTAAGTAATTGACAAAAAAAGTATTGTGCTAACTTTTCACACTTTAGAGAGCGTTTCGGAACAAAGTAAACTTTAGTGGGGTTAAGTATTTTTTTTTTTTTTTTGAGAACCCCTCCTCATGGAGGGAGGGTTTGGCGGACCCCAATCAGAAGTCATTACTAATCAGGGTGGGGTTAAGTATTTTTGGTGGTGATTCACGTTTTATGAGGACTTAGAGGCGATAACGATTTACGTACGTGTCGAAAGGGGCCAAAGGTCTTGCTGGGTTGAGACGGACTGAGACATGTACTTAATAATATGAGTTATTTTTTTCAAAACTCGGCCGGGTTATAGCCCGGCCGAGCCAACTATTAGATCCGTCCATGCGTGCGTGGGCGTTGGCTACCGGTATTGATGGCAGAGGCTGACGTGACAGTGGGTGGTGGCTGACGATGGATGGTGGTGTCCGGTGGACGACGGTGGGTTGCCGGTGATAGACTGTGGCGACGGAGCAATGGACAGTGGCTAGCGAAGGTGATTGCCGGCAGCCCGTGGTGGGCGGCGGCGGTGGTAGTCCCGTCAATATGGAGATACCAGCGCTCCATTCGGCAGGGTTGTCTCTCAGGTTGTCCATTCACGAGTCATGAATGCCCCTCGATCTACTACGAGATATCCCTAACGGCACCCGACATATCGCCTGAAAATATCGCGCTAAATTGCGCAAGGAATATCTGTGCCTCCATCTTTTCGTCAACTCCCACCCCGCCCCCCGCCTTCGAATCCCCAAATCTCCCCCGTCTGGAAAGCAATTATAAAATCCCAGCCCCCACAGCTCGATTAGAACTGCTGACCCCATCAGCTGATCAGCTCGGACCGAGAGAGAAAGGAAGGGCTGAGCTCCGCGCGCTCACGGGAAGCGATGGGCGGCGATCCGGCGGCTCCCAATCTCCTGCATGCAGCGCTCCTCCTCTCCCTCCTCGCTCTGAAGTCGTCCCCAACGCTGGGATCATCAGCGCCTCCCGCCACCCTCGACCACTCCGAAGGTTCAGATCGATCATTCGTTAAGTTTCAGCTACATTTCTTTGGATCGAGCCGGAGGCGAGATCGATGAACTTCTTCTTCTTCTTGATTGTGATGGCAGTGGAGACCCTTGGGCTGATCGCGAGGAAGCTGGGGAAGGCGAATTGGGATTTCAACGCGGATCCGTGCAGCGGGGAGGGGAATTGGAACGCCTCGGATGCAGCCACGGGTTCGGCGAGCGCGATCGGCTGCGATTGCTCCTTCGGGAACAACACCAAGTGCCACGTTACATGCATGTAATTCCTCATCGAGCGGTAGATAATTGTTTCGATCTTCGATACTGAACCACTTCGAGCTTGATCGCTGGGTTCGGTGATGCAGGTGGCTGAAGGGCGAGAACCTTTCGGGTGTGCTCCCCCTAGAGTTCGGTCGCCTTCGCCACCTCCAGCAACTGTAAGTAGCAAGATTTTTTTTTTAAAAAAAAAATCTTGGTGAATCATCAGCCCTCCATTTCTCTATTTAAAATGCTCTCTCTCTCTCTCTCTCTCTCTCTCTCTCTCTCTCTCAGCGATTTGAGCCGGAATTTCATCAACGGCAGCGTTCCTCCCAGCTGGAGCAGCATGAAGCTGCAAGGCCTGTAAGTTAATTTGTTCGGGATTGTTGGGTTTTTTTGTAAATAACCACCATACTGTGATGCAATCCTGCAATTGTAGTGAGCCGCCTCCGTTATCATATGATTCCTTAACCATTTTCTTTGCAGATAATCTGCTATCTTTTCAAGTTTAAAAAGGCATCGTCGCAAAGGGTTAACTGTAGATGAGGCTTTTTTCACTATTTCGAAAGGGTGGGGCTGTATTCAGCCCAAATTATATTAGGCAGCGATGTTGGATGTGTCCCCGTTTCATACCAGTGTTGTCAAAACCGGACCAGAAGACGAACCGAAACGGCATCCGGTTCAATCTAAATCGGTTTAAACCAGTGGTTCAATCATTTGAACCGCATAAAAATATATTTTTTTAAATAGATATTTAATAAATTCTTCAATGGCAAGGTTTGATTGTGGGTTAACATACAAACCAATTTATTCAAGAGAAATGTTATTCAGTCCGAAGGTTTGTCCCGATTTTGCCGGTCTGATTGACGTGGCATCTGGTTCCGGTCTAAACCGATTGAATCATCCGGTCTGGTTTTCAAAACACTGTTCCATACTTGTTTATTATTATTATTATTTTTTCTGATGGTAGCTCGTCAACCTGTCACCAGTTATGTGCAAGCAAATGTCTTGATTTGCCGCTGGCAAACCACAGCCGCCGTGTCCTCCTTCTCTTCTTCAACCTTCTTCGATGAAGAAGAAGGTGAAGAAAAAAGAGGAGGGAGGAGGAGGAGATGGCGACGATAAATTGGATGGACGGGGATGGTCAGTGATAGGTGGCAGACGACTGTGTGCCCATAACCGGGGCCACCAATGGAGAAAAATATGTTGCCTTTAAACAGGGACTGCCGAATGTATTTCGTGGACTGCATGTAGCCCCACCCGTTTCGAAAAAAAGAAAAGTTCTGTAATTTAAAAATGATACAGTGATAATGGGTATATTTTAAGCCAACACTATTTGCACGTGAATGAAGCTACGGTAGTAAGTAACAATTATTTTTTTATTTATTTAATGCAGGTCCCTACTGGGGAACCGCTTATCAGGGCCGTTCCCCGAAGTACTCACCAAGATCACCACCCTAACCAATCTGTACGGCCACGCAAAGCTTTGTTACCCTTTGTACCCTTCTTCTCTCTGTAGGGTTTTTTTTCAAAATATTATTAAAAAATAAAAATATTTAACCAAATATTGATTGACCCAAATTATTTACCATTCTACCGCTCTTACCGCCATGTGGAGGTCACATCATAAAGCGCACTGTTTTTCTTTCTAGTCAAGGTAGAACTCGGTTTTTGGATTATCGGGTTTAAACCCGATATTAAGGATACCGGCTTTAACCGGAGCCCCCCTATATAATGTTTTCACATTTAGTCATTTTCTTGTTGAATTTTGGATAAACTCAGTATCCATAATATCGGGTTTAAATCCAATAAAGTAAAAATCGGGTTCTACCTTGACTTAAAAAAAAAAAAAAATTATGGTGCGCTTTACGGTGCTGACATACCACGTGGTGGTCAGAGCGCTAAAATAGTAAATAGTTTTGGTCAACCACTATTTAGTTAAATATTTTACTTTTTAATAATATTTTTTTAAAAAACCCCTCTATTTAGGTTTTTTTTTTTGGAAGGCATTTTAGGATTTATATATTTTAAATCATAAATTTGGTTGGCTGGACTGTGGTGAAACATTGTGCCGCAGGAGCATCGAAGGGAATCGCTTCTCCGGGCCCATACCGCCCGAGATAGGGAGCCTCGTCAACTTGGAGAAACTGTGAGCCTTTTTACCTTTTTACCCCTCTCTTTTAACCTTTCTTCTCTAATTTTCCCTCCACAACTGTTTTTTTTTTAAATTCAGTGTTTTATCGGCCAACAAGTTCAATGGCGAGTTACCCTCGGCCATCGCCAAGCTGACCAACCTGACTGATCTGTGAGTATTTTACCATTCTCTGCATCGTCTGAATACTGGAGAGACTCTGGTTAGTGCTGTAAATTTCTTTATTTATTGGAATTTTGCTCGAGCAGAAGGATCTCCAGTAACAATTTCTCCGGCAAGATCCCCGATTTCATAAAGAGCCTGACGCAGCTGCAAAAACTGTAAGTGAATTCATTTCCCTCTCGACCCACTAACAAAAGCCTATTTAATCAAGGGGAAGTTTGACATAAGTCCTTCTTGAGAGATGACTTTTAGTTGCAGGACACATTAATTTCAAAATATAGCTCAAGTCCCTCGCGACGAATATATTCTCTTTCTAAAGACAAATATATACTCTTCCTGGAGACGAATGTATACTTATAGGGACCTTAGCTAATATAGCAAATTATGGTGTCCTGCGGCTAATATTGCAAAATAGTTAAGGACCTATACCTAATTTGCCGTTTAATTAATGATAAATTACACTTTACCCCCCTGAAGTTTAGTACAATTTCACTTAATCCCCTATAGTTAAGGAACTACATTTTGCCCCCTTTAATTCAGGTTTTGTTTGGATAGAAATTACCAGAAGAGGAAATTTAGTAGCTCACAAAAGGGGGTATTGTGGTAACATTTAAAATTATAGGGACCGATTTGGAACCTAAAAAAGTTCAGGAGGGTTAAGTGATTTTGGGCTAAATTTCAGGGGGATTTGGATCAGCGAATTGGAATTACTGTAATGTGAATTTTTATGTTTTTGGCGCAGACACATTCAGGGATGCTCTCTGGAAGGGCCCATTCCCAACATATCTGCTCTAACAAGCCTATCTGATCTGTATGTAATTTGCAACACAACTTTTCAGATTCCCTTTTTTTTTTTTGTCAATTTAGATTGAATAGGTGTATATAATTTTTGGATTTTGTTGATTATTAGGAGGATTAGTGATCTTAAAGGAAATCGGTCACAATTCCCACTGTTGAATGGAATGAATTCCTTGAAGATATTGTGAGTTGCACTACTTCATAATTCCTACCGGTAGATTTATACATGGGCTAAGTTTGATTGTGTATTGCTTGTAGGATTTTGAGGAACTGCTCCATTAATGAAAATATCCCCCCATATATTGGAGATATGACTACAATAAAGACTTTGTGAGTTATTCCTTTCTTAAGCTTTTCATTGTGATGCTTGGCTTGATACGGGGCTTGTTGGGCGCAAGTGCCAGGTAGGTGAGTTGGTAAAGTCTCCGGGGGAGGGGGAGAACGATTTTGTTCCAACCTCCTTAAAGAGGTTGGAGCATCCCGCTCTCTCTCATTGGTCCATCTCGAGGGCTTTTGGTCATTTCACCATGATAAACAATATGAAATGACAAGCATACCCTTGGAATGGACCAATGAGAGAGAACGGGATGCTCCAACCTCTCTAAGGAGGTTGGAACAAAACCATACTCGGGGGAGGGGGGAGGGGATTCTCAATTAATAACTTGTAGGGTAGGGTCCACACCTTAACCCTCCCTCAGATGAGATGCTGAAGGGGTTCTCAAAAAGAAAAAAAAAAACCATGGCTTTGGCCAACCGCAACCCTCATTAACTTGTGAGTTATTCATTTCTTAAGCTTTCCTTTGAGAAACTTGAGATATGTAGCCACCCTTGTTAACATATTTCCATCCATGCCAATTAGGGTTGCAAACTAGCAGAGCCGAGCTTTGGTATGTTTGAGCTTGGCTTATTTACTAAATGAGCCTAGGCTTCAGACTTGAGCTTGACTTGCTTAATAATCGAGCCGGGTTGAGCCGAGCCTAGCTTTGGTCTGCTTGAGCTTGGCTTGTTTATTAAACGAACCTAAACTTCAGGCTAGGCTTCGCTCAATTAGTGATTGAATAAACTCGAACGGTCCCTTATTGAGCTTGATCCCGAAGTCTAGAATCATTCAAAAGCGTAGTCTATATATGTTAGGTGACTTAGGTCTATTCGGGTCTTTTATGAGCCTATTCATGAGCTTGCTCACCAGGCCTAAACAAGCATGTTCGAGAGCCCAACCGAGCCAAGCTTTGGTCTGCTTGAGCAGTTTAGCCTGGCTTGTTATTAAATGAGTCTAAACTCTAGGCTTGTGCTTGGCTCAATTAGTAATCGAATGAACTTGAATGAGCTTTTATTGAGCTTGTTTGCAAGTTCCTCACGAACAACGTGGTTCGTTTGTAGCCCTAATGCTATTATTGTCTTGCTTCCTTTCCTATTTCCTTTTCTCCACATGGTACAAGGGACGCTAAGTACTCCAAATTCTAACCCCCATCGATCAACAATCCCAAGGCCCTGCCCTTGGCATTTAAAGACAAAGCCCGAGACGTCGGCACCGTTTCGGCCTGAGGCGACCTTCGCCTCGGCATTCGAAGACAAAGTCCGAGGCAGCCTTCGTCGCCTCCGATACCTCGGTACCTGATGAAGCCCGAGACGTCGACATCGTCTTGGCTCAAGGTGACAACCTTGGCATTCAAATGCAGAGTCCGAGGCGCTCCGCATGGCCTTGGCGTTCGTAGACAAAGTCCAAGGCTGGCTTCGCCGTCTCGACACCTGCCAAATCCCGAGACGTAGGTACCGTCTCGGCCCGAGGCAACCTCCGCCTTGGCATTTGAAGACAAAGTCCGAGGCAGGCTTCGTCGCCTCGGCACCTGACGAAGCCCAAGACGTCAACACCGTCTCGGCTATAGGCGACCTCCGTCTCGACATTAAAGACAAAGTCCGAGGCTGGCTTCGCCGTCTCAACACCTGCCGAAGCCCGAAACGTCGGCACCGTCTTGGCTCGAGGCGACCTCCGCTTCGGCATTAAAGACAAAGTCCGAAGCAAGCTTTGCCGCCTCGACACCTGACGAAGCCCGAGACGTTGGCACTGTCTTGGCCCGAGGCGACCTTCATCTCGGCATTTGAAGACAAAGTCTGAAGCAGGCTTCGCCGTCTCGGCCCGAGGTAACCTCCGCCTCGGTATTTGAAGACAAAGTCCGAGACAGGCTTCGCCGTCTCGACACCTGACGAAGCCCGAGATGTCAGCACCGTCTCGGCTCGAGGCGACCTCCGCCTCGGCATCAAAGACAAAGTCTAAGGTTGGCTTCGCCGTCTCGACACCTGCCGAAGCTCGAGACGTCGGCACAGTCTCGGCCCGAGGCAACCTCCGCCTCGGCATTTGAAGACAACGTCCAAGGCAGGCTTCGCCGCCTCAATACCTGATGAAGCTCGAGACGTCAGCACCGTCTCAGGCCGAGGCGACCTTCACCTTGGCATTCAAAGACAAAGTCCGAAGCAGGCTTTGCCGCCTCGGCACCTGACGAAGCCCGAGAAGTCAGCACCGTCTCGGCCTGAGACGACCTCCGCCTCGGCATTAAAGACAGTCCGAAGCAGGCTTCACCGCCTTAGCACCTGACGAAGCCTGAGACGTTGGCACCGTCTTGACCCGAGGCGACCTTCACCTCGGCATTCGAAGACAAAGTCCGAAGTAGGCTTCGCGGCCTCGGCACCTGACGAAGCCCGAGACGTCAGCACCGTTTCAGCCCGATGTGACCTCCGCCTCGGCATTAAAGACAAAGTCCGAAGCAAGCTTTGTCGTCTCGGCACCTGACGAAGTTCGAGACGTTGGCACCGTCTTGGTCCGATGCGACCTTCACCTCGGCATTCGAAGACAAAGTCCGAAGTAGGCTTCGCCGCCTTGGCACCTGACGAATCCTGAGACGTCAGCACCGTCTCGGCCCGAGGCGACCTCCGCCTCGGCATTAAAGACAAAGTCCGAAGCAAGCTTTGCCGCCTCGGCACTTGAGGAAGCCCTAGACGTTGGCATCGTCTTGGCCCGAGGCGACCTTCACCTCGGCATTCGAAGACAAAGTCCGAAGCCGGCTTCGTCGCCTCGGCACTTGACGAAGCTCGAGACGTCAGCACCGTCTCGGCCTGAGACGACCTCCGCCTCATATTCGAAGACAAAGTCCGAGGCCGCCATCGCCGCCTCGACGCTAGACAAAATCTGAGGCCGCTATAGCCGCCTTGGCGCTTGTCAAAGCCCGAGGCTGCTGTCGCCGCCTTAGCGCTCGACAAAGTACGGAGTGATAGACACGACGGCCGACAGCGGACAACTCGGTGACGGGTACGATGCCTGATGCCGGACAACGCGCCGGCAGACGCAACACCTGTCGCCGGACAACACGTCGGCAAACTCGCTGTTCGTGAGCGTTCGATGAGAACTCGTTCGGTTACTAGTCAAGACAAGCTCAAACAAGCCAAAAGCTCGGCTCGACTCAGCTCAAGTCGGCTTGGTTCGGCTCGACTCAGCTCAACTAGGCTTAGTTTGGCTCGCCAACCCCCTCTGGTCTCAATTGCGCCGCCCCCCTTCTGTCGGGTTCAAAAAAAAAACAACAAAAAGCAACAACGAGACCTCCCTTGCAAGACCCCCACTCTTACAAGCCCCCCCCACCCCCCCTCAACACATACACCAAAAAAGACCCCCCCTCCCCCCCTGCGATTTTAGCCCAAAAACCCCTGCCGCCCAAAACCTTTGACCAAACCCCCCTCCGGATGTTATTTTTGACTAAACCCCCTGCCCTTGTTTTTTTGCACAAAACACCATATTCTCCGGACTTTTTGCACAAAGTCCCCCGCCCCCTAGCTTTATACACAAAGTCCCCCTGGCTTTTTGCACAAACCCCCTATTCTCCGGACTTTTTGCACAAAGTCCCCCGCCCCCTAGCTTTATACACAAAGCCCCCCTAGCTTTTTGCACAAAACCCCATATTCCTCAAACTTTTTGCACAAAGTCCCACGCCCCCTAACTTTATACACAAAGCCCCCTGGCTTTATGCAAAAAGGCCCCCACCCCCTGGCTTTTTGGCAAAAAACTTCTAAATCTTTTACCCGAATCCCCCTAGGTTTTTTGACCTGTAATGCCCTGCGCGTGCCTATGTTTGCGATCCTAGTCAGTTAGGTTACCACCTACCTAACTGGGAGGGGGTAACACACACAGTCGGTCCCGCGCAACGGGTCGGTAGGTGCACAACGGTCGGCCCCGGACAGGGGGTTGACAGACAAACAGCAGTCGGCCTCGGACAGGGGTCAGCAGACATACGACAGTCGACCCCGGACAGATAGACGATGGTCGGTCCCGCGCAACGGATCGACAGACGCACACACAGCCGGCCCCTGACAGGGGGTTGGCGGGCCCAACGGTCGGCCCCATGTAGCGGGTCGACAGACAGACGATGACTGACCCCGGACAGAGGGTCGGCAGACGAGCGATCGGCTTTGCACCAGAAAATCCTAGCCAGCTAGGTTAGCACCTACCTAGCTAGGAGGGGGTAACTGTGGGTGCAAACTGCAAAATCTAGCTAACGCTCTGCAGTGGGACCCACAGCCCTGCCTAGGGCCCACAAATACGACGGTGGGACACACAGCCTCGCCTGGGCCCCACAAGCATGACGGTGGGACTTGCAGTGCCTGGGGCCCTCAAGCACGATGGTGGGACCCCCAGTCCCGTTTGGGACCCACGAGTACTACGGTAGAACCCGCAGCTATGCCTGGGCCCACCTGAGTATCTAGGGTTTGATAAATTCCCCCGGGTATTTACCAAACCCCGGATATTTTTCGAATATTTCCCAGATAAACCAAACCCTTATAAATAGCCAACCCTATGAAATAACCCAGATCCCAAAATCCAAACCATAATCTTACTTTCTGTTTTCTAGAGCTTCCTGAGCTTTTTGGTTTTCAGATTCCCTCTCCACCCTCTGTCATCTTGTAAGAAGCACTCCTCGGCCTGGCGAGAGTAGATCTACTTCTTTCAGAGATAGTGGATTCAAAGGTTGCGTCTTACCGCACAGAGACGTAGGTTTCGGCCGAACTTCGTCACCACATCTAGTGTCAACTCTCTCTCTATTCTACAGTGCTTGTGTGACAGCCTAGCAAGTTACAGCTCAGCGCTTCGAAGCATGCCACATCCCGAAGGGTAAAACCTTCAATCGACTGTTGGAGGAGGGTCACGTACGACGGCCGAAAACCTCCCCCATAGGCCTTCTGACTATCGCCACACGCCGGCGACCTCGAGGAGGTTGGGCACAGTAAAAAATGTTTTTCCATTCCAGTCTGTCTACGATCAAATCTCCCTTCCTGGCGAGCAATCTTCAACTCCTCGCGATCTGTGATCCTAACTTCTGTGCGCATCTCTGATCTCCGTGTGTTTCTCTACCTCGATCTGTGCGATCGGCTGATATGCAATCACCCGTGTGACCGTTGCTACCTCTCGATTTGCTCGTGTTCCTCGTGCGATCGGGATCATGTAATAGCCCGCCATCTTCACGATTACATATGTTCCTCTGCTCGCGATAATGATCATGATTTGCTTGTAACATCTGATATTTCTAGATCTGATTGCCCATCGCCCTCTCTTTGTGATCGAGGTGATTTGCGATCAGCACCTCTCTTTTTTCTCGCGATCGGCAGGATCGGGACTCGCGCGATCTGCCCTCTTCTTAGAATCCTCTCTCAACCTCAGAGGACCTCATGGTGACCCTCCAGACCGGATTCCTCCAACCCGATGCTGAGTCGATCGCTCCATCCTGACGACCCTTCAAACCCTCCTCCTTCGGCGTGACGGCCTCCAGGATCCAAAGTAGTCCCACCATCTCCTTTTCTTCTGTTACCACAACCCTAGGAGAGAGAGAGGCGGCAATAGCCACAATATATAGTCACATAAATGTGTAGGGAATGGGTCTTGTACACCTAACTCATATGTATAGCCTACAATATACATTAACACCCCCCCTCAAACTCATGGTGGATCAAACACTGAGAGTTTGCTAATGAGAAACTGAAAACGAAGAGAGGGATGTGACTTTGTGAAAAATCAGCAATCTGCTCTACGAAAGACACATAGGGCAGAGAGGTGGTGCCAGTCTCGTACTGCTCTCTGGAGAAGTAACAATCGAGCTCAATGTGTTTTTTTCGCTTATGAAAAACTGGATTGCTGACAATCTGAATAGCACTCTTGTTGTCACAATGAAGAGCTGTAGGGCCAGAAATAGCGACACCAAGATCTCGGAGAAGACGTCGTAGATGAACAATCTCCTTAGTAGTAGTGGCCATGGCACGAAACTCGGCCTCAGTGCTGGAGAGAGAGACAACCTTCTGCTTCTTACTCTTCCAAGAGATTAGAGAGTCACCCAAAAATAGGCAATATCCAATAGTAGAGCGACGAGTGGTCGGATCACCGGCCTAGTCGGCATCAGAATATGCACGAACCATAGAGGAGGTCGAGGAGAAAAGAAGCGACATGATAATAGTACCTTGAAGATACAGGACCCGTAGGAGGGCAGCATAATGAGTCGAGTGAGGTGCATCCACAAACTGGCTAAGAATACTGATTGCATGTGCATTGTGCAATATCCGGCCTGGTGATGCAAAGATAGACAAGCTGACCAACTATCTCCCGATACTTGGTGGGATCAGAGAGAGGCTCACTATTAGCAAGACGGAGCTTCATATGAAGCTTAAGAGGAGTGTCAACTGTACGACAGTCAGAAAGAGCAGCACGATCCAAGATGTCAGCCGTGTACTTCTGCTGAGAAAGCAGAATCCCTCGAGCACCTTTAGCAACCTCCAGTCCAAGAAAGTAGTGTAGGGGACCAAGATCCTTCATCTGAAACTGACTCTGAAGATGCTGTTGAAGAGATGCTATGACACCAGAATCGTCACCAGTAAGGATCATGTCATCAATATAGAGAAGGATGATGGCCCGACCTTGAGGGGAAGTCCGCACAAACATAGAGTGATCCTGAAAGCTCTCCATAAAGCCGATCTCAGTAACTACACGACGAAAACGCTCAAACCAGGCACGAGGAGCCTGTTTGAGGCCATAAATAGCTCGACGGAGACGACAGACATGCTGAGAGGGCGTGTTGAGACTAGGAGGAGGCTGCATATAAACAACCTCGGAGAGACCACCATTAAGAAATGCATTCTTTACATCCATCTGAAGCAGGGACCAACCTCTAGCAGCAGCAACAACAGGGAGGGTCCGAATGGTGGTCATCTGAGCCACCGGAGCAAAAGTCTCGTCATAATCAATCCCGTACTCCTGAGTAAAGCCTCTAGCAACAAGGCGGGCCTTATACCGATCAATGGAGCCATCAGGACGACGCTTGATTTACTTGTAGCTAATGGGCTCAACACCATCAGGCAGAGGGACAACCTCCCACATCTGAGTCTGCTCAAAGGCCTGAAACTCCTCAACCATAGACTGCTGCAACACAGGGTACTGCAGTGCCTCTCTGTAGGACCTGAGCTCTCTGTCAGTGTGAAGGGAGATAAGGTAAGCAGTAAACGAGGGTGAATAGGAAGTGACTGCAACAAAACCACGGTCAAGAGAGTAGCCAAAGTGGTCAGGATGACGACGCTCGCACTGGGGATAGCGAGGAGGAGTGCTGGGATCCACATCCAGTAGAGAAAGGCTGCTCGAGGTAGATGGCATACCCGAGGAGTCACTGTCAGACGAAGATGAAACCATAGTTACCAAATCGGGCGTTTTTTGAAAAAAACGTGTATAAAACACGTATCGATCCGAAGTCGTAGCAAACAGTAAAAAAATTTGTTTTTTTGGGAAAAAACGTCCGTACACGTTTTATACTCATTTAAAACGGGGAAAACACGTATAAAACGCATCGGGTTTGGTCCGGGTTTAAATTGGGTTCGGGTTTTATTTTGTTTGTGCTTAATAAACGCATATGCTATATGTTTTAAACTTTGGATTACTTAATGTTGGAAAATGACATATATACATACTTGGTATAATTTTTAAGATTTTGTTTGTTTTTTCTGATGTTTTCTCGTTTTTTCCGTTTTCATCGTATCTTTCCGATTTTTTCCCTTGCCGTTTTTTTTCCGTTTTCCGACTTGGTAACTATGGATGAAACAGATAATGGGGCAGGCTGACGACGACGAGAATACACCTGAGGAAATGGTGAAATAGGTGAAGGGGACAATGGACCCAGGGGAGTGGAAGGAGACACGGGAGAAACATTAGCTGAGACGGAAGGAGAAAGAGGAGGGGCTACTACTGTAATAGGAGGTAAGGGCTCGAGAGCAGGAGCAGGAGGAGAAACAGTAGCAGGAGGAAAGGGTGTTGGAAAAGGAGCTTGTAGAGACACGAAGGAAGGAGCGGTAGGAATCTCAAGAAAGGTGAGATCTTGAGACGTAGCAAAGTAATAGGGAACCTCGACAAAGGAAACATGCCGAGAGATGCGAAGACGACGAGCCAAAGGACTCATAGCAACGATACCCTTTGTGCTCAGAACTGAGCCCCAAAAGCACACACTTAGTGGATCTAGCCAAAAGCTTGGTGTGCTCGTAGGAAGGAAGAAGGACAAAGCACGTGCACCTGAAAGTACGCAGCATGCTGTAGTCATGAGGGGTGCAATAGAGACGCTCATGAGGAGAAACACCCGAGAGGATTGATGAATGGGTGATGTTAGTAAGGTTGACAGAGGTCAAAATGGCTTCTGCCCAAAAGGTGCGAGGAACGAACGAGGAGAGAAACTGGGCAAGAGGTGTCTCAAGGATGTGACAATGTTTCCGCTCAGCAACCTCGTTCTGCTCATGGGTGTGTGGACAAGATTATTGGAAGAGAGTCCTATGGGATTGAAGAATAGAGCGCATAGTAGAGGATAGGTACTCACGGGCGCAATCAGACCGGAAGGTTTTGATACGAGCATGGAACTAAGTATGAATCATAGCAGTGAAGGTTTGATAGACCTCAGCAATGTCAGATCGTTGACGAAGAAGATAAACCCATGTGAAACGAGAATAGTCATCAATAAAACTAACATAATAAAAATAATAATTCATAAAAGAGAAAGGTGCAGGACCCCAAATATCGGAGTGCACTAGATCAAAAGGACTACACGACCTGGACAAACTAGAAGAAAAGGGGCTAGCTGAATGCTTAGCCAACTGACATCCCGTACAAAAAGAAAGAGTAGAAAAGAAACCTCGGCATAAAGCTCCGGACTGGAAAAGACTTTTAAGCTGAGATTTAGACACATGACCTAATCTCCTGTGCCATAGGTCGGCATCAGAAGAGACAACACCACAGAAGACCGAAGAAGAGACATCAGGTAGATGAAGATACTTCAGGTGGTATAGTCCGCCAGCCCTACAAGTAGTACCAATCCTCTGTCTTGAGCGTGGATCTTGCATAACACAAGAAGAGGAAGAAAAAGTGACTATCAGGCTGGGTCACACAGGCTACTAATAGAAATGAAATTCATGCAAAGCTGAGATGCGTGCAAGACAAAAGGTAAAAAGAGAAGGCCAATAGGGTCAGAGATGATAGTGATGGACACAGTTTGCGAGATGGCTAAAAGGGAGCCATTTGCAGTGTGGATCGGAGGAATGCGTGAGACAGGTGAGCATGCGGTAAAGATGGAGTGGTCCGGGGTCATGTGGTGAGAGGCCTCAGAGTCCATAATCCAGGGTGCAGAGGTACCCGAGGTGGCAGAGAAAGGTGAGGGTCAGGAAGAGCAGGGGCAGGCTGCAGAAAGAGCTGCTCAAGGCGCATCTCGAGGCACTGAAGACGATCCGTCGTAGTAGCATCAGCAGTAGGGGCACCAGCGACTGCAGCAGTAGGTCAACCATGGGTAGGTGGTCCGGCACGCTTCTCAGGATGAAACTGCTAACAGGAGTCGACCGTGTGTCTGGACTTGCCCCAGTGGGTGCACCACTGAGTGTCAAGCGGGCCACCGGACGTACCAGAGGAACGGGAAGGATCTCGAGAGAGTGGAGTAGTGGAAGTGGGTCTCGGAGGTGGAGCAACAGCAAGAACACCTTCAGAACTGGAAGGTGCAGAGGTCCGACGGGCTGCAATGGTGCGAAGGCGGGTCTTCTCCGCAATAAGCTTTGCAACAGCAGCATTGAGACGAGGAAGGGGATCCCTATGGATCAACTGTCCTGCGAGGGAAGAGAACTCAGGACGAAGAGCCATCAGAAACTGGTAGAGTTGTCGCCGTTCTCGAAAGAAATGCAGCTCACACCAGAAGGCACTGACTCTGGACACCTCCAGCAGAGGAGGCTCCAAAGCCTAGAGCTCACGCCAGTAGCCATGCATAAGGCTATGAAACTGCTGAATCGTCTGCTCCCCCTGCTGAGCATACTGAGCTTGGGAGAGAAACTGATACTCTTGGGCCCTACTCTGCTCCACAAAGCGCTCCACGTGATGAGTCCAGAGCTCTGCCGCAGTAGTAAAGGTGACTAGGTCAGCTCGAAGTGAGCGGTCAACCGAGGCAACCAGAAACGCCCGGACACAACGATCATGCAGGTTTCAGGTGTCAGAGGACCCTGCTCCAGAGGTATCAGCAGGAGCAGGTGTAGAACCATCAAGATGCCCATACAGAGTCCGGCTGTCCAGGACACTCCGGACGTTGGCAGACCATGTGGTCCAATCAGCAATCGTGACCAAGGGAAAGTCAGTCGAGACAGGAAAGAAGTCCCTCGTCTGCTCGAGTGGTGTCGTCGAGAACTATATAGAGGTCGTCTGCACATGAGTCTCAATCGGCGATTGATCTGAAGAATCCATTGAGAGCTATAGACGTAGAGACTCAGTCGGCAGAAAGATGCGCTATATGGCGCGGGTAGCAAGGAGTCGGCAGGCAAGGACGGGTTGGCAAAAAGACCGATAGGACTGCAGAAAAGGTCGACGGACTGTAAGAGGTCAGCAACGGGCTGCAGGAGGGCTGACGAAAGACCGACAGGCTGCAGGTGGGCCAACGGATAGTCGGTGGGCTGCAGGAGGTCCGACGGGCTGCAGGAGGGGACGACGGGCTGCAAGAGGGCCGATGGATAGTCGGCGGGCTGCAGAAGGTTCGGCGGAGGACCTACGGGTTGTAAAAGGCCGACAGATAGTCGGTGGGCTGCAGAAGGGCCGACAGTGGGCTGCAGAAGGTAAGATGGAGGGCTGTAGAAAGGCCAACAGCAGGCTGCAGAAGGTCCGGTGGAGGACTGGCGGGCTGCAAGAGGGTCGACGGATAGTCGGCGGGCTGTAGGAGGTCGGGCGGCAGGTTGCAGAAGGTCCGGCGGAGGGCAGGCGGGCTGCAGGAGGGGTCGCGCGAAAAACCGGTGGGCTGCAGGAGGGCCGACGGATAGCTGGTGGACAGTAGGAAGGGCCGGCGAATGACCGGCGGGCTGCTGGAGGGACCGGTGACAGGCTGGCGGGTGCAGGAGGGCCGGCGGCGGGCTGTAGAAGGTTCGGCGAAGGGCTGGCGGGCTGCTGGAGGGGCCGACTAAGACCGACGGAGGGCTGATCAAGTGCGGGAGTGCCGCGCGCGGGCTTGGATGCAGGGCGCAAGGCGACGGGCTTGTCGCGGGTGCAGGCAAGGTCGTCGGATCAGGAAGGAAGGCAGCGGAAAGGGATGGCGAGGGGATTAAACCCGCTTTGATTCCATGTTACCACAACCCTAGGAGAGAGAGAGAGAGAGGGAGAGAGGGAGAGAGAAAGACGGCTAGGGTTTGGGAGAATGACGGACATTTCTCATTAGGGCAATAGCCATGAATATATAGTCACATAACAACATCGTTACTCGTCGGAGGCTGGAGAGCTTGTGCGATCTCTCCACATGCCTTGATCGGCTCTGTAGAGCTTGTCCTCCCCTCTCTATTGTGTCGATCACCGATTGGAGGTGAGGGAGGAAGGAGCTGGGTGCTCCTCTCTTTGATCCTTTGAGCTCCCCCGCCAGCCTCTCCCTCATCGTGTGGAGAAAAAAGAAGACCAATGCTGATTTGGCACCTATTGGGGGTGCCCAGCTCTTTAAGTTAGCTCATCTCTGTTGGCACTTGCTGGCACCCGAGACTAATCTAGCACCTATCAGGTGCACAGCTTCTTTAATTCAGATCTGAGATCCAGAGGCTGTTCTTTGGCACCCAGGCCAAATGCCGCCTGCTCCTCCTTCATACTCAGGACAATAGCAAGGCATGTTTGTCGTCCCTCTGCCCTATTTTCCCTATTCTGCCTAGCCGACCATGTAATGGTTGAATCCTCTTGTTCTCGGCCAAGTGCGCACCACGTGCACACTCTCACGGCTGCTCTCCTCCGACCGGCTCTGTGTCCTCTCCTAGCGCCATCCTCCTACGGGCTCACTCTCTCATCCGGGCCTCTCTCCCTCGAGTGCGCTCCATACGTCGGGCCACTATCGTCTTCCTTGGGTGCGCTGTGCACTCCGGGTGTTTGCTGTATTCGGGAGGTGCTCTCCGCACACGCTGGACCTTCGCTCTCATCTCCGGGTGCGCGCCGCAACCCCGGACCTCTGACATCTTTCTCGGGTGCGTTTCGCACGTCGGACATATGCTATATTCCCATGGTGCCTTCAACACGCCTAGAGCTCGGCCCTCGATCAGCCGGGGAAGAGAGTTTGTGCGCCTGCTTGCGTGTGTATTATACTAGTGTGTGTGCGTATGTGTGCACGCACGTGCTTAATATGTTCTAAATTTGTAACATTTATAATGGTTTGTTGCTAAAGAATTTTGGCCTGATTTCTTAAGACCTGAAATCACTCATAAGAGTTTTATGTGTCAACATTTCTTGAACATTAATGTTCTGTATGGGTGTGGCAAAATTCTTTATGTATCTTGTTTGCACTCTAATGTTCTGTACTGCTTCTATGCAGAGATCTCAGCTTTAATAAATTAACTGGACAAATTCCGAGCTCCTTCTCCAACCTAGGAAGGGTAGACTTTATGTATGTTATCAATTTGCTGATGATTGACAAGCTTCACTGGTTATTGTTTTGATTACGTTCTTGATATTCTTAATGTTAATTCTTTACATTGAATTCCTAACACCATTGTCTGGTAGGTATCTGACTGGAAACATGCTTACTGGGCCTATTCCAGGATGGATCTTGAAAAGAAACAAGAATGCGTGCGTATAAATATCTTGATCTTTCAGTTTAGCGAGCATAATTATTTACCCTCCGTGTACGGTGTACCCAGTTTCAATCTCTCTTTTATACTATTTAACTGCTGATAAGTTAGGACAACTGTCACATCACATGGAATTCCTCAAATAATTTGCCTAAAGATTTAAGCGAATCCATTTTTGCCTTAAAGGGAGTGAGATATTTGAATTTAGTGTCAGGTTATTGATGAGTATTGGTTTTCTCAGCACACATGAATGGACTGCGTCCAAATTTCCAGTGAGCAAAAGTTTCTTGCTAGCCTAGGTTTAGAAGCATAATATTTTTTGCAAGAAGATAATAGTTTTTGTGTAATATGTGTCTCTATGCTAAAAACAAATCATGTATATCAAGAAACAAAGGGATTGCACCATTGGTGCAAGCATGTTGACATTTTTAGTACGGCTACTGTATATATGTAAATTTTTTAATATAACTAAAGATGAAGTAATGTAACAAAGTGTTTATGTATAGAGATGGGCCGGGTTACATGTACAGTCGGATCGGGTTGTGTGGGTATACATGTACATATATATTGGGCTTCAGTCCCTGAATGAGAAGCATTTCATTCTCTCCAAACCCTAGCCGTCATCTCCTAACATGGTATCAGAGCTCTAGGGTTTTCTCGTGCGATGACGGCAGCCACCTCCGGTCTCCCTCTCCACCCGGCAGCCCACCTTCGGCCTTCCCTTCCACCCGGCAGCCCACCTCCAGCCTTCCCCTCCACCCGACAGCCCCCCTCCAGCCTCCCCTTCGCCCAATAACCCTCCTCGACCCCTCTCCTCCGCCCGCCCGGCCCCCCCGACCCCTCTTCTCCTCCCGACACCCCCCCCCCCCCCCCGACCCCTCCCCTCCGTCCGATAGTCACTCCCGGCCCCTCCCCTCCACCCGCAAGCTCTCTCCCAGCTCCCCTCTCCTTTGAGTTTCCTTCATGGAATCTCCTACCGTGTCGTCCGTCGTTGCGATCTCTCCACCGCTGAAGGTGGTCACCTTTTAGTTGTCCTCGGCCAGCGACTGGCCTGATTGGTCGCTCACCGTCGAGGCCACGCTCTCCAGTCGCAATCTTTGGGGTCACATCACCGGTGATGATCCTCCTCCAGCTGCCTCCTCCGGCTCCTCCTCTGTCACCAGCAGCGCCGCGTCTTCTGCTGCGATTGCTACCGTCACGACTACTACCACGGCAGCCACGATTGCTGCTCTTACGTGGCGTCGCCACGATCAGGTCATCCGAGCGTATCTTCTGGACTCCGTTGCTCGTCCGCTCCTTGCTCCCATCGGCCGCCTTCCTACAGCGCGCGCGATGTGGTAGTATCTCCGGGACCGGTTTCTCCCACGCCGCGGCGCACACTGGCATCAACTTATTTGTGACTCGCAGTCTGCCCGTCAGAGGGAGCATACGATTCAGGACTTCTTCAGTCTGATGAGTGCCTACTGGCATGAGCTGGACTCTCTGATCCCGGAGCGGTGTGCTTGCCCACGCTCTAGGGATTTCCAGCGCTACCTCGATGAGGGCCACCTACACCAGTTCCTGACAGTGCTTCGGCCGGACTTTGCTCTCATCGCTGCTCAGCTTCTACACCGTGAGCCACTCCCTCGGCTAGAGGATGCCCTGCTCGCCTTGGTCGATGAGGAGACTCGCCTTCAGACTCAGGGTACTCGTCTTCCTTCACTTGCTCCTAGCTCAGTCACCGTCCTGGCGACCGGGTTCTCTGATGAGCCTGTCTTCTATCACTACTACAAGGAGCCCGGACACATGAAGCGTGAATGTCCTACACGTCCTCCATGCAACCCCCGCTGGGGTCCGGATGAGAGCATCACGCTGGGCTCCTACTTCCTGAGACGATCGACGCGGCGGTCGAGGTGGACAGAGCCGTGGACGTGGTTCGTCCTCCTTCCGCCACTTTGGTGGTACAGTAGCTACTGTAGAGACCTCGACGCTCCCTACTGCTACCACTACACCTTCTCAGCCTGAGTCGGACCGTCTTCAGCACATCGAGGAGCTCTTACTTCGCCACCTAGCCTCCACCAGCTCCGCGACTGCTCACGGCT
Organism: Chamaelirium japonicum; assembly: GCA_947650365.1. Lineage (NCBI taxonomy): Eukaryota > Viridiplantae > Streptophyta > Magnoliopsida > Liliales > Melanthiaceae > Chamaelirium > Chamaelirium japonicum. The sequence continues at coordinate 66,043,609 of OX393556.1, forward strand.
TGTCTGCCACCTCTGGTACTACTGCTCTATGGATCTTCGATTCGGGTGCCTCCTGTCACCTCACCTTTGACTCCACTGTACTCACTGACTGTTCTCCTACTCGCACTCACCTGGAGGTCCGCACTGCGGATGGGACTTTCGTCCCTATGCCGCAATGTGGATACATCACTACTATCTTTGACCCTTCTGGTTGCCTGACCCTGCCCCATGTCCATCATGCCCCCCGTCTTAACATTAATCTGATTTCTATCAGCTCTCTTTACGACTCTGGACTGACTATCACCTTCACCCCTTCTGTTTGTGTTGTGCAGGATTCGTGGACGGGCCAGAGGATTGGGCTGGGCCGTAGAGTATGAGGACTTTACCAGCTGGACCATCTATATGTGTCTTCTGTTCCTGTTGCGTCTGTTACTTCTGATGCCGACCTGTGGCACAGAAGGTTAGGTCATATATCGAGTGATCGACTCAAAAGTGTTTTCCATTCAGGCGCTTTGGGTCGAGCGTCTTCTCCCCTCTCTCTATTTGTACGGGTTGTAGACTGGCAAAGTATCTAACTCTTCCCTTCTCTGCTAGTGCTTTCCAATCTGATGCTTTATTTGATTTAGTACATTCTGACATTTGGGGTTCTGCACCTGTTGCATCTATTTCTGGTTTCATGTATTATGTGTATTTTATCGATGACTACTCTAGGTGCACCTGGGTTTATCTTATGCGTCACCGGTCTGAAGTCCCTTACATCTTTAGGAGACTCACTAGTCACTACTATGATACATACTCAGTTTGGTCGGCGCAACAAGACTTTTCGGTCTGATTGTGCCAAGGAATATCTCTCCTCTGAGATGCGTGAGATTCTTCAATCTCATGGCACTCTTCACCAGCAGTCTTGTCCCCACATCCATGAGCAGAACGGAGTTGCCGAACGCAAGCATCGTCATGTCCTTGAGACCGCACGAGCCTTGCTTTTCTCTGCGTCTATTCCTCACTCCTATTGGGCTGAAGCTGTCATGACAGCTGTCCACCTCATCAATATCACTCCGTCCTCTGCTCTGTCCGGTGCCACCCCATATGAGCACCTTCACTCCAGCCCACCTGACTACTCTCTTCTTTGTACGTTTGGCTGCACGTGCTTCGTTCTTCTTCCTCCCCATGAGCGCACCAAACTCTCTGCGAGGTCTGTTAGGTGTGTTCACTTGGGGCTCAGTCGGGAGCACAAGGGGTATCGTTGTTACGATCCCTTGGCTCGCCGGATCCGTGCCTCTCGTCACGTTTCCTTTGTTGAGGATGTCCCGTACTTTTCCCCTGAGTCTCGGGATCTTTCCTTGCCTCCTGCGTCACCCTCCTCGTCCTCATCACTTCTTTATATCCCCGTTCTACCTCCATTTTCTGCTGCCCCACCCACGCCTCCTCCACCTCCATCTTCCCTGCCACCTCCACCACCACCTCCTCCGTTTCCCCCGCCACCACCACCACCTGTCATGCGTGTCTACGTTCGTCGCTCTACCGTTCCTCCCTCCGAGTTGGTTTCCACCGGTACCTCCTCTCCACCTGCAGCTGCTCCCCCCTGCCCGGTCGCGGATCCTGGCCCTGTTCGGCAATACCCTACGCGCGAACATCACCCACCTGATCGCTATGACTACTCTCCTGACAGGTTTGACTACTTTGTGTTTACTCCTGTTTCTCCTGACACTTTTGGACACTCTGCTGCTGCCTCCTACTCTCCGTCCTACCAGGCCTTTCTTACAGCCCTTCACACCCATCGGGAGCCCCAGTCGTACCGTGAGGCAGTTGTACACCCAGAGTGGCGCCAGGCCATGACAGTCGAGCTTGAGGCCTCTCAGCGGACTCAGACGTGGGATTTGGTTCCTTGTCCTACGGGCGTGGTTCCTGTCAGCTGCAAATGGATCTTCAAGATCAAGACTCGACCGGATGGGTCTATTGAGCGGCATAAGGCACGCCTTGTTGCTCGTGGTTTCTCTTTGGAGTATGGGATTGACTACAAGGAGACTTTTTCTCCAGTGGCTCAGATGACTACCGTTCGCACCCTCTTAGCTGTGGCAGCTGTTAGAGGGTGGCCTCTACATCAGATGGATGTGACCAATGCATTTCTCCACGGTGATCTCTCAAAGGAGGTATACATGACTCCTTCACCGGGCATCCCTGCTCCTTCAGGTCACGTCTGTCGTTTGCGTCGAGCCATCTATGGGCTCAAGCAGGCCCCTTGTGCCTGGTTTGAGCGATTCCGCAGTGTAGTCCTGACCGCCGGGTTTGTTGAGCGCCACTCTGACTATGCCCTGTTCTCTCGCTCCTCCAGTTAGGGTATTGCAGTTCTTCTCTATGTGGATGATATGATCATCACCGGGGATGACAGTGCCACCATAGCACCCCTTCATTGTCATCTCCAGAGTCATTTTGAGATGAAAGATCTGGGCTCTCTTCGCTACTTTTTGGGCCTCGAGATTTCCCGGTCAGCTCGTGGTCTGTTGGTCTCCCAGCAAAAGTACATCTCCGACATCTTTGCTGATGCTGCTCTTACCGACTCTTGCACTACTGACACACCCATAGAGCTCGATTTGAAGCTTCTTTCTACAGATGGTGAGCTGCTCCAGGATGTCTCCCGCTACCAGAGACTGGTTGGGATGCTCGTCTACCTCACTATGACCTGGCCAGACATTGCTCATGCTGTTGGCATTATAAGTCAGTTCATTCAGGCTCCTCGTTCTGTTCACTATGCAGCAGTCTTTCGGATTATCCGCTACCTCCGAGGCACCATCACCCGCTCACTATTTTTTCCCTCCACCTCTCCGTTGGTGCTGCGTGCCTACTCCGATGCAGATTGGGCAGGAGATGTAGTCACTCGCCGTTCTACTACCGGATACTGTGTGTTCCTTGGTGATTCTCTTATTTCTTGGCGAAGCAAGAAACATGAGTCTATTGCTCGCTCTAGCACCGAAGCCGAATACAGGGCTATGGCTTCCACCACCGCAAAGATTGTCTGGCTTCGCTGCCTTCTACTCGACCTGGGAGTTGTGATATCCGGGCCCACGCCTCTCTTCTGTGACAACCGGAGTGCTATTCAGATTGCTAGCAACCCGGTCTTCCATAAGCGAACAAAACATATTGAGGTTGATTGTCACTACGTTCGCCAAGAGTTTCTCGACCATACCATCTCCTTGCCATTCATTCCATCATCGGAGCAGACTGCTGATTTCTGACGAAGCCCCTTACGATTGCTCGCTTCCGGCATTTTATCGGCAAACTCTCGGTCCATGATCCACTGTGAGTTTGAGAGGGAGTGTTAATGTATAGAGATGGGTCGGGTTACATGTACAGTCGGGTCGGGTTGTGTGGGTATACATGTAGATATATATTGGGCTTCAGTCCCTGAATGAAAAGCATTCCATTCTCTCCAAACCCTAGCCGTCATCTCCTAACACAAAGGTTCATATTCATGGAGATGTATACATATTTGATAATTACATATAATGAACAAAACTTATCTCATGCTAAAGCAGGACATGCGCACATTTAGACTCCTACAGTAATTCTCACAACACTACATATTTTGGTTGCTTCCTTACAAAGTCTACGTGATCTAACTAGATCATATCTCTTTAATTCTCTTCTCAGTTAAGAATTTAGTGCTGATACTTAGGAGGAATTCCATAGTATATGCTACCTGCAATAACAACTGATGGGACAAGAATATGATTGAGTACTGAGTTGGAAATATGAAGGATAGTTTCAGAGCAAAAGGGTCAAGAAATCAATTGAAATAGAGTATACAACGTGCAATCTTTGTGGAAATAGAAGTGGGATTGTGGTCCGGTCAAATTGATGGCCGATAGACAAACTATTGTTATCATGTTCAATATCTTGGTATTATATTACCGACGAATATAAGGTTTTATGAGGACATATCTGTTAGAATCAGAGTTAGATATATGATTTAGGAGGTTCTTTTAAGTGTTTTGTTGTCGACCTGTGCCTTCATCTTTTGTAGAAACTTTATAGAATATCAACAAGGACCATTGGTTAATAAATAGTCTCCTGTTTCACAAGATGAGTATGGTGGTGAGGAGAATGTTGTGTTGAATGGAGTAAATTTACAAAGGATAGGGTAATGAATGATTGCATTAGAGGACTTGTAGGACTTGCACTGATTGAAGACAATGTTTTGGATAACTGATAAAGATGGTATGGGCATGCACAAGGCAGATTAGAGGATGCTCAAGTCAAGAGACTTCTTACACTAAGCCATCAATCTCCGTTAATGCTCAACTAAGGAATTCTCCGTTGAAATTCCTTACACTAAACCATCAATCTCTTCCCAAAATTGCCTCACTAGTCTTTCATCCTGTTAATGTATATAGATGGGTCGGTTCTACATGTACAGTTGGGTCGGGTTGTATGGTCATACATGTACATATATATGGGCTTGAGTCCCTCAATAGACAACATTGCTTTTCTCTCCAAACCCTAGCCGTCATCTCCTAACATGGTATCAGAGCTCTAGGGTTCTCCGACGCGCGGCGACGACGACGACGGTCTTCTCCCTCCGGCAACACCTCTCCTTCGGCCTCTCCTCACCCGTCCGACCCCCCTCCTCCACCTGACCACCGGCTTCTCCCCGCCCGACCCTCTTTCCGCCGCCCGACACCCCGCCCGACCCTCCTTTCCGCCGCCCGACAGCCCCGGCCCCCCCTTCCGCCGCCCGACAGCCACCCGATTCCCCCCCTTCCGCCGCCCGACCCCCCTACGTCGCCCGACAGCCCCCCGATCCCCCCCCTTCCGCTGCCCGACAGCCTCCCGACCCCCCTACTCCACCTCCCGGCCTCCCGTCCGACAGCCCCGGCCCACCCTACTCCACCTCCCGACCTTCCCTCAGCCCACCCGGCCTCTCTGTTGAGCCTTCTCCATGGCTTCTCCTGCCGTACCGTCCGTCGTTGTGATCTCTCCACCGCTAAAGGCGGTCACCTTTCAGTTGTCATCGGCCAGTGACTGGCCTGATTGGTCACTCACCGTCGAGGCCGCGCTCTCCAGTCGTGATCTGTGGGGTCACATCACCGGCGATGATCCTCCTCCCACTGACTACTCCGGTTCCTCCTCTGTCACCAGCAGTGCTGCGTCTTCTGCTGCGACTGCTACCACGGCAACCACGGTTGCTGCTCTTACGTGGCGCCGCCACGATCAGGCCATCCGGGTGTACCTTCTGGACTCTGTTGCTCGTCCGCTCCTTGCTCCCATCGGCCGCCTTCCGACAGCGTGCGCGATGTGGGAGTATCTCCGGGACCGTTTTCTCCCGCGCGGAGGCGCACGCCGGCATCAGCTCATCTGTGACTCTCAGTCTGCACGTCAGGGGGAGCGCACCATTCAGGACTTCTTCAGTCAGATGAGTGCATACTGGCATGAGCTGGACTCACTGATCCCGGAGCAGTGTGCCTGCCCCCGCTCCCGGGATTTCCAGCGCTACCTCGATGAGGGCCACCTGCACCAGTTCCTGGCAGCACTTCGGCCGAACTTTGCTCTCATCGCTGCCCAGCTCCTGCACCGTGAGCCACTCCCTCGGCTAGAGGATGCTCTACTCGCCTTGGTCGACGAGGAGACCCGCCTTCAGACTCAGGGTGCTCGTCCTCCTTCACTTGCTCCTAGCTCCAACACTGTCCTGGCAGCCGGGTTCTCCGATGAGGCTGTCTTCTGTCACTACTGCAAGGAGCCCGGCCACATGAAGCGCGAATGCCCTACACGTCCTCCACGCAACCCCCGCTGGGGTCCGGATGAGAGAGCCCCATGCTAGGCTTCGACTTCCCGCGACGATCGACGCGGCGGTCGAGGTGGACGGAGCCGTGGACGTGGTTCGTCTTCCTTCCGCCACTTTGGTGGTACAGCGGCTACTGTAGAGGCCTCGACGCTCCCCACTGCTACCACAGCATCTTCTCAGCCTGAGCCGGACCGTCTTCAGCGCCTCGAGGAGCTCCTTCGCCACCTAGCCTCCACCGGCTCCGTGACTGCGCATGGCTTGTCTGCCACCTCTGGTACTACTGCTCCATGGATCTTCGATTCGGGTGCCTCCTGTCACCTTACCTTTGACTCCACTGTCCTCACGGACTGTTCTCCCACTACCACCCACCAGGAGGTTCGCACTGCGGATGGGACTCTCGTCCCTATTCCGCAATGTGGCTCTATCACTACCACCTCTGACCTTTCTGGTCGCCTGACCCTACCCCATGTCCATCATGCCCCTCGTCTTAATATTAATCTAATCTCTATCAGTTCTCTTTGCGACTCTGGCCTGACTGTCACCTTTACCCCTTCTGTTTGTGTTGTACAGGATTCGCGGACGGGTCAGAGGATTGGGCTGGGCCGTAGAGCAGGAGGACTTTACCAGTTGGACCATCTACATGTGTCTTCCGTTCCTGTTGCGTCTGTCATGTCTGTCACCTCTGATGCCGACCTGTGGCACAGAAGGTTATGTCATATATCGAGTGATCGACTCAAAAACGTATTCCATTCGGGCGCTTTAGGTCGAGCGTCTTTCCCCCCCCTCTCTGTTTGTACGGGTTGCAGACTGGCAAAGCATCTAGCTCTTCCATTCTCTGTTAGTGCTTCCCAGTCTGATGCTTTATTTGATTTAGTCCATTCGGACATTTGGGGTCCTGCTCCTGTTGCATCTATTTTGGGTTACATGTATTATGTGTGCTTTATCGATGACTATTCTAGGTGCACCTGGGTTTATCTTATGCGTCATCGATCTGAAGTACCTCACATCTTTAGGAGATTCACCACTATGATACATACTCAGTTTGGTCGGCGCATCAAGACCTTTCGGTCTGATTGTGCCAAGGAGTATCTCTCCTCTGAGATGCGTGAGATTCTTCAGTCTCACGGCACTCTTCACCAGCAGTCCTGTCCCCACACCCATGAGCAGAACGACGTTGCCGAACGCAAGCATCGTCATGTCCTTGAGACTGCACGAGCCTTGCTTCTCTCTGCGTCTGTTCCTCACTCCTACTGGGCTGAAGCTGTCATGACGGCTGTCCACCTCATCAATATCACTCCGTCGTCTGCCCTGTCCGGTGCCACCCCATATGAGCGTCTCCACTCCAGCCCACCTGACTACTCTCTTCTTCGCACGTTTGGCTGCACGTGCTTCGTTCTTCTTCCTCCCCATGAGCGCACCAAACTCTCTGCGAGGTCTGTTAGGTGTGTTCACTTGGGGCTCAGTCGGGAGCACAAGGGGTATCGGTGCTACGATCCCTTGGCTTGCCGGATCCGTGTCTCCCGTCACGTTTCCTTTGTTGAGGATGTCCCGTATTTTTCACCTGAGTCTCGGGATCTTTCCTTGCCTCCTGCGTCACCCTCCTCGCCTTCCTCACATCTCCACATCCCTGTTCTACCCCCGTTTTCTGTTGTCCCATCCACGCCTCCTCCTTCTCCATCTTCCCCACCACCTCCACCACCACCATCACCACCACCACCACCTCCTCCGTCTTCCTCCCCACCTCCACCACCACCTGTTACTCGTGTATATGTTCGTCGGTCTGCAGCTCCTCCAGAGTCGGCTCACACTGGTACTCCCTCCTCGCCTGATGCTGCTGCCCCCTCCTCCCCGATCGTGGATCCTGCTCCTGTTCGGCGCTACCCAGCGCGCGAACATCACCCTCTTGACAGATATGACTACTCTCCTGACAGGTTTGGCTACTCTGCTTTTCCCTCTGACTCTCCTGACTCCTCTGGCTACTCTGCCAGTGCCTCCTATTCACCATCTTTTCAGGCTTTTCTTACTGCTATACACACCCATCGGGAGCCCCAATCGTACCGTGAGGTAGCTGTACATCCAGAGTGGCGGCAGGCCATGTTAGTTGAGTTTGAGGCTTTTCAGCGGACCCAGACATAGGATTTGGTGCCTTGTCCCTCCGGTGTGGTGCCTGTTAGCTGCAAGTGGATATTCAAGGTCAAGACTCGACCTGACGGATCTATGGAGCGGCACAAGGCTCGCCTCGTTGCTCGTGGCTTCTCCCAGGAGTATGGGATTGATTACGAGGAGACGTTTGCTCCAGTTGCTCGGATGATTACTGTGCGCACCCTCTTAGCTGTGGCAGCTGCTCGAGGGTGGCCTCTCCATCAGATGGATGTCACCAATGCGTTCCTCCACGGTGATCTCTCCGAGAAAGTCTACATGGCTCCTCCTCCGGGCGTTTCAGTTCCTCCAGGGCACGTGTGTCGTTTGCGCCGAGCCATCTATGGGCTCAAGCAGGCCCCTCGTGCCTGGTTTGAGCGATTTCGCAGTGCAGTCCTGGCCCCCGGGTTTGTTGAGCGTCACTCCGACTATGCCCTGTTCACTCGCTCCTCCAGTCAGGGTATTGCAGTTCTTCTCCTCTATGTGGATGATATGATCATCACTGGGGATGACAGTGCCACCATCGCCTCCCTCCACCGGCACCTCCAGAGTCAGTTTGAGATGAAAGATCTGGGCTCTCTTCGCTACTTTTTGGGCCTAGAGATTGCCCGGTCCGCTCGTGGTCTGTTGGTCTCCCAGCAGAAGTACATCTCCGACATCCTTGCTGATGCTGCTCTTACTGACTCTCGCACTGCTGATACACCCATGGAGCTCAATTTGAAGATTCTAGCTACAGATGGTGAGCCGCTCCAGGATGTCTCTCGCTACCAGAGGCTGGTTGGGATGCTCGTCTATCTCACTAAGACCCGGCCTGACATTGCCCATGTTGTTGGCATTGTCAGTCAGTTTGTTCAGGCTCCACGGTCAGTTCACTATGCAGCTGTTCTTCGGATTATCCGCTACCTCCGGGGCACCATCACCCGTTCATTATTGTTTCCCTCTACCTCTCCGTTGGTGCTGCGTGCCTACTCCGATGCAGACTGGGCAGGAGATGCAGCCACTCGACGCTCTACTACTGGATACTGTGTGTTTCTGGGTGATTCACTTATTTCGTGGCGCAGCAAGAAACAAGAGTCTGTTGCTCGCTCCAGCACCGAAGCCGAATACAGGGCTATGGCTTCCACCACCGCAGAGATTGTCTGGCTTCGCCGCCTTCTGCTCGACTTGGGAGTTGTGATATCCGGGCCCACCCCTCTCTTCTGTGACAACCGGAGTGCTATTCAGATCGCTAGCAACCCGGTCTTCCATGAGCGAACAAAACATATTGAAGTTGATTGCCATTATGGTCGCCAGAAGTTTCTCGACCACACCATCTCCCTGCCATACATTTCATCATCGGAGCAGACTGCTGATTTTCTGACGAAGCCTCTTACGATTGCTCGCTTCCGGCATTTTATTGGCAAACTCTCGGTTCATGATCCACCGTGAGTTTGAGGGGGAGTGTTAATGTATATAGATGGGTCGGTTCTACATGTACAGTCGGGTCGGGTTGTATGGTCATACATGTACATATATATGGGCTTGAGTCCCTCAATAGACAGCATTGCTTTTCTCTCCAAACCCTAGCCGTCATCTCCTAACACATCCAATTACTTGCGGTGTATACACACTAATAATATTAAAATGTCTTCATCAAAAACCAACTTTATAACTAACAATTTTCACTCATCCTTTTAACCTCGATAATCTCATCATTCATGTTTCTATCCACCAATATTCCAAATTCATTTCTAGTGTGTAGCCATCACCAATTTATCCTCCTTTTCATTTGGTTTCTTATACGCAAGCAGTCTCTCATCATCATTGTATCCACCAATTCACTAATCTTTCCAGTTAAATCTCAATGTTCCAATTGACATCGAATCTTCTTTTCTGGGACTAAGCGACACCCTAATTTTATTAAACCTTGCATATTTCTTACGAAAAAAAAATGGTTTTGATGTGGCGGTTGCATAGGGGATGCCCTAGCCAAACCTCATCCATTTCTCATTGTGTCGTTTATGGGGGATGGCTTAGTGTACCCTTGCCCATTTCTCACCACAATTGATTAGTTTGTGGCACCGTCTCTCACCACAGGGATGCCCTAGAATTAACAACTATCAAAATGGGGATTCATTTCATAATTTGAGCTACTTTTTACGACTTATTGCCATCCTGACATCAACCTTAGTTTTTTTCATCCGGGATCCATTTCATAATTTGAGCTACTTTTATGATTGATTGCCATCGTGACATCAACCCTTAGTCTTTTTCATTCGGGCTTGGGATTGGCATTGGAGGTTTTAAAGAAGTGGTTGAGATGATGATCAATATTTCTAGATCTTTCTTACAGTATAAATTATTCAGATATAATATCTTAGTGTATGTATTAAATCAATCATTTGATATAACTGGCTTGCAGTGATGAAATTTTTGAGTGCAACCGATCAAATATCATTTATATTTCTTTGTTATTTCAAGGACGGTTTTGTTATATTGACTGTCAACTTTGATATTCAGGGACATCTCCTACAATAACTTCACAGGGGGAAGCTCAGGTCCCACTCAGTGCCTTCAAGGGAGTGTGTAAGAATGATTACTCATGTTTGCTTGGCTGCAATGATGATTTCCTTATAATTTTTTGTAACCCTTGGTTTACGCCTTCCAGTAACGCAGTGGAGACCTACTCCTCCGTAATGAATAACATGTAAGTTTCTTTCCCTTTTTCATTTAATTGTATCATGGGTTGCTAAATAAATCTACTGATGTATGTGATAAGCATCCATATTCATTGTAGTACATTAGAGGGTAATTATGATTCACGACTCATATTTATTCCTTGTGTAGAAGTACAATTCTCCCATGCTTGAAGAAGGATTTCCCCTGTAGTACTCCCAATGGAAAATGTGAGTATATCTAATTAGATCATCTCAAAGCTTGATCTTAAATTTCTTGTTTATTGATTACCCTCGATGCACTTTAGTCTGATGTTTTTTCTCCATGCATATTGGTTTCACCTATGCAAATAAGAAAATACAACATATTCAAAAAATAAATTGCTTGGCTTCAGAATTCTCCATACCCTATACCAAGAACTGAACGACTTCTTTTTTAACATTTTGGACCAACTTTCTTTGTCATTGTTAGGAGACGACGGCTAGGGTTTGGAGAGGAACAGAATGATTCCATTGAGGGACTCAAGCCCAATATATGTACAGTAAACCCGACCCGACTATACAGTAAACCCGACCCATTACATTTACATTAACACTCCCCCTCAAACTCACGGTGGATCATGAACCGAGAGTTTGCCTAGAAAATGCCTGAAGCGAGCAGTCGTCAGTGGCTTCGTCAGAAAATCAGCAGTCTGCTCCGATGAGGGAATGAAAGGCATGGAGATGGTGTGATCGATAAACGCCTGGCGAACATAATGACAATCAACTTCAATATGCTTTGTTCGCTCATGGAAGACCGGATTGCTAGCAATCTGAATAGCACTCCGGTTGTCACAGAAGAGAGGGGTGGGCCCGGATATCACCACTCCCAAGTCAAGCAGAAGACGGCGAAGCCAGACAATCTCGGCGGTGGTGGAAGCCATAGCCCTGTATTCGGCTTCGGTGCTGGAGCGAGCAACAGACTCCTGCTTCTTGCTGCGCCACGAAATCAGTGAGTCACCCAGAAACACACAGTATCCTGTAGTAGATCGACGAGTGTCTGCATCTCCTGCCCAATCTGCATCTGAGTAGGCGCGCAGCACCAACGGAGAGGTGGAGGGAAACAGTAGTGAATGGGTGATGGTGCCCCGGAGGTAGCGGATAATCCGGAGAACAGCTGCATGGTGTACTGACCGTGGAGCTTGAACAAACTGACTGACAATGCCAACAGCATGGGCAATGTCTGGCCGGGTCATGGTGAGATAGACAAGCATCCCAACCAACCTCTGGTAGCGGGAGACGTCCTAGAGCGGCTCACCATCTGTAGCGAGAAGCTTCAAATTGAGCTCCATGGGTGTGTCAGCAGTACGTGTGTCAGTAAGCGCAGCATCAGCAAGGATGTCGGAGATATACTTCTGCTGTGAGACCAACAGACCACGGGATGACCTGGCAATCTCAAGGCCCAGAAAGTAGCGAAGAGAGCCCAGATCTTTCATCTCAAACTGACTCTGGAGGTGCCGCTGGAGAGAGGCGATGGTGGCACTGTCATCCCCAGTGATGATCATATCATCCACATAGAGGAGAAGAACTGCAATGCCCTGACTGGAGGAGCGAGTGAACAAGGCATAGTCGGAGTGACGCTCAACAAACCCGGCGGCCAGAACTGCACTGCGAAATCGCTCAAACCAGGCACGAGGGGCCTGCTTGAGCCCATAGATGGCTCGGCGCAACCGACACACGTGCCCTGGAGGAACTGAAGTGCCCGGAGGAGGAGCCATGTAGACTTCCTCGGAGAGATCACCGTGGAGAAACGCATTGGTGACATCCATCTGATGGAGAGGCCACCCTCGAGCAGCTGCCACAGCTAAGAGGGTGCGCACAGTAGTCATCCGAGCAACCGGAGCAAACGTCTCCTCGTAGTCAATCCCATACTCCTGGGAGAAGCCACGAGCAACGAGGCGAGCCTTGTGCCGCTCAATGGATCCATCAGGCCGAGTCTTGACCTTGAATATCCACTTGAAGCTAACAGGCACCACCCCGGAGGGACAAGGCACCAACTCCCAGGTCTGGGTCCGCTGAAAAGCCTCAAGCTCAGCTGACATGGCCTGCCGCCACTCTGGATGTAACGCTGCCTCACGGTACGATCGGGGCTCCCGATGGGTGTGTATAGCAGTAAGAAAGGCCTGAAAGGATGGTGAATAGGAGACACTGACAGAGTAGCCAGAAGAGTCAGGAGAGTCAGAGGGAGAAACAGAGTAGCCAAACCTGTCAGGAGAGTAGTCGTATCTGGCAGGAGGGTGATGTTCGCGCGCTGGGTAGTGCCGAACAGGAGCAGGATCCACGACCGGGGAGGAGGGGGCAGCAACATCAGGCGAGGGAGTACCAGTGTGAACCGACGCTGGAGGAGGAGCTGCAGACCGACGAACATAGACACGAGTAATAGGTGGTGGTGGAGGTGGCGAGGGAGACGGAGGAGGTGGTGGTGGTGGTGGTGGTGGTGGAGTAGGCGTGGATGGGGCAACAGAAATCGGGGGTAGAACAGGGATGTGGAGATGTGAGGAGGGCGAGGAGGATGACGCAGGAGACAAGGAAAGATCCCGAGACTCAGGGGAAAAGTACGGGACATCCTCAACAAAGGAGACGTGACGGGAGACACGGATTCGACGAGCTAAGGGATCATAGCAGCGATACCCCTTGTGCTCCCGACTGAGTCCCAAGTGAACACACCGAACAGACCTCGCAGAGAGTTTGGTGCGCTCATGGGGAGGAAGAAGAACGAAGCACGTGCAGCCAAACGTGCGAAGAAGAGAGCAGTCAGGTGGACTGGAGTGAAGGCGCTCGTAAGGGGTGGCACCGGACAGAGCAGACGACGGAGTGATATTGATAAGGTGGACAGCCGTCATGACAGCTTCAGCCCAGTAGGAGTGAGGAACAGACGCAGAGAGAAGCAGGGCTCGTGCAGTCTCAAGGACATGACGATGCTTGCGTTCGGCAACGCCGTTCTGCTCATGGGTGTGAGGACAAGACTGCTGGTGAAGAGTGCCGTGAGACTGAAGGATCTCACGCATCTCAGAGGAGAGATACTCCTTGGCACAATCAAACCGAAAGGTCTTGATGCGCCGACCAAACTGAGTGTGGATCATAGGAGTAAATCTCCTATAGATGTCAGGAATTTCAAATCGATGACGCATAAGATAGACCCAGGTGCACCTAGAATAGTCATCAATAAAACACACATAATACATATAACCCGATAGAGATGCAACAGGAGCAGGACCCCAAATATCCGAATGAACTAAATCAAATAAAGCAACAGACTGGGAAGTACTAGCAGAAAAAGGAAGAGCTAGATGCTTTGCCAGTCGACAACCCGTACAAACGGAGAGAGGGGAGAAAGACGCTCGACCCAAAGCGCCCGACCGGAATACGCTTTTGAGTCGATCACTCGATATATGACCTAACCTTCTGTGCTACAGGTCGGCATCAGAGGTGACAGACATGACAGACGCAACTGAAGACACATGGAGATGGTCCAACTGGTAGAGTCCTCCTGCCCTACGGCCCAGCCCAATCCTCTGACCCGTCCGCGAATCCTGCACAGCACAAACAGAAGGGGTGAAGGTGACAGTCAGGCCAGAGTCGCAAAGAGAACTGATAGAAATCAAATTAATATTAAGACGGGGGGCATGATGGACATGAGATAGGGTCAGGCGACCAGAAGGGTCAGAGGTGGTGGTGATGGAGCCACATTGCGGAATAGGGACGAGAGTCCCATCCGCAGTGCGAACCTCCTGGTGGGTGGTAGTGGGAGAGCAGTCCGTGAGGACAGTAGAGTCAAAAGTGAGGTGACAGGAGGCACCCGAATCGAAGATCCATGGAGCAGTAGTACCAGATGTGGCAGACAAGCCGTGCGCAGTCGTGGAGCCGGTGGAGGCTAGGTGGCGAAGAAGGAGCTCCTCGAGGCGCTGAAGGCGGTCCGGCTCAGACGGAGAAGGTGCTGTGGTAGCAGTGGGGAGCGTCGAGGCCTCTACAGTAGCCGCTGCACCACCAAAGTGGCGGAAGGAAGACGAACCACGTCCTCGGCCTCGTCCACCTCGACCGCCGCGTCGATCGTCGCGAGAGGTCGAAGACCAGCGGGGGGATCGCTCATCCGGACCCCAGCGGGGGTTGCGTGGAGGACGTGTAGGGCACTCGCGCTTCATGTGGCCGGGCTCCTTGCAGTAGTGACAAAAAACAGCCTCATCAGAGAACCCGGCTGCCAGGACAGTGTCGGAGCTGGGAGCAAGTGGAGGAGGACGAGCGCCCTGAGTCTGAAGGCGGGTCTCCTCGTCGACCAAAGCGAGTAGAGCATCCTCTAGCCGAGGGAGTGGCTCACGGTGCAGGAGCTGGGCAGCTATGAGAGCAAATTCCGGCCGAAGCGCGGCCAGGAACTGGTGCAGGTGGCCCTCGTCAAGGAAGCGCTGGAAATCCCGGGAGCGAGGACAGGCACACCGCTCCGGGATCAGTGAGTCCAGCTCATGCCAATAGGCACTCATCTGACTAAAGAAATCCTGAATGGTGCGCTCCCCCTGACGGGCCGACTGTGAGTCACAGATGAGCTGATGCCTGCGGGCGCCTCCGCGCGGGAGAAAACGATCCCGGAGATACTCCCACATCGCGCGCGCTGTCGGAAGGCGGCCGATGGGAGCAAGGAGTGGACGAGCAACAGAGGCCAGAAGGTACGCCCGGATGGCCTGATCGTGGCGGCGCCACGTAAGAGCAGCAACGGTGGTGGCCGTGGTAGCAGTCGCAGCAGAAGACGCTGCACTGCTGGAGACAGATGAGGAACCGGAGTAGTCAGGGGGAGGAGTATCCTCGCCGGTGAGATGACCCCACAGATTCCGACTGGAGAGATCGGCCTCGACGATGAGAGACCAGTCAGGCCAGTCGTTGGCCGATGACAACTGAAAAGAGACCGCCTTCAGCGGCGGAGATATCGCAACGACGGACGGTACGGCTGGAGAAGCCATGGAGAAGGCTCAACAGAGGGCTGGAGGTATGGAAGGGAGGGGTGCGGGGAGATGTCTGGTGTGGCAGAGGGTGCCGGGAGGGGCTGCGGGTGGTGCAGAGGGGGTCGGAGAGGGCTGCGAGTGGGCGGAGGGGGCTGCTGATGGTGCGGGTGGGGTCAGAGGGGGCTGCCGGAGGTGCCGGAGGGGGTCGGGAGAGGCTGCGGGTGGTGCAGAGGGGGTCGGAGAGGGCTGCGGGTGGTGCGGAGGGGGCGGAGGGGGCTGCTGATGGTGCGGGTGGGGTCGGAGGGGGCGGAGGGGGGCTACTGGTGGTGCGGGTGGGGTCGGAGGAGGCGGCGGATGGTGCGGAGGGAGGCGGAGAGGGCTGCTGGTGGTGCGGTTGGGGTCGGAGGGGGGCTGCGGGTGGGCGGAGCAGAGGAAGGGGGACCGGAGGGGGCTGCCGGAGGTGCGGAGGGGCTGCGGGTGGTGCGGAGCAGAGGAAGGGGGGCCGGAGGGGGCTGCCGGAGATGCGGAGGGGCTGCGGGTGGTGCGGAGCAGAGGAAGGGGGGCCGGAGGGGGTTGCCGGAGGTGCCGGAGCAGAGGAAGGGGGCCGGAGTCGGTTGCCGGAGGTGCTGCCGTCGCGCGGGAAACCCTAGAGCTCTGATACCATGTTAGGAGACGACGGCTAGGGTTTGGAGAGGAATAGAATGATTCCATTGAGGGACTCAAGCCCAATATATGTACAGTAAACCCGACCCGACTATACAGTAAACCCGACCCATTACATTTACATTAACAGTCATAAACTCTCAATCATACTTAATTTCTTTGTCAACAACTCTACATCATATTTCATGACTAAATCTTTCAATGACAAAAGGAGACCAAGGCAAAAGAAGAAATGAGACAAGAAATCCATGGATTAGAGTTCCTAAATTTAATTGTAATATTATTAATATTAGTCCTAGTCAGGCTTCATATGCATTAACGCATGCAAATTAAACGTATTTCCTATATAATCATCAAATTACACTCGGTCAGTCGTTCAGCCCGTAATTATTCGTAGAAAAGCTCTATAGAGTACTCTACCTTCTCTGGACTCACAGATCCTGGTGGTCAAACATATAATCACATCTCTCAAGAATTGCATTGAGGCAATCATGTGAATCCAACCAAATTTAGAGTCCATCTTATGTTACATTTCGAATCTTTGATTGGTCATTTCAAGGATTAGAAAGGAAGCAATAAAGAGAATCCTACCTAACTAGACTCATACCAAGTATGAGACACCATGCATTTTTGTAAAAATTAAGAAGACAAGACCTTCAAAGTGAAGATAATTGCTTATGTAGTAGAACTTGATATAGTGATAACTGTACAACGAAAAACTAATACACCATTTCCTACCTTATTCTCATAAAACAATCCATATATGATATTCTATCATTCATTTAAATTTTAAAGTTCTTTTTTCAATAGTATGATCCCATATGATTTGACAACTAACATTTCTCAACAGATCAATATTCCTTGCACATTAATTGTGGAGGTAAAGAAATAACTATCAATGGAACCAAGTATGAAGCAGATACCGAGGAAAGAGGAGCTTCGATGTTGTACTTAGGTCCAAATTGGGCATTTAGTAGCACTGGGAACTTCATGGATAATGATATTGATGCCGACAGTTATATTGTTAGGAACACATCTACACTCTTGATGCCCAATTCAGCTTTGTACACAGAAGCTCGCCTTTCTCCACTTTCACTCACTTACTATGGCCTTTGCATGATGAGCGGGAGTTACACTGTTGAAATCCACTTTGCAGAAATCGTTTTCACAAATGATGATGCATTTACCAGCCTCGGGGAGCGTTTATTTAATGTTTTTATTCAGGTAACTAACATGTCAAATCACTTTTACCCTTCTTATTTTCTAAATGTGAGATTCCTCATATACTCAATTTATTTCATTGTAGGGAAAAATCGTATTGGAAGATTTTAATATCAAAAATGCAGCTGGTGGGCCTGGGAAGCCCATTATAAAAACTTTTACCACATTTGTCACGCATAATACCTTGGAGATTCGCTTCTATTGGGCTGGGAAGGGGACAACTGGCATCCCAATTAGAGGAGTGTATGGTCCTCTCGTATCAGCTATCTCTGTGAAACCTAGTACGTCCTAAAATCTTCACTAGCTTGGTTAGGACTTATATTTCCTCATTTTATGTGACAGGTTAATGCTTGAGTTTGGCACAAGCACAAGCCGCACAAGGGCTCCCCTTTAGCATAGTCAGGCTCAATTTCTACGTTTTCAACTTACATTCAACTTCTCATATTGTGAATCAGTTAAGGAATAGAAATCCATGAAGCTAGACTCCCATAGGCACAATCAGCTTATGATTCTTATTATGTTATCGTTTCTGTTTTAGTTTTTTATCGTAACATTGTGATAGACCCATATAGATAGACTCAGATAGCCACAATAACCCATATTCCTTGTGTTTTTGCTATCAAGAGTTCCATATCTGTCATGTGTACAATTAATAAATAAGAGGATAATATTTCCTTATTTTTTAGTATTCATTTATTGTTACATTGAACCAACAAGTAGACATTCCTCAATAATCCAAAGCAAACAGTCGTCTAGTTTTACCGTGTTAGAAGATGACGGCTAGGGAATGGAATTCTCTTCATTGAGGGACTAAGCCCAATATATATATGTACAACATAGAATCCGATCCGACTATACATAAGACCCGACCCATCTCTCTATATATATTAGCACTCCCCCTCAAACTCACAGTGGATCATGTACCGAGAGTTTGCTGATGAAATGCCAGAAGCGAGCAATGGTAAGAGACTTCATGAAGAAGTCAGCAATCTGTTCCGTAGAGGTTTTGTCTGCTCGTGGAAAATCGGGTTGCTAGTGATCTGAATAGCACTCCGGTTGTCATAGAAAAAGGGTGTGGGCTCGGATATTACAACGCCTAGGTCGAGTAGAAGACGGCGAAGCCAAACAATCTCTACGGTGGTGGAAGCCATAGCCCTGTATTCGGCTTTGGTGCTGGAGCGAGCAACGAACTCCTATTTTTTACTGCGCCAAGAGATAAGGGAGTCACCAAGGAACACACAGTAGCTGGTGGTAGAACGACGAGTAGCAACATCTCCTGCCCAGTCGGCATTGGAGTAGGTGCGCAGCACTAGAGTAAAGGTGGAAGGTAGAAACAAAGAGCGAGTGATGGTGCTCCAGAGATAACGGATAATCCTGAGTACCGCTGCATAGTGAACAGAGTGGGGAGCCTGAGCAAACTGACTGACAATACCTACAGCATGAGCAATGTCAGGTCTAGTCATAGTGAGATAGACTAGCATTCAAACCAACCTCTGATATCTGGAGACGTCCCGGAGAGGCTCACCATCTGTAGGTAGGAACTTCAAGTTAAGCTCCATAGATGTGTCAATAGTGTGAGAGTCAGTAAGATCAGCATCGGCAAGGATGTCGGAAATGTACTTCTGCTGGGAGATCAACAAACCACAAGTCGAATAGACAATCTCAAGGCCAAGGAAGTACCGAAGAGGGCCTAGATCTTTCATCTCGAACTAACTATGTAGGTGACGCTGAAGGGAGGCTATAGTGGCACTGTCGTCTCCGGTAATAATCATATCATCCACATATATGAGCAAAATAGCAAGACCCTGACTGGAGTAGTGAGTGAACATGATATAGTCAGAGTGTCGCTCTACAAACCCAGCGGCAAGAACTGCACTATGAAAGTGTTCAAATCAGGCACGAGATGCTTGCGTGAGCCCATAAATAGCCCGGCGTAGACGGCAGATGTGCCCCGTAGGAATAAAAACACCCAGTGGAGGGGCCATGTACACCGCCTTTGAGAGGTCACCGTGAAGGAACGCATTTGTCACGTTTATCTGATAGAGAGGCCACCCTCGAGAATCTGCCACAGCTAAGAGGGTGTGCACAGTAGTCATCCGAGCAACTGGAGCAAACGTCTCATCGTACTCAATCCCATACTCCTGGAAGTAACCACAAGCAATAAGGCGAGACTTGTGCCGCTCAATGGAGCCATCAGGTCGAATCTTGACCTTGAAAATCCATTTGCAGCTGACAGGCACCACGTCTGAGGGACAAGGAACCATATCTCAAGTCTGGGTTCGCTGAAAAACCTTAAGCTCCACTGTCATGGCCTGCCGCCACTCTGGGTGTAAAACTGCCTTGTGGTATGACTAGGGTTCCCGATGAGTGTGGAAAGCAGTAAGAAAGGCCTGGTAAGACGGGGAGTAGGAGGCAACAACAAAGTATCTAAAGGAGTAACGAGAGTCATAGGTAAAACTAGAGTTGCCAAACCTGTCAGAAGAGTAGTCATATCTGTCAGAAGGGTGGTGTTCGCACATAAGATAGCACCGAACAGGACCAGGATCCGCAACCAAAGAGGAGGGAGCAGCAGTAGGCGAGGGAGTACCAGTAGGAACAGACTCGGTAGAAAGGACTGTGGAGCGGCGAACGTAGACACGAGTGACAAGAGTGGCGGTGGCGGGGAAGGAGGCGCGCGCGCGCGCGCGGGGGGGGGGGGGGGGGGAAAGGTAGGTGGAGGCGGGGGAGGTGGAAGGGGTGATGGAGGAGACAAAGGAGAGGGCCTAGTGGGGAAGACGAAGAAAATAATGGAAGGGAAAGGAGTGGTGGTGGTAAAGATGGAGATGCATGTGGTAATGAGAGAACCTGTGATTCAGTGAAGAAAAACGGGATATCCTCAACAAAGTAAACATGACGAGAGACACGAATCCGGTGAGTCAAGGGATCATAACATCGATGACATTTGTGCTTTCGATTGAGACCTAAGTGAACACACTTAACATACATGGCAGAGAGTCTGTTATGCTTATGAGGAGGGAGGAGAACAAAGAACATACACCCGAAAGTACGAAGAAGAGAGTGTTAATGTAAATGTAATGGGTCGGGTTTACTGTATAGTCGGGTCGGGTTTACTGTACATATATTGGGCTTGAGTCCCTCAATGGAATCATTCAGTTCCTCTCCAAACCCTAGCCGTCGTCTCCTAACATGGTATCAGAGCGCTAGGGCGACGGCTGCACCTCCTCCGGTCTCCCTCCTTCCCGCCGGCTACACCTACTCCGTCCGGCCCCCCCTTCCGGCCACCTGCACCGGCCCCCCTTCCGGCCCCATCTCCTCCACCGGCCCCCCTTCCGGCCACCTGCACCGGCCCCCCCTTCCGGCCCCATCTCCTCCACCGGCCCCCCTTCCGGCCACCTGCAGCCCCCGCCTTCACCCCCGACCCCCTGCAGCCCCCTCCTCCACCACCGACCCCCCCTCAGCCCCTCCTCTACCCCCTTCCGGCCACCGATACCCCCTGCAGCAGCCCCCGCCTCCACTTCCGGCCACCGAAACCCCCTGCCGCCCCTCCTCCACCCCCCCCCCGACCCCCCTCTGAAGCCCCCCCGACACCCCCTGCAGCCCCCTCCTCCACCCCGACCCCCCTTCCGGCCACCGATACCCCCTGCAGCAGCCCCCGCCTCCACTTCCGGCCATCCGAAACCCCCTGACACCCTACAACCTCCTCCATGGCCTCTCCAGCCGTACCGTCTGTCGTTGCGATCTCTCCACCGCTAAAGGCGGTTGCGTTTCAGTTGTCGTCGGCCAGCGACTGGCCGGACTGGTCCCTCACCGTCGAGGCCGCCCTCTCCAGTCATGATCTGTGGGGTCACATCACCGGCGATGATCCTCCTCCCACTGACTACTCCGGCTCGTCCTCTGTCACCAGCAGTGCTGCATCTTCTGCAGCGACTGCTACCACGGCCGTCACCGTTGCTGCTCTTACGTGGCGCCGCCACGATCAGGCAATCCGGGCGTACCTCCTGGACTCGGTTGCTCGTCCGCTCCTTGCTCCCATCGGCCGCCTTCCGACTGCGCGCGCGATGTGGGAGTATCTCCGGGACCGTTTTCTCCCACGCGGCGGCGCCCGCCGGCATCAGCTCATCTGCGACTCGCAGTCTGCCCGTCAGGGGGAGCGTACCATTCAGGAATTCTTCAGTCAGATGAGTGCCTACTGGCATGAGCTGGACTCACTGATTCCGGAGCGGTGTGACTGCCCCCGCTCCCGGGACTTCCAGCGCTACCTCGACGAGGGCCACCTGCACCAGTTCCTGGCAGCACTTCGACCAGACTTTGCTCTCATAGCCGCCCAGCTCCTGCACCGTGAGCCCCTCCCTCGGCTCGAGGATGCCCTACTTGCCTTGGTCGACGAGGAGACCCGCCTTCAGACTCAGGGCGCTCGTGCTCCTTCACTTGCTCCTAGCTCCGACTCTGTCCTGGCAGCCGGGTTCTCCGATGAGACTGTTTTTTGTCACTACTGCAAGGAGCCCGGCCACATGAAGCGCGAGTGCCCTACACGTCCTCCACGCAACCCCCGCTGGGGTCCGGATGAGAGATCCCCCCGCTGGCCTTCGACCTCTCGCGACGATCGACGCGGCGGTCGAGGTGGACGGGGCCGAGGACGTGGTTCGTCTTCCTTTCGCCACTTTGGTGGTGCAGCGGCTACTGCAGAGGCCTCGCCGCTCCCTACTGCTCCCACAGCTCCTTCGCCGCCTGAGCCGGACCGTCTTCAGCGCCTCGAGGAGCTCCTTCTTCGCCACATAGCCTCCACCGGCTCCGCGACTGCGCACGGCTTGTCTGCCACCTCTGGTACTACTGCTCCATGGATCTTCGATTCGGGTGCCTCCTGTCACCTTACTTTTGACTCCACTGTCCTCACGGACTGTTCGCCCACTACCACCCACCAGGAGGTTCGCACTGCGGATGGGACTCTCGTCCCTATTCCGCAATGTGGCTCCATCACCACCACCTCTGACCCTTCTGGTCGCCTGACCCTATCCCATGTCCATCATGCCCCCCGTCTTAATATTAATTTGATTTCCATCAGTTCTCTTTGCGACTCTGGCCTGACTGTCACCTTCACCCCTTCTGTTTGTGTTGTGCAGGATTCGCGGACGGGTCAGAGGATTGGGCTGGGCCGTAGGGCAGGAGGACTCTACCAGTTGAACCATCTCCATGTGTCTTCAGTTGCGTCTGTCTTGTCTGTCACCTCTGATGCCGACCTGTGGCACAGAAGGTTAGGTCATATATCGAGTGATCGACTCAAAAGCGTATTCCGTTCGGGCGCTTTGGATCGAGCGTCTTTCTCCCCCCTCTCTGTCTGTACGGGTTGTCGACTGGCAAAGCATCTAGCTCTTCCTTTTTCTGCTAGTACTTCCCAGTCTAATGCTTTATTTGATTTAGTTCATTCGGATATTTGGGGTCCTGCTCCTGTTGCATCTCTATCTGGCTATATGTATTATGTTTGTTTTATCGATGACTATTCTAGGTGCACCTGGGTCTATCTCATGCGTCATCGGTCTGAAATTCCCCACATCTTTAGGCGATTCACCACTATGATACACACCCAGTTTGGTCGGCGAATCAAGACCTTTCGGTCTGATTGTGCCAAGGAGTATCTCTCCTCTGAGATGCGTGAGCTTCTTCAGTCTCACGGCACTCTTCACCAGCAGTCCTGTCCCCACACCCATGAGCAGAACGGCGTTGCCGAACGCAAGCATCGTCATGTCCTTGAGACTGCACGAGCCTTGCTTCTCTCTGCGTCTGTCCCTCACTCCTACTGGGCTGAAGCTGTCATGACGGCTGTTCACCTCATTAATCTCACTCCGTCATCTGCTCTGTCCGGTGCCACCCCTCACGAGCGCCTTCACTCCAGTCCACCTGACTACTCTCTTCTTCGCACGTTTGGCTGCACGTGCTTCGTTCTTCTTCCTCCCCATGAGCGCACCAAACTTTCTGCGAGGTCTGTTAGGTGTGTTCACTTGGGGCTCAGTCGTGAGCATAAGGGGTATCGCTGCTATGATCCCTTAGCTCGTCGGATCCGTGTCTCCCGTCACGTCTCCTTTGTTGAGGATGTCCCGTATTTTGCTCCTGAGTCTCGGGATCTTTCCTTGCCTACTTCGTCATCCTCCTCGCCCTCCTCACATCTCCACATCCCTGTTCTACCCCCGGTTTCTGTTGCCCCATGCATGCCTACTACACCACCACCACCACCTCCTCAGTCTCCATCGCCACCACCACCACCACCTCCTCAGTCCCCCACGCCACCTCCACCACCACCCATTACTCGTGTCTATGTACGTCGGTCTGCAGCTCCCCCTCCGGAGTCGGTTCTCCCTGGTACTCCCTCGCCTGATGCTGCTGCTCCCTCCTCCCCGGTCGTGGATCCTGCTCCTGTTCGGCGCTACCCAGCGCGCGAACATCACCCTCCTGCCAGATACGACTACTCTCCTGCCAGGTTCGGTTACTCTGCTTTTCCCACTGACTCTCCTGACTCCTCTGGCTTCTCTGCCAGTGTCTCCTATTCACCATCCTTTCAGGCCTTTCTTACTGCTCTTCACACTCACCGGGAGCCCCAATCGTACCGTGAGGCAGCATTACATCCAGAGTGGCGACAGGCCATGTCAGTTGAGCTTGAGGCATTTCAGCGGACCCAGACCTGGGAGTTGGTGCCTTGTCCCCCCGGGGTGGTGCCTGTTAGCTGCAAGTGGATCTTCAAGGTCAAGACTCGACCTGACGGATCCATTGAGCGGCACAAGGCTCGCCTCGTTGCTCGTGGCTTCTCCCAGGAGTATGGGATTGACTACGAGGAGACGTTTGCTCCAGTTGCTCGGATGACTATTGTGCGCACCCTCTTAGCTGTGGCAGCTGCTCGAGGGTGGCCTCTCCATCAGATGGATGTCACCAATGCGTTTCTTCACGGTGATCTCTCCGAGGAAGTCTACATGGCTCCTCCTCCGGGCACTTCAGTTCCTCCAGGACACGTGTGTCGGTTGCGCCGGGCCATCTATGGGCTCAAGCAGGCTCCTCGTGCCTGGTTTGAGCGCTTTCGCAGTGCAGTTCTGGCCGCCGGGTTTGTTGAGCGTCACTCCGACTATGCCCTGTTCACTCGCTCCTCCAGTCAGGGCATTGCAGTTCTTCTCCTCTACGTGGATGATATGATCATCACTGGGGATGACAGTGCCACCATCGCCTCTCTCCAGCGGCACCTCCAGAGTCAGTTTGAGATGAAAGACCTGGGCTCTCTTCGCTACTTTCTGGGTCTTGAGATTGCCAGGTCAGCTCGTGGTCTGTTGGTCTCCCAGCAGAAGTACATCTCCGACATTCTTACTGATGCTGCCCTCACTGACACACGTACTGCTGATACACCCATGGAGCTCAATTTGAAGCTCCTCGCTACCGATGGTGAGCCGCTCCAGGATGTCTCCCGCTTCCAGAGGTTGGTTGGGATGCTTGTCTATCTCACCATGACCCGGCCAGACATTGCTCATGCTGTTGGCATTGTCAGTCAGTTTGTTCAGGCTCCACGGTCAGTACACTATGCAGCTGTTCTTCGGATTATCCGCTACCTCCGAGGCACCATCACCCGTTCACTCCTGTTTCCCTCCACCTCTCCGTTGGTACTGCGCGCCTACTCAGATGCAGATTGGGCAGGAGATGCAGACACTCGTCGATCTACTACAGGATACTGTGTGTTTCTGGGTGACTCACTGATTTCATGGCGCAGCAAGAAGCAGGAGTCTGTTGCTCGCTCCAGCACCGAAGCCGAATACAGGGCTATGGCTTCCACCACCGCCGAGATTGTCTGGCTTCGACGTCTTCTGCTTGACTTGGGAGTGGTGATATCCGGGCCGACCCCTCTCTTCTGTGACAACCGGAGTGCTATTCAGATTGCTAGCAATCCGGTCTTCCATGAGCGAACAAAGCATATTGAAGTTGACTGTCATTATGTTCGCCAGGCGTTTATCGATCACATCATCTCCCTGCCTTTCATTCCCTCATCGGAGCAGACTGCTGATTTTCTGACGAAGCCACTGACGACTGCTCGCTTCCGACATTTTCTAGGCAAACTCTCGGTTCATGATCCACCGTGAGTTTGAGGGGGAGTGTTAATGTAAATGTAATGGGTCGGGTTTACTGTATAGTCGGGTCGGGTTTACTGTACATATATTGGGCTTGAGTCCCTCAATGGAATCATTCAGTTCCTCTCCAAACCCTAGCCGTCGTCTCCTAACAGAGAGTAATCGGGGGAACGGGAGTGGAGACGCTCCTACGGAGTAGCACCAGAAAGAGCAAAGAACGGAGTAATGTTAATAAGGTGAACAACAGTCATAACTGCTTCAGCCCAGTAGGAGTGAGGAATAGATGCAGAGAGAAGCAAAGCTTGTGCTGTCTTGAGAACATGACGATGCTTTCGTCCGGCAACTCCGTTTTGCTCATGGGTATGGGGACATGACTGTTTGTGAAGAGTGTTGTGAGATTGAAAGATCTCACGCATCTTAGAGAAGAGATACTCCTTGGCACAGTCAGACCGAAAGGTCTTGATACGTCGACCGAATAGAGTATAAAGCATAGTAGTGAATATCCGATAAATATGTGGGATCTTAGAACGGTGACGCATAAGATATACCCAGGCGCATCTCGAGTAGCCGTCTATAAAGCTAACATAGTATATAAAACCCGAGAGAGAGGCAACAGGAGCAGGACCCCAAATACTAGAATGCACTAACTCAAAAAGGGCGGTAAATCTGGAAGCACTAGTAAAAAATGGAAGAGCTAGGTGCTTTGCCAATCTGCAACCCGTACGGACAGAGAGGGGGGAGGACACACGATCCAAAGCACCCAAATGGAATATACTTTTGAGTCGATCATTAGACAAATGACCTAACCTTCTGTGCCACAGGTCAGCATTAGAGGTAACTGACATGGCGGATGTAACAAGCGAAAAGGAAACATGAAGATTGTCCAGTTGGTAAAGTCCTCCTGCTCTACGGCCCGGCCCAATCCTCTAACCCGTCCACGAATCCTGCACAACACAAGTAGAAGAGATGAAGGTAACAGTCAGTCCAGAGTCGCAAAGAGAACTAACATAAATCAAGTTAATGTTTAAGAGAGGGGCATGATGGACAAAGGGTAGGGCCAGTCGACCAGTAGGATTTGAGGTAGTGGTGATGGACCCACTCTGCGGGATAGGTACAAGAGTCCCATCCACAGTGCGAACCTCCAGGTGGGTAGGAGGAGTGTAATCGGTGAGAATAGTGGAGTTACAGGTGAGATAACAGGAGGCACCCGAATCGAAGATCTATGGGGCAGCAGTCCAGAGGTAGCAGACAAGTCTTAAGTAGTCGAGGAACCGATGGTGGAGAGGTGTTGGAGAAGGAGCTCCTCAAGGCACTGAAGACGGTCCGGCTCAGGCGAAGACGATGTAGTGGTAGCGATGAGAGACAATTAGAGCGAATTATGGCCGAAGCGCAGCCAGGAACTAGTGGAGGTAGGCTTCGTCAAGGTAACGCTAGAAGTTCCTGAAGCGCAGACAAGCACACCGTTCAGGGATCAGAGAGTCTAGCTCATGCCAGTAGGCACTCATCAGGCTGAAGAAGTCCTGAATCGTACGCTCCCCCTGACGAGCGGACTGGAAGTCACAAATAAGCTGATGCCAGTGTGTACCACCGCTTGGGAGGAACCAGTCCCGGAGATACTTCCACAGTGCGCGCGCCGTAGGAAGGCGACCGATGGGTGTATGATGCATGCAGATGCTTAAAAGAGTTCAAGTGCTGAATTTAAAACGATTAAAGATAGATTTCTACACGTCTTTAATCAAATTTCAGAAGGACTAGGAGCACTAATCATCATCCAATCATGCCCAAACAAGTTTAATTTAACGAAGTAATAAAACTAGCATGTAAATGACTAATTCTAGATTTAATAAATAAATTCCAGCAATGAAGTGTAACAAGATCTCAAATATAAAGCCAAAGTCTCAAAGATAAAACATAGATCTAAGCGATAGTTAACCTAATGGATGAGATTCTTCAGAAGCCAAGTATTTTGAAACCCTAATTAAAATAAGCAATAGGCCGGATTGAAAGGATGTTTATCACATGAAAATATCGAGGGACGATTCAAACCGTGCTTTGGTCAATGCCAGCCGCGATCAAAGGCTCCGTTGGTGTAGATGAATGGGCGAAAGAGGAGTCGTAGACGAGGGCGT
Source organism: Chamaelirium japonicum (assembly GCA_947650365.1). Lineage (NCBI taxonomy): Eukaryota > Viridiplantae > Streptophyta > Magnoliopsida > Liliales > Melanthiaceae > Chamaelirium > Chamaelirium japonicum. The sequence goes on from OX393556.1 coordinate 66,071,239, forward strand.
GGCGACGATGAAGAAGCTTGCGGAGAGAAGAAAAGACTAGAAGCAAGAGGATTCTTCGGATGAGATGTCGAACAAGCGAACTCGCTTCTCCGTTCTAGGGTTTCAATTCATCATCAAAATCTATCTTCAATTAGGGTTTGTAGGGATTTATAGGAAGGGAAACAACAAAGAAAAAGGAAAGAAAGAGAGAGAGACAGAGAGGCGTCCGCATGGAAAAAAGAGGAAGGAGGGGATGTGGGCACGCTTACCGAGGCGTATCCGCGCAGGTCTTGCCGTGGGAAGAGAGAGAACGGGAAGGAAGGAAGAACGGCTACAGTTTTGGCTTCCTTAAATCTCATCCATTGAGATTTAAAATCGACTTAAGATCCTACGGTTAAAACCCAAACATAGAAATGAGTCAGTTCGGCATCTGTGGCTCGCACCTACCCTAACCAGAAATAAAAATAGAAATAACTCAAGATCCGTCAGTTGGATCGACATAAAGTAAAAAACCAAAGTCGTAGGCAATCGAAATAGCTCTCCAGTGATGCAGACATATTGGCGATCGGCCTCTTAGATTTTCGTAGGGAATTAAAATACGTCCTCAGCTGTGAAAATCTGCGCATAGGGCTCGTCTGCATCAGTGTAAGGAGTGGACGAGCAACAAAGTCTACGAGATAGGCCCAGATGGCCTGGTCATGGCGACGCCACATAAGGGCGGCCGTAGCAGCAGAAGCAACATGTGACACACTGCTAGCAGCAGCGCTACTGGTGACCGAGGAGGAGCCAGAGGAGTCAGTCGGAGGTGGGTCCTCACCGGTGATGTAACCCTAGAGATCGTGGTTGAAGAGGGCGGCCTCGACGGTGAGCGACTAGTCTGGCCAGTCATTGGCCGAGGTTAGGGCTAGCAATTTTGGACCCGACATGGCAGACCCAACATGTCCCGACACAAAATTAGCGGGTTCGGCTCTGGGTTAAACGGGTTCGGGTCGTGAACGGGTCGACACGACTAATCCGTTTAGTAAACGGGTCGTGTCCGGGTTTTGTCTCCGACCCGTTAAGACTCGCTTAAACATCAATGGATCGGGTTGGGTCGGGTCGGGTCGTGTCTACCCAGCATCCAATCTGTGATGGGTTCAAGGCTATGATCAGGACAACCATGATGGGGAGAGAGAGAGAGAGAGATGGTGGCCAGTGTGCAGGTGACTGGGGGTGACCGGCCGGAGCGTCGGATCGAGCGTCGGAGATCGAAGATCGGGTGTCGGAGATCTGGGATCGGGTGGAGCGTCGGAGATCGGAGATAGGGCGAAGGGTGGTCGTGCGGAGCGTCTCTCTCTCTCTCTCTCTCTCTCTCTCTCTCTCTCTCTCTCTCTCTCTCTTGTGCACGCGCGTGGTCGGCGCCTCCTGGTTATTGAATCGCACTCACCCGGGTTACCCCCAATACTTAAGCGGGTCTTATCGGGTCTTACCTGGTCTACCCATTTATAAATGGGTCGAGTACGGGTTTAGGGTCTAGACACGATTAGTTAAACGGGTCGGGTCCAGGTTTAGGGGTTTTGGACACGACACGAACCCGACCGACCCGACCCATTGCCAGCCCTAGCCGAGGTTAACTCAAAGGGGACTGCCTTCAGCGGCAGGAAGATTGCGACGACGGAAGGCACGGTAGCAGACGCCTTGGAAAAGGAGGATCAAGGGTGATCGGGGTGGGGGAGAGGGTGCCGGGAGGGGGGTGAAGATTGGAGGAAGGAGGGGCGGCGGGTGGGGTAGGGGGGAGGAGAAGGGGCTAGGTGGGGGTTGGGACCAAGGAGGGGTGGTCGGGTGGGGTCGGGGGTCGGAGGAGGAGGTTGGAGGAGGGTCGGGGATTTGAGGAGGGGGCCGGAGGAGGGTTGGGATGGAGGCCGGAGAATGTGCCGATGCCGGAGGATCAACCGTCGTCGTCGCTGTCGCAACGAGAGAAACGCTAGAGCTCTGATACCATGTTAGGAGATGATGTCTAGGGTTTGGAGAGAATGAAATTCCTCTTCATTAAGGGACTAAGCACAATATATATATGTACAACATAGAATCCGACCCGACTGTACAAAAGGCCCGACCCATCTCTATATACATTAACGTACCGATTAGGCAAGTTTATAAGGCTGTATTATTCTAAGGATGATGCCTTCTGTTTTATTGTTAGCAACACTTTGCCTATCGTATTCTGTTAATTGCTACAGTTATAGTTTCTTTTCATCGTATACTTGGTGCTACAATCTGATATCGAATGTGTCTTTATTTTCGTTTGTCAGACTTCATTCCTCCTCAAGATACTGAATCTCCTACTGGTAAAACGATGGGTTTTAAAATCGCTGTTGGAGTTTCTGTTGCTGTATTCGTCATTATTTTCTTGGTTGTGGGCTTTTGTTGGAGGAAAAGGCAGCAAGAACGCAATTCCATGTACAGAGGTATAAAAGGTTTCACTTAGATCCATAAACTCCAATTATAGCATCTTATATTGCTGTTTTCTCAAACTTTTTGGTCAGGTTCTATACCTCAGTTGTGACTTGTGATATATCTAGCAAATTATGGAAGACTAATATTTGTACATTCGCTGTGATTTGAAGCCAGTATTGCGTCCTCAGTTTTATATACTTAGTACCCAAATTTGTAGCAAAGTTCGAATAGATGTATTCATGAACCGTTGTACCACATCTGTCAGAGTTGCTTGCATTGTAACCATATCCCATGCTCTAGTTTTGATTTGCCTAAGCAAATGATGGACAAAATGGAACCTTCCAATAATTTCTTCTCATTCTATGGTATATTTACAATTATATTTCTTTCCTTAAAAATTGAGAAGATAACTTGTTTGTAGAACCCTTTTCACACCTGTAGAACCCTTTTCAACAGTTCTTTTGTTAAACAAACTTCATGTAAAACCCTTTTCACACCTTGTAAGAGGATCCCAGGAGAGGATGGTGAGTGGATGTTTGGAGAGGAGGCCACATGAATACCTTGTCATGTGACAAAAATGAAAAATAAATCCTCTCGCCCTCTTTATATTACCAATTTTTACCTTACTAGGCCTGACCAGACCACTCCTTTCTTCGTCTAGTATCTTGGCATGTTTGCCGCAAATGTTTAGAGAAAAATTGCTAATGTTAAAATAATTGGTAGATATCAAAATTTTCTATGTAGACTGAAATCTGATGTACTAGCAGAACTCAATAGTTGGTCATTAAACTGTTTTATAAGTCAAGAAATATAATTATTTATATCTTTGTCACTAATAACCCTAGAAGAGAGAGAGAGAGAGAGAGAGAGAGAGAGACGGCTAGGGTTTTGGGTGAGAACAAACCATACTCTCATTAGGGCATATGCCAACATATATATGAAATATATATACATGTAGGGTGCAAGTCCTATACACAGAAAAGCTGTGTATAGCCTACTATATACACATACAGAACAACTCAAAAATAAAAGGTTATACGAAGTCTAATGTGGTATATGACAAGAAGGAAATAGGAACGAGTAATAAGGTTCTTTTAGTGTTAAAAAATCAACAAAAGTTAATTACGTTTGGATAAGATTTTTAGTTGGAATATGAGCACACTTGATGTTGCATGGTGAAGGAGACTTCTGCAATCAGAAGCACTATGGGAAAGACAAGGAGGGTAGTAGTCCTATCAGACAAAATATGAACAATGGACTGTGCATCTCCTTAGAAGCAAAGAGAACAAAGTTGATGGCTGGATTAAGCACTTACATATTGTACGAGGATAGTTGATGCTGAAGGGGTCCAATAAAAGCATGAGTTCTCGCTCTCAGTGGAAATTTTGGGTTCGGGAATGTGCATAATTTTGAGGCAGCAGAGGGTATTTTTGTCTTTTTACTAAGTTCAGGTTTGTGAAGATCCACCGGTAGAAACACACGATCTAGATGATCCAACGGTGAAAATTTCTCATCTGTGCTCTGGGTATACTCAGATCCCCATCAATAGTCTAATTTCGTGCATGAAGAAATCGACTAAAGGACAATTACCTATTTGGCTATTTTACTGATATCAGCTTCTGTTTGTATTTCAGTAATCCACAAGTTCTGTAATTAATTTACAGCAAACATAGCAAGTTAAAAATATGAAATGAAATAATAAATGGCATATTTTCAATTTATGAATTCTGGCTTTTTGAACAGATCTTAGAGGTCTTGATCTGCAAACTGGATCCTTCACCTTGCGACAAATTAAAGCAGCAACCAAGAACTTTGATGTGGTAAACAAGATTGGGGAAGGCGGGTTTGGTTCAGTTTACAAGGTAACAAATCTCCTTATATGCCGATATAACATGATTACTCCTTAACTAACATACGAAGTTCCTCTCTCTCTCTCTCTCTCTCTCTCTCTCTCTCTCTCTCTCTCTCTCTCTCTCTCTCTCTCTCTCTCTCTCTCTTGTTTCTTGGTTCAATTGCAGGGTCTGTTATCAGATGGATCGGTGATCGCGGTGAAACAGCTTTCGTCGAGGTCTAAGCAAGGGAGTCGAGAATTCGTGAACGAAATTGGCATGATTTCTGCATTGCAACATCCTAATCTTGTAAAGCTTTATGGATGTTGTACTGAAGGGAACCAGTTATTGCTTATTTATGAATATATGGAAAATAACTGTCTCGCTCGTGCTCTGTTTGGTAAGCTGGCACTACCAATTTCACTCTTCTTTTTTTAATCTGCACTCACGAATAAAAGCACACGATAGACAGATCAGAATGAGCAAGTCCCATGATGCTTGTCAGGTAAAGACGTGCAATTGAGATTGAAATTGGATTGGCCAACTAGGCGCAAGATCTGCCTCGGCATAGCTAGAGGTCTCGCCTATCTCCACGAGGAGTCCAGATTGAAAATTGTTCACAGAGATATCAAGGCTAGCAATGTGTTGCTTGACAAGGATCTCAGCGCCAAGATATCTGATTTTGGTCTGGCCAAGCTAAATGAAGAAGATGACAGCCACATCAGCACTCGGGTAGCAGGAACTATGTAAGTCTGTTTCTTGATCTATTCCTATCTTAATATACCCCATGTACCCTAACATTGATGAGTCATTATTTATCCTTTTCCTGTATCAAACTATCAATAATTGATGAGCTGGCTAGTCAAGATATAGTAGTTAAGATACAATTGTCGACATGCCAGACCGCTGATCACCCCCAGGCTAGGGTTTTCTTGGTGTATTGATAAGTGCTAAATATCATGCGGGGTTACAGAAACTATTTGTAGTCTCAAGCAAGGTACAAAAAATTGAAATATTTCGTGAAATATCGCAAACTATTTCTTCTTTTTATATTCACCAAAATGACATATTTCACAAAATATTGTGATATTTCATGGTATTTTGCAATATTTTGTGAAATATGCCTTTTTTTAAATGATTATCGAAATTGATATTCGTGTCAAATTTTCAAGAAAAGTCCATTGAAGAGTTTGACGGTATAGTACTTCGTCTAAATGAACAACCAACTTTGGTCTGATTCCTAGTTACCCTTCGCTTGCTTTTTTTAGATTTCTTTTCATATTTACTTCAATACCGAAGTATAAAGCTAATTTCTTTCATCATCTTGATCCTTGCAGAGGTTATATGGCTCCTGAGTACGCAATGCGTGGTTATCTGACCGATAAAGCCGATGTGTACAGCTTTGGAGTCGTCGCGTTAGAAATTGTCAGCGGGAAGAGCAACACAAATTATAGGCCAAAGGAAGAGTTTGTCTATCTTCTTGACTGGGTAACTCACATTTTCATCCCTTTCTTTTCCGAGTCAGTCACTTTTTTTTATGGTCGATGTTCGAAATACATGAAATTCATCCCTTTCTTTTCCGAGTCAGTCACTTTTTTTTATGGTCGATGTTCGAAATACATGAAATTGGAAATGTTGTTCATTTCCACTCTTTCAATTACAATATGCACCATAGAGACATGCAATTCCCTATGTGAAATATGGCCGCCTTCCCTCTTCGTCGAGGCTCTTTCCTAGCCTAGGGTAACATGGAGAGTTGCTCCATGGTCGATTCAGCTTAAACCGCGTAATCAACAAGATAGGTCGCCCCACTTGCCAATTGGCCTTTTAGGTTAGTACAACACTTGGTTGTTAGTGCATCAGCACAATATAGACGAAGGATCGAAACTCTCCACAAGATCAAGAGAAATACCTCAATTTTTAATTACCCCACGGTAGGAAAACTCGCCACCAAGGCAAGAGAGAGTATGTTGTTGCGCTTATTCGAACCTCTGCCCTAGGCCACAGGTTGCATGTCTTGCCAATTAAGCTATCAGATGGGATAAGAGTTGGGTGATAATACCACTCTGGGTTTTCATAATCCACTCTCTCAAGTCTCAACTGAGACAAATTGTAAGTGTTTGTATTCCAAGAATCACCAGTTTTGACTCTTTTTTGTGGCATCCAGGCCTGTGTACTTTTAGAGAGGGGGACTCTGCTGGAGCTGGTGGATCCTGATCTCGGACGGGACTACTCCGAGGATGAGGCAATGGTGATGCTGCACGTGGCACTCCTGTGCACCAACGCAGCCCCCACGCTCAGACCCGCCATGTCCAAAGTGGTGAGCCTGCTCGAAGGGCGGGCCCCGGTCCAACCGCTGCTCTCGGTTTTGAGCTTCTCCGCCAATGGGTCGAGCTCCAAGGGGATCAGAAGAAGCTTCTGGCAGTACCCTGGGGAGAGCATGTCGGTCGTCGACACCTGTACTGATTCAGCAGAGACACTCCCAGAAAATGATGCGAGCTGCAAGCTCATAGAAGCCTCATACAGCTCTATAGACTGAATGAGCCAGTCTCCAGTTTTGACCTGATGGTAGTGGGTTCATGGCAAGCCCAAGAAACAACCTGCTCTTGGGCATCAAGATGTAAATATTAGACAACATGCAAATGCTTTCCAAACAATTTACATGATCTAATAATAAAGTGCAGTCTCTCTCTCTCTCTCTCTCTCTCTCTCTCTCTCTCTCTCTCTCTCTCTCTCTCTCATTAATGTGAAAGTGTGTTTTATTTCAAGGAAACATAAGCAGAAACAAGCCCACACCAAAACTATCAAGCTACATCCAATCCCTGAAACAATCAAATGATCTGACATCAGATGAATGACTCCTCATGACCATCATCATCCAAGAATTACTCCATCAAGCTCGGGTCACCATGAGGAAGATTAACATAAGTTTTCTCCTCCTGTCGACCTAAGCATCGATGCTGAAAACCTGGCCGAATAACTTAGCAAGAGAGAGAGAGGCAATGCCAGCAACGAGACCTATGTGACGGTTGTCAGGCAAGAAAGCCACTTCGTCGATTACGTAGTTTATGATCATGCAATCAGAGAGCAACCCTGTAATCTTTCCTTGGTCCGGGGTAAAAAGATGCAACATTCTCACAGATTTGTGCATCAAACCTAAAAAATAAAAAGATAGATTTAAATGCCATCTGAACCTCTCATTAGTTTTGAGCAAGATACATGAGAGGATCTTTTTTTCTTCCTTTTTTACATATCTCATGAATAAAAACTTGAGAAGGAGCATGGGTCTCACAGGGGGGGGTGTTGGGTTTGGAAATTCATAGGATTACATAGTGCATGGAATGAGAAGAGCCTCCAATTGTGTTTCCAGCCCCGGATTTACTCAGCCACCTGTATCCTCTTGTCCCTAATAGGAAGGGGAATCGGCTGCTGGGCTTCGTGCGGGTGGTCTGGTCCTTTGTATACTTTGAGGTGGGTGAAGAGAGTTCTTCCCAGCTGCAAAAATCAAAGAGACATTACTATGATCATGGTAGTGGAGGATAACTTCTCTCCCTAAAATATGGATGGAAAATATCCATATATGTTCAAGGATTTTTTTTTTGGGTAGATTTATATGTTCAAGGATAATTGTAGGAGGGGATTATGACGGAAGGTCCTGCAAGATAACCATGAAGGTACATCACGTAATTGCTAAAGACACTATATATATATATATATATATATATATATATATATATATATATATATATATATATATATATATATATTACAGTGAGCTGTGGGCTGCCGGGGGGGGAAAGTGAGATGCGGGCATTTTGACCCCCCAAGAAGTTATGGAATTTGATGAAATTTGGTGAGGTTGTTGCCTAGGATAAGATGATCATCCTCACAAATTTTCATCAAATTCCAAAACTTCTAGGGGGGTCAAATGGTCGAAGCAATTTTAACGGTGAACGACATAAATTGCTTCGACCATTTGACCCCCCTAGAAGTTTTGGAATTTGATGAAAATTGGTGAGGATGATCATCTTATCCTAGGCAACAACCTCACCAAATTTCATCAAATTCCATAACTTCTTGGGGGGTCAAAATACCCGCAGCTCACTTTCCCCCCCAGCAGCCCACAGCTCACTGTAACAGCCCTCTCTCTCTCTCTCTCTCTCTCTCTATATATATATATATATATATATATATATATATATATATATATATATATATATATATATATATATATATATATATATATATATATATATGCCAGTGGGCATTTTACTGTAGTGGCTACAGTACAGTGGGCATTTCCCCCGAGCAGGCCAAACCGATTGAATGGCTATAGCATTTGTGTGGGTTGTGGCGGGGTGTGTGTGTGTGCGCGTGTGTGTGTGTGTGGGGGGGGTTGCGGTGTTGCCCAGGATCAGCACTACTTGCTAAATACATAAAGCTTGTCAGGAAGAAGAAAAAACTAGTTCTTCTATCTGATTTAGGTTACTCCTCCCCTCCTGCCTTACTCAAAGGCTACAAGAGGGGAACCAGATGGAGAGGAACAATAAAAAAAATTCAGCCCTGCTAGGGGTTCCAATATTGGACAACATATCAGCACAATGGTTGGCCTCTCTCAATAAATATAGGATGCTTCCAATAAATTCTTGATACAAGTCTAGGATAAATTATTAGTCATACGTGCACTCATAGGGAAAAGACATCTCTACTATAAAAAGAGAATTGGGCTTATTGCTGAAATAAACCAATATCTCCGATTACCCCTCTTAATTTAAAAACAATACCATTGTTCTAAAACGTGGTTCAGGCGCTTGCCTAGACATTTTGGGCCTTAACCTGCACTGCCTAAGTTGGGACTGCTTTCTTCGGCATCCAAAGAAGAAAGGCCATCGATGTAACAATCAAATATTATCATTATAAGTTTCAATTCTCCCTTCTCCTTCATGTTTTTCAATTTTATCTTCTCTTTTTCCTTATTAAACTAGTACATTACAGTGTTGCTACTATATAGTGGCTTCCTTGGTCCACCGCAATTACCTGAAAGAATATGATGATAGCGACACCCTTAGTCCATTGTCAAGTCCTAAAAGAAGGATGACAATAGAAACATAATAGATATATAAATTCTACAGTAAAATATTATTTGGAATTTCTTGCACCTCAATCTTTGGGCACCTGCCTAGGCCACCGCCTTCTGCCTTACTGCCATGGATTTTTCAATTGCATTAGGTCAGCTAGCACTTTTTAAAACATTGAACAATACTATATATAAAAAACATTGAGGGTCCTTTAGTCTTTTTCTAGGATAATTAATTAAAATGGCCCTTTAGACTTCCGTGTCTCCCTTCCTCTTTGCACGTACGCGTGCATTCTGCATGCATGCATTTAGTCTTGAGAAAGATAAGACAAAACATCCCTCAACAACAATACGATTAATAATGTGTGATCATTTCTCTTGTGGTGCTCTGCTAACAATCGGCCCACATAAACCCATTATCTTATTTTAATGCAGCATTTCTTAATTAAATTCGGATTAAAATAAGAAAATATTAGACTTGATGCGTAAGTCAGTCCCACATCACTTGTGAACCATATACATGTAACCTCGCCTGTTATAAAAAGGTGTATGGCCTTTGTTTTATAATTATGAATGACTGAGATAAATAAAATTGAAGTTGCTTGCGAGCATCATTAGGGTTTCTGGATTGGAATCCATCAGAGATAGATTCCTCGAATCCGGTGAACTCTGGATCTTCCTCCTCTTCTCTTCCTCCCCATGCTTATTTCTTAGTTATTGCGAATGTGCGAGCATCATCATCGACAAACCTCGTCTCGTTTTCCGTCGAAGAACAAGAAAGAGAATAAATAACGGAAAGTACGAAGAAAGAAGAAGCAGAAGCAAGCAAGAGAGAGGAGATGAGAGGCTCCGATTACTCTCTCTCTCTCTCTATTCTTCCCCACGGGAATCGCACCCAGCCCCTCCCTTTCCATGCGAAGTCAGTCATGACCCCCCCTCTATGCTCGTGTATCACGCGCTAAAGTTGAGAGTTACATGTGTATTAGCATGTACTCATCAACTACCATTGAGACAAGTTCAGATCCCTTGTATGTACGATGGAGCATAGTGATGGGAAATGTAGAAGGCATGTGAGATTGACAAAGTTGAGAGTTCGAAGGAACATTTGTCGTGAAGTAAGTGGGTAAGTGGGGAATACGTTCAACAATGAAGGTCCATTAGCACAAGAGATACGAGGATATTGAATCAGAAATTTTGGTACAATCTAGAAGTTTAGGAATGAATAGGGAAATGATAAGAACGGTTCCAATGAAGCAAGGAAAGAAATACTAATTTTATTTGATGTAAGCAAAAGTTGGCACTGGGGAAGACGCTTCTTGAGTTGGATGAATATAGAACAGAAGATAATTTCTTCCTTGGACAATTAGCCCGCAACAAAAATAATGCATGGAAGCATATATACAGTTTTCCTTGAAACCAGCAAGATTGCTGAGAAAAAAATGTTATCAAGAGAGCTTGGAGAGGAAACAAATTTTTCTAACAGACACGGATGCATCAACAAAAGAGATGTCCTGATCTAACGCATGTCTTCTATATTGTTATGATTATGGATAACCAATGAAAGAAGCACACCAAATTCTTAATAAGTATCAAGCTTCCGTTTGTATTTCTCAGGTGACATTGTTATTCAGAAAATTACAACTTTGTGTGAAAATCCACGTCAGACACACTTTGTGTAGTATGTATCTAAGTATAAACCGGAGATCGTTCCACAACTTCTTGTCGCATCCATTTTCTCTTGAAGGAGGAGGCTACCAAGCCAGTCAAAAGAAAGTTTCTTCACGATTTATGTAGCAGAAGATGTGCAAAGAAACTCAATGAATAGTATTATTATACCATCAGTTTTCTGGAAAGCCAAACAATGTCTAGGATCAAAGGGGGACAGTACATGCAAGGAAAAAAAGGAGGAATGACTATCCAGAGGCTTAGTATAAGATATGGAATCTAGGAGGGGAAAATTTGTCATAGATCCACAAGAAAATATCTGATACATGATACATCATTATACCTGTTTTACATCATGCCAACCAAAGGAAAAATTCATCGCAATACTGGCAAAAACCTTACTTAGGTTTATTTCCTGAATGAAGATGATGTTAATTGTACCAAATTAACCCCTCCATAAACGAAGGAAAATATTACCAAATCATAAAACACTCTAATAACATAATTGTGTATCTCTGGTAAAGTAATCCTATATCATTGAGCACCTGATCCAAAATTTTAGTAGAAAGGGAATTGTTCACCTATAGAACATATGATGATTACCAATTCCTCAAAAAGTAGTTTTTATATCCCTAATTTCATGATAAGATAGATATGGTATGATCATTTAATTTACTTCAACAGCAATTCCTATAGCTTTTTCCAATTGCCAATTTTGGTAATTCTTCATATTAAGGAAAGGAGACAGTGAAAGGAGATATTTGTCTCACCCGTCCTTTAGGAAGCATGCCACGGACAGCATGTTCCATTATTCTTTCTGGAATTCTCTGTTGGAGCTGATCAAAGGTTTCCACCTTCATACCTCCTGGCCTTCCTGAATGCCTCCTATAAAGTTTTTGGGTCCTCTTTTTGCCAGAGACTGCGACTTTTTCTGCATTCACCTGTGTTTTAAGTACAGCAGTCATCATTAACATCTGATCTTCCACTTTCAACAAATTAAACAGTTGTTTGTAGATATCAGGAATATGCAACCTCACCCACATGTGTGACCTCTATCTAGGTAATACAAAGATGCAATTCTACTAGGCAAAGAACAAAAAGATGAGAAAAAAGAATAATAAATTGTTTACAATATATATTGAGACTATTCATCATCCTTGGCCATCCCATAAAAATAGGGTCAATTATAAACACAACTGTAATGTGAAGGCTCCATAGAAGAATGACAAGAATTTTCTGTCTACCTGTTGACTTGACATCAACCGTCAAAGATGAGAGGGGGCTACTAAGAGCTGAACTTTAACAACTCTCACCTAGCACAAACTTAGGTCAAAGAGCTGAACTTAAACAACACTCCAATGATTCATAACTATGAAACTCTTTTCGAAACCCATACAACCCTCATACATTTTGGAACTCAGTTGTTGTGAGAAATCCTTTACAAAATTATCTATCAAATTACAAGTACAAGATGGGGCGAGAAGGTAGAGAAGAGGGACTGGTAGACTCAAATAGTTCGAGAAAGTGCAACAAGTTTAACAAGCATTGAGTTGGTAACAGGAATTATCCTTAAACTAAAATGAACAACGTAGAAGGATAATGATGCTAGATTCCAAGCAGGGGAAATTTGTGTTTGGATGTTCTGGTCTCTCTATGTTCATTAAAAAAAAGTAGAGTTGGTAGCTAGCATTTTATAAGTCAGTAATTAGAGTTTATTATATATTAGTATTACTGTACCATGGTTTATTCACTTTATTGTCATCTTTCATATATACTTATTTTTATTTTTTATTATTAAGATTGTTTTCTCTAAGCCCTCCCTCTTCTCTTTTTCCTTTCTCCTCTATGTACAATGGCAGGATCCCTTGCATGATTTCTCGAAAAGTTGTATTAGGTTGACATTCGTTCGGAAAGCATATGCTCAATATGTTCTTTTACACAGAGCTCCATTGTTGAACACGTGCTGGGGTGGTGTTATAATTATTATGGTTGCCGATGATGATGCTCCATCGTACAAATAAAAGAAATCTCACTCTAATCTAAACATTTGTATAAGAACTCAACGTGGTCAATAACTTCCTAATGATTCAATAGATCTCTATAATTCTTCTAGTATTGGCTAGTTTCAGCTAACAAATTTCAGTTTTGATTGAGAAAACTTATCAAATGCAGAGTTAATGGATATGCAAAACAAATAACATAAAATCCAAGACATTTCCAATAGAAGGTGATAGCAAACATAGTTGACAAAAAACTGGAGGAAAATAAAAGAAAGAGGAAAGAAACAAAAAAAGATGATGAACCGAAAACCAACTTAATAGTTGCCTCTTAAAAGAGGCATACTGCTTCACCCACCCAAGAGCAATAATTGAACCTAAAAATCCACCACATACTACCAGAAAACCCAAGAGCAACTAAATGGTATGATTGTAGGAGCACACACTACTACACTAGTGTTGAGAGGGAAAGAAAGAGGAGGAGACCTAAAATAACATGGATGGAAGTTATGACAAATTGACGATATATGGAAAACTTGCACAGATAAGAACTAAGAAGGTAACCCTCAATAAAAAAAAGACTTGTAAAAAAGGGTTCATAAGTGGGTCCCATAGAGTTGGGACAAGGCTCGATGGTAGATTTATAAATCGCCCAATCAAAATCTATGAAAATTATTAAAAACAATGTAACTGAAAGTCAAAATCATCAACTAAATGGTATGATTGTACTTAGTTGCAACTAAATGGTATGATTGTACTTAGTTGCCAAAGTCATTCAAATGCACAACACAGAGTTGCAGCACATGCATCAAGAAAAACAAAACTATAATATGCTATAGAACCAAAAGGTAAAAAATAAATATTATTGTTAAATATGTTGTAGCGTGAGCCTTTCTACTAATGAAGACCTTATAAGAGTAAGTTTGGAATGATTTTAGGTCAGTAGAATATAAAAAATAATGAAAGGAAAGAGTGGATGACGGACCAAATAGTTAAAAGGCAATCAATGATGGAGATGGTTTCGTCATTCGTGTGCTGGGATACACTGATACTTCGAAACATGTGTCGTACCTATATCGGATACTTCCCGATACTCCGATACGGCGGGATACATAAGAAGTATCGGGGTTTTTTAAAAAAGAAGATCTGATACGTCGGGGATACGGGACCGATACACCGGGATACGTATCGATGGTAATGTAGTCTAAAAACCAAAAATCCGACCTGAACCCAACCGAAACTTCGGATATGGGTTTAAATTCCATATGTAGCCATTTAGTACATTTACTTAATGATATCATTTATATGTTTTGTTTTTTGGATGATGCATGTGACACTAACTTTGTATTTTGTAATGAACGATGAATGTTAGCGTTTTTTGCTAGCGTTTTGTAATGGACGATGAATGTGACACTTGCGAATGTTAGGGTTATTTTTTTTGTAATGGATGAATGTGACACGAGCTTTGTATTTTTTTTGTTGTATTGGATGTAAATCATGTAATGAATGTTGAGCAATGTTGTCAGAACCGGACCGGACCGGCCGGTCCGGACCGGGAACCGGCGAACCGGTAGGAAAACCGGTCCGGGCCGGGCGTGAACCGGTGTTGGAAAACGAACCGGTATTGAACCGTCGGGCCGAGCGGTTTTAGGTATAAACCGGACCGGACCGGGCGGTTTTAGGTATAAACCGGACCGAACCGGTTTTTTTTTTGATGCACAAATGCTCTCTCTCTATCTTTCTCTAGGTTTGACTGTGTTTGTTGGGCCGGTGAACCGGACCGGACCGGCCAACCGAACCGGATCGGTACACAAACCGGTTCGTCTTCCGGTCCGGTTCTGATAACATTGATGATGAGCATTGTCATATTTAATTTTCAAATTATTCATTATTCATATTATAGCACAAAAAACATTATATTTAATTATTAATATTATATATACTACTTTGCCACAGAGTTACACACGCATCTCCAAAACCCTAGATAGAGGTTTCAGAATTTGTTGATTTTTTGTGAGGGTGATTACCTAGCCTTAGATAGCACATCAGTGAAAAATCAACACATTCTAAAACCTATATAGTAATCAAATATTCCCTTCAATTTAACGGTTAAAATGAATGGTCGATAAAGCTTTTTAGATTTGATGCACCTAAAGGGTTTAGAATGTGCTGATTTTTTATGGATGTGCTATCTAAGGGTAGTTGATCATCCTTACAAAAAATCAAAAAATTCCGAAACCTCTATCTATTGATTTGGATGATGTGTGTCTAACTCTGTGGTAAAGTAACGTGTTTGTGGATCCCAACCCTATATATATATATATATATATATATATATATATATATATATATATATATATATATATATGGGCATGCTATAATGCGGCATGCGGTACGTGCGGCACTGCACCGTAGCCGTCTGATGCACCAGCAGTGCATTAGACGGCTGCGATGTGGTGCCGCACTTACCGCATGCCGCATTATAGCATTTATCTCTTTCTCTCTCTCTCTCTCTCTCTCTCTATATATATATATATATATATATATATATATGTATGTATATATATATATATATATATGTATGTATATATATATATAGGGGAGGGATACTCTTACTCATGAGCACTTACTCATGAGATCTTACTAATGATCCCAGCCATCCATTGCGATCTTGATGGCTGGGATCGATTCTCTCCCTCTCTCAATCTGTAACACCCGACCCCCCATCCCGACCCCTGGCCCCGACCCCAACCCCATCCCCTCCAGCTCCGGCAGTCCCCTGACCCCCCCTCCGGCAGCCCGATTCCCTCCGGTAGCCCCGCGACCCACCCTCCGGCAGCCCCGACCCTGATCCCTTCCCCTCCGGCTCCGGCAGCCCTCCGGCTCCGGCAGCCCTCCGACCCTGACTCCGCAGCTCCGCGCCCGCCCGCGCCTGCCCGTCGCCCCGCGCCGGCCCGCCACTCCGCGCCCCGTGCCGGTGGGGAAGGTCGGGGGGGGGGGGGGGGGGCGTTGTTCACATTTGAGAGAGAGAGATAGAGGGATGGATGATCCGGGCCCTCCATCATGATCGGAACGGACGGCCCGGATCATTAGTAAGTGGCACTTGTAAGAGGCCATGAGTAAGAGTATCCTTCCCCAGATATATATATATATATATATATATATATATATATATATATATATATATATATATGGGTCGGGACTCGGGATCCAGAAACACACTACTTTGCCACAGAGTTAGGCACACATCTCCAAAACCCTAGATAGAGATTTCAGAATTTATTGATTTTGTGAGGGTGATAAGCTTGCCTTAGATAGCACATCAGCAAAAAATCAACGCATTCTAAAACCTATAGACTAATCAAATATTCCCTTAATTTAACGGTTGATAAAGCTTTTTAGATTTGCTGCACCTAAAGGGTTTAAAATGTGCTGATTTATTATGGATGTGCTATCTAAGGGAAGTTGATCATTCTTAAAAAAAAATCAAAAAATTCTGAAATCTTTATCTAACGGTTTGGATGATGTGTGTCTAACTCTGTGGCAAAGTAGCGTGTTTCTGGATCCCGACCCTATATATATATATATATATATATATATATATATATATATATATATATATATATATATATATATATATATATATATATATATATATATATATATAGAGAGAGAGAGAGAGAGAGGAATGGGATGCTGCCTATCAAAGTAGCGTTTTTTGCTGCTTTGATACATTGTTTGACCATCCTAGAAGTTTTGGAATTTGATGAAATTTGGTGAGGGTGTTGTCTAGGGTAAGATGATCATCCTCACAAATTTTCATCAAATTCCAAAACTTCTAAGAGGGTCAAATGGTCTAAGCAAAATCTGCAGATTTTAACGGTGACTGCAGATTTTGCTTCGACCATTTGACCCTCTTAGAAGTTTTGGAATTTGATGAAAATTTGTGAGGATGATCATCTTACCCTAGACAACACCCTCACCAAATTTCATCAAATTCCAAAACTTCTAGGATGGTCAAACAATGTATCAAAGCAGCAAAAAACGCTGCTTTGATAGGCAGCATCCCATTCCTCATATATATATATATATATATATATATATATATATATATATATATATATATATATATATATATATATATATATATATATATATATATATATATATATAGAGAGAGAGAGAGAGAGAGAGAGAGAGAGAGAGAGAGTAGTGATACATTGCGACGGGTAACGTGCGGTCTTAACATGCGGCACCCCCTTCGGGGGTATTTTCGAAATTTTGTTTTTGGGGATTGATCACATAGCCTTGGATTGGACACACAAAAATGAACGACCGATAAAAGATCAACACATTTGGACGACCTACAAGTCTTGGATCGGGCTGAAATTTTTTGTGTGTCCAATCCAAGGGTGGGTGATCAATCCCCAAAAAAAAAAATTTCGAAAATACCCCCGAAGGGGGTGGTCGCACGTTACCCGGCTGCAATGTATCACTACTATATATATATATATATATATATATAGGGGGCTGCTATGCTGCGGCATGCGGTGCGTGCGGCATCGCACCGAAGCCGTGTGATGCACTGCTGCGTGCATCGCATGCAAGCAGCGCGTGCATCACACGGCTGCAGTGCGATGCCGCACGCACCGCATGCCGCATTCAAGCATTTCTATATATATATATATATATATATATATATATATATATATATATATATATATATATATATATATATATATTACAGTGAGCTATGAGCTACGGAAGGAGAAAATGAGCTATGATCATTTTGACCATCCTAGAAGTTTTGGAATTTCGTGAAAATTGGTGGGTGTGTTGTCTAGGGTAACATGATCATCCTCACCGATTTTCAAGGAATTCCAAAACTTCTAAGGTCATCAAACGGTAGAAGCTTTATCCACCGTCTGTAGTAACCGTTAATTTTGTTTCTACCATTTGATGATCCTAGAAGTTTGGAATTCCTTAAAAATTGGTGAGGATGGTCATGTTACCCTAGACAACACACCCACCAATTTTCACAAAATTCTGAAACTTCTAGGATGGTCAAAATGATCGGTAGCTCATTTTCTCCCTCCATAGCTCATAGCTCACTGTAACATTCCTCTCTCTCTCTCTCTCTCTCTCTCTCTCTCTCTATATATATATATATATATATATATATATATATATATATATATATATATATATATATATAATTACAAACGTATCCCTACCATACAGCGTATCCTAGTTTTTAAAAAATCCACTTATCACCATATCCGTATCCGTATCCCTATATCTGTATTGATGCTTCCTAGATCGTGTGCCTTGATAAAGTCGAAGATGGGTCAACAATACTCTAGTACCCTCTCAAGAACGTTGAACCAACACACCAAGAAAAAACACCAAACTGTATCATCCAAGATTGATGGCAATATAGAATGTCATTGAACCATTGGCATCTTAATGTGATGAACTAACTCATGGATGAAAGCCTAAAGGGTCTTTGGAAAACAATGGACTAACGAAATATCCATTTTCGTTGGAATTCTCTTTTAAAATCTTTTAGGTAGAGCATCAAGAAGAAGGTGAATAATTTTGATTCACAACATAAACCATCTTATTTCTAGACCATGGATGGGTACGATGGGGAAGATGACAGAAAGGGGTTTCATAGTGGGAGCCTTATCTCTTCATGATTCTCTACAATAAAAGAAGATGGCTGGGGAGAAGGTTGAGCTATAGGATGACCTATCTTCAATTCCTAAATTAAACTATAGGCCTATAACCAGTTAACCACTGTTTAGACAAGCAAAGAGAATACTCAATCTATATTACCTATTCAAACAAAGGTACTTTTACATGGAAATTTCTCGCATGATTTTTTTTGCTGAACTCTTAACCAAGAAATCAGATAATTGAGCTCCCACTCATGCTCAAAGTTTGACATAATCTTCGACACCTAAAACAACTCGTTAGGATAATTCAAAACTGGAAACATGTGGATTCGAAGTTACATTAACAAAAATAATTTAATCAATTTATACCACCAATTTTGCAACATGCATGATGAATGAAAAATTTGCAGATTTACCCCCCCACAACATTACATTGTACAAATCACATATATATTAAAAAAGATTAACAAGATGCTTTCTACATAAAGCCACCAAAACAAGTTTTTGAGCAAACCAATCACTTGCAAAACAAGGTATTCACTTAAGAAAATTAAATAGGACTTTTTCTTTGCTTTTATTTGAAATAGGCGGTGTCCCAAAACCCTTTGGGCAATGCACCCACTTCGAGCTCGGACAAGTCCCTCCGAGAATGCGCACCGACCCATTCGGAAGTTTCCCTAAGCACTCCTGGGTAAATAAGGCTTAATGAAACAGGAAGCCTATAATAACAGTCCAAGTAAGACTGAAAAAGTCACTTTTACATGAAGATGGGTAGATATAAATTTTGAAACCCCATCCTCAATGAAGATACCTACTATGTACCGAAATTGTATGTGCTCAAAGTTAAAGGTGAATTTTGACATCCAAAACTAGTTACCTGGAATAACTCAAAAATAGAAATTTGTGGGCTCAAAGTTAGATTCCCAACAAGAGGTCACACCCATTAAATGGAAAAGTGCTAGGCGATCTAATAATTTATGCCACGGATAATGCAGCAGGGTTGACTAAACAAAAGGTTGAAAATAGCCTTCTAAACAGTAATGCATGTTGTAACATCAGATACAGAAATAATTCAACCAGATGTGCACTTAATTTATCAAGACATTGATTACAGATGGTGAAAAATTCAATCGGACGTGCACTAAATTCATCAAAACATTGATTACAGTTGCAAAATAAATTCCCATAAAAAAAGACCACACACATGAGAATTCACATCTGAGCACACAGTGAGGAGTAAAATTCTGGTTTTCAAATATCTTATAGAGAGCATGGCAAAATTTGAACTTTTTGGCATATCAGCAATAATCATGTACATCAAGGTCCAATATTCAAGAGGTGATCCATATATGTGGTCAATGGCTGGAAAAAGAAGATAACACTAAACATATGCATAATACATACCACAATCACATATGCCCCCATGTCCACGCTAGGAGTATACGTTGCGAGATTCTTTCCTCGTATATGAATAGCAATAGTAGATGCTAGCCTTCCAAGAATTTTGTCAGTTGCGTCAACTATATACCAGGTTTTTTCAGTGTTTATGTGATCTGCGGCTTTAGGATACCAAGTTTTATTCCAAATGTCCTGAAAAACAGAGCATATATTTTGGATAAGTTTCGTGGTAAGCATTTCTGTACTGCAAAAGAAGAAAAATTTTCGATTTATAACAGAAGTTATTGACTCAAAATTGAGTTACGCTTTAAGGCACTCAAAGGTAGTACCATCTTTGGAGTTTACTCATTCTCAGGAACAAGATAGACATAAAAGCAAGGATCGAACTTTCGATTTCAACATTGCAGGATATGGATATAAATTGAGCTATTAACGGATGGCGGGCAGTCAAGTGGTTTCAAGGCAGAAGGCGGACGACTAGGCGGGCGCCCACCTATATAAAATATATTATATATATATATTCTATATGTATGTATATATATAAATTCATAATTCTATATAAAAAAACAATAATAGAAAGTTTTACATATGCAAACATCAAAACAACCGATCTGAATATAAAACGTTTATGAAAAGGGAGGAGGGGATTGGGTGGGTAGGGGTATTTCAATATGGTTACCTCAATACCTGGACCCGATTGTCCCTCTAACTTGAGCATACTAGATAATACAGTTGTACTCCAACTTTATTGTGATGTATCCAAATTCCAACTAATCATATATTGTTATCCAAATTCTATCCAAACTCATACCATACAAGAACCAATATAGTAAGAAATCGTAAGAACTTCTTAAACGTTTCATCACAATACATTGAAATTTTTTTTTTCTCAAGCAATTGCATATGGTGGAGAAAGAGAAAATTTCAACCCAATTCATTACTGAAACCCGAGCCAAAACCCAAAACCCGAATGGGTATGGATCCGATATGTACCCTCTTATACCCGAATGGGTATGGATCGGGTATGGACCATGCCATACCTGAATGGGAATAAATATGGATTAGGGTAGGGTCCGACCCAAACCCGACCCATTGCCAGCCCTAACCACAATTAAAATGTAATGATAAATATCCATCATGGAGAATGATGTAACTCCGTCTAGCATTGACATGTATGAACTTCTAAAAATTTGACTATAATATAATTTCTCTATCTTAAAGTATCATATTGTTTATTGTATATACTATTAATCTTATAAATTCCCTTGATTAGAAGATAAGGTGATGGCGAGTGAGACCCACCTAGGCGCCCGCCTTTTACCCGCCTAGGCGGGTCGGATCCCGCCTCTGTTCAACCCGCCTACAGTGCCGCTTAATGCAGAAGCGGAGCGGCCAACCCCCTAAAACGCTTAGGCGGCCGCCCGGACTGCCTTTTAGAACAGTGGTTATGTTACAAATAGGTCCCTACTCCTTATTTGTAAAACTTGTTTACAATTAGGTCCATGATGTCCTTTTATGTATTACCAAATAATTTATATTTTTTGAAACAAAATCCCGAATTCAAAACTGGGTCAGGTTTGTAACATGAAGTCGGGTCGGGTCTGTAGTTTTAAGTTTACATGTTAGAAAAAATATATTATATTATATAACATATATTTCTCATATGGGTTAGGCTTTACAGTTTACACCGCACCCCCCCACCGTTTTTTCACTGAACAACAGTAAGGAGAGGGAAGACCCACCATCACCAAGGCCCGCTAGCCACTGGATGCCGATCAACAAGGTCGATTGATACAGGCTTTCAGCAATCCGAGACATCTATGAGCATGGCCCGAATTGAGCCAACCAAGGTTGTCAAATCGTGTATCGTATCGTGTATCGTTTTTCCTTTTTTATGTATCGTGTATCGTATCGTGTATCGTAAGATACACTAAATTTTTTTATTAAAGGATATAATTATATAAATATGTACACAATATAGAAAATATAGGAAATGTATTCTACAACAATACAAAACATGGATGGTTTTAGACCATATCATAACTCATATGTTAACCAAGACATGGATGATTTTAGACCATATCAATATATCGTAACTCATTAGTTAACAACACAAGACATAGATGATTTTTAGACCATCATTCAAAATGCCAAAACAAAACGACGTTATATAAGTGATTCACATCACATGCATCACCCTCCCACAAAATAAATCACAAAAATCAAAAACATCTAGGCATTCACTCATGTAGCCATCCATCATCATCGTCATCACTGATGTCAGCAGCTTCGATTGCCGCCCTTTCTATCTCGTCCTCCTCAGTGCCCTCACTCTCAAGCTCTTCTTCTTCTTCCTCAAACTCTACAACTTTCTTTTTTCCCTTGCTAATTGGATTTAAGTTTCTTGGGCCTACAAATAATTGACAACATTTGTAAGTTAAAATATAAATAAATGAGTAACTAAATTGGTATAAGTAATAAGCATATAAATTTGCTTCACATAGATTCATAGAATCATAATACCTCGCTTTCTTTTTTTGCTTCCTTCACCTTCTACTTCTCTTATATCAAAACACTCATGGATATCCATCCATGAGCTAATCTCTTCCTCTGGTAGGCAAGGATCCTCCCACTCTGTAATACATTCGTCATCAGATTCCATATCTAATAGACAAATAGGATCATATATCTCATTTGCCTCTTCTCTCTTTTTATGCCTTGCTTCCAATTGGAGATTGTATTTCACATAGACCAGAGCATTCATTCTTTGTTGCTCTAATCGATTCATTCTCTTTGAATGAATCTAGTCAAATGTACTCCAATTTCTCTCGCATCCTGTGGCACTACATGTAAGACTCAAAATTCGAATAGCAACCTTTTGGAGCTCTTTACAGCTCCCTCCATAGCTCTCCCACCATAAAGCTACAAAAAAAAATCATTTGGACCTTTAGTATATTAATCTACAAATAAAACAAAGTATCTTTTGAAGATGAAGTAAATGAGATTACCGGGTTGCTTTTTATCCCTTGTAATCTTAGCCATGTCCATGCCAAACATCTTTTCTGCTCTACGAAAATGCTCTAGTTGTTCATCAATTTTTATGCGCAAAGTGATGTGCGGGCACATCCTCTCAATCGTTTGATATAAACCCGATTTAATTTCATAATCAGGGTTGAAATTAGGGTCATATTGAAACCTAACAATTGATGTAAAGAATAAATCATTATTCATTAATATCAAGTGACAAGTACGAAACTTCAAAAAACAAAGACTTACTTTGGGTTCAAGTAGTATGCAACTGCATGCAGAGGTCTATGAAGTTGCAAGTCCCAACGCTTGTCTATAATTTCCCAAATTGCTTGATATCTCTTTTTCAAAAAGTTGAAATTTTTTTCTATTTGGTCCTTAGCCCTATCCATGGCCTCATAAATGTACCCCATAGCAGGACGTGCATCGCCATCCACTAGCCTAAGCACCTTCACAAGTGGCAAGACACATTTCAAGCAATATTGAATTCCTTTCCAAAAGGTTGGGTCAGACAAGACGATCTCTTGAACAATGCATCCATCAGTTTTTTTAGAATATGAACTTCTAGCCCATTCCTCACAAGCAAACATCGCCCTTAACCCAACTTTTTGTTCATGCACACTTTTCAAGGTCAAATAAGAGGTTGCAAATCTTGTAACTATCGGCCGTGTCAGATCACGACCTTTCGTGTGCTTCCTCATCAAGTTTAGGACCCATGCATGTTTATAGATGTACACAGTTAATTTTCTTGCCTTTTCCACTGTGTCTTTGTGCACTGGAATGTCCCCAATATCACTCAATATCAAAATATGTGCCGTGCATGGGGACCAAAAGATGTGTTTCCTTTTCTCCATTAGTAGCTCCCCTGCTTTAACATATGCTGCAGCACTATCAGTAACAACTTGTACAACATTTTCCTCACCAATTTCCTCAAATAAAGAGTCAAGTAAATCAAACAAATTATCGGCATTTTTTATAATGCCGGATGTGTCAATTGATTTAAGAAATACAGTCCCACTTGGACTGTTCACCAGAAAGTTTGTTATGGACCTACTTTTCCCATCCGTCCATCCATCGGACATCAAAGTGCAACCAGTATTCCTCCACTCATTCTTGTACTTCTCCATCCCATTCGAAATATTTTGTACTTCCTTCTTTAAAAATGGTACACGAACCTCATGGTAGCTAGGGAGCTTTAACCCAGGCGCAAATGAAGCAACCGACTCCATCAATCTTTTGAAAAAAGGGCTCTTCACCAAATTGAATGGCAATGCATTTGCAGATAAAAATCTTGCAATGTCCAAGCAAACAGTGTCTCTATTACCCTTCTTCCATAATGTATTGAGTGTGGTGCCACATTGCTTTGCAGTTGTTTTAATAAATCTGTCCATTGGACCTCCTTGATCTCTAGGCCCTGAAACTTCCATTACATCATCCTCACCAAAATATAAATCATCCCCCTTCTTTTCTTTCTTCAAATCTAAAATCTTCAAGAAGATGTCTCGTACCTCATCTGAGCTCTTGGTACAAGGGGCGACATCTTTACTTGTACGGGCTAAATGATGTTTTATTCGTGAGACACCACCCCAGTATACTTTTCCACAATAATTGCATTTCAACTGTAATCTTTTGTCCTTTCCATCCACAACTTTTGTGCAATGATCCCATGCCGGATCAATCTGCTTCTCTTTACCCTTGTCAGCCATTTTTTCTTCAGTTCACTGTCCAACAAAGATTGAGAAACAAACAAAACATCAAAGGAAATATAAAAGTATATGCAATGCACACTATATTCATATGCAACTATGCAAGTATATGCTTTGTACTCTGTATATCCATATGAAACTAATGAAAGTATATGCAGTGCATACTACATTCATATGAACGGGTTAAAAGGAAATCACAAAGTATATGCAAGTATGCAAGTATATGCTCTGTACTCTGTATATCCATATGAAACTAATGAAAGTATATGCAGTGCACACTACATTCATATGAAAGGGTTAAAAGGAAATCACAAAGCATATATGTTGATAAATATGCTATATCCAAATGCTATGGAGTGCATTCATATGAAAGGGTTTGAAGGAAATTACAAACCTGATTTTTCTATTGCAGATGAAAGGGCTTGAAGAACTTTGCTGCGATGAAGATGGCTTTCACGTCAAGCAGAGAGGGCTGAGAGATCATGATCCCTTTGTCGTGTCGGAGGAGAGGCTTGGGCAACTCGTGGTAGACTTCGAGTGATCGGAGGAGTGCAGACTTCGAGAGATCGGAGGAAAGAGGGCTGGGCAACTCGCGACAGACTTCGAGAGATCGGAGGAGTGCAGACAAGAGATCAGAGGAAAGAGGGCTGGGCGACTCGCGTCGGAGGACTAGGTGACTCGCGTCGGAGAAGAGGGCTGGACTGGGCAACTCGCGTCGGAGGAGAGGGCTGGGTTGGGCGACTCTCGTCGGAGAGAGGGCTGGGCTGGGCGACTCGCGTCGAAGGAGGGCTGGGCGACTCCGACCCTCGTCGGAGGAGGGCTGGGCGACTCCGATTCGCGTCGGAGGAGGGCTGGGCGGCTTGCAGCGAGAGATCGGAGAGAGGGTTGGGCGACTGCGAGTCAGAGGAGAGAGGCAGGGAACGGGTTTAAGCCCTTTAACCCGTGAACCCAACTCACTTAAATGGTTAACGAACCGGAAAAAAAAAACCCGATTCCAAAAAAACCCGAGCCGGAAAAAACCCAACCGACGCGTATCGAGCGTATCGACCGTATCGTCCGATACATACTGTATCGTACGATACCGTATCGTGTATCGTGCGATACATTGCTAAACCGATACAGTCGCTCGATACGTATCGTTTTGACTGCGAGACGATACGTATCGAACGATACGTATCGTGTATCGTCCGATACTAACAAGTAACAACACTGGAGCCAACCATCAACCCGCTGCCAGATCTCCAACGTCATGTGTTGTCAAATCTTCGTCGATGGTCAAAATAATTCAGGACTTTCTCTAACTACCATAATATTTACGAGTCTATTAAAACCAATGTTACCAAGTTGGAAGTTGGAAAAAAGTCGACAAAGGAAAAAAACCGAAAAAATCAGAAAAATCAGAAAAAAAAAAAAAATCAAAAAATAACGGTAAATTAAGTAATAATTAGATATATGTATTCTAACAAATCTTTTTTAGCAAAAATCGAGAAAAAGACGGGAAAAAAAAATAACGGTAATTTACCGTTATTTTTTTTCCCGTCTTTTTCTCGATTTTTGCTAAAAAAGATTTGTTAGAATACATATATCTAATTATTACTTAATTTACCGTTATTTTTTGATTTTTTTTGCTAAAAAAATCAATTTTTTGAAAAAATCACGACTTATTCCTGTAGCAAACGTTTGGGGAATAAGTTGCGATTAATACGTGACTTTTCCAAAAAGTCGGTGATTTTGGTAACACTGATTAAAACCCTCAACTTTTTTGAATTGATTTCAGTCTCAAGCATCCGAATAAACCATAGTCGGTCGAAATTCCAGCAACATGTGGCAAAACCCACTTTCCCCATATATTTTCCTAAATTCTAGAATTGTATCGAAATTTCATGAATTTCCCTCTCCCACATTTTTTTGTTTCAAATTTTTTTGTGTGTGTTGGGGGGGGGGGGGGGTCGACCTCAGGGATCCTATCATTTTTTCACAAAAAATTGTGAAATATGTTTGAGTTTTTGATCTATGCATAAAAGTATGGCTTGATTATATGTATGGAGGAGAAGTTCACTCCACAGATGGTTTCAGTTCTACTATCACATGATTCACATCAGAGGACACCCGGGTTCCATGCGGTCTCTGTGGACACTTTGGAGGAAGAGGAGGATTAAGAAGGGGCTTTATCAGGCTTGGGATCTCTTGGTCATTGGTCTATGCTGGAGTATCTGGAGGGAGCGAAACGCCAGAGTATTCTCCCAGAAGGAGCTTCAGCCGGCATCGGTTTGGCTAAACTTTGTTTCATTGGTCACTAGCTGGTCTCCTGGGTTCTCTGTGAAGAACTCGGGGAAGATAACCCCTTATCTTAGTCTTTTGTAACTCCCTTTTGCTATTTTAATAAAGCTTGGGGTATGCTCAACCCCATCCTCTCCATCTCGGGGAGGAATTCTCAAAAAAAAAAAAAAAGGAACATAGTTTGAGAATTCGGGCTCAAGTTCGACTCGCAAAAACCAAACCGGTTCAGATTCGGGTTCTAATGTTTCGGTCAAAAATATTAAACAAGCAGAAAAAGGAAATAAGAAAATAGGGTTTGATTCACTTGATTCAGTCCCAATTGTGTCATATCATAAGCAAGTTTTGTTATACATAAATCATGGGATAGCTGCTAACTTTATATATAGCATTGAAAGTAATAGAACTATGATAAGAACAAAATCCAAATCAGACCCGATTAAGGGGCATAATGCAGTTTCGGGGGTTGAGATTCGCCAAAATACGAATGGTTCGGATTCGGACAAACCTTCAAACCATGTAAAGAAAGTAGGGGGTAATTATATTAGTGCATTTATATTGGTGTTGTGGCAGAGGAAATATTTGAATATCATGATATTTGCTACATCTCATGACATGAATATAGAGCATTGAAAATTAACATGAAAAATAGAAAAAAATTATATTCAAGAAATTAATTTCATGGATAAACCAGGAAGCTTTTATAGTTTATGTCTGACATGATTTGAGATGTTTTCTTTCATTATCTGACATAATACAGATATTGGAACATGCCCAACCAAGTAACCAATTCAAATGACAAGAAACCAAATGATCTACTGAGAAAGAAAAAGGTTTGAATCTATGAATACTAGTAAGATTGACTACCTCAAAATGAAACAAAAAACAAACCTTGATGTAGAACACATGCTTCTGCAATCCAAAATGTGGAATATCTTCGATATTTCATTAATTAAAGACCAATTAAATTAAGGGTTAATTGGTGATTAGTCCCTGACAGAACAAATCTCGCAGGTGCACGACATCGAAACATTTCTATTAATGTTGGATCCCTGATCTTCTTCATAAACCCAAGAATACCCACAACTCCCATCTCTTTCGACTGCCCTGGCGATCTCAGACGCGAGTAGCATAAGTGGCGGCGGCAGCAGCAGCGGGCGCGAGCTCGAGGAACAGGACCTCGAGGTGTAGCTGCTTGCCGCCATCGCCCCGGCAACAGCAAGCAGCAGAGACAAGTGGGTACGGTTAGGGTTCTGTTAGGGTTCAGTTTAGATCTCAGGTCTAGGGTTCATCCCATGGCCCATAGATCTTGGGTTTAGAGATAGGTTTAGGTTCGGTGGCGGCGAGCGGTGGTTCGCTAGTTCGGTGGCATGCAAAAGAAAATTTGAAATACTGTGGAAAACATTTTCGTCCACAACATTTCAAATTTCTTTAGGGGGTGTTAGTCAATTAGGATTTGGTGAAGAGTTCCTTGTATTTAGGATTACATCAGTAGTGGTTCTGAATTTCTTTGTGGTATTGTAGATTTAAGCGTTAGTGGTTGCGGAGTCCACAACGTGAACTTCTGATCCAGGCATTAATCAATATTTTATATGACCTTGGACTCCTAAGTTAGGCGTTAGTCAATAATCATGGTCTATGAAGCACGGGTACTCGAAGCAGAGGTCGTACCAGCACCGGGTACGTACCCGGTACGTGTACGGGTACGGATACGGCAATATCCGTACTGGGTACGCCGGATTGAATCGGGTATGGGCAGTCTAGGGTGGTACAGATCGGGTACTCCACCCGGTACGTTTGTGGTACGCAATTAAAAAAAAAAACCTATAAATAGGGATAAGTTTCGGGTAAGGTCCCGAAAGAGAGAGGGATCCGGGAAGAGAGAGAGCGATCCGGGAAAAGAGAGAGGGATCCGGGAAAAGAGAGATTCGGGTAGCCCACTTCTTCCTCCTCTCCCTCCGGTAGCCGCCGTCGTCGTCGCCTCGTCGGTGCAGCCACCGTCGTCGCCTCGCCGCGCCACCGTCGTCACCTCGGAGGTAAGATCCCCCCCTCCCCCTCCTCGCCCCCCCTCCCCCTCCGGCTGGATCGGCTCAAACCCTAACCCGATCTATTCGGCGCTCTCCCGAGACTCCCTTTTTTTTTCATAGGGTGTTGGCCCGACCCGAGAGGCGAGAGCTGAGTGTAATATAGTTGTCTATATTACACTCAGCCTCCTAAAGTTTATTTTGTTCCAAATAGATCCTTAATGTTTGCACATTACCCCTTTGTAATTTTTTTTTTTTTTACAGCGAAGGCTTGTGTAACTAAGTTTAATATAGAGTCTATATTACACTCAGCCCCCTGAAACTTATTTTTTTCCAAATTGATCCCTAATGTAGTAATGTTTGACTGTTTGAGATGTTTGCACAATGCCCCTTTTGGGTTTTTTTTTTTTTTTTTTCAGGGTGTCGGCCCGACCCGAGAGCTGAGGGCTGAGTGTAATATAGTAGTCTATATTACACTCAGCCCCCTAAAGGCTAAAGTTTATTTTGTTCCAAATAGATCCCTAATGTTTAAAATGTTTGCACATTACCCCTTTGGGCTTTTTTTTTTTTTTTTTTACAGCGAAGGCCTGTGGCCCTGTGTAACTCAGTTTAATATAGTCTATATTACATTCAGCCCCCTGAAACTTATTTTTTTGCCAAATTGGTCCCTAATGTTTGAGATGTTTGCACAATACCCCTTTTGGTTTTTTTTTTTTTTCCAGGGTGTCTGCCCGACCCGACCCGACGGCCTGAGTTTATTTTGTTCCAAATTGTTCAATATGACAATATACTATACATCCATCTTTTTTTTTGAGATAATTTCATATTTCATTGTGTCATTTGTGTATTCGGATGAGTATTTGGTTTTTTTTTTAAGTTTATTGATGAATTGACTAATAAATAATGATTGTAAATTGTGGCAATTGTTGTAACTTATAGGATAAATGACTTCCTCAAGCAGTGCCGGTTCTTCTGGTGCTATTGCTAGTGCTGGTGTCTCGTCTTCCAATGCTTTCATTAATGAAGGCCAAGATGAAAATACTCCTCTTTGGAAGTATGTCACGAAACTAGTTGAAAGAGTAGACAACGAAAAAGGGAATACAAAGTTCAAGTGCAACTATTGCTTTATGGAATTTCAAGAATCATACTCGAGGTTAAAGCGCATCTACTACAAATTAAAGGCCAAGGAATTCGATTGCGTAACAAAGCGAAGGTTGATGCTCTTTGTGAAATGAAAAGGGCAAATGAAGAAGCCGAGAAGCGGAAGGAGATGGCCAAGCCAAAGAGCGTTCCCTTACCACCCTCTACTTGTCCTACTACAAGCACTGGAGGGTTTAGATTAGAAGGATTTGAGCCAAGAAAGAGGAAGGCAGTAGCTGGGAGTGGAAGTAGTGCCTTGGAGAAGTCCTTTAATCAAGGTGCTAGGGAACACTTGCATGCTTTGATTGCTCGCATGATATTTTCGGCAGGGTTACCTTTTCATTTGGCTAGGAATCCTTATTTTGTGAGTGCGTTTCAGTTTGCTGCGGAGAATCAAATCAGTGGGTATGTACCTCCAGGTTATAATATTTTGAAGACTACATTACTTCAGAAAGAAAGAGCGAATATCGAAAGGTTGTTGGAACCTACTAAGAATTCGTGGAAAGAGAAGGGCTTAAGCATTGTTAGTGATGGATGGACGGATGCTCAAAGGAGGCCGCTTATTAACTTTATGGCGGCTTCCGATGGAGGAGCTATGTTCTTAAAAACTGTCAATTGTGAAGGTGAATTCAAAGATAAGTATCACATTGCTAGATTGATCGGCGAAGTTATTGATGAAGTAGTACCCCAAAATGTGATACAAGTGGTCACTGATAATGCTCCGGTATGTGCAGCAGCTGGATCAATCATTCAAGGCAACTATCCGAAGGTCTTTTTGACACCATGTGTAGTCCATACACTTAATCTCGCTCTCAAGAACATACATGCTGCAAAAGAAACCGGAAATTCTGCTTATGCCTTTGATGAATGCCATTGGATTACTCTTGTGGTTGATGAAGTGATATTCATCAAGAATTTTATCATGACTCATTCCATGAGACTAGCAATGTTTAATGAGTTTGTGACTTTGAAGTTGCTTTCGGTTGCCGATACTCGTTTTGCATCGGCGATTGTTATGTTGAAAAGATTTAAACTCATACGTCGTGGATTGGAGGCAATGGTCATAAGCGAGAAGTGGTCTTCCTATAGAGAAGATGATGTTGGGAAAACAGCACATGTGAAGGAAAAAGTGTTGAATGATATTTGGTGGGACAAAATAGAGTACATACTATCATTCACACTTCCAATTTATGAGATGCTTCGATATTGTGACACGGACAAGCCATGCCTACATTTGGTTTATGAATTATGGGATTCAATGATTGAAAAGGTAAAAACGGCTATCTATAGGGCATAAGGGGAAGCTTGATAATGAGGAGTCAATTTTCTATTCCGTGGTCCACCAAATACTTGTCGAGAGATGGACCAAAAGTAGCACACCTCTTCATTGCCTTGCACATTCTTTGAACCCAAGGTACAACACATTCATTCATAGTAACTACTTTTTAGCATTTTGTAAGTTCTCTTTTTTTATTAATTATTTGATTCCTATAGTTGCATAATTTACTTTTATTTTTTGTAAATTGTAAATGAATGAATATAGGTACTATAGTGCAAGGTGGCTTGATGAAAATCAGAATCGTATTCCTCCTCACAAGGATGATGAAATTTCAACCATGAGGTCCAAGTGTCTTAAGAAGTACTTTCCTGATCCTGATGAGAGGCAATCTATTACCATTGAATTTGCCAAGTTCTCGGGTTGTTTGGAGATCTTTGGGGATTTTGACTCGAAAGCGGATAGAGTAGTGGATCCAATACTTTGGTGGTGTGCTCATGGCTCTTCGGCTCCTATGCTTCAAGCTTTAGCATTCAAGTTACTCGGTCAACCATGTTCCTCGTCATGTTGTGAGAGAAACTGGAGCACTTATTCTTTCATTCACTCCATGAGAAGGAACAAGCGTACGCCACAACGTTGTGAAGACTTGGTCTTTGTGCACAACAATATTCGTCTCCTCTCACGGAAGAGTCCACAATACACACAAGGGGATACCAAGTTGTGGGACATTGGTGGAGATTCATTTGATTCTTTGAAGGGTGCCGGTTTACTTAAAATTGCAAATCTATCACTTGATGAGCCCGACCTGGAGGCCGTGCTATTCGGAGATGATGGAAATGAAGATCCTTAGCAATTTGATGACTTTCTTTTTTGATGATGGAATTGAACTTTGCTAATTGCTATGCATTTTGTTTTGTATTGCTATTTTGTTTGGTTTGGTTTGGTTCTAATATAATGGACCTAATAGTACCGTATCATCGTATGCCTCGTATTGAATAATCTTGTTTTTGTGGTTTTGGAACTTTGAAGCTAGAGCTAAGAGATTTAATGATGAAAAAATTATTGTTGCATTAAGAATGATTCATATTTATAACAATATGATATATGATATAATATATATATAATTATACCTCGCCGTACCCATACCCTAGTTTTTTAAGGTTTTGCCGTATCAATGTACCCGTATCGTACCCGTACACGTACCCGTGCTTCATAGATCATGGTACAAGTCCATGACTTCATAACAAAAGGGATTTACAAACTCTAGTATATATACTTGTTGCTCATTAAAAGTTCCACCTCAAATGTGGAATTCTATTTCCCCAGAACCCTAGCGGTCGTGCTCGTGATCGTGGAAGCCAACGTCGGATTCCCAGCAACCCTCATTCTTCTCTTCCAGGTATCTCTCTATCTCCCTTCTTCCTCTTCTTTGGGTATACCCAACCCTCCCAGCCGCCCTCTCCCTTCGCCCCCCCCCCCCCCCCCGGTCGGAACAAAATACAGTAGAGAGAGAAAAAAAAGAGGGAAGCCCTCTGGATCCATCCGGTTTCTATTATGACGCTCGTCCGGTTCTGTCTAGCTCCGATCGTAACGCCCGTCCGGCACCGATCGCGACTCCCATCCGATTCCGTCGTGATGCCTGTCTCCTTGATCATATATTGGACTCATTATTTTAATTAGTATGCTACATTCAATTTGTATGTTATTTGTGGAAATGAGTCAAATGACCTCCTTGGTTGATGGTATGCTAGAGTCTGTTGGCATGAGACAA
The DNA here is from genome assembly GCA_947650365.1 of Chamaelirium japonicum. Classification (NCBI taxonomy): domain Eukaryota; kingdom Viridiplantae; phylum Streptophyta; class Magnoliopsida; order Liliales; family Melanthiaceae; genus Chamaelirium; species Chamaelirium japonicum. The sequence goes on from OX393556.1 coordinate 66,104,519, forward strand.
TTGGTAATCTTGTTTGAAATATGATCTTATTTATAAAAATATTATCAATTTCTATATGTAAAATTACTAAAACTTTGATATAATTTTTTTTTTACCATTTGACTTATGTAAAATTGGCCAAACTATTTATCCAACGTGGTGAGGCAATCTTGGATGGCAGAGGGAATGTTGACTAAATCGAGCTTAATTTTGATTCATTGTTCTTGTACATTTTTTTAATGAACGTATTAATACTTTTCGTATTAGGCCTTCAAAATTCATCAAAATTGTTATTTAAATATGTTAATCAAATGAGATTTTATATCCAAGTCCACAATAAAAATCCCACGTGACTCCTAAAAAAGGGATTTATGAGACCGTGGACTTCTCAAAAAAGTCTGCAGACTCCTAAAAAAATCCAGAAACTCTTTAAAAAAAGTCTGCGGACTCTCAAAGACCGCAAGTCCACAAACTCCTGAATAATAATTTTAAAATCCTAATTGACTAACAGCCCCTTAGCATAACCAATCACTTTGTCAGGGACCGCTCACACATTTCCCCTTAAACTAATTCATAAATGACCAAAGTTATTTTAACTGCATAAGTGGGGTTTGTGCAAATTAGGCATAAATCACAAATGCGAATCGCGATGCGGTTATATGTGGTTAAACGTGTGACATGAGAGAGAGAGAGAGAGAGAGAGAGAGAGAGAGAGAGAGAGAGAGTACCGGTCCGTTGATCTCGGACTCTTCGAACATCCACCGCTGCTCCCTGGGGACGGCCACGAGCGGCTGTTGCTGGCAGCGGATCATGGAGTGGTGCTTCGGAGAAGCAATTCGGAGCGGGGGTTTCGCTAGGGCGAATACCGAGGATCCGAGGAAAGGGGTTGTTCTTGGGGCGGCGGGGATCGGAGGAGAAGAGAGGGAGGGGTTGATAGGAGAGCGAGCGGTCGAGAGGGAAGGGGACAAGGCAATAATCGCCGCCGCCATTTCTCCTCCTGTGGCGGCTGGATGGAAATGGTAAGGTAGCTCTCGCTCAACCCTGAACTTTTTCAAGTTGTCGGTCGGAGCGGCAGAGCGGGAGCGGAGAGTGAGGAGGTAGTGGATAAGGTGAGGAATTGGGTGAGCCCTTAGCCAGTTTTGGACACGGGTAATTTTAGGGAAATGTTAGGGGGATTTAGTGAGTCGTCCCTCACAAAGACATGAGTGGATCTAGTGACGCATCAAACCAAATATATACTCTTCCCACCCCACCCCACCAAGTTTAAAAAATTGATATATTTACTCACCGTAAATCTTCGGTTTTTTAAAAATTATATATTACCATTCTTTTCGAAATTACTCCACACATACATCCAAATCCTAACACCCTATCTCCTTCATAACCTGCTCTGATGAGCTTCTTTCCACTCTTCGCCCCTTTCCGAACTCAGTTCCTCCCTGAGCACCCCTGCCCAAGCGCTATAGGTTTCTCCCCCCGTCGATTTTCTCTCCGTCTAACACCCTACCTCCTCCATCAATAGCTTTGACGAGCTCCTTTCCGCTCTCTGCCCCTCCTCGAGCTCCCCCGCCCAGGCGCTGTAGGTTCCTCCCCTTGTCGATTTTCTCTCATTTATCGTCTTATCGATATCCAAACCTTATGTTCGGTCGACCAGAGCCAAACATTAATATACATTACGTTCGGCCGAACATGCTACAATATGTTCGGCACCCAAACATGGTACAATACGTTCTACCGATATCCAAACCTTATCCAAACGTTCAATTTTTCTCTCCTTATGTTCGGCTAAACGTGGTACAGTATGGTCAGCTGAACCTACTATATAATGTTCAGCTCTGGTCGGCCGAACATACTCTACCTTGTTCGGCTTTGGTCGATCAAACATGTCTCAAACAGAAAAAAAAAAAAAAAAAAAAGGATGCTTTGGTCATTTTACTTGGGGGTAATTTTGTAATAAAAAAAACTTTCAAACGGTGTTTGGAGAGCAAATATGGGTGTGCCAATAGCACCACTCCAAAGAGACCGGTTAAGCTGATGAACTTTGAAATATTGTGAATGAAAATGCCCTCCACAACATTTTAAATTTTCTTTTGCCATGCCACCGAAGAAGTGAACCCCGCTAGAGCTACTCGCCGCCACCGAACCAGTAAATGCCGGAGTTGTTCACTACCACCGAACCGAACACCAAACCCCGTCGCCGGAGCTACTCGCCGTTGTCGCTAGTGTTGCTGGCCACTGCCCCCCACCGCCTTTGCTGCAGTCATCACAACCGAAGTTACTCAAGAGAAATGTGAGAAGAAACAGGGAAGGGTAGTTTTAGGTTTATCATAAAAAGGCAAGGACCTTAGGCTAAATGAAACTTTAGGGGGTCCTGTTCACGGGATGCATTGTTGTTAGGGACCTCTCACACATTAACACATTAACCCGAAATTTTATGGGAGTAGTTATATTCAGCACCAAGTTTTGCTCTTTAAACAATTTTTTTTATATAAAATTATTATAATTTTATCCCCGTGTAAAATAATTGGGGAAATGGTTGTTAAGTCCCACACAACAGATCGGGTTAAGGAAAAAGACACTCATAAAAACCCTTTAAAGGGAGGTCCAAAATCAAGTTCTTAATACTGACATTGGCCCTGCCCCTTCTCCCCTTTTCTCATTCTCTCGAGCAACCAGCGACAGTAGCAGCGACGCGGCCAGCAGCTGGCGGCGACAGCAGCGGTGACAGCGAGCGGGGTCGCCAGTGGCGGCGCGAGTCGCAGCTGCTTGCCGGCGGCGACGTGCAACAAAGACGAGAGGCGACGGCGAGAGAGCGAGGTCGGATTGGGTTTAGGATTAGATCTAGAACTCTAGGGTTCACCCCATGGGCTGTAGATCTTAGGTTTTAGGTTAGATCTAGGGTTTAGATTTTAGGATTAGGTCTAGGGTTCACCCCATAGCCTGTAGATCTTAGGTTTTAGGATTCGGATTACGTTTAGGATTAGGTCTAGGGTTCACTCCATGACATGTAGATCTTAGGTTTTAGGATTAAGGTTCGGATTAGGTTTTAGCTAGGTTTAGTTTAGAGGAGAGTGCCATGCTAATAAAAATTTGAAGACTATTGAGAGGTATTTTGATCCTCTATCCTTAGGCTTAAAGGGATTTGATGTTTTGGACTGTTCACTAAATTCCCCAAAATAATTATAATGCCCATTTATAGCAATACACCATCCCCATTTTCCCTTCACACTACTCTCTCAAATATTTCCCCCAACCTTTACCCTCCTTTCATCATTCCCCTAATTTTCACATATTTTTTATCAATGGACAAGCAAGTAGTCGTCAGGAAGGAAGATAGCATGGAGGTGATAAATACCCCCCCCCCCCCGATTCAAGACATGTTCTATCGACCATGGTTGAACGTGTACCAGTGGGTTTGGCCAACCAGTACATAACAAGTAATAGCGTGTTGTACCGACCACAGTATAATAGAAAAACAATATATTTTGTAATCTTTGTTTTGCCAACCAAGGAAGAACATAATGTTCTATTTTCTTCTAACCAAAGTAGAACACTCTATTCTACATTTAGTCCTGGCCAGCCGAACATATCAGGATCTTGGCCAGTCCTTCTTTTGCGAGTCCATATAGGGTGGGGTGGGGTTTGGGTTTGAAACCAAAATGTGCGAAGAGGAAATTAACTGGAGGGAGATGTGCTCATTGGTGGCTTGGGGAGGATACATGCTAGGGTACCAGGGGAGAAGAGCTCGTTGGCGGTGTTACTAGGATAGGGTCCTACAACGTTGAGGACGAAGAGGACTTCGCCAGTGATCGGGGAGGATGCTAGGGTTGAGAGGAGAAAGGGATAGGGTTGGGGATGACAGAAGGAATGAGGAATGAGAAAGTGGTGGAGTGTATTGAGAAAGATGGAGGGTATACTAGAATTTACAGAAAAAATATGGTGTGTGTATAGCAAGATGAGAGTTTTTTAAATTTGGGGTGGAGTGTATTGAGAAATTGGTGTGTGGAGAGTTAACATTGGTGTGCAAATAGAAGTCCTCGTTTTTTCAAGGGCAGCCCGTAAGTTATACATTCAATATTCCTAAAATAACCCTATGTAGGAGCAATCCATTAAACCTATATTTTGCCTTAGGTTACTCTGGAATGGAGACTTTCACAAAATCCCAATATTACCCTTCTCTTCCACCACCATTTTGTCGGCCCATGTATGTCACCACCCGCCCCGCCTTCCTCCTTCTCACTCCTCCCTCCTCCTTCCTCCCTCGTACTATTCTTCCTCCTCCATCTGAAACAATGACTTGGCTATTGCAGGACGACTCTCTCTGCATCAACTCAACCATCGCAGGCCGAGTGACCCTACAAACCATTCGGCCATTAGAGGCCGAGTGATCGACGGTGGGCGAGTCCCAGCGCACTCAGTCTCCTCGAACCAAATGGGTTGTATTATCATTCGGCTTGAAATGGCTGAATGTAGGAGAAAGAAGAAGGGGAGAAGGGAGGATAGAGAATGAGAGGAAGGTGGCGATGGTGGGTTGGATGGGATCAACGGAGGGGGGGGAGCTGTACGGGATCGATGACATGCACAAGAACTGACAATTTGAGGAGAAAGGGGAGAGGAAGAAAGTGTGGGTTGCCTACAGAGCCAGGGGTTACCTTTTAGTCGTGAATTGCCCCTAGCAAAAGGCAATGAATTATATGGTTGCTCGTAAGTTGCAATCTGCCTTCATAAAAAAACGTATTTTACATAGTCACTGCCAAATTTTATTCACATTCCAAAATTATTTGTACCCCGCTTTCCCCTCCATTTTTCCATTTTTGTGTACGGTACGACTAGAATACACTCATTCCATAGTACACCCCATCCTCCCCTTTTCATTCCCCATCACCTCCTTGCAGGCACGTCCATCATTGGCATACCTTTGACGGCCGCGACCTCCATTATTAGCACACCCCATCCTCCCCTTCCCCACCACCGGAGCAACTTACTCCTCTCCTCCTCCTCCTCGTTGGTGAAGCCGTCGTCGTCTCCCCTTCCCACTTTCTCCACCAAAGCCGCTGTCGCCTCCCTGTCTCCCAACATGTTCAGTAGTTTAGTGTCGAGTTGGGGGGGGGGGAGGGGAATTGCCAGCGTTGGAGATGGGTTTGTTTCTAAGGTGTCAATGTCGGAAGTGGGAGGCAGAGGCGTTAGGGATATGCCATTCCGGCGAGGAGGTGATGGGGGTATGGATATTTGAAGAGGATGATATATGGAAAGGGGGGGGGGGGGATGGGGGGTACTGGGAAGGGAGAATGGGGTAGTGGGGGTATTCTTGCCATAAAAACGGGAATGGTTCCCATGGGAAGTGGGGTATGCTCATCATTTTGGGGGTATGAATAAAATTTTCCTAATTTTATTCACATCCCAAAATTGATGAGTATAACCCCTTTGCCCTGTGCTAGCCCCCTTTTTTTTTTCTTTTCGAGAAGTATACTCTTTCCCTATCCCACTATATACCCCATCACTCTGTTGGATACCCCACTTGTCTCCTATTCTTCATACCCCACATTAGGACCGTCATTTGGGTCGGGCTGCTCCGATGCCTGCCCGCTTGGCCAAAAAAATTTTGGGCGGAGTTTTATGTGAGCTTGAGCTGGGCTAAACTTAGGCATGATTTTCAGCCTGAGCTTGAGTTCGGACCAAGCTTGAGCCATGTTAAGATTGGCTCATTTTAGGCCCAAACTCGGAGTAGTGAGGGTGTTTTTGCCATTCCACTTTAAAAAATTTCATTTGTATGTGTGCGCAATTTATAATTGTATACAATACAAAAAAAAACACCCCGGTTTTACTATTATTAATTAAAAAAATTGGAAGCAATAAAAAATTGAATTAGAAAACTAAGTTTGTGTTTGTAACTGTTAAATGTTAGTTTAATCAACCGCACCCCTTCGATATATTTTGTGCTTATTAGGAGATGAGGTTCTACGCAAGTTGGTTTTTAGTAAGATTTGTTATTGTTTAAAATGACAAAATCCTTTTGTTGATCTTTATGTGTCTACATTATAGGTACTCCACTCTTACAAAAATATTGGATTTTGGTGAAATGGTAACAGACATTGTCATTTATATGATATAAGAGTTTAATAAATGATAATTTTTTCACCCATTTTTTTATAATGGTTATTATTCGGGCCGGTCCAAACTCCTAGAAGTAAAATGGACTGAATATGGACTAATCATTGTGTCAAAACATCATATTGGGTTCGGGTTTGGGAGGGCTACTTGGAGTTTGGGTCGGGTTTGGGCAAAGCATGACCAACCCAGCCTAACAAGCCTACCCCACGTGCATCCCTTCCTTCTTCCGCTTCTCTTCCTCCTTCTCCACCGCCGGAGTGCCACCGCCTCCTCTTCCCCTCCTCATTCACCATCACCTCCTTCCCCTCCCCTTCCTCTCCTCCTTCACAATCATCATCTTTGTCTATCCCGCCAAAGTGGAGGATTGTGTTTCCTCCTACTGGCGTGGCGGTTCTATGGTTTGTGACGCCTCAGGCGTTGCCGGTTTCTCGCCGGAGTGGCGTTTCAGCCTTCGTGGCTTTGTGATTTTGGAGTTTTGGACCTCCTGTACACTCCGCCGGTGTGTCGCGGTTGGTGGTTTGCGCTGGCATGTGGTGCCTCCCGGAGATCCGATTGTGGCCTCCCCTTGCAATGGACCAAAAAAAAGAGAGTTCAGATCTCCTTCAGTCGGTTGGCCCCGGTCGGTGGGCCCAGCATGCATCACAAGTTGGCTGGAGCCAAGTCCACCAACCGATTGGAGGAGATCTGATCTCTTAATTGTAATTACAACTGCACGTAGTTACAACTAATGTAATTTGAAATACAAAGGCTTTTAGTTCCAATCGGTTGCTTCGGTTTGATGTAGTCGTAGGGGACCGATGCCGGCAGAGGGTGGAGAGTTGCGACCAGTGACATAGAAGGCGGCAACCTGTAGCACTGGACAGCAACAAAGACTGGCCCAGGGTAGAGACCAGCAGAGGTGGAGTAGGGATGGCAACTGTACGGTTTAAAACCTAGACATGTAGAAAACCGCACCACATGGTACGGTTTTGGTTTGCCAAAATATAAAACTATCGCGGTGCGATTTCGGTTTGCGATTTTAATGTTGCCCAAAACCATAAAAAACCGCACAATTTAGACCATTACAATGTTAAACCGCAGTGCACCAGACCGTATGGTGCGGTTTCGGTTTTACATACGATACACCGTCGCGGTGCGGTATGGTTTCGGTGTGACGGTTCGGTGTTGCGGTTTCGGTTTTACCCAAAACAGCACCGAAACCGCACCGTGCCATCCCTAAGGTGGGGGCTGAGGGTTCTAACTATTGCAGTTTGAAATCACACCCTTTCTCAAAAATTCCAAATACACCAAAAGTTGGCTTGTGCAATTAACATTACACATGTTGTCTTTATGAATTATTGTACAGATGCAATATACCGATCAGGGTTCTGAATGCATTATTGCTTTTGCTGTAGGGGTCTAAAAACAAGATGACCATTAGCTAGGCGGAAGAACGAAAGAGCACCGAGTCTTCCGGCCATCGGCATCAACCCTGCCACGACGAAGGAAGGGCAAAGAAGATGTTTTATTCAGTTTGACATACATTTCCCGGCAGTCGGAATCGAGCTACAACGACGACCCAGAAAGCCGACGCCTGGTCGCATTTGAAACCGACACCTGGCCGAGCTTGTCGGCCTCGGCCGATGGCAAACGTTCTCTGACCGGCATATAGTGCCGGAGCCACACGCCGGTGTATGCCTACAAGATGAAAGAGGAGCATTGAGCAGCAGTAAGCATGCATGATGTGATTCTATTACAAGTCAGATCAGTAGATTTTCTGCCATTGGTCATCTCATAGTATTAACAGAATTTAAGCATAACAGAGGGATTTAGTCATGGAATACTTTGATTAACACATAAGTACCCAGATAGATGTTTGGGGTACTTTGGAATCACACTTCAAATCCCACCCCCCACCCCCCTTTAGCCGTTCCGTTCGCCGTTTGAGGACTGTTGGATAAATTTCTAGGAAAGCTCTCAAGTGGAGAACTTCAAATCTCCCACATGTCAACTCACCCAACTTCAAGTTCCACGAGGATAGGTAGAATTTCAAAGTTTAAGCAAGCCCATCACCCACGGTAGCCCGCCACTGTGAGGTACTAAGGTTCCCAGTCAGCTGTGTGGGGGATTTTTGACAACAGTATATATGAACCAAGGTTCAAAATTTCCATTTCGACTAATATTTCGACACACTGGATATGAAAATATTTCGTGCGACAGTGAGAAAATATTACAATTTTCTAGAAATAGTGAAAATTTTGATTGTTTTACTGGAATTTTTCAGTGAAACCTTGAATAGTCATAAATCAAGTATAAATCCACACTTTGAAACACTCGGATAATATTTGTACCCTTTCTAGGGGTGTAGAGCTTCACATAACATGTATTCGATGTATTTGAGTCCAACTCTTGTTGTGCTCTTGTGTAGTCTTGTTTGGTTTAGTTTTAATCTAGTTTTTCAAAGATTTTTTAATCTTTTTTGTGGATAAAAAATTTTCAAAATAAAGATTAGTTGATTATTAAAATAATGCTTCAAACGATTTTGAAAACAAACTTAAAACAAGAAAGTAATGCAAGTTTGAAATTGTGCAAAAATTATATTGAAACACGAAACACTTTTTTTTTACTAAGTTTGGAAAAAAGAGTTCTTATATAGCAAAGTTTTTATCTATTCAAAATATTCTTTGACGGATCATGATTTTCTAGATTTGTTTATAGTTCTACATCTTGTGGAATTTAATTAAGCTAAAAAGAAGTTGATTTAACCACCTTTTTCAGCATACTAAAGGACTTTTGTATATATCATAATACTAACCTGTTGTGGTCTCATGATCTTTGTATCCGGATCGTCAAGAGATTCTCGCCAATGTGCCAAGTATCCAGCCATACGCGGGATTGCAAACAAAACAGGAAAGAACTCCGTTGGAAATCCCATTGCCCTGCATATAATTGGTTAATTCCATATGCAACTCTCTGGAAGGAAAGTATACAATTATCAGTGAAATACCTGTAGATTAGCCCGGAGTAAAAATCTACATTAGGATAAAGCTTCCTCTTAACAAAGTACTCGTCTGATAATGCGGCTTTCTCCAATGCAACAGCTACCTGGAAATGTCATTGTTTACAAGATAAACTTTGACAAGAGTATCAATTCCTCAGCACTATTCCTACGTGGAAAGATCCTAAATTAAAAGTGGCCCCAGTCAAAAAATAGCAATGGGTTATGGCTATTATTACTTCAGCATTTGAAGTAATTTCCACAAGAAACAATGATCGAGAGCATGTGAAAGTGTGTGAAAATGACTGCAAATACACCTCTAGACTTTCAATAGAATGATAAACAATTCAAGAAAAAACTAAGTACCTGCAAACAACTAGAAAGGTAAAAATTAACGAAGTTTGAATTCATTATTCACGAGCTTACACACAGGAATGGGACACCTACTACGAATTGAAGCACAGTACCACCTAAATCAAAGTCAGTTCTAAGAACAAGTACCTGTTACCTCTTATATCAACATATTATGTACCTGCTCATCAGTGCACTCTGATTTCAAACTAGGATCTTATCTACTACCCAAAAGATGAGCTTTCTGTCTTATACAAGTTTTTTAAAGCACTTGCAGTTGCATGAAAGTATGAAACCATACTTGGGTCACAGTTAGATATATATTATATAGTAACAGAGATATAGTCAGACTCAACTGTTAGGCCTATCATAGATCAATGGCAACATGGACATCGGATCATCATACGCAGGCATTGTTTCTTAAATCACACACTATAAATTTGTAGAAATATATGTAGCCTGTACAGGAGGAGAAAGAATACCTCGATGAGAGGGTCCCGTCCAACAATTGAAAAGACCTCCTCTGCCAACTTGCGGATGACTTTAGCACGAGGATCATAGTTTTTGTATACACGATGTCCAAAGCCTGACATTTTTCTCTTCCTATCCATGCCCACATTTCGAAAAATCATCAGCCATTCAGATTTCGGGTTCAGTTCAGTCAAATATTAAAGCTCAGAAGCCTGGCTAACCTGTTTTTAACACCTTCAATGAAATCAGGGATATTCTCAATTGTTCCAATCTCATTCAGCATTTTAAGGACGGCCTGCAATTAACAAGTTTAATCAATCTTTAAAAAAACTAGAATGAGCATTTTTTGACTGGGGTCACTTTTAATTCCGGTTCAATTTCCCTATGGTCCTCATAATATTCGGTTAAACCATGTCACCTAAATGATATTATGTTGTCTTTCAACATTCATCTCCCACATTCACAAGAAGAATAAACTAGAAGGGGGGAAGGCAAAGTCAGAAAATAGGCATTTAAAAACATGTGTCTCTGCTTGTTCCAGACACAATTAAATTAAATGTATATATGGAGTATCAGACTGACACTAAATAGATTCTCTTGAACTGGTTTCATTAAGCAACTGAACAATTTGTTGGGTTATCTAGGCATAGCAAACACGACTTAATTTTTTTTAAAAAAAAGTTATAGAGATTTATGTTATACCTCATTTGCCCCACCATGGAGGGGGCCATACAGTGCTCCGACAGCCCCAGCAAGAGCAGTATAGACATCCACGCCGCTGAGAACATTACATCACAGATCAGACACCCTTGTCTCCTACCTTATTTGGGGATTAAGACCAGGTGCATACCTCGATGCTATATGCCTTGCAGCAGCAGTGGAACAATTCATTTCATGTTCGGCATGCAGAATAAAAAGAATATCAAGTACCCGAGCAAGACGAGGGCTGGGTTTGTAGGACCTGTTACCCCTGCATCACATAGAAAATAAAACGTTGATTTGGAGGCCCAAAGTTCAACAAGCAGCAATATCGTCCACCTAATAAAGTCCAAACTCAAACAGAGCATCCCTTGTGAATTTCAGTTTTCGCTGATTGTGGTGCCTCAGTTACCTTTGAAGAAAACGATGATACTAAGCACCCCAAAGGAGAAGAGAACTATAAAATCAAGTGGTGATTCCTTATAGTAATAGGAATAACAGTTATGCCATGACTTACAATGAGTCCAACATATACAAGAAGTTTTCTGAATAAGAAAGGTTGTTGGAAGGAAGCACTGGAGGCCTTCCAGCCAATCTCAAATAGGCTGCTGCTGCAATTGTTGGTGCCTGCAGAAATATAAGACAATTGCCATCAGTAGGTGAGAATTTTCTAAATCAATAGCCGTCTATGAAATTCAGCAGATATTAACTATAACCTTTAATTTGACCTTAAAGCCTTAATTTATACAAGCGGGGTTGGCTTAATCTCAACCCAGCAGATACTAAGCTGCATACATTGAACTGTCCATATGAAATGGATTAAATATTTGGAACCTATAAATTCAGACGTGAAAGTAAAATCACATATGAATATCAAAAGGCTACCCTATTAGTGGGAGGAAAGGAGGAATGCTAAACATGCCTTTCCAAGTATCCGTGCTATTTGCTTATCTCTCACTTGTTTTGACTGATAAAGGTCTTGTCCCTGCACAAATTTTTTTTTGTTAATGTATAGACCATAGATATGTATATACAGGTCTACGACGAATGGTTAGAGATGGATGGCATCAATTATAACACTATAATATGTGAACAAAGTAGTAAAAGCACATTATAAAGGGGAACAGGTGAGGATTCGGGAGTGGAAGCAGTAAAGCCACAGTCCATCAGGAAATCAAGATGCAGACTTCATGACTTCTACGAAAAAAAGTAAGTTATAAGATTTATTTTATAGCATCACAAGATTCACAAACAATATCTTTTAATTTGCATGACGACTAATATTATGACATTATATAGATGCAAAACTATTAAGTATGACTCAAAAATCTCTCCTAGTTTACTTTTTAGGAGACACAATGCATAATATCAGGGCATTCTAAGGAATAACATTATTATCTTGGAAAGTAATTAGATAGGATATTGGGTCATTCATCTGTCAGCATCAATCACTAGTAAAGATATGGCGGTTCATGATGGCCGAACTTGACCTCAACAAGACTACTTCACAAGAGATCCGAGGTATCCATGAACGAGGCTTTGCGGATGCCATAGGTTCCTGTTCATACTGGCAATAACTGGATGATAATGTTTCACTCCATTATTATAGAGAAAATATAAGGATGCCTCCTGATGCACCCAAAGGTCGTGTGTGCATGTTTACAAGAGGAGGAAGAAGAAGAATAGTAATAGAAGAGAAGCCATGAGAAAAGATTAAGAGACTTACCTTGCTAATCAAGGAAAACCCCAGACCATTATTGCTACCCAGAAGGGGGCGACCATTAAATTAAATCCTCTAGGTGTTCTATTTCAATAGGACCCCTGAGTTTCATGCATATGCAGCCAAACATGGTGAAGAAATTACAATTTCAATGTAACTAGAACTTTCACCTTTATAAGCAACCCTAATTTGAGTGCACTTACAACTGGCATCCCAATTTTAATGGAATACTGGGGTCAGCAAAAATATAAGATCAACCTTTTATTTGCTATTTTTCTATTATGCTATCCTTGGTGGATTAGGTCATTAGACAATTCCAAATGAAATTTAAAAGAGGGGGCGATGGTAGGCTTGAAGGCTATAAATAGACGCTAGTGTCCACTTTGTAAAATATAAGTTTTGCAAATTCATTGTGCTGATTCTTTATTCAAATTGCTACGGGTTCTGACTCCTCTAGTAGTTATAACTTTATCTTTCTGTTTTAGGTGCATGAAATCTCTTTAATTTCTCAATCATGGTTTCATTATATTCTTAGAACCGCTGTTCATATTCATGTTTCCAAGTTAATTCCATTCCTAAGCACATTAAATTCCTAAATGTTTGTTAAGTGAAGTTCAATCCAGCAACATAGTTTCTTCAAATCAAAATGGTTTGCTATGTTTTTGATTAAACATTTAACATCCTCATGTCCTTAAACTTTTACCTCATAGTGCATCCCCTTGATTTGTTACAACTTCCACCCACTACTTTCACAATACAATTTAAGGTCAAATCAGATCTAATATAGAATTTTAATGGTATGAACTCCACTACTATTTGCATGTTTCATATTATACTTTGTTGCCTCATTCTCTTGCATAATCTCCATTATAGCATACCACTGCAAATACCCTCACCACTCTAGTTGCATCCCACTCGTTGGTCTAATTGTAAAAATCTTGAAATATATGCATTAACAGGTGGATACAGGATGCCACGTCTGGGGTACCAGGGGAAGTATTAAAAAGGGGGTATCTGGAAGGCATATATATCACTGTTCTTACTACATGATTCTATGAAACCACTTCACTCTCATACAAATCATTTTTATCTTTCTTAATAAATGATCAATTTAAATATTCTTAAAAGGAAATAATGCTTTTAAATCCATTGCTTATGGACTATAATTCATTGGCAAAACATGCATTGCACGTGCACGTTTACTAGTGTTCATGTAACCATAACATAACCATCAAACCATGCCCCATCTACTTGGGGTTAGCTTTATGAATTCTTCTTCGCCATTCATTTCTATTCAGGGATATATCTGTTTCAATGAATATTTTTTCATACTTTTCTAACAACTTCCATCAATGTTATTCTAGGTCTTCCTCTCCTCCGTGGACGTTTCACAATAATCTGGGACCCCCTCCATATCGGCCCCTCCTCTACTCTACGTTGTACATGGTCAAACCAACTTAATCTATTCTCCATTATATTGAATCCTCAATTGGTATCACTCCAACACTTTCTCTGGTAGATGTAGATCTGGAACTTCTTCTATGATTAGGATGCCTCTTGGACATATTCCTAATTCCTTAGTGTCTTTCTATGGTGCCCTGATCTACCCGTTACATCTATTCTCTTATAGTATTTTCTCAACGTTGTTTCCAGTTTTATCTTCGTGTGATATTGTTAAAAACCTCACCCAGTCTTCTTATGTAATGCTTACTGTTTGCTTGTTAACAGATTCATTCATTTACACTTACTAAAAACGTAGTCTTCATGATATACAAAATGTCTGAAATTCACTATGCACAAGAAAATGTATAAAATATCATTACTTTTGGCATGTATTAAATACTTGAAACTCACTCACCCTGAGAGCAGGATTTGCATCTGGATGGAACACAGAGAGAGCACTCATAGCATTGACAAGCACACCCATTGGGTGCGCATCATGCGGCATTGCTTGTATAACGTCCTACAAAGAAAGGTGCCATGGCATGGTCTTAGTAATTAAAACCACAAATTCGTTCTTCCTAAATATGATATTTTTTTGGGGTCAGACATAAATACAGCAGGAAAAAGAATTCATAGACTGCAGTAACAGCAATACGAATTCCGGATACAAGGAACAGACCAAAAGGCCCTGAGGAACAGCAGAATGCTGGGAAATTGCAAACTCCCAGTCCACCAACTGGCTCTGCGAAGGCAAATTTCCATACACTAGAAAGATGAAAACATGTCAGAGCCCGTACCACCAAAGAAATTAACAATCATTTCACTTGTCAGTAAGGAGGCTCACTTAAGAGATAGGCAACCTCGACAAATGTGCTGCTCTCAGCTAACTCCTCGATTGGGTAGCCTCTGTATCGAAGAATCCCTTCGTCTCCATCAATGTAGCAGATGGATGACCGGACCGGAGCAGTATTAAGATATCCCGGATCATAGAGCTTAAGTCCCTTGTCGTTTTTCCCAGTAGTAATCTGTGATAATTGTTGCAAGAAATCAATTGCAGTTTGGTGCTAATATGACATGTTATACACATGAAACAATAATTTATTATACTAGAGTTATGGAAGAAGTAATTCGCTTCCCTTAATCAAATGAAGATTGAAATTTTGAAAAAAAAGGGAAGATAAACACTAATTTCAAAATATTCTGATGCAGAATTACGTACATACAATCAGAAATAAGTTGCCATAAATCATCGAGAGGAAGATAAACCCTAATTTCAAAATGTTCAGATGCAGAATTACGTACATACAATCAGAAATAAGTTTACTGAATTGCGGCGTTGAAGAATTTTTTCATACCTTCTTCAGATCGGTGGCTCGGACAGTTCCTTCCTCGGAAATCTGGAGCTCATACTTCTTCCCTGTCCTCCCGTCGACCACCGCCAGTGAACCTCCGAGGTTCCCCGGAGGCCGCGGGATCTCCTGCGCTAACACGGGGGAGCCCTCCAGGATGATCGGGAGGCCGCCGGACGACGGTGCGGCGGCGGCCAGGTGAGCGGCGAGGACTTCCAGCCGCCCGCGGGCCAGAACGGCCGGATCGAAACTGCCTTCCATCTGTGCGGAGTGAGAGATCGAAACCCTAGCCATAGCTGGACGAATGGGAGCAGAAGAAGGGGACGAGCAGGAAGAGGCTGGAGCTTGGGAGAAACAAACGGAACAGATCGCTATTTCCATTTGCGTACACCTCACGACTCCCTACTTATAGCTCTTCGAGATCCGTTCGGAGGTTGGGCCCGCTTCAATGGAGATAAGGATCCAGACTTCGAAGCGAGGCGTTGGACCCGCACACCCCAATTAGACCCCAAAAAAGAACCGACTAGATTAGAATCATTAGATATCTCGCATAGATTAACTGTGACGCACGTTCTCTTCGGGTGCGGGTCATATTTAGGTCCTTTTCTATTTCTTCTTCACGGTGTGGCCTCTTGCCTCTTGGAATGCCCAAGTAGTAAAGTGTGTCCT
This sequence comes from Chamaelirium japonicum, assembly GCA_947650365.1. Taxonomy (NCBI): domain Eukaryota; kingdom Viridiplantae; phylum Streptophyta; class Magnoliopsida; order Liliales; family Melanthiaceae; genus Chamaelirium; species Chamaelirium japonicum. Next base: position 66,120,288 of record OX393556.1, read on the forward strand.
CTATTCAGCCTGCGGGCGAGAGCAGCTTCGAAGCCTTCGATGGTGAGCCAAAAATGACATGTCGGCATTTTTGGTAAGTGGGTTTTACTTCTACTCCAATGGCCTCTTTACCCACTCCCAACAATATAATAATTCCCAACGGTTTTGCTTTTGACTAGCTCAAGAGATTTAATCAAATCGGTTCATTTTCACTTAATCGGATGACCTTTACTGCAGCAGACCTCATTTGTACCCACTAGCGATTCCCGAGCGAGCCAAGAAATCGGGTGTGCGTCGAACCGCATTTTTAGATCTGACGAGGCTTAAGCGAAGTCGTTGGAGGGATGGACAACGGATTTATCGCCACATCTGATGGAGAGAACGCCTCAAGCGAGGTCGTTGGAGATGCTCTCATTGATCCATTTCAATGGCATGTTTGTCATTTCATACTTTTTAATCATGGTGAAATGACCAAAAGCCTTTGAAATGGACCAATGAGAGAGCAAAGAATGTTCCAACCTCCTTAACGAATGTTCCAACCTCTTTAAGGAGGTTGGAACATTCTTTGCTCTCTCATTGGTCCATTTTAAAGGCTTTTGAACAAAATCATTCTCCTCTTGACTCGAGCAATGATATTCAGCGCCAAGGTTTTTTCGATTCCGCTCAGTCCAATTGACAAGGCAGTGTGCAACTGGTGGTGTAAAAGACTTAAATGTCGAAGTGGATTTTAACCATTAGATGCACTCTGCCATGTCAATCGGACCGACGAAATCAGAAAAACCTTCGGGTTGAATAGCATTTCTCCTCTTGACTCTCTTCTTCCTTAGGGGTGTGCATCGGTTCAAATCCGAGAACCGGTTTTTGGGGGTGAGAAGAGTGAAGAGGGGTGAAATATGGGTTTGGCTAAATCAACTGGAACACGGTCAAGGCTCTCACCGGCTCTAGTCTATATTCTCACATCACTAGAGAGGAGAGAGAGAGAGAGAGAGAGAGAGAGAGAGAGAGAGAGAGAGAGAGAGAGAGAGAGAGAGACAATTTAAAACATTTGTTTCAATTTTAGAAATACAAATCATTTTATTATGCGTTCAAGAAACTTCTCGGGGAAGTAACTCAACCTATTAGAGAGCTATCCTCTCAGTATTGGTGACACTCTAGTGCCACGACACACTGGTAGGATCTCTTATAAGGGAGCACAACTAATTGAGCCTCTGACGGCAAGCAAGAAATCTCACACTTTCTCTCCAGGCACTCGAGTACATCTAGGGACAAGAACAAGTATTCGGGACAAATTATTTTGGTCTTTTACCTCCTTTTCATTGACTAGTTACTAAGGTTAACGGGGCATTGAGGAAAGGCCTACCAAGTGTGAATCATCTTTTCAGTTAGATCATAGCAAGGTTATATGAAATCTAACACACAATAACTAAGAGAAACGACTATTGATTGATAATCTTAATTATTTCATCATCAACTACATTATCCAACATGAGACAACATGATCCAAAACATACTGAAAGACGAAGGCTACAACGACACGCCTGCTAACTCCTACTAAAGCTCCTGAGTTTCCTACAATGAAAGTAAGTTTGTCCGTGGGAATGGGCAGCCCCCAAACGGATTTGGAAGATTAGCCAGTTTAAGGCTAGTGACATCCAAATATATTTTAATAACAAGAAATAAATATCTTCAAAGTCTTATGAACAGAGTTTAAAAAGTAGCAAATCTAACAAGATATCAAGTTTGCACACCAATGTTCTAATATTTGTAAGTCAATAATATATAATTTATAAAACAATGCGAACAACATTATCTAATATCATATGTCAAGCAGTTAAGAGTTTTCTAACCTATTGTGAACCCTGGTATTGTTTTATTCATCCTGCCCCCAGTAGGTATTACTATTGGGCCTTTATTTCGCTTCAGAGGGCTAGCTCTATCCCTGCATGGGATCTATTCATGCATATTACCCAATTGGCCAAATGGTTTTTCTCGTCTATCACGGAGGAGCACTCCCGCCCATCTTGCTTTGCTTCGGGGGCTGCTGCGACCCCAGATCGGGGTTTCCTAGGCCAGGCCCCTAAAAGGGCAATTACCTAGCTTTATCACAAACCCTACTCGTGACCCCAAACCTACTTTTGGCTTTCGGCTGCACACCCCTGAAAGGTTCACTATCCCAGTGTGTGTGGCGTCCCTACCTCTATTGGTAGATTCTTTTATTTTTCTTATCTTTTCAACATAGAAGACTCATATATTTCTCTTAAGACCACTTGGTCTTGACGCTCTGCAGCAACTTGACCTCAAGGAGGTCAACAAGTGTTTTCTGTTCTAACTTTCCCCAAACCTTCCTACAAGGATGGAGGTCATAACACTACTTAATTATGTTATAATATCCGAGCAAAAGTATTTATATATAGTTCTTATAATTATTTGCATGTGCTGGCGGACTCGCAATGCCGCATGCAAAGTGGGGTCCATTGACCATATGCGACGAGTCTATCAGGACCCGCATGCAGAGATGGGCACTCTAAACTTAATCCATTAAATATTTAATATTATAATTACTAATTTAATTTTAAATACAATTATTTTATATTATTAAAAATATTTATAAATGTCACCTCAATAGAAGAGTGCGGATGCACGTTTCCACGCTAGGGTTTAAGTCGTGATTTATCAGATCGCCGTGACTGGACGCTGCCAAGTGTAAAAAGTGCATGTATATCAAAATCTATTATTTAAAGGCATCAAGTATTGTTTAGACTAAGTTGGGGTTCGACTCGCCCTTTGATAGGACAACCTCGGTCTTAGCTGTGAATAAGGCCAGATAGCTACTAAATAGGTTAAGGAGCCTCATCGAGCTTAAACTCGGGTTGGCAATAGTCATTACATCTTGCTCGGTCGAATTCCGAGTTACGGGAGGTTGTACCAAAGGTTACTCGGTGACGCATGACCGAGATGGTCGTTGCCATTGTGTTGCTCAGTCGTTGGCCACATGGTCGGCGACCATCACGATGGAAAAACAAGGGTAAATAAATTAAGGTCAGGTCGGTTCAATTTGAAGGGAAGTGAAATGTAAAGAACTAACCTGCTGCAGCCACAAGGGGGGATCCTCTACTCTCAGCTAATCATTTGTAGGGCCTCCTACTCTACCACCCGGTCGCATGAAACCGAGAGGGGCGGAAAGAGAGAAAGCAAAGGGAGAGGGTGGTGTGTTGGTTGCTCCCCCACGTCGTGTCCTCGACGGCTCACCCTCACCGATCGTACTCACAGAGAGAATGAATGAATGGACGGTGGGATTTGGATTCATATTTGGTGTCCGATCATGAGAGGGTTAAAGTGGTGGTGCTGGGTGTTAAGGGGGCACATGGAGTGATATGGACATGGGGAAAATCTGACCCCAGATTTGTTTGGCTTCCCCATATGGTGCCCTTGGAAATTGAAGGGCCTTGGGATTGATGTGGTGGATTTGGGTAACATGTGTCAAACCCAACTATGGGGCTAATCCCATGTACTCAAGTGTTCCTTACCCAATATATTAATATATTAAGATATAAACTAGCTATGAAATCAGCCATACCATTAATCTTGAACCCTACTATAACATCTGTGGGTGCAAAATCTAGCTAACGCCCAACGGTGGGACCCACAGCCCTGCTTGGGGCCCACGAGTCCAACAGTGGGACCCACAGTCCTGCCTGGGGCCCACGAGTTCAATGGTGGGACCCGCAGCCCTGCCAGGGGCCCATGGGTACAATGGTGGGACCCGCAGCCCTGCCTGGGGCCCAGTTGCACTATTTGGGGTCTGGTAAATCCCCCCGGATATTTATCAAAACCCGGATATTCTTGGAAATATTCCTATAATATTCTCTAGATAAACTAAGCCCTTATAAATAGCAAACCCTGTAAATGATTCCAGATCCAAATTCCAGACCAGAAACTCACTTTCTGTTTTCCAGAGCTCCCTGAGCTTTCTGGTTTCAGACTCCTTTTCTATTCTTCGATTACTTGTAAGAAGCATCCTCGGCCTATCGAGAGTAGCTCTACTATTTACTCAGAGATAGTGGATTCAAAGGTTGCGTCTTACCGCACGGAGACGTAGGCTTCAGCCGAACTTCGTCACCATATCCTGTGTCATCTCTTCTTCTACCTTCCTACTCTACAGTGCTTGTGTGACAGCCCAACAAGTCACAACTCAGCGCTTCGAAGCACGCCACATCCCGAAGGGTTAAACCTTCAATCGACTGTTGGAGGAGGGTCATGTACGACGGCCGAAATCCTCCCCCACAACATTCGCCCCAAACACACAAGATATTATCCGCTTTGCCCGTGTTCGAACGAGAACTTCCCAGGGTGGTCACCCATCCTAGTACTATTCTCTCCCGAGCACGCTTAACTACGGAGTTCTTACAAACTCCGTAGCGGTGCACGATTTTAAAACGCGTCTTCTATGTTCGGAAGAGGAAATTATATAAGTAGACATTTTCTCCAGGCGATGTGGGGCTAACTCGTGGCCTTGTACACCTCACCTCACCTCATCCATCTTGGCATTTCAGTCTCAAGAGTCTTGGCTCTTGGCCTATTGGATCTTGGTCATCACAATCCACCCCCCTTAGGGCTACACATCCACTTGTAGGGTTAGACCCTTCCATCACGAGGAGAACCGGCTCTGATACCATTTTGTAACATCCGCCCCAAAAATACAAGATATTGTCCGCTTTGCATCCACTTGTAGGGTTAGACCCTCCCATCACGAGGAGAACCGGCTCTGATACCATTTTGTAACATCCGCCCCAAAAATACAAGATATTGTCCGCTTTGCCCGTGCTCGCACGAGAACTTCCCAGGGTGGTCACTTATCCTAGTACTATTCTCGCCTGAGCACGCTTAACTGCGGAGTTCTGATGGGATCCGGTGCTTTAGTGTTGGTATGATCGCACCCGTAACAACCCATAATCTTTTCTTTATTAAATAATTGGTTGTAGGGTGTTTTTCTTTTTGGTGTACCATATCTAATTGTCGAGCGAAGTTTTAGTGTATTTACCGGGCAACCAACACTGGTTTTTCTTTAGTTAACATGCATATAGTTGGTTACTGCTCAGTACTGATCTTTTTTGATCGATTCCTGTTAATTTCTTTTGTAACTGTACAATTGCATTAAAATATACTATTTATGGTTTTGATCCGGGTTCCCGATGAAGTTTGGGATTTTGAAAATAGCTGGAACCATATAATAATTCCTTACTTGAGTCCAAACCCATCGACTCCGACATCGTGAGAATCGGACGGTGTTTGAGTAGTCAAACAGGGTCCTACAATTTGCTTTTATATGAATAAAATAATACTGCTATATTAAGCAAGTACTTCAAAACACTTTTAAAACCTCGATCCGATGACTTGGATGGATTTGGGGAATTTTTCTGAGTAACTTTCACATATAAAGTTTTTCCAAATTAATAGCATATTTTTTTTATATCAATTAAACAAAAATAAATAAATTTTTTTGAGAAACGAAATAAAAATTATTAATAATATAATAAACGAAACCAAAGTTGCTAAATTGCTAGAAACGGAATATTACGTCATCTCAAATGGCGTAAATACTTTACGCCATTTGAGATGGCGTAAAACTCAAGGGGTGGTTTGAAATGCCGAAATAGTCCTTGCTTTACGCTATCTCAATTGGCGTAAAGTCCTATGCCGAAAATACCCTTTCTTTACGCCATCTGAGATGGCGTAAAGTCCTCACACTTTATAATCCCCAATTTATGCCATTTGGTTCTCAATTGGCATAAACACTCTCTCTCCTCTCCTCTCCCTTCTCTGGTCTCTGTGGAGCACTGTTAGGTGTGGGGTGTTCGGGTGAGGGCCACAGCTGTGAGGTGTGAGGTGTGGGGTGTTTGGGTGAGGCCACAGGCCACTGAGGGGTGTTTGGGTGAGGGCCATAGGCCACTGAGGTGTGGGGTGTTCGGGTGAGGGCCACAGGCCACTGAGGTGTGGGGTGTTCGGGTGAGGGAATTGTAAGGGCACTGTGGGGCACATTCTGTGCTGTGGGGCTGAGGTGTGGGGTGTGCTGGGCTGCGGGGGTGGGGCTGTTGGGGGTGGTCTGTGGGGGTGTTCGGCAGCAGTCTTCTGTGAAAGCATTTTTTATTTTTTGTGGGTATTATCTGGAATAGACCGGAATGATGGACGATTTCCGGGAGGCCCGACCACAGATCAGGTGCTTCTCTCATGAAATAGACATCGTGCTACTGCCGTATTTGTAACATCCGCCCCAAACACACAAGATTTTGCCCGCTTTGCCCGTGCTCGCACGAGAACTTATCAGGTGGTCACCCATCCTGGTACTACTCTCACCCGAGCACGCTTAACTACGGAGTTCTTACGAATTCCGTAGCGGCGCACGGTTTTAAAACGCATCTTCTATGTTTGGGAGGAGAAATTATATAAGTAGCTCAGGATCTCTTTCTCTCCAGGTGATGTGGGGCTAACTCATTGCCTTGTACACCTCACCTCACCTCACCTCATCCATCTTGGCATTCCCGCCTCGGGAGTCTTGGCTCTTGACTCTTGGTCATCATAATCCACCCCCTTAGGGCTACACGTCATCGTATAGGGTTAGACCCCCCTATCCCGAGGAGGACCAGCTCTGATACCATTTTGTAACATCCGCCCCAAACATACAAGACACATTTTAAAACCGTGTGCCGCTACGAAATTCGTAAGTACTCCATAGTTAAGCGTGCTCAGGCGAGAGTAGTACCAGGATGGGTGACCCCCTGGGAAGTTCCCGTGCGGGCACGGGCAAAGCGGACAAGAGCTAAGACTCCTGAGGCTGGGATGCCAAGATGGATGAGGTGAGGTGAGGTGTACAAGGCCACGAGTTAGTCCCGCATCGCCTGGAGAGAAGGAGATCCTGAGCTACTTATATAATTTCTCCTCCCAAACATAGAAGACGCGTTTTAAAACCGTGCGCCGCTACGAAATTCGTAAGAACTCCGTAGTTAAGCGTGCCCGGGCGAGAGTAGTACCAGGATGGGTGACCCCCTGGGAAGTTCTCGTCCGGGCACGGGTAAAGCGAACAAAATATTGTGTGTTTGGGGCGGATGTTACAAAACCAAGACTCTTGAGGCGGGAATGCCAAGATGGATGAGGTGAGGTATACAAGGCCATGAGTTAGCCCCACATCGCCTGGAAAGAAGGAGATCCTGAGCTACTTATATAATTTCCCCTCCCAAACATAGAAAACGCGTTTTAAAACCGTGCGCCGCTACGGAATTCGTAAGAACTCCGTAGTTAAGCGTGCTCGGGCGAGAGTAGTACTAGGATGGGTGACCACCCTGGGAAGTTCTCGTGCGAGCACGCACGGGCAAAGCGGACAAAATCTTGTGTGTTTGGGGCGGATGTTACAGTATTTGAGCATGTTGAGGTACGTTTTAAATTTTATATTCAAGCATATATTAGATCGACTATCATGATATTCGTTCCCGTTATCACGGGAATCTTTTGGACGAGTGGGAGTTGTTCGGCTCCCGTACTCAGTTAGTGTAGCAGACCGGGTTCGGTTGGTTCAGCCATATCCGATGGTTGAGCAGCGACCTGCGTCTCTGCTACGCACTAGCTGAACGTTGGTGGCCGGCTACTCACACATTCCATTTTTCATTCGAAAAGATGTCGATCACTTTGCAGGACACTCAGTAGATTATAGGATTGGCCATCACCGGTCTCCCTGTGACTGTACCTCTTGGCACCCCGCCGTTTGATTACCGTCAGCTGATCTACGACAGCTTAGGAGTTGTACTGCCTCCGTCATCACAGGGGGAACGGTACATCCAGCTTAGCTGGCTTCGTACTCAGTTTGGACCGGCACCTCCAGAGACGATAAGTTTTTATTTATTAATTATATTCAATACATATTAATATTCTTATATAAATAACATGCTAATAATGCGTTTTTGCTATTTAAGGCATTGAGGTACACACGTGCGTACTTGTTGGCACTGTGTGGCTTATGCCTGTTTCCAGATGCAACTGGCAATCTTGTGCATGCCAGTTATCTGTTTTTTTTTTTTTTCAGGATTTGACAATTACTTCCCAGTATGCCTAGGGTGCAGTCGTTCTGACATTTTTATACTCTGGCCTAAGCCATTTTGCGATGGGTGTTGCACACCAACTAGTGGGTTGCACCCCCTTACTGCAGGTAAAGAAGATTGTAATATGTTCAATTTGTTTTATTTTATTTAAATTATTTAGAATCTTATATATTTATTGTATTGTTTTAGGTTTGGGCCCATGAGTACCTACCTGTAGGGAGGCCGGTACGTTTTGACCTTCCGAGGGCACCCGACCCTTTCCTAGAGCTTTGAGGTGGGTCTTTCCGTACCGGCAGTACGAGTCTGACCCCCACCACAGCATCCCGTTGTACCGGATGATGCTGGATTTATTGACTGGGAGTGAGGTAAGTTAATTAAACATTAACATTAGATATTTTAGTAGATTAGCCATAATTTAATATTGATTGTCTTATTAAACAATGCAATATATTTTTTAGGTCACTTGGCTCCCTCACTTTCCGCTTGAGCCGAATGTTTCACTTTTTTTACGGGAGGTTAGGGAGGCAAGTTAGGCATATCACCAGTCCTATGTGATCCAACTCTAAAACCCTAAACCCTAAAACCCTAATCCTAAACCCTAACCCTAACCTTAAACCCTAAAACCTAAAACCTAAAACCTAAACCCTAAAACCCTAACCCTAAAACCTAAACCCTAAAACCCTAAACCTAAACCATAACCCTAAATCCTAAACCCTAAAACCCTAAACCCTAAATCCTAAACCCTAATCCTAAAACCTAAACCCTAAATCCTAAAACCCTAAACCCCTAACCCCTAAACCCTAAACCTAAACCCTAAAATCCTAAAACCCTAACCCTAAACTCTAAACCCTAACCATAAAACCCTAAACCCTAAATCCTAAGCCTAACCCTAAATCCTAAACTTAAACCTAAACCCTAGACCCTAAACCCTAAAACCTAAATCCAAACCCTAAATCCTAAAACCTAAACCCTAAATCCTACCCCTAACCCTAAACCCTAAATCCTAAAACCCTAAACCCCTAAGCCCTAAACCTAAAACCCTAAACCCTAAAACCCTAACCCTAAATCCTAAACCTAAACCCTAACCCTAAAACCCTAAAACCCTAAACCCTAAAACCTAAACCTTAAACCCTAAAACCCTAACCCTTAAACCTAAACCCTAAAACCTAAACCCTAAAGCCCTACACCCTAACCCCTAACCCTAAAACCTAAACCCAAAAACCCTAAACCCTAACCCTAAACCCTAAACCCCGACTCTAAACCCTAAACCCTAACCCTAAACCCTTAAACCTAAACCCTAAACCCTTAAACCTAAACCCTAAACCCTAACCCTAAAACCCTAAACCCTAAACCTAAACCCTAATCCTAAACCCTAAATCCTAAAACCTAAACCTTAAACCCTTACCCTAAACCCTAAACCCTAAACCCTAAAACCTAAACCCTAACCCTAAACCCTAAACCCTAAACCCTAAAACCCTAACCCTAAAACCTAAACCCTAAACCCTAACCCTAAACCTAAACCCTAACCCTAAATCCTAAAATTAGGTGTAAATTAATAAAATTACATTGTAAACGTACAAGGACTAGTTAATTATGGGAAGGTTAACTTGTACCAAAAACAAAATATATAGATATTTTACATGTCAATGAGATATAATTTCAAATAATTGATTTTACAAAATCACGACGTGGAATTGGGTCATATGGGATTCCTACAAGTTGTTCGACTATGACCAATTTGGTGGCAACGACTACAACGAAAAGGTCGCACTTCCCTAACATCTGTATTTTGTCTTCTAACTTTGGGACGACCAGGACGACGTCTAGTGTTTGGTGGTAAGATATGATTTTATCTTTGTGACGGATTATGGAGCTCATACGGATTATGGATCTCTTCCATAGGAGTAGCATAAACTTGTTTATATGTTTCCACATATAGTTCTATTGGACACAAATTATAAATATTTCATCTCTTAAAGTTGCATGCACATATTGCATGCTGAAATGGAATAAGTGTGTGCTTCCATTTTCCGCATGTACAAGTATTTTCTGCTGGGTCAATGATTTCACGTCTAGATTTTGTATTATCAATTATTTCAAATTGCATCTCATTGACATGTAAAATATCTAAATATCTTGCTTTATCAATTCGTTTTTTAAGTTTTTTTTTCCGCTTTAGGTATAAGTTGACCTTCCCATAATTGACAAGCCTATCTACGTTTACAATGTAATTTTATTAATTTGTACCTAATTCCATCTAAAAGTCCTGTTATTGGTTTCTCTCGTAAATATCTAATTGCTGAATTAAAAGACTCGGTTATATTAGATGTCAATATCATATACCGTGGTACGGGTGAGTAAGCTGTTAACCAATGATGTGCATTGTGTGTCGGGTCACCTGATATAATCCAATCATAAGCTTCCTTATCGTCAGTCTTAATTTGTTGAAGCACTGCATTACATTCGGCAATATTATATTTTTCAGTTGCCTTTCTTAATAAATCACATAAAAGTTTTCCTCAAAATTTATTTTTAAGATTTGCTTTAAAATGTTATATGCAAAAAAAATGATGAGATTGGAGAAAAATTTTACTAATGGCATAAATAAGTTCTTTTTGTTTATCAGAAATAAATAATAGTTTTAAAAAATCATATAGATTTAATACAATCATAAGACACTCTAAAAACCAAATCCAAGTATGCTTATCTTCAGCCTCGACAACTGAATATGCTATTGGAAACATCCCACCGTTAGGATCATGGAAAATAGCAGAAAGCATTATACCTTGTTATTTTTCTTTTAAAAATATTCCATCTATAGCTATAATCGGCAAACATCCATTTTTAAAACCAGTTCTACAAGAATTAAAAGCAATAAAAACTCTTTGAAAACTATTATTATCATTAGTTTTAATTATAGCAAAACTACCAGGATTTATTTCAAAAATAGTTAAACAATAATGGTCTAGATTCATATAAGATTCTACATCACAACCATGGATTTCTATATTAGCTTTTTTCTTAGTTTTCCAAGCTTTATTATAAGATACAGATACACCAAAATCATGAAGCATATCTTTTATTATAGAAGATGGAGAATAATTCGGATTATTTGCTAAATGAGTTACAATCTTAGATTTAATCCATTCAGAAGTATCTTGAGGATGATTTTTTGGCACTACCTTATCTGTACATGTACAAGTCAAATTATATGTCACAATACCAAAGATAACACTATCACAAGTTTTTTTTGCATAAATACGCCATGTACATTCTGGCATATCACATTTTACCGCAATTTTACTTTTATTATTGCAATCATATGCTAAAGTAATTTTTTTTTTAAATTGCAATATCAAGCATGGCTTTTCTAAATAATTTTGTCGATGAATAAGTTTTACCAATATAAATCTCGTTATCATCCGAAGATGATGAACTAGACTCACTAATCTCTAAATCCATATCACTATCAGAGGTAATGGGTGCTGGAGCTGATACTAGTGTTGATACCGGTATTAGTGTCGGTACCGGTATAATAGATGAGGGTTGACTAATATTATCAATCATATCATGGTTATTTACTGGTGGTGCAGATGAACTAGGGTCATTAGCATGAATATAATATGCTTGATAATTAATATTTACATTGCTATTTGGGGGATAATCTATAAATATAGTTAGCCTAGTACCACGAGAAATATTATCTTGAAATATCCATTCTCAATTAGCATTATCATAAATTTCAATTAGATATGACTGTGATTCATTAACTATACAAGCTAACCATAGTACGAAACCCGGAGGGAGATTGCAACGAGTCACTATCTCGTGTTGCACTTGTACTAACGTCAAACCCAGTTGAATAAAAATGACCCTTGTATTTCCTCCAACGTAGCTATCAATCTCGCACCGACCTCTATAGTGATAAATTATTGGAATCATTATCGTTATCTAATATAAATGAAAGAATGCAAAATTAAGTGTAGAGGGGAGAGAGATAAGAAAGTTTGAGAGTTCAGAGAGAAAGAGCAGAGAGGTGAGGAAAGAGATGAGAGAACTTAGGGACTGAGCAGAAAGATGAGTAGAGAGAGAAGTGAGCTACTCAGATAAATTTTATAGGGAGATAGAAAAAAATAGTCGTTAGGACGATGAGAATGAAAAAAAAAAAAACACTTTACAAGGCAACGGTTAAAAAAAAAGCCGTTAGATGATGAGAATAAAAAAAATAGCCATTAGATGATAGAATGAAAAAAAAAGCAACTGTCAAATTTTATAAAGGAATTTACGCCATTTCAAATGGCGTAAAGGAATTTTACGCCATTTGAAATGGTGTAAATAAAAGGGCAATTTCGGGATAGAATGAAAAAAAAGCAATAATCAATTTTTTTATAACGATAAAAGGGATTTACGCCATTAGAAATGGCGTAAATAAAAGGGCAATTTCGGTATCCTCTTTCATCGCCCTAGTTTTACACCATCTCAAAAGGCGTAAAGACTATACGCCATTTGAGATGGCGTAATATTCCGTTTTTGCCAATTTTTCAACTTTGGTTCATTTTATTAAATTATTAATAATTTTTATTCTGTTTCTCAAAAAATTCTGAAAAAAAAATAGTACCCTGTGAACAGTAACTGTTCACAGAGCAGATCTTTTACTCCCATTCGAATGGAGAGCCCTTTTTTTTTTTCCTGATCTAAAGATCAAGTTTAATTTTTTTTTTTGTTTCCTAATCTCTCTCTCTCTCTCTCTCTCTCTCTCCTATAGATCAGATTGTTTTTTTTTTCCTTCACTCATGAAATTTCAGTTAGCGCTGAAAAATCTCTTCCAACTCTATCTCAAATCTGTATCAAATCCCTAATCCTTATCCCTTCTCTCTTCCTACCTCTCTATTAAATGAACAACCCTAAAACCCTTAAAAATTTCAGCAATCATCCTCTTCTTCCTCTTGTTCGTGTGTTCCCAACGCTGAGGTGCAGCCACCCCCGTGTGGAGGAGAAGCAACAACCACTCTTTCGTGCAGAGGTAGCCGTGCCGCCCCATCCATCTCTCCCCCTCCCTACTGTTCACCGGCAGCCCTCCTTCGATTCTGAGCTCCGTCAAGCCATTGTTATCACCCCCTCATGCACCTACGGTCAATCAAATTCAAACCCACTTACATATTTTAATTTCTCATGTATTCCTTCACATTTGTAACTCGTTTTAAATCTAAGCAAGTATGATGTCACCATCATTTTCTATATAAACAGATCCTCGTCTCAACACGCAAAGCCCCAATTGTGATCGTTGTGTCGGTTCCTTTCGATCGAGCCAAGGACTTTTCGATCCTTCAAATCTAGGTGATTTCCTTCACGGGGTTATCACTCATCGGTTAATTAATTATATATATTAAATATTTTTTTAGCATAATATTGTATCATCTAGATTCTTATATATGATTAATGTTCCCTTTGAATGAATAAATCATTATAGAACTCAAATATTATTTTCATCTTATGGATAATGACTAGTCGGTTTTTATTGTCATGCTATTTAATCGGCTTTCATCGTAATTAGTGGTGGGTAATTTCATATTACAAATTTCAAAACAAAAATTTTTTAAATTGTATTTCAGTCTAAGTTTTGAATTTTAATATGGATCTACCACTACCTTGACCCTGTTCTTTAACCAAAACATAGAAACATGCTAGGGCCTACACTGCCCAAAGCCTTCTTTTTAAATTCTTCTATTATTTTTATATTATGCAAGTCATAAGTAGAGTCAATTGTTACATCGTCAGTCCTCGTTAGGGCGTGAGTATGGTAGAGGTTTAATGTTAATAGAAAGCCAATAGCTGTAAGAGATGAACCCCTATTGTTATTTGGCAAGGGACATGATATCATTCCCTCGTCGTTTTACCGTGATGGGAGGGGCATAATCGGAAAAATATAAATGAGTTAACCTAAACTGAATAGGGAATACCATCTTCCTGGAAGCAAATTAGTGGTAACCGAAAAAAAGTTAACAAGCTGAGCTCGGTGCTCCTTCGTGAAAGACGAAAAAATCTTAGTTTAGCCAACTAGGGAAAGCGGTTACTTGGGCCGGTGTAGGACCAAGGAGGTGTTTGGGTGAACCGATGTGAAAATCACCCCTTTAGTAACGTTGTATCGGTCTGTGGTTCTTAGGGACAAAACTGACGGTCCATTTAATAAGCTAACCAACTTGATTAACCGAATAATTCACATTTCTAAATAACGTGTAGTTTTACAGATTTTGATGAGATGTGAGAAATGTTGGTGATGGGGACATCGAGCCTCGGCCCTAGCGGGTGTACTAGCGCAGGAGGCGACACCTGAGTATGTGGTTCTGAGTCTAGCCATGTTGGCTGTTTTATTTTATATTGGATCAAGCCCGCACTATTAGTGGGTTGTTATTTTGCTTATGGTACTTTTTAGTCCCACCTTGATTAGTGGGCTAATTTGTCTGTCATTGTAAGCCTATTTATAGGCATGTTGTCCTTTAATTCAATATGCAATGAATAAAATTTTTTTGCTTCTTCCCACAATTGTAAGAGAGCTGAGGTGAGGTGTGTGAGACTCAAACCTAGACCTAGGTGTGTGAAACCCTAGGCCTCACATAGGTGTGTGAAACCCTAGTGGGACCCCACTATCCCATTTCCCCTTTCCCACTTTTCCTCTAAGCCCCTGCCGACCTTCCCCCTTTCTCCCTTCTTCCCCCTTCTCCAAACCCCGACCCAGACTCCTCCCTCCAATCCCCTCCCCTGTTGCGCCCAGACCCAAGCTCGCCTCGACCCCACCCCCTGTCATCTCCCGCGCGCCCAAAACCCCTACCCCCTCTCCTTCCCTTTGCCTCCCTCTGTCGAGCCCAGGCCAGGGCCCCGACCACCCCCGCTCCCCGCCCCCGCGACCTAGTGCCACCCGCCCTGCCGCCGCGGTACTCCCCTCCTCCCCTATTCCCTGCCGACCGCCCCACCCACCCATGCTGTTCCCCTACCCGATCGGCCACCCCATTGCCCGTGGCCCACACCCTCCCCTCCTTCTCCTCTGCTCCACCCCGCCTCTTTTCCCCTCCCTGCACTGCAGCCTGACCCAACCCGACCCGAAAAGCCCCTTCCTCTCATCCCGATCCCTCCTTTTTCTTTCTCCTCCCCTTATCCCAATAGCCCGCACCCAACATCCACTCAGCCTCTTCCTCGGCATGGCCGACCCAGACGTCGACCATGGCTTGATCAACGACGAGGATGGGTTTCTCGATATCCGTTCCCCATTCCTTAACTTCCAGTTTAGCTCCGGTGAGAACGTGAAGGAATACGTGGAGCGCATCACCTACCTCATCGCCAATGATGTAGAAGCTCGGATGGAAATCACCGAGGACCATCAACGGTGGCATCCCGGCGCACCCGTGCATCCGAACATCTTGGTACTACAGGCAAAATGACGCGTGTAAGGTTCCAATGCGATTATAGATAAAAATAATAATTTAGACTATTGGCCGGGCTCCGTATTTTTCATGCATTTATCGTATGAGTACGAACCAATATACCGTTATATCCGTATTAAAGTCTACTATACAATAGTGCAAAGAAAATGATACGTTTTACGAGTAAATGTAAAATTTTACGTAGGAAAACAACGATAATACAGTGAGAATAAGTGATAAAATGCATTATTTGGAGATTTAACATCTACCACGTCAGGTTCAACAAGCAGCCAACAATATATTAAAAAAAAACCAACCCACTTGTACAACATGTGAGGTAAATAAAAAAAAAATTGACTCCTATTCAATAGGCGGGTAGACCTCTTTTGACAAAAAGCCAACTTTAGTACCTTTTCTGATCATTATATTTTTTTATGATTTTTTTTAAAAAAATTGCTGTAAAATGAAACTTTACGGGTGCAGTTTTGCTTTGCCAAAATACAACACCCTCGTGGTGCGGTTTTCAACTTTTGGTGTAGCGGTGCGGTTTCGATCGATTTTGACCAAAACCGAATAAAACCGTACCGTTTAGGCCATTATATTGATAAACCGCGGTGCATCGTACCATACTACACCGCATGGTGCAGTTTTGGTTTTACAAAATTGTACACCATCGCGTTGTGGTGCGGTTTCAGTGTTGCGGTGCGGTTTTGGTTTTGCCCAAAACTGCATCAAAATCGCACCGTTGTCATCCCTATTCGTAGTGTATTAGGTCCCTCCCTCACTCATTTTTTAAAATGGTCATTTAGACTCTCTAACTACCCCTCTAACTACCTCTGTAGAACCCGATCTACAGTTTTTTTTTAAATGTGTTGTATAGTGAAAACCCCAATAGTAGACCCAAAATATTGTAGCTGCTACAGTGATATCACTGTAACAGTAATATTTCGGAGTGCATATTTGGTTGCTACAGTGAAATCGCTGTAGCTACTACATTGATTTCACTGTAGTAACCAAATTTATACTCAATATACTCGAATTTATACTCCATAGCTGCTATAGTGATTCCACTTTAGCAGTAATATTCGGGATTGTAAATTTGGCCGCTACAGTTAAATCACTGATCTGCTACGATGATTTCACAACAATTTCACTGTAGCAACCGAATATATACTCAATATACACCCAAATTTACATCAACTTGGAGGATCTCATCGTAGGATCCCAATCGGTGGAGGATCTCATCGGAGGATCCCAACCGATATCACGGTGAAGATCTGATATGCGTCATGGTGGAGATCCGATCTGCATCGGTGGAATGAGCGCAGGTTCTCGTTGTGGGTGGAAGAATTGAGTACATGTTGTAGCGCGCAATCGACGGGAAAAAGGGATACATCTCTCGATGTTGTCGTTGGCTGACGTGGCATGGTCAACGTAGCCTTCTAGTAGTAAATCAAAAAATTTTATTTGGCTTTTTCAGAGTAAAACTTTTAAGCTACTAGTAAATCCCTGCCATTTCTTTTTCCACAACTTTTTGGATTCAAATAGCAGTGAAGTGAAACTTTTTACCTATTTACTTTACTGGTTACTATGTTGACCGAATACAAACAGGCACTTGGAGTCTCGTTTAACCGGAGATCCCACACCATAGGGTGTGGTTCTGGAAAATGACACGTCAGGTAATTCCAATTGCAGCAGCTCGGCCCTCTCGGTCAAACACAGTAAAAAAGGACCAACTCGTTTAACAACTTCTGGTTGCCAACTTGATGTGGCACAATCACAATCGTCCATTATACACAGCTCCGACGATGAATGGCACTCAATCCCAACTGCTAGGTGAACGAACTCGAATGATCCAATTGGCAAACGAGTTGGTTATATGCCTATATAGCATTCCTCTAAAAAGAATTGGAGATTTTATTCAAACCCCATGAATTAATGAACTTATCATATTTTTCATAAAACTCTGGCGTTGACCGTTGGGCATCTCCTATGTTGACGTTAACGTTGGCCCCTTTTCCCCATCTAGCTCCTTCCTTCTCCCCATCGCAAAGGCCTTTGTCGCCTTCGACGCCTCCACTTTTCCACCTCCTCGTTTCTCATATTCCCATCCTTCCCCATCATCAGAGCCTCATTCGCCTTTCTTTTGCATCTACTTATTCCCCTTTGCCACCCTACTTCCACCGCCTCGTCGCTGCTTCTCTGTTCGGTATTATAGAGTCAAACATACATCATTCGATAGGATCCTGCTGAATATTCTTCAATATGTTCGGTATGATCATGCTGAATATTTTGAATTACATACGGTGGGAAGCTGCCCGCCCACAAGATCACAGTAGCTTCGTGACGCACTGCGGGTGGAATCAACGCTGGAGGCACTCACCGCGGGGTTTTGGTGGTGGCATGGCTGCAGTGGGGGAACCAGGTGTCTACGCCGAGTTTCTCATGGAAATGAATGGGGTGACTAAGGGTGCGTCTGATAAAAGAGTTGGGGTTAGGGTAGAGCTAACCTAATCTACTAGACCGCTAACCCTAACTCGCCAATCCTTGTCTTAACTCGTTTACCAACTCTAATAATTAAGGATCACACGTATATTGTAACTTATAAGCAAGGATCACAGTAGCTTCGTGACGCACTGCGGGTGGAATCAACGCTGGAGGCACTCACCGCGGGGTTTTGGTGGTGGCATGGCTGCAGTGGGGGAACCAGGTGTCTACGCCGAGTTTCTCATGGAGATGAATGGGGTGACTAAGGGTGCGACTGATAAAAGGGTTGGGGTTAGGGTAGAGCTAACCTAATCTACTAGACCGCTAACCCTAACTCGCCAATCCTTGTCTTAACTCGTTTACCAACTCTAATAATTAAGGATCACACGTATATTGTAACTTATAGGCAAGGATCTATCATAATATATATAGTTTTGATGTCCTTTACGTCAAACACAACCCGTGTTAGTGGCAAATAGTCACTTTCACAGAAAAAAAAAATCCAAAAATAAAAAAAACGGATAAGCGCTTGACTACATCGGATACCCCCATCACCCTACTTCATCATTTTTTTTGGGGTAATTAACGGTAGCTCGTTAAAAAGGTTTTCGTTTAACATTAAGGATATGTCAAGTTTGAAATTAACGTTAAGCCCTGTAGTTGAAAATTGGCTAATGCGAGCTCTGTATGTGCAAAATCTGGCCAACGCCTGACAATGGGACTTGCCAGCCCTGCCTAGGGCCCACGAAAATGACAGTAGGACCCACTAGCCCTACTTGGGGCCCACAAAGACAACAGTGGGACCCACCAATAAGCCTGTCAATTTGGCCCTTTGGAAAGGGTACCTTGCCTGGCTCGGCCCTCCTAAGCCCTGCCCGCCTAGGGCATGAGGGACGGGCCAGACCCAGTTTTCATAAACCCTCTAAGATGATGGTCGGACCAGGGAAACCTATGGCCCGGCCTTGCTAGGCCCTGCCCTCTACATACATAAATTATATAATATATATAATACTTATTAAGGGGCTAAATCAATGACTAAGTGGGATTAATCAGTAATTAATCGGCCACTCACTATAACCCTATAACAATTGGAGTAATCAAGTTTAGAACCGGAAATCATTATTCACAATTCTACTTTCTGTTTTCCATAGAGCCTTCTGGTAACCAGTTTCTAGTCAAGCCTGTTCTACCCTCTGTCTATTTGTATAAACACTCTTCGGCCTGTCGAGAGTAGCTCAATTTTTTTAGATTTAGTGGATTCCAAGGTTGCATCTTAGTGCACGGAGACATAGGCTTCGGTCGAACTTCGTCACCACTCTTTTGTGTTAATTCTCTTTCTCTCTCTCTACTCAACAACATTTGCTGGACAGTTCAGTACTCCATAGTGCACGACACTTCAAACTCGATCAATCCGCAATTGACTGTTGGTAGAAAACTATACGGCGACCGTAATTCCCCCCACAAGCTCCTTCTCACGCACATGTAATAACAAAATTTTAAATGGCAATCTGAAACCTACAGATAAAGCGTAACAATCGTAGCAAAAGAGTAACAATCGATAAAGAGCAAAAATTCATTAGTTTTGGATAATGTAGGCTCCTTCTGCCGTGCACATGTAATGACATTCATTTTTAAATGATAATTTTAGCCCTACATATAAAGTTTAACAATTAGTAGTAAAAAAAAGTAACAATTGGTAAAGAGTAACAATCAGTTAGCAAAGAGTAACAATTTGATATGATAAAATGACTTAATTGTCTTTTGATTGTAGAAGTATTTATACTCATCTGGTCACAATATGATTATCTTTGTGACAAAAAGTGCATTTAGCTATGCGAAACCAAACTAATTCTATCTCGCACATAAAGAGTAATAAATGATAAAAAAAAGTAACTACTTGGCCGGTTGACAGAATAATTTTTTTTAGATAAAAATATTTTTAAAAAAATTGTTTTGTTGTTTTAAATCAACAATCTAGAGTGATTTCAACTGATTTTCATGCAAAAAATTATACGTTTTACGTTGATGGCAGAAAATATAAATTAATAAACTTGGACTGGGCATTATTATCCTATTTTTTTATTTGGTTTGACAAGATTTCGGAAGGAAGCTGTGGGGGATGATTTTTGTGCCGACCCGAAGACTCCGCCCAACCAGTCAATCGAGTTGAATCGAAGATCTGATCGAGTGCTTGTCCAGGTTGCTGATTTGGATATCGTTTGTAAGAGCCTTTTGGGTTTAGACCTTGAAGAGTAAAGATATCAGATTGACACAGAGTGTGATCTCGGAGTTCAGCCGAAGCTTACGTCTCCATGCTATAGGGAGCAACCCGAATTCACTAACACTTGGTTCGAAGTGACCTCGACATGCCGAGTATCACTGATCTCTTTTGAAAAGAAGATCGAAGGTAGTGGAATATCAAAGGGTTGGAATCTCAGAGCTCTGGGTTTTTGAAAGTGATTCTGGAATCATGAATAAGGTTTCAGCTCTCTCTTTTTTCATTTACATTGGTATGGTCGGCTATTTATAGGAATTTTCTGGGAGGAAAACCGGGGCAAATGGCGGTTTCTCTCGTTTGTATCTGGGAATCCGCCAGGCATGGCTGGTGGGTCCCGCTGTCGTCTCCGGGGACTCCCCAGGCAGGGCTGGTGGGTCTCGCTGTCGTATCGGTGGACTCTCCAGGCAGGGCTGGTGGGTCCTGCTGTCGTATCGGTGGACTCCCCATGCAGGGTCGGTGGGTCCCGCAGTCGTCTCTGTGGGCCCCCTAGGCAGGGCCGGTGGGTCTCGCAGTTGTCTCCGTGGGCCCTCCAGGCAGGGCTGATGGGTCCCACAGTTGTCTCTGTGGACCCCCGAGGCAGGGCTGATGGGTCCCGCAGTTGTCTCTGTGGACCCCCCAGGCAGGGCTGGTGGGTTCTGCTGTTGTCTCTGCGGACCCCCCTGGCAGGGCCGGTGGGTCCTGCAGTCGTCTCCGTGGGCCCCCCAGGCAGAGTTGGTGGGTCCTACAGTCGTCTCCGTGGACCCCCCAGGCAGGGTTGGTGGGTCCCGCTATTTGTGAGACTTCTTGTCAAAATTTATACCCACAGAAGCTATTGCAATTCGGAACTTATAGGACGACTTATTACAAGTTAATACCTTTGCGAGAAAACTATCACTAAGGTTACATTTTTTTTTTTTGGTTTTTAGCTATGTGCCCCACTCTCCTTAACTAATACAAGTCACCCAACTCACCATGTGCTGGCTCTATTGGATGATGCATCATTCTTATTGAACATTCATGGGTGACGTTCGGTATGAATAGCATTGCACTCAATAAAATAGCAATGCATTGTCATTATTTAATGGGTTATTTTGACTTGGCCCCCCAAATTTGCCTTGAATTAGAGTTTACCCCTCATTATTTCATTAATTATATTTTACCTCCAAAACTTTATTTCTTTTCCGTCAGCTCACCCTTTGTCTTAGATGGTGAGCTGACGGAACAGTTAGTTTTGAGGGGTAAAGTCTAATTAATGAACTATGGGGGGTAAAGTCTAATTCAAGGCCAAATTTGGGGGCAAAGTCAAAATACCCTTATTTAATGGGAAATTTTATTCATACCCCAAAAATCTGTAATTAGCCCCCGTAGCGTTTCTCAATAACTTACTCAACAATCCTTTAATACCAACAATGCCCTTTTTTTTATACCCCAAACCCCAAAGCCCCTGCTCAGCGTCTTTTGTACCCCAACCCAACCCAATGTTCGTTTAAACTTAGCCCACGCCCAACCCGTCAGGTTGTGCGGGGTGGGTTCGGGTTAACCCGCCCAAAGTCGGATTGTGTTCGGGTAGGCCCGCCCAAGTTGCAGCTAGGGGTGGCAATGAGTCGTGTCGTGTCGGGTTCGTGTCGTGTCTAGTTTCGTGTCGTGTCCAAAACCCCTAGACCTGGACCCGACCCGTTTAACTAATGGTGTCTAGATCCTAAACCCGTACCCGACTCGCTAATAAACAGGTAGACACGATAAGATCCGATAAGACCCGTTTACCACCCGGATCTATTCAGTTGACCCGATCCGACCCAATCCGACTTGACCCGAAAGACCCACTGGTTTTATATATTATAGTATCGGATTGCTGGTAGACCCAACTCGACATGACCTATTGAATACTAAACGGGTCTTCCTGGGTCTACCGTGTCCAAACCCTAAACCCGGACCCGACCCGTTTAATAAACGGGTCTATCGTGTCGACCCGTTTACGACCCGAACCCATTTAGCCTTGACCCAGACCCGCTAACTTCGTGTCGGGTCATGTCGGGTCGAGGAGAAATGATTCGGGTTGGGCTCGGATTAGCCCGTCCAAATTTGGGTTGGGTTCGGGTTGGACTCGGGTTGCGCTCAGGTTGGCCCGCCCAAGTTGCAGCTCTACTTGTGTCTTCAAGTATCAGCCAACTGCATGGGGTTTATTTAAGAGTGGGGTGTATTCAACAGTGCATATAATTGGGGTATATTTAAGGGGGTATATGTTTGATTGGGGTATAATCAAGTTGGGGCGGGCCATTTAACTTGGGTGTATTAAACTTGGGGAGTAAGGGGGAAGGGTATTTTTGGGTTAGGAATGGGGTATGAAAAAAAAAATTGGGGTGTATTCAAGTTTGTTAGAAATGGGGGCTAATTACAGATTTATGGGGTATGAATAATATTTCCCTATTTAATTACCAGCAGCTGTCCCATCATCCACAGGAAGCGACCGGGGCCCCCTTCTCTCCACGGCTAAAGACGCGAGAAGTGAGCAGTGCATTAAAGGCTACAAGGTCCGTGGGCCGTGGCCCCCGCACGCGCGGTCGGTCATGCAATATCGCAGGAGGGAAAGTACCGGCTCCACCCACGTGAGGGCTGAGCGCCGGGGACGATGGCGAGGTTTGTCACTGTCTCCGCCGATTCCCCATCCCCACCTCCCTCTACCTGTTTGTGTTAATGCCTGTCAGAAGCTGGACTTTTGCCGCTTCCCTCATAGTGATGTCCACGCGCGTCTCTGACTGCAGCGGGTCGCCTTCCGCCTTTCCGGAATGTGCCCCTGCCCGCTCCCTTCCCATCATGCTCCTCGGCGGTCATCATCGGGGAAATGGGTCGCCGAAATAGACCCCCTGCTCAAGGTGGGGCTCGCCAGGGTGCTCTGAGTGATAACCATCAATTATGGGCACCAATGAGCACGAATGGGGACTGTGTGTGCGCGCGCCGATGATGGAGACGGCGTTGCCCTTATCAATAGGTCTTGTCGGAAGGCCCTGGACACATTAGGCATTTTAGGCGGTGTTGGCATAAGTAACAGAGTGGTGCTATTGGCACACCAATATTTGCTTTCTAAACATCATTTGAAAGTTTTTTTTTTAAACAAAATTACCCCCAAACAAAATGATCAAAAATCTTTTTTTTTTTTGTTCGAGACATGTTCGGCCGATCAAAACCGAACATGATACATTATGTTCGATCGACCAAAGCCGAACTTTATATAGTACGTTTGGCCGACCACGGCTGAACATACTGTACTATGTTTGGGAGCCGAACGTATTGTACCATGTTCGACAATGGTCGATCGAACGTAATGTATAATGGTCGGCTCTGATAGGACGAACATAAGGCCTGGGAGGGGGAGCTCGAGGAGGAGATGAGCTTGAGAAGGAACTTACGGCGCCTGGGCGGGCGAGCTCGGGGAGGGACGGAGAGCGGAGGGGAGTTTGTCGGAGCGGTTGATGGAGGAGGTAGGGTGTTAGACGGAGAGAAAATCGACGGGAGAATGAATCTACGATGCTTGGGCGGGTGATCTCGGGAAGGAGCTGAGAGCAGAGAGGAGCTCGCGTGGAGTAGTTGATGGAGGAGGTAAAATATTAGGGTTTGGATGTGTGTGTGTGGAGTAATTTGGAGAAGAAGGTAGTATATGGTTTTTTAAAAATTAGAAGTGTGCAGTGAGCAAATGTATAAAATTAAGTGGGTGGTGTGGGGGTGTGTGTGCAGAGTATTTGGTGTGTGAAAAGGAATGCTAGGTGTGCCAATAGACCTCTCTTCAGCTTAACCCTCATCCGAAAGAGTGTATTTTTGTCAATTACTATTTATAATATAATTGGATGGTTCAGCATTCCTATTAGCATAGAAACACGCAGAGTAATTGGGAATCGAAAGAATGATACCAAACATCCCCTTATTTCCTATTAAGTTGGGTGCCCAACTTTTTTTTGGAGAAACACATGCATTGAGAGTATTTAAGATTGATCGATGCAATAAATTGATTGCATTATCGTCATGTATGCATAAGTTGCATCCTCAAGAGAAGAGCTGTGGGACAAAAGGGGTGCAATAATTCTAATGCATACCCATGCTGTCAGAATATCATCATCCTGCATACATCGCTCCCATCCGGGTCCATGCAACGAGGATGTAGCGCTATGCATACACGGCGTGTATGCACAATCATTGCTCATTAAGATATTATCGAAAAAGAAATATTCAAGATATTCATTAAAAAAATAACAAAAAAATTAATAAAAAAAAATTTAATGAGAAGTATTAATAATTAATGTTTAGATTTTTCATATTGAAATTTTTTTCAAGTGGTCAGTACATCACATGCTATGCTAATTCATTCATTCACCATTAAACCATGCATATTTAATAAACAAATCATGTAATTTCAAATCTTACTCAAAATCATAAATTGAGCAAGAGAAAAAACGAAAAGAAAAGAAATGATATTCACCCCGTAGGTTTGTTTTTATTTTGCCGGCCCGATTGATGTGGCAGCGTGCAACTGGTGCTGTTAAAGATTTTAAAATCACTAGTGGATTTCAGCCACCAGTTGAACACTGCCATGTCAATCGGGTCTGCGAAATCGGGACTATCCTTCGGACAGAATAGCATTTTTCAAAAAAAATAAAAAGTTGCTAGATAGATCATTATTAGGTAATTAGGCTTTTACTGAAAATCTGAAAGGTATAATTTTGACCAAATGAAGAAGGAAAATGTTATTTGAACATTCAACGGTACATGTCACAGTGGGGGCATTGGTCAGGGCTCAATTTTGCTCACGTAATGAAAACGACCAGTAAGTGACTGGTAGTAGCTAGGCCTATGCTATGCCGAAGCCACGACACACAAGGATATTTTGCTAACTAGGGTGCAACTTGTGCATCGTGGTAGCCGATTCTACAACGAACCAGTTTGGACGCTACTTGCCACTTTGGTCCTGTTTGGATAGGATTCTGATTCTGGGATTCTACGAGCTTGGAATCGATAATTCCAAAAAAGGACTCTGGAGTCCGGAGCCTTGATTTTGGGCTCCAAAAAAATGGATCTTAGAAGTACATTTTGTGCTCTTCACAAAAACGCTTTTTAAGATTGGGTTGTATCTAAACGGACTCTTTGTCTTTTTTAGATATTTCAAGCTTCCAGAATCCTAGAATCAGAGCGTATCCAAACGTGCCCCTACTGACCATTTTGTTTTTGGAACATAATCCGAGTCCCATCGCCTAGCACTTAGTGTGATGGCCGTTGCAATGACTTGAGACTTGCGCTAAGCGATGCTCGCCACATCAGGGTTATGTCCCAATATATGTTTAAATAGAAGTGCATAATAAAGAATGAAAATTGCTATTTAAACATAAATACAAGTGAACATAGGGGGGGGGGGGGGGGACATATTGCTTACAAAGAATACTAGTTGAAAATCACCAACAAGCGTATATGAGTGGTGGCAAAGCAACTGATGCATTGATGAGGAGGTTGTGGGTTTAATGTCACGTCCCTTTGATTTACTCACGAGGGAAGTGGAAATTGCCGAGTGAGTTGGGCTTCTCTCTCGGAGGATTAGTCCGAGCCTAAAGTAGGCCATTGCCTTAGCGGCCTCAGGATTCTACACAATCATGAACATTGCCCACAATACACGATGGAACAAGTTGGGGGGGAGAGTTCAGGTATTCTTTCAGTTTGTTGGCCCCGGTTGGTGGGTCCGCATGCATCACAACCCCACGATGATAGGCAACCCGAAAGTGAATCGTACTCCCACTGACTGTATGAGGATGTGTTGCATGCCGGACCAACCGACGACTGACCGACTGGAGGAGACCCGAACTCGGGGGTAAAGGGTAAAGAAGGTGGGAGCATTTCAGCTGTTTGACATTGTTACCAAGAAATGCTTTTCAACAATGAGAAATGCTATTAAGCCCGAAGGTTTGTCCCGATTTTCGCCGACTTGATTGACGTGAAAGTGTGCAACTGGTGGCTGAAACCACTAGCGATTTTAAAATCTTTAACAGCACCAGTTGCATGCTGCCATATCAATCGGATCTATCGGATTTAAAATATTTAACAGCATCAGTTGAACGCTGCCATGTCAATCGGGTCGGCGAAATTGAAAAAACCTTTGTGCTGAATAACATTTCTCTTTAACAATTGGTTTTTAGTTCGGATCTCCTCCGGTCTGTTGGTTGGTTAGTCGACCGTCACATATCACAGCCGCACGATGGCACGGGATCCGAATGTCAATCGAAGTCCTGCTGACTGCATGCGGCTGTGATGTGCACTGGGCCCTTCGACCGGGGCGGAGCGACTGGAGGAGATCTGAACTCTCGGGTTTTACATCTGGTTCTGTAGACATCCGATGTCAGCCTTGTGTTGCATCCATCGGACGGCTTAGATGGGTGTTACGTAAGGATTAAAACCAGATGGTATAACATCATTGCTATTGTTTTGGAACTTAATTCCTCTCGACAATTACTGGACGGAAAATCCTACTCCAACATCACAGCCACCCACCCCGACCGGTGAATCGCACTTACTCGAAGCATACGGATCGCACCCAGCCGTCTGACCCTTGCCACGTGGCTCACTCTGACGCGCCTGAACAAGCTCCGCCAGCAGATCACGATAACCACGCAGCAGTCCATTGTCAGAGGTGCACGTACGTCCGTACTAGTTACGAACGTGTGTTCTGGGAGGTTTTTCCCAAAATGAGCACCAGGTTTGACCAATTACCCAAACTACTGCAGTTTTGTAAACCGTAACTTTTTTGCTCTCAGACACGTGACAAATCATTCACGTGAGGCAGTTAGAATTTTTAGAGACCCTTTTGCCCTCTAGTCAAAAGGTAAAGAAACTGAACCTTTATTCTTTCTTTTTCCCTCCGCGACCTTCCAAACCCCACCTGCGGCCTCCGTAACCTCATCGTCGGCACTCTTTCTTGGTGGAGATCGTCGGAAGATCGTCGGAAGATCACCGGAAAATCGTCGGAAGTCATCGGAATCTTCATCCACGGTCGTGCAAAGCCTTTAAGGTAAATCTTCGAACCCTAAACCACGCTTTAACAAAAAAAATGGTTTTTTTTTATTTTTTTTTACCCTAAACCCTAAATCATGGGTGAAATTATGACAAATTAAATTTCATACCGTAAAATCATGAATAAAATGGTTATTTGAGATTTCTTCGATTTGGTAACTACTTAGGGCTTTCAACAAATAGGTTTCATATATTATAAAGAAGTGAACAGGATATTGTTGATGATTAATTAATTAGGGTTTTTAATTTTTAAGATTAAAATTAATTTTTTAAAAATTTATTGTATTTTTTGAAATGAGCTTTTACTCCATTATCAAACAATTTTGTTATATGTTTCAGATTTCAAGTTATACTTGCATCGAACACAAAAATATTTTCTTAAAAGTAAGATCTAATGCAGTAAATTTGTGTATCAAAATCAATGGGTCTATTGCAGTATTTTTTGCGCTCGACACAAGTTCACTTGAGTTCGACGCATTTAAAGTTGTGTACTGTATGAGATGAACTTGCATAAGATCATCTCCAATACTTACTGAAATTTTTAATCAAATATGAGTAAAAACTCAATCTGATACAGAACACTCCAACCATTTACTCAAATTTGAGTTAAAACTCAATTTGGTATGAGTTTGAGTAAGGGTCGGAGCTGATTTTGGAGTTTTTACTTAGATTTGAGTAAAAACTCAACGGTGGATGATAATTTTGTAAATATGGAGGTCCTTGGAGATGATCGTTAAGAATTTGGTATGGATTGAGTCTCCCCTGATTTGGTGTAAAATGAGTAAAACTCATTTTGGTATAAATATGAGTTTGACTTGAGCAGCTTTTGAGTATTTTTTACTCGGATTCAAATCTGAATCATGATTTGAGTATAGCTGGAGATGCCCTAAGTTGTAGTAATTAGCATTTGGTGTAACAATGGTTTACTTTTTATACTTCTTTTATTCTTTTCTTAATATTATATATAATATTATTTTTACAGATGGGACGTGAAGGTCTTCGGAAGAGGCCACTGACACCATCCTCCAAACCACCTGCAAAAAGATCTAGAAAAATGGCATCCAGTTCACCTACAATGAAATCTGAAAGGGAGTCATCCAAGTCACCTATCAAGAATTCTAATAAGAAGCCCCCCAAGTCACCTGCAAAGAAATTCGAAAAGGAGCCGGAAATCTCTAAGAGAAAAGGAGGAAAGAAATCAAACGCTGGAAATGGTTCCACATTAGAGAAAAGTATAAGCAATGCACCCGTTAATAGGTTGGAGTATATGGCTCAACCATCAGCTAGGTGCAGTGTCTCATTCCTTGATGCTATCCTTGAGATGTTTAGAGATAATACTAATCGGATGGAATTGTTGAAGAAGTCTTGTTTTGGTCATATTTTAGATCTAAGGTATACCAAATATATGTTTCTTCCGATGCTTGCACATTACTTTTGGCAAAGACATGAGTCAGACTTTAAGTTTAATATTAATGGTGTGATGATGGAATTTTCTCCCTTGGAGTTTACGTTGATCCTAGGGCTTAGGTATAGCGTTTCCACCCCTCCTCCAGACCTAGATACTGACAGCATTGGTGGTCCTTTGAAGAATAAATATTTTTATGGTAAGAAGGTGGTGGTAACCCAGAAGTTATTGGTGGAAAAAATTAAAGAATGCAAAGATGATGTCGATGCAGTAAAGTTGGCATTGCTACTTCTATTAGAGAGTTACTTTCTTGGAGCCAATCCCGATGTTAGTATTCCTTTGATGCATTTAGAACTTGTGGATGACTTGGACAAATTCAATAAATACCCATGGGGAAATGTGGCCTATAACAGTTTGAAGGCCGGTGTGGAAGGTGCAATAAAAGGAGATAAGAGGCCAAAAAAATATAATATCTTTGGTTGTGCATATGCACTTCAGGTATGACTACTTTTTAAATTAATTAGTATGTTATAGCATATTGTCTATTATTTAATAACACTTGATTATTTGGTTGCACATATATTTTGCAGGTGTGGATATTTGAACGGATCCCCCTTCTTGGAATGTTTTGCGCAAGAAAGCTGAGCACTGATACGAATCCTAGAATTCTTAGATGGTGCGATTTGAAAAGTGTCACATACGATAGAGTATTCAAGTTTTTTAAAGAAAGAAAAGTAAGTTTAAAAAACTTGAGTTTATATTTATTTATATATAGATATATATTAATAATATTCTAATTAATTAGTTGGGTTGATATATAGGTTCAAATTCTGGAAGAGTTAATTCCATCAAAAGTAGAAATGGAGGAGAATATCATCCGTCCCTTCTATGGCCGTGAATTATCTACTTCAACAGAAGGATCAATGGAAAGGGATATGGACGAGGAAGTCGATAAGCCGAAAGTGGATAAGAATGAAGAGGATAAAATAATTGAGGACAATGCTGAAGAGAAAAAATCGAAAGGGGATAAGGGGATCCCTATATATTATTCTTTACCAACTTCACAATGTCCATTAGAAATAGTGGTAGAGGAACACCAAAAAAGAATCTCCTCACTTGAGGAGATTGTAGTGAAACAAACCCAGGTAATAAATGAACTCCAACAAGAAATAAAGGAACTTAAAGGGCAACGCAAGGTTGGAATTTTTTCATCTCCACCTTCTTTCTCCAATGTGGATGACAAGGATTTTAATCCGATTGGTACTTTGGATGATCTTATTGGTGCGGCTACTCAAGTGCATGTGGTGGAATACCAACAAGAGGTAAATTTTTATTCTTAAAGTGTATTTAGTTAATATGTATTAAATTTTTTTATTTGAATACTTACAAAATGATTGGTTGTATATTGTAGAGAACGGAGAGATTGGGACACGAGGAATCCCTCATTCAAGACTTTTGTATTACACCACACCGAACTTATAGGGATGTAGAGGATGAGGGTGTGTCTCCTACTCAGATGGATTCAAATAGTAAGGGATATTCTCCTTCTCAGACGAATCCAAAAGAATACGGTGATCCAGGTTTACATGAAGGGATTGAGGAATCCTTCGCTCGAGATCCAAACATAGTTGATGATCAATGTCCAAGTGATGTTGAGGCATGGAGTGCAAGTAAAAAGGATGTTTCGACCGTACAAGAGAGCCAAACAAATAAAAAGGAACAGGTATAATAAAAATTCAACTACTAAATTTATTTTTTTAGAATTATGATTTAATATTTTCTTTTATTTTTCTTGTAGGAGAAAGTTGTACCGGCAAGACGCGAATCACAGCGGATGAGAAGGCCAGGTCCACATTTATGTTCTCTATATACAGACCCATTAAATAGAAAAAAACTTTTGGCACAATTGGAAGATGAGGTAGAGATCAAACCTGCCAAGTGGATAAAAAGACTTAACCATGAGGAGAGAAAATTTTGTATTGACTTCATGGATGATAACCGTAGAGAATTGTATGTATTATGGTAGTACAATTAAATATAAATTAGAATGTCTTTTACAATTTATGATATAATTTCTATTAACTTCATGATGTATGTTTTAATGTAGGGATAACATTATTATTGACGGGATTAATGTGAATCCTTTTTGGATTAAAAAACTCTATTCTAATGAAGGATGGGCACACAGTGAAGTGAGTTATGCATACCATTTAATTATGATATAAGTTATCTCTAATATTATAATTTTTTTACTTATAATTATATTAATTTGATTACAGCACATTGATGCCTATATGTCTCTCCTGGAGACACGTTTTTTAAGATATTTTGAGCACTTTGACAAGGTTGAGAAGATTGGCATCTATTTTGGCAGGACGTACTTATGGGTATGTTCGCTAATTCTAGTTTGATATATATTTTTTTATAAACTGCTAAACAAATAGTTTCTAATAGGTTGTTTGTTGATTGTGACAGAATTATATGATATTGGCTTTCAATGACTTTAAAAGTTATATTAGAAAGGAACCTCAAGGAACAGATTTGAAAGTGCTAGCGAAGAGTTTTAAGTGGTCTGAGTCTTTGAAGCAGATTATATTAGGAAATGGGGATCGAGTCAAAAATGATGATGGTGTATTTTATCCGATATGGAAGTGTGCACATGCTATAATCCCTGTCAATTATAATAACATGCATTGATATCTTGTGAACATCTACATGCAGGAGAAGAAGTTGCTTATTATTGATTCATTATATCAATCCTCTCATATCGAGTATAAGGAAGATATTGAAAAGATCTTGCATATCTTACCTTTTGTACTCTATAGTTGTGGACATGATGCTGCTTTCGATGGTGACAAATGGACAGCGTACAAGGCGATGAAGACCACAATACCAAGGCAACTAAATGGATATGACTGTGGGATTTGGGTTATGTCCTTCGCTAACTACTTCACCTGCAATAAAGAATTGGACTTTAAGGATGCCGACATGTGTGCTTTTCGGCGGCGGATTGTATATCAACTTTTGATGAAATATGTGGAATGATGTAACTTGACATGTGTACTTTCTGGTGGCATTTTGTAACTTGGAATGATAAAAAATATGTAATGAATGGTCTATGCTGTTTTGTAATATGAATATGTTTATTTTGTTACCGAGGTAGAATATTGAATGTTATACTCAATAGCCGTTGGATTGATTTTTATTATTTTGGTGAATTAAAAATGGTTATGTGCGTAGCAATATTTCCAATTCAATTCAAATAACTGCATCCAGCACAAGTCCAAAGATGAACACAAAGATTGATTGTGTCAAACGCAAGTCCTAACATCTTCGCAGCTGCTTCTTGCATACAACGCAAGTATGGTTTGACTCGATTATCATCCCTGCAATTGAGCACAAATATGTACTGCGTCCAACGCAAGTATGGTTTGACTCGATTATCATCCCTGCAATTGAGCACAAATATGTACTGCGTCCAACGCAAGTATGGCTAGAATCATCATCACTGCAATTGAACGCAAACGATACTTGCGTACGATGCAATTTTTTTAACAGTTCTCATCACTGCTCCTTGCGTTCACAATAGTTCTCAACAGTTCTATAAAAACCTATCCTCCCTGTCCTTTCTCTGCGATTTTCTTCATAGCGGAGTAGTCGACGGCCCCTTCTCTGCAATTTTCATTGAAGAGGATGACGCGGAGGGGTAGAACACGGATCAGACTTCTTCTCTTCCGTGGCCACACAGATCAGACTTCTTCTCCTCCGTGGCCACACAGATCAGACTTCTTCTCCTCCGTGGCCACACAGATCAGACTTCTTCTCCTCCGTGGCCACAAAGATTAGACTTCTTCTCATCGGAGGTATGATCACATCCCCCTGGATTGATCACTTCAGAAAGGGAAGGGGGCAGCCCCCTTCTAGGTCATAAACCCTTCATAACTCCCCCCTTTCTTCTTCTAGGTATTTGCCATTTGTTTTACTCGCAAATGGTTTAGTCGCCCCCTTAGATCTAACTAGATCATATGCTTATTCTCCATTCTTAAAGATTAAAAAAAAAAACTAATTTCTTCTTGTTTAAATATATTAACTAATTTCTTCTTGTTTAAAAAAAAAACTAATTTCTTCTTGTTTAAAAAAACTAATTACAGAGGGATCCTATAAGATTTTTAAAAAAAAACTAATTTGTTCTTGTTTAACGAGATCAGCCCATTTATCCATTGACTGCTACAGAGGGATCCTATAAGATTTTTTTTTAAAGAGATGGTGCCATCTCAATTGTAAGATCCAAAAATGTACCATGCATGGAGGTATTTCTTTATGTGGTTTTTTATGTGGTTTTTTCTGTACCAAATATGTATCATCCAAATATGTAAGATCCAAATATGGTTTTTTTAAAGAGATGGTGTCATCTTGATTGTTATTTTTTATGTGGTTTTTTTTTAAACAGACTCAAATATGAGCTCAACGATATATCCGAATTTCACATGTCCATGTGGTGCTGGTTTTTGTAAGATAAAGACATCCCGCACATCAAAAAATCCTGGAAGATTGTTTTATACATGCCCACTACCAGAGGTACATCATAATTTACTTTGAATAATATATATGCCCTTGGAATAAGATATAGATTTGTATTACCCATTTATTGTTAATACATGATTGCAGGGCAATCGATGTCAGTTTTTTATGTGGTGTGATGAAATTCAAAAGATGATTATTCATAAATGCACGTGCGAGGAGACGATACACCGCTTGGAGGCTGAGGTCGAGGGGTTGAAGGAAAAACTCCATGAGTGTCATATGATGATGAAACAAATGCAGCAAAAAATGCTTGATGGAGCGATGGATAGTTTGTCGTTACTTCAAGATTTATCTTCGTTAGAGTTGACTGATTAAAAATGTTGTAATGTTTTTCTGAATTTGGGTATGGGGTGCCATAAATAGATCCCCCTTGTTTTAGTTCAAAAATAATATTATTTTAAAATAATTTTAAGCCACACTTGTATAACAGCATAGTAAGGTGATTGCAATATAATTTGTTTAATAATTTTTAACTTTGATTACTTAAATATATTTCATTTCTCATGCTTCTTGCAATTAGCTCGATTCATCATTCCTGTAATTGAGCACAAAGATGGACTGCGTCGAACCCAAGTATGGCTTGTATTGAATGCAATATTTTAACTAGAATCATCATCACTGTAATTGAACACAAACTCTATTTGTGTACGACGCAATTGCTTGTTTTCTGCAAAAGGTGGCATTGCTTGTTTTCAACGCAAGTCCTATTATAGCATGCAGTATTGACAGTATCCAATCGCAATAGTCATATTAAAGATATCGATTATCTAAGTCATTGTATCTAATTATAAGTAACCAAAATTGCACAACCATCCAATTACAAGAAACCAGAATTTTAAAAGTCATTGTATCCAACTACAAGTCAGCCAAAATAAGATCTCTCAATAAAGTAAAATATAGTTATCCTTGCTCGATTGGTTTCTTACAAGCTCTTCTATTATGCCCAGTCTGTTTGCATCTGCCACACTTTACGGTCTTCCATTCTTCATCTTGTGATAATATTCTTTTTTTCTTTGGCCTCCCTGGTGGAGTCTTTCCCTTAGGTGGTAACAATTGATCATCTTTAACTATGTTATCTGAAATCTCCCACTGATTTTTATCAGAAACTGGATAGATGGACTCTTCATACGTTGATCTATAATTATCCGTCCAATAATAGTGGGCACAGTATGAATATGGGTCCATCTTAAAATGTGAAATTCCAGCTAAAGCATGAGAGCATGGTATCGCCATTACGTCAAATTTACGGCAAGTGCAAGTTCTCCTGCTTAACATAACTTGATCCTCAAATTCTAATGATCTAACCATAAACTCATCATGATTAATAGGATGGCAAGCCGTTGCACGTGCACTTTTCATTTCATTACACAACTCATTTTCAGCCCAAGTTGTAAGTTTTGTTGTCAATCCGGATGACATATTTCTACGCTTGAACCACATACCCTGAAGCTTTAAGCGGAATTCCTCAATAAGCATGGTGATAGGATACTCTCTGACATCTTTCAGAACGTTGTTATAGCTTTCAGAAGTGTTTGTTGTAATAATATTAAACCTTCTTTCTTGAAAGTATGCCGTTGTCCACTTCTCTCTATCAATCTCATTTAGCCATTCATAAGCATCACTATGCACATCTTTTATGGTTGCCATCATTTGATGAAAAATTATAGGCCTAGTTGCCTTCGCAGCTGTATAAAAATAAGGATATAACCTGTTGAGCTTGAATTTGGCATACATATTTTGTGCTATGTGGAATGCACAATAACCATGAAATGCACGTGGGAAGACTTCAGGAACTTGAGTTAGTAAAGCCTTGTGTCGATCTGATATTATCACTAACCTCTTCATAGGACCCAAGGCATCCCGCAAGTGAATCAAAAACCATCTCCAACTATGGTTGTTCTTAGATTCTCCAATTCCCAAAGCGATTGGGAATATATGATTATCACCGTCCAATGTTGTCGCTGTAAATAATATACCTTTATATTTGCCCTTAAGTTGTGTCCCATCAACTGCGATTACCGGCCGTAAGGTATTTCTTTGAAAACTACGTAGGCATGGGCCGAGAGCTAGAAAAAAATGTTTGAATCTTCCTCCTTCTCGTAAAATTTTCGTAATGGTTCCAGGATTTTTTTTCTGTAGCTCGTGACAATATGCCGGAAGCTGCTTATATGATTCCTCATATGACCCTCTCAGAAGTTTTATAGCAATCTCCTTTGCCTTCCATGCCTTCTTATAACTGATCTTTACACCAAACTCCTTTTGCACATCACATATAATTACTTTCGGAGCATACGATACGTTTCCCTCTAATCGATGCTTTACAAACTCACTTATTAGATCACTTGTAGCTTGCTGATGATCCTCACCTCGTTTTGCCATCGAGCATTTGTGTTCACTCTTTAGGGACTTAATCTGGAATACTGCAGTCCCCTTAAGTATAGATGCATGCAATCTCCATGTACAGTTTTCACCTTTGCATATGATAGTATATCTTTTTGGAGTGGAATCTAAAACCTTATACTCAAAATTTGAATATAAAGCATACTTGTTTAGCGCCTTAATCATGCTCCCCTTGTTCTTAAACATCTGATAGAGGTGGATTTCATGATAATTATCCTTCATTTGTATATCGGTCGAAAATTCCTTCTGAACATATATATCTTCGAACCCTGCTAGTGAATCAGATATTATCGGTTGCTCAATCTTTGCCAGTTCTACTGCTGATTGTTCAATCTGAATATTTTCTATCCAACTATAATTTTCAATATATGTCGGATCATTTGTGGTACAAGTCCTGCAAACAAAAATAAAACGGTAAGTTGGAGCATAGAAAACATATTTAGACCTTCATAATAGCATAAAGATATCCTTACCTGAAGGCTGACGGTGATGGCATTGGGGCTTTACTCCGAGATTTAGTGCTTGTATATGTGTCTTTTGGATGCAATTTTATATCAACTGATGGGTTTTTCACAATAACTGGATTATTCTTAACAACATCAGCAAGTAATGCATTTAGTACACCACAACAATCATTGGGAACGACATTTAGATCTATATCCAAGTGGTGATCATCAGATATAATCGGCCCACGTGTCACACCTTCATAAGAAAACCTACAATTATATGAACCATATATCATAATTTGAAAAATATAGTTCATATTGAGTATTTGAAAGTAGAAGGTATAATAATGTACCTTTTCTTTTCCATAGCAACGTCATCGATGGCTGGGTCATCCATGGTAGTGTCATAAATGAGACTGTCATTTAAAGATTCCTTCACAGTGATATTATGCTTAATATAATGATTGCAATTATGAATACTTGTATCTTCAGAAGTTCCAGCAATATTAGCAGTAGATATATATGCTGAATCATTCAAATATTCTTCTGAATCTTCTATCTTAGCAATTGAAGAAACGAGAAAAGCATGAGACCGAGAAACTTTGGGAAAAACTTTTTCTTTTTCGTCTATCTTCCTCTTACAAGTAGATATTGGAATAGAAACATATTTGGAGCATTTACGGTTTCTTGTTACTAGTAATGGGATATTGGACATCACATTGCGTATATTGTGGGCAATGAACGCGCATACATCATCATTATCCACAATCTCTATAGGCGGACAAGGGATCGTACTTGGATACAAAGCTTTAAGAGAAATGTCATATTCTTCGACGTCAGACTTTGTTATCTGATAGATTTTCTGAATAAGTTGGTCATAGTCCCTTGATGAAGATAAAAGAAAAGTTTTGGATATTCCCCCCTGGTGCTGGTATTTATTTTTGACTTGAATGAATTCTCCATCATAGATACATAAAATCGGTAATAGTGAATCCATGCCTGAAAATGATAAGCGAATGAAACTGGCATAAGGCACAATGTATTAATTTTTATAATAGTTAAAGCAAGTCCTAACATAAATAGTTGAGCTATATGTAAGTATCTATTTTGAATGTACATCCAACGCATGCATGCTTATGTTATAAAGAAGATGTTCAAAAATAATGATCTTGTATCCAACACAATATTATTGAGTTGATTCTTGCATTCACTATTTCAAAATCTTTATCATGAATCTCAAATCATCTCCACACATACGCAAAGTTATAAAAAAATTTCAGTAAGTGCTGGAGATGATCTTATGTAAGTCCATCTCATGCAGTACACAACTTTAAATGCGTCGAACTCAAGTGAACTTGTGTCGAGCGCAAATAATACTACAATAGACCCATTGATTTTGCATACACAAATTTACTGCATTGGATCTCAATTTTATGAAAATATTTTTGTATTCGATGCAAGTATGACTTGCAGTCTGAAACATATAACAAAATTGTTTGATAATGGGGTGAAAGCTAATTTTAAAAATTACAATAAATTTTTTAAAAATTAATTTTAATCTTGAAAATTAAAAGCCCTGATATCATGTTCACATCTTTATAATATCTGAAACCTATTTTTTGAAAGCCCTAAGTAGTTACCAAATCGAATAAACCTCAAATAACCATTTGATTCAAGATTTTAGGGTATGAAATTTAATTTGTCATAATTTCACCCATGATTTAGGGTTTAGGGTAAAAAAAACAAATTTTCTTGTTAAATCGTGGTTTAGGGTTCGAAGATTTATCTTTAAAGGCTTTGCACTACCTTGGATGAAGATTCCGACGACTTCCGGCGATCTTCCGGTGATCTTCCGACGATCTCCGGCCAAGGAAGAGTGTCGACGATGAGGTTGCTCAGGTTGGAGGTGGGGTTTGGGAGGTCGCGGAGGGAAGAAGAAAGAAGAAAGGTTCAGTTTCATTACCTTTTGACTAGAGGGCAAAAGGGTCTCTAAAAATCCTAAATGCCTCATGTGAATTATTTGTCACGTGTCTGAGAGCAAAAAAGTTACGGTTTAAAAAACTGCAGTAGTTTGGGTAATTGGTCAAACTTGGTGCTCATTTTGGGAAAAACCTCTGTGTTCTGGGTAGACTTTGTTTGTTTATGAACATGAATAGTGATTCCATGAGGTGTCCCGTACCGTAAGATGGTATGACTGATGCATCTACAGCCATCAGTTCGGGCTGAGTGCTATTCATCTGCCGTATTGCTCCATCGGATGGATGTGATGATTCAGTGCAGTGGCCATCGCACGGTTCGCACCGATCGCTGGCGGATGCCAGAAAAAATTTGACGACCGTTAATTACGGTGGCATTGCGTCACATACGGCAGATGAGGATAAAGAAAAGTAGTTTCAAAATGTTACCGAGATCAATTTCATTGTGAAATTTTGTGGGCATATCAAAATTTACTTTCCAAACATCATTTGGAAGTTTTTTTTTAATACAAAATTATTCCCAAATAAAATGATCAAAACATCGTTCTGAGACATGTTCGACCGACCAGAGCCAAACATCGTCGAACGAAAGTCGAACATTATATAGTACGTTAGGCTGACCATAGCTGATAATGTTGGTCATGGTCAATTGAACGTAATGTACCATGTTCAGCTCTGGTCCGCCAAACGTAGGGTTTAGATGTTGGTAGACGACGATGGAGAAAAAAATTGATGAAGGGAGGAACCTATAGT
Source organism: Chamaelirium japonicum (assembly GCA_947650365.1). NCBI lineage: Eukaryota > Viridiplantae > Streptophyta > Magnoliopsida > Liliales > Melanthiaceae > Chamaelirium > Chamaelirium japonicum. Next base: position 66,159,127 of record OX393556.1, read on the forward strand.
GCCTGGCGGGGGAGCTCAGAGAGGGGTGGAAAGCAGAGAGGACCTCTTGGAGTAGATGATGAGGGAAGAAGGGTGTTAGGGTTTGGATGTGTGTATGAAGTAATTTGGTGGAAGAATGGTAGTATACGAGTTTTTTTTAAAATTGGACGTGTACATGGAGCAAATTAGAAAATTTTAAAACGAGGTGGTATTCGAAGAATATTTGTTGTGTGAAAAGGAATATTTGCTGTGCCAATAGACCCACTCATTTTCAATGGGGTTTCAAATCACCCGTTGTCGAAGCTGATCGTCAAATTTTTTCTCGACCATATCCCCCAAAATCAGGAGAAATGGGTATAACGGGTCAATCACAAACGCCCGAACCAACCTCTGTTTCTTTCTAATCACCGCTTAAACTAGAGAAACCTATGAAGTTGGGGCTGAGTGCAATGCAAATGCTGTGGTGGCTGTCATCGTCTAACAATGATGCATCTGTCCTAGTTCTTGAGGGATGCTTCAATCATTGTGCTTGGCTTAAGAAACCAATGATATGGTATCATGGTTATACCAAATATCATCTCCATCAACGGAGTTTATTTGAGGTTTTTTTGCACTGTATATTCAAATAGGGGTTTCGCTTCCATCTGGAACTGTAAAATTTGGTATCATATCGAGCCCATCTTCACCACCCATCTCATTTCTCTTGCATCCTTGCGGCGGGAGCATTAATCTAGGGGCCATGGGATGAACCTTAGGTGGATACCTGAGACCTACGTACCATAAGGCCATCCAATGGTCCCTGTGAATTCAGTATAGTATCGAAGCGGGACCCATAGAACTTTCCATTCCAATAGTATTTTCCTTTGGTTATAGAAATCCTCTGAACACATAGAAAGCATCGTAACCGCTCGATGGCAAGCACCGTAGATAAGTGAATCGCACGTCCCCCCTCCAAGCTAAAAAAATTCTTGGGGGTTACCCTTGCGGTTTTGAATTTAAAAAAAAAACTTTACATATTAACCCTCAAACATTTTATATTTTGGAGTTCCTGGGTCCGACAATGTGTCGAAGCCTTCTTAGATAACCAATCAGTGACAACATTTTCATCTCGAAATATATACGATGAATGCCAAGCAAAGACTCTGTAGAATACGTAAACAATCCCCTGATAAAGGATATGTCTCATGTTGTTGTTGTTGCAGCCCTTTAGCTTTCAAAACAATAACTATAATTGAGATGGCATTCAACGAAGAATAGGTTTGAAACCTTGTCCATCTTATGCTGTAAGCACTAACAAGTGATGCACTAACTAGTCCATGAGGCCTCTTTAAAAAAAAGAAAAGAAAAGGGACGACTACAATCTAAACTAGGGTTCCACTTTCATACCTCATGCCCAATTTCCGCACCATACTGAACACATTCCTACCCTTCATTTCGTTTTTCCACACATCTAACGGTGAAAGCATTTGGCAATGGATCTGCCACGACAACAGGGAAACATGCAGGTTCGACTATAGAAGCAGCTTCTTCGCAGAGACACAAGGAAGGGTTTTGCTTTCGTTGCAGGGAGAAAGGACACTAGCAGGCCGGTTGTAGGAACGGTGTGGTTTGTTTCGCTTGTAAGGAGATTAGTCATCGAATGGCAAATTATCCTTCCCGTAGGAGTAATGTCGTGCGTGGGTCGTCCTCATACCCTCCCCCCTCCCCCTCCCCTGCATCCTGCCTCCTGCGAGGTGTTAGAATTTGGTCAAACAGTCCTCGACTCGCTGTTCAACCTTCGATGGTGTGCTATCTGTAAGGTCGTTCAAGGAGAGGGGTCTCCCTCCATCCTGTCCAGCCATTTCTCCCAAGCTTGGGGAGCGGGCTGGCAATGAAGGATGAGAGTTCTGGCCTCCGATGAGTTCCTTATCGAATTTCCTTCGAAAGCCGGTCTTTCCGATGCACTCAACCAATGTTTCTTCAATTTTGGGGACATCTCAGTTCAGTTTTTCCCGTGGTCAGTGGACAATAGAGCCATAGGATCGAGGTTGTTTCGTAATGTTAAACTGTTCATTGGAGGTCTCCCATGTCACGCTTGGAGTCTAGAGTCTATTAGAGGTGTCCTTAAGGACTTTGGCGATGTTCTTAGCTTTGAGAATGACTGGGACTCGGTGGAAGACCTCAGGGATGCAAAAGTCACTATAAGCACCCACATGGCAGAGGCTATTCCCCCCTCTATCACCTGTCGCTTAGGGAACAGGTATTATGAACTCAAGATTAGGGTATTTGCCGGAGGCTGAGACCGCCGACGATCGTTTCTTCCGTGAGGTCGACGAGGCTGGAGCTAGGCACGAAGGTGAGATTTCCCCGAGCCATATCCTTCCTATTCGGGGCTTCCCAGGTTTAGAAGGTAATCCCGTCAATCTTGCTGATACTCTTATTGCGGAGAATAATGGTTGGAACGGTTTCCTTTCTAATATTGATGTTGGGCATTTTGACTGTGCAAATTCAAATTTGAAATTTTTTTTTCTGGATCTCTGATTGCTGAGGCCGATCCTCCGGCAGTTAACCTAGCAGATACTTCGGCTGAGAATATGGATCCCTCTTTAGACGGAATTGCCGATAATAGGGCGAATTCTACTGACCAGGATTTACTCCAGAATCTACTGTCTCCCATGGCGGTTGAGACTGAAAGTTTATTTGCATCAGTGCCATTATCTGACAACACAACAAAATTTGATTGCCAGGTCTCGGAGGATCTTCCTAAATCACAACCAGGCCCCTTGGCAGTGGGGGTAGCGGAAGCGGCACAAAAAACTTCAGTCAGATGAAGCCAAAACAGATAATGAAATCTTTTGACAAGACTTACCAGCGGGGGAAACACAGTAACTTTTTGGGTACACACCTGAAGAAGATGGTGGAGAAAAGCTCAGATGAGGAGCTCCACTCCCTCCTCTCCTTCCTGGATCCAGACACGGTGGTTGCCTTGGCGGGGGAATGTGGCATAGCAGTCACTAAGGAAGGTTTTGATCTCGCAAGTTTTGTAAACGTATTGCGTGGAATGGAACAGGAGAGGGTTCCGTCCTCTGTTTGATATCTAGTTTGTTTTTCGTCTGAGTGGTAATCGTTCTTTGTTAATGAAAATTCTGTCGTGGAATATCCGGGGGTTGGGGGTAGTAGAGAAGCGTAAAACAGCTCACCTTTATGTTACTTCTAAGAATCTAGATGTTATCTGTCTGTAGGAAACCAAATGCACTAATCCTACGTCTGCTCTCCTTCGTACTATGGGGGGCAACACAATCACGAATTGGGCTTGGATTGATGCCGTGGGAACTTCAGGGGGTATTATCACTGGTTGGAAGGAGCCAGATTTTAGTCTTATAGATACCCGTATAGGCAATTTCTGCTTAACAGTGGCTCTGAAAGTGCAGCAAACAGGCGATATCTGGGTGGTGTCTAACGTTTACGACCCCACTGATTACCAACTTAGGCCTTCTCTTTGGAGTGAATTCGAGACATTCGACATAATTTCTCCGGACCTTGGATTATTGGAGGAGACTTTAATGTTACCCGTTTTTCCTTTGAGAGGAGCGGGGTGATGGGTAGGCATACGGATATGGAAGAGTTTGCAGACTTAGTTCGTGATCTTTCCCTTCTTGATCTTCTGTTGAACAACAGGAAATTCACCTGGAATAATAAGAGAGATGATCCAATCTTTGCCAGATTAGACCGTTTCCTAGTTTCTGATGAGTTCGAAACCCTTCATCCGCGGATGACCCACAGTGGTCTAACAGCTTTTATTTCAGATCATGTCCCCATTCTGTTAGATTCTAATACTGTAATGGCCAGACCCCAGAAACTTTTTCGTTTCGAGGCTATGTGGCTGGAAGAGGCAGATTTCTCAGTTTTAGTCCAAAAGTGGTGATCCGAATCAGGTGATAGCTCGAGCACAGCGAGGAACTGGAATGTGAAAATCCGTCATATCAAGAGTAAGATTAAAACGTAGGAGCTCTCGATTTTTGGCAATGTGCTGTCTATGAAGAAGGATCTTTTACGGAAGATAGGAGATCTGAAATTGAAAGAAGAGCAAAATTCTATCTCGGTCGTAGAGAAATCGCAGAAGGTCTGTTGGTTAGAGGAACTTCGTCGAACGTTGATTAAAGATGATATTATGTGGAAGCAAAGATCGAGGGACAAATGGATCAAACTACTGGATGGCAACACTTCCTACTTTCATAAAACCACGAATTCCGGAAGACGGAGTAACACTATTCACTCAATCAAAGAAGGAGACAGGGCTTGGTCTTCCCAGAGAGATATTAGTCTTCGTATCTCAAACCACTATCAACATTATTTCGCGAGAGATGGGGTAGATCAAGCCACACTTGACTGGGAGGGCCTTGATATTCTGAAGCTTGATGGTTCGGAAGAGCTCGACAAACCTTTTTCTGAGGCGGAATTCAAAAGGGCAGTGTTTGACATGAAGGCGGAGGGAGCTCCGGGGCCGGACGACTTTTCTATTCTCTTCTACCAACGCTTCTGGGATACTATCAAAGGTGACCTGTGTGGCCTCCTCTTTGATTTCTTTCATCACAAAGTTTTCCTCCATAGCCTGAATTATTCTTGGGTGACTTTGATTCCCAAAAAGGTTGGGGCAGAGGCTATCAGTGACAACAGAACAATCAGTTTGGCGAACTTCATATACAAAATTGTTACCAAGATTCTCTCGAATCGCTTGACTGGTAGTTTGAACAGCATTGTGAACAAGAGCCAAACAGCCTTCATCAAAGGTAGACTCATTCTAGACAGTGTTACGACAGCTCAGGAACTGATTTATCACATGAAAGAGCACAAGGAGGAAGGCGTCATTCTGAAAATCGACTTCGAGAAAGCTTTCGATAGACTCAAGTGGAGCTTCATCATCAGCAAGCTTAAAGCTAAGGGTTTCTCGGAGAACTGGATTAGCTGGATTTGGAATTGCCTTTCCACCTCCACTCTATCTTGCCTAGTGAATGGGCAAGCAGGGAAACAGTTCAAAACAGGAAGAAGAGTGAAGCAAGGTTGCCCACTCTCCCCCTTTCTCTTCATCCTAGCTATGGATGTTTTCAATGCAATGATCAGACGAGTGCGAGACAGAGGTTATATTGAAGGGATTGGGGACACAGCCTGGAAGACATCGAATCTGCATTTCGCAGATGATACTATTATTTTTTGCAAGGCGAAAAAGGATCAGGTCAGCATGCTAAAAATTCTTCTTTACTCTCTGGAATTGGTCTCAGGTATGAGGATCAACTTTTCCAAGACGTCCCTTTTCTACTTAGGGGAAGACGCTGAGTCAGCCATGCCCTTAGCTTCGATACTAAATTGCAAAATGGATTCCCTACCCACTAAGTAACTTGGTCTCCCCCTTAAGGCGACTAAGTTGAAGAAAGATGACTGGTTCAAAGTTATTGAGAGATTGGAATCCAGATTGGCGGGGTGGCAAGGTAAGAATCTCTCCTTGGGTGGCAGATTGACTCTAATTAACGCAGTTTTGACTCTTATTCCGTCTTATCATATCTCCTTCTATCTCATGCTAAAGTGGGTGATAAAAAAGATAGCTACATTAGGAGCCGTTTCTTGTGGAAGGGTGCAGATCTCAATTCGAAGACGTACCATCTCGTCAATTGGGGTTTAGTGTGCAAGTCTAAAGAAGAAGGAGGTTTGGGAGTCATTAATCTCGCTGATCACAACAAAGTGCTCTTGGGTAAATGGTGGTGGAGGCTTCAACAAGACCAAGGTGAAACCTGGAGCTCAGTTATTAGAGGCAGATACTTCAAGCGATACAAGCCATTGCAAGTTAGAAGCAGATTGTCTGGTAAGATCTCCCCGTTTTGGAGTGGCGTTCAGAATATTGGGCATATCTATAAATGTGGCCCTAACTTGATAGTGCAGAATGGTAAATCGACTCGCTTCTGGAAAGATAGATGGTTAGTTAAGGGTTCATTGATGAACTGGTACCCGGACCTCTACGATTTAGCTTGGAGAAGAAATTACTCTGTCCGATCGCAATGCGTGGCTAGGAATAACAGAACCGTTTGGGACCTTAAATTCTGTAGAACTATTCTGGAGTTTCTGCAATATCAAGTTAGAGAGCTGATGGATCTACTCCACTTACTGCCAGTCAACGACGTAGAGGATGAGGCATGTTGGAGGCTGTCTACAACAGGCAAGTTTACCACGAAATCTTTCTACAACTTTATTAACAAAGGCGGAATTATCTGTCCAGTGGCTACCTCCCTATGGAAGACTAGAGTTCCGTTGAAAATCCGCATCTTCATGTGGTTAATGATTAAGAAGAAGTTGCTGACTAGAGTCAACCTTCTCAGACAGGGTAATAAGAACATTACGGATACCTCTTGTGTTCTCTGTGGTCATGACAAGGAAGATATTAATCATCTTTTTATTCACTACCCGTTCTCGAAAAGCATTTGGGAGTAGCTGAAGCGAGGTTTAAATATCCAAGGTACGCCTGGATCAATTTTTTTCTATGTGGACGGTCTGGTGGAAAAAGAGGATCAAAAGCCGGCTTCAAAACAGTTGGGATTTTTTGGTCATGACAGTGTGCTTGAGCATTTGGATAGAGAGAAATAATATAATTTTTTGCAATCTTGCGATGTCCTTGGATAAGGTGAGAGAGTCCTTCAAAAGGAGGCTGATCCAGTGGAAGATTGTTCTGCAGGGCAGAAGACTAGAGCAATTAGATAACATCATCTGTAATCTCTTTTGATTTTAGTGGTATCTGTGTAATTTTTCTATTCCTTTTCTAATGCACTGGTAGGGGTCTAGGTCGAACCTCCCCTCATTCACTAAGAGGGATTTCTTAAAAAAAAAAAAGAGAAAGCATTATACTAGGGGCCATGGGATGTAGGGATGCCAGCGGTGCGGTTTAAAACCGAGAACCGTGGTAAACCACACTGCATGGTGCGGTTTTGGTTTGGCAAAATATAAAACTGTCGTGGCGCGGTGTGGTTTCGGTTTTTTTTAAAATCGTATAAAACCGTACCGTTTAGACCATTATAATGATAAACCGTGATGCACCGTACCGCATGGTGCGGTTTCAGTTTTATATAATGGTACACTGTCGCGATACGATGCATAGTTGGATGCTTGAGATCTCTAATGGGATGAATCATAGTTGGATGCTTGAGATCCACCACCAGAAGGTATAGGAAATTAAAACTATCATATCCCTAAGATAGAACGTTGATCCCGTTTACAATTGAGCGGGTTTGATTTTTTTTTTTTTTGCCATAAGATAAATTACAAATAAGTTCTCCATAAAGAGTAAGGCATTGACACTTTTGTGAACAGTTAATGAACACCTTTCAAGTCCAACCTGGGCAAGATCACCTTGGAAATTGATAGAGTTCGTGCTTCGATTCCTTGTTGGGAAGCTAGCTAGAACTTTGATGTAAGAGCATCTCCAACCGGCTTCCAAGGAGAGCTCTGAAGGCCTACGTGGCACTCCGAAGGATTTTGGGCGCTCCAACCGGCTCCGAAAGAATCTCCCAAGGCCTACGTGGCATGCCACGTGGCCCCCGGACCTCCGAAGCCCTCCACATACAACAGAGGTCCTTCAGAGCCTCCGAGCGAATAAAAAATTTCGGATTTTTTTAAAAAACCCCCCGGATCTTTTATAAATTATTTTATAAAAAAGCATCCGAAGGCCTACGTGGGTGGGGTTTGGAGTAAATTTGGAGAGTTTGGATAACTTGAAAATGGATAGGGTGTTTGGTGCAAAATACTCGGACATCCGGTTCGGCGGCCGTTGGAGCTGAACCTCTCACCGAAGAGGCCTCCGATGAGGTGGCAGCAAAAAGCGGGCCCCACTTGCTTCGGAGGTGCTCCGAGCTTCAGAGGCGGTTGGAGATGCTTAATAGCCATGTAGCTTGACAATTGGAAAAAAAAAAAGGGACTTAGTGATAGGCCCATGACAAAAATACTGACTTGCAATAAGTCCCCCAACAAGTTTCGTTTTGCGTTAGGTCCCTTAAAAAATTCTGCCCATCTAAGGATTACAATATCAAGCTGAAGTTCATCAAATTAATAATTTTTACCATCAATTGAACTTGAACGATTTCTTGCACAAAAAATATTTGAAACTACTCCAAACCATCAAATTTAAAATCCCATAACAATATCTGAAAATTATTTTTGTCTATTTTAATTACACAAAAAAAATTCTAGCAACCAAACAAATAGTTACTCATTTTTACCGGATTAGTACTCTTTATATGAGATAGAATCATCTAGCTTGGTGTCGCATAGTTAAATACAGATTTGTACACAAATATATATTTTTTATATTGTTATTAGATGTGAAAAAATACTATTTAACAAATAGTTACTCTTGTATGTGCGAGATAAAATCGACGTTTTTGACATAATTAAAAGTATTTTTTATCTCAACAAAAACCATATTATGATCAAATGCGGGCTTTTAATACGGACAATTAATGCGGACACCATTGCTTTAACTCCCCATCTAATCCGAATCGTACGCCGGGATCTAATGGACGGCCCGGATAATAGATAACTATATGAGTAAAAGTACCCCTCCCCATATATATATATATATATATATATATAGTTGTCAACCATTAATTTTATGATATCAATTTTCCTCAACATTTTAGCACAACAAAAAATTACCTATTCCAAGACTACTCCAAGCTTGACAATTGGATCATGGAACTTGAACTAAGGTTTTCGACTTGCGCATTCTCCATCTTCTATTAGCCACACTTAGAATATTACCCTCAAATTTGCCCAATTTAACAAAAATATTACAATCCTTAGATTTGTTTGATTTCTTGTGATTCCAAATCTCTCTGTCAGAATATGAGTAAAAATCGACTCATGTGGTGTCACGAGTCTGTTGGATTCTGACCCGATAGTGGCTCAATTGTCTGATGAGAATCACCCCGAACTGGCGAGCCATACAAAATTATCCCATGCTTCTTTGAAGTTTTGACGAGAAAAATAGGTATAAAATCATCCGATAGCATAGTAGCCATTTTTTTTGGGCAGACTGTAATCGGTTCTTTTCATGGGTTTCATTTTAGGATAGGTTCCAACAGCCTTTTCGTCTAAGCCCAGGTCCACATTTCAACAGATTAGTTGCAACAACTCTTTTGGTTAATGTAAGATTAAAATAGCGTTGGTTAAGTTGCCGAATTGCCATTGTCTATATAACTTCATCCAATCTCTACAAAACGTACAGTTTCGAGACCTTGTGTGGGACCACTATAACTGCTACAGTGATTTCATTATAGCTGCTATAGCGAAATCAATGTAATGCTATAGTGATTACGTTGTAGTAGCTGTAGTGAGATCACTGTAGCGCTATAGTGATTCCGCTGTAGTAGCTACAGTGAGATCACTATAGCGCTATAGTGAGTTCGTTGTGGCTGATAAAAAACACGTTGCTACAATAAAATTATTGTAGCAATAATACTCAATTTTGTAGCAATAATACTTATTTCAATTGAGTATTATTGATATATATTTGAATATCTTTGCTATAGTAAAATCATTGTAGCTGCTATAGTGATTTTTTCCTGAATGTTAAAAACACTTTGCTACAGTAAAATCACTATAGTACTTAATTTTAGTCACAATAATACTCAATAAAACTGAGTATTATTTGAATAAAGTTGAGTACTTTGCTACAGTGATTCACTATAGGGATTTCACAACTGCATCTATAATGAAATCATTGTAGCAACTACAGTGGTTTCACTGTAGCAGCTATAGTGGCATCACTGTAGCAGCCGTGCCACTATTACCGTACAAAAAAAAAGTGTGCCATATATCTACTGTTATTTAATGTGGGAGGATACTATGGATATTTATGATATTTTAAAAATAATCGTTATCCAAAACAGTTAAGATCGGATCATTTGCTATCAAAACAATGGACAGAGGACCAGACTTTATGCAATAATCATACCGATGGACTTACTATAAATAAAAACTTAAAATGGAATTAAACATCATACACACTCTAATTTTTGGACCAAACACCGATTTGTCCTTTTTTTTTTCCCCTCAACAATAGCATAAATTACATTCAAAGATTTTGTTTAAAGAAAAAAATTTCATTATCAGCATTATCCCGCTAATCTCTCGGTGCAGATAATGTTTGCCCAGAATCCAACCATTCTTAATATACAACAAAACATGTTCATCCAGTGAACACGGTTGTTTGATGGTATTACCTTCACAATGGGACTCCATTGCTAGGTAGAACCAATCACAAAAATAAACCAGTTGGGGTCAGTGTTTTTAAAACCAACCGGAAGACGAACCGAAAAGGCATCCGGTTCGGTCCATATTGGCTCAAACCGGTGGCTCAACAGCTTGAACCGCATGAAAATATATTCTTTTAAATAGATATTTACTAAATTCTTCAATGGCAATGTTTGATTCCTGGGTTAACGTACAAACCGGTTTATTCAAAGACCAAACCGAAACATGTTTGGTTCCGATCCAAACCGATTGAACAATCTGGTCCGGTTTTCAAAACACTGGTTGGGTTTATGTCAAACCCCCCTCACCTCGAGGGTTAAAAAAAAAAAAACCCAATCTCAAAAATAACAAATACTCAGACAAAATTAACACCTCACTCAGACAAAATTAACACCTCACAAGCCCCAACGTACAGGTAATAACTAGCAGTGGCACTCAGTTAGCCAAGCAAATAGAATATCCCTGCAGGTGTTTACATCACACGACCACAATTGGTTTATTACTTAAGACCCATACATATATATAGTATTAAAAATCATATAAATAAATCTATAGATGTATTATTAAAAATTCCATAAACAATGAAGTCAACCCAAATTGGTCAAAAGTATTCAACGTTACAAAAAAAAAAAATGAACGACTTAAAATAGTCACGGATCCAACCCTGAACAAAAAAATAAACTACTATTCCCACCCGTTTGATCACTCGGCCCTTATGATGGTAGCCCCGTGGAGTTCTTCTAGTGGCCTGTAGATCTCAACAAACCAAAACCATCCTTATGGATAGAAATAACTGATGTCGATGGCCGGACCCCAAATCACGATGATAGCGTGGTTCGGAAAAACTACGTTAAGGGCTTGAGAAGGCCCCGCCTAAGTTTTATTTAGCTTAAGGTACCCGACTTCTGTTCAGAAACCCGAAAATGCTCTCACCTCTGACACACTCTCGTCGTCACCCCTGTTCCCGACCAATAGATCGATCAAGACCTCGAGTCGCATCTGCTCGCCGCCGTTGCTTCGACAACGATGAGCAGCGGAGACGAGTGGCTGGTATGATTATTGTTCGATTTAGGACTCCTAGGTCTAGGATTCATCCCGACCATGGCCCATAAATCTTAGGTTTAGGGTTAGATTTTTCCGTTCGGTTAAATTCAACAAAATGGAGGGCATTCAAGTGAAAATTTAAAATGCACTAGAGGGCATTTTCATCCATAGCATTTGTTGGTCCTTTAGGCTAAACCAGATCCTAGGCCGGGGACGGTTCACTAAGTTTGCCCAAAAAAACACCAAATACTACATTCAAATCCCTAATCATGTTCTATGGAAATTAAGTATACAAAATGTATCCCCGTATAAAATAATTTTCATATTATTTTACATATCTTTGTTTGAATCTCGATTTGTATAAGATTATGCCACAAACATGCACAACTAATGAGTAACACCCGACACGGGCCGGGGCTCAACATGTGGATCCCTATGAATTTGATGAACCAAAGGACCCGAGGGATAGGAGAGTTGGTAAGCAACATATACTTTGGTGAGTGAGTAATGCTATATAGTCAAGTCATTTCGTAACTATTGGCTGCCAACTTTCACGTGGAGGCACTCGCTGGCACATTGAATCTCACTCTCACTAGTGACATTTGAATCTCAACAATGATATTTTGGCAAACCAGTAGTCTACCTTGGTGAGCTTGTTGTGGGTTAAATTCCCTTCATCCCCTAAGAAAACATTCAATTGGTCGGTGCGCATTCTCAAATGGATTAATCCGAACCCGAGAAGGTTTAGAGGCTAAACCCGCCACCAGGGACGGAACTATATGGACCAAGGGGGGCCATGGCCCCCCCTCAAATATATTTTTAAAAAAATTATATAATAAAAGGTTTGAATTTTAGTATATAAATTTTTTTTTGTTTATGCTTTGGCCCCCCTAGATGAAATTATTATGCTTTGGCCCCTCCCAATATAAAATCCTGGTTCCGTCCCTGCCCGATGACATTATTGAAAATAAAAAACACCTAAGGACCCAATCATTTATGGAAACATACCAAAAGATGAGGTTAAAATCCCAAGGACCAGTTGCTGATCAATCCATCGACCCCAACAAAATCTCTAGCTACCACTTAAGATGAAACCAAAATGGACCAAAACAGGGCCAAATTTGCACCAAGAACAAGCTGCAGAACACATTGTTCTGCTTGGTTTACTATAGAGAGAGAGAGAGAGAGAGATTCCCCAAGCTCCACACCCCAACCTTTCCTTTTTACTATAACAACTACTCCAACAAAAGAATCAGAGAAAGACAGAGATAGAGTGCTATAAATGGAGAGAGAGAGAGAGAGAGAGAGAGAGAGAGAGAGAGAGAGAGAGAGAGAGAGAGAGAGAGAGAGAGAGAGAGAGAGTATATAGAAGAAAGCTGATGAGTTACCTAGATAAGTGAGTGGTACAGGCCCCAGATGGCCAAATAACACAAAAACAGAGAGAGGTTAGAGGGCAGAGACGGAGACACGCTTGATTTGCCGAGCTGAGAGGAGCTCCTGTTAGCTCCACACACACCAACCCCAACCTTGAAGCTCTCCAAGCCCTGGGGCACACCGAGGCAGAGACCTGGGTTCCCAGTCAAGTCCAGGTTCCTCCCAAGCCTCCTGATGAAGCCTTCATCGAAGGGAACCACGCCGCCCAGCATGTTCCGGCTGAGATTCAGATGATATATCCGGCCGAGGCCGCTCAGGCCCGGCGGGATCTGGCCGGTGAGCCGGTTGTTCTCCAGTGATAAGGTGGTGAGATTGGTCAGCCAGGCGAAGCTCCCGGGGATCGATCCCGAGAAGCTCGAGTTGGCGAGCCGCAGCTCCTGGAGCCTCGCCAGCCTCCCGAGCTGGAACGGCAGCGGCACCAGCATCGGGTTGTCGTCCATGATCAGGTACTGGAGGTTCTGCAGCTTCGGCAGGCCCTTCGGGAACTCCCCGCTCAGCCTGTTGCCGCTGAGGGCCAGGAAGGACAGGAACCTGAGGTCCTCCAGGGCCTCGGGGATGCCTCCGGACAGCGAATTGGAGCTCAGATCAAGCTTCTGGAGGAGACCCAGTTGCCCGATCGACGTCGGGATGGTCCCCGTGAGTGAATTATAGCTGAGGTCAAGGTCCACCAGGCTCCTCAGCCGACCCACTTGGCCGGGGATGCCGCCTGTGAGGGAGTTGTAGCTGAGGTCGAGGTGGACGAGGGAGGTCAGGCTGGCGACGCTCTCCGGTATCTTACCGAAGAGACGGTTCTGCGATAGCGCGAGGACTTGCAGGGACGCGAGGGAGGAGATCTGGGGTGGTATGAGACCCACCAGGGCCGGGTTTGACCTGATGCTAAGCTGCTGAAGAGAAGCAGCAGCATGGGGCGGAATGGTGAGCTGGGTCTTGGTGGTCTTGAAGCAGTTGAGGAAGAAGAGGGATTGGAGGCGGGGGAGGGCGAAGATCTCGGAGGGGAAGGTGGCGGTCCTCTTGCAGGAGGGGCTGGGCGGGGTTCCGAAGTCGAGCCTGGTGACATGGACGCGGTTGTCGGCGCCGGGCTTGCATTCGAGACCGGGCCATGAAGAGCCGGGCATGCAAGGGTCCGGGTTGGAGGCCCTCCAGTCCCTGTTGGAGGACAGGGTCTCCATGATACGGAAGAGGGCCTCCCTCTCGGTGGGATCCATGCTCATGGGCCGCGGCTGGTGGCCACCGCCCTGTTTTGTCCCGTGGGGCTGGTTGGTGGTGGAGGTGGAGATGCAGGGGAGAGAGAAGAGGAGAGGGAGTAGGGCTAGCAGCGTGAGAGGAGAGGGAAAGTGGGGGAGAAACATCATGGGTTGGGGTGTTGGGGAGAGAAGTGAAAGCAACCGATGGGAGTGAGTTGGGAGGGGAAAGGGTGGTCTGGAATGCTGTGGAGCTGTGGATTCTCATGGGTTTTTGCAGTATTGGAAGGACCATAAGAGCTGTAGAGAGAGAGAGAGAGGAGAGAGAGAGAGAGGGGGGATGGGAAGGGGAGAGATGATGTGATAGATTTGATGTGACTGAATGATGAGCAGGTGGTCGTACGTGTGATGTTTGGTGTATTAGTCGTAGTTCAAAAACCATGTAGGGTCTGACGAGATTGAACAAAAAAAATAAAGGGTTATTTTGAATTTGCCCTTCAAATTTTACCTTGAATTAGACTTTACCCCCCATAATTTCATTAATTAGATTTTACCCCCTAAACCTAACTGTTCCGTCAGATTACCTCATTACCCCAAAACTTTATGTCTTTTCCGTTAGCTCACCATTTCCCTGGATGGTGAGCTGACGGAGCAATTTTTGGGGTAAAGACTAATTAATGAAAAGAAGAAAGGTAAAGTCTAATTTAAGACAAAATTTGGGAAGCAAAGTCAAAATTAAATAATTTTGACTTTCTCCTCCAAATTTTGCCTTGAATTAGACTTTACCTTATATATTTTCATTAATTAGATTCTACCCCCAAAACTAGGGTTGGCAATGGGTCGGGTCGTGTCGGGGTCGTGTCGTGTCAAGTCGGGTTTGTGTCCAAAAATCCGAGACTCGGACCCGACCAGTTTAACTAATCGTGTCTAGATCCTAAACCCGTACCCGACCCGCTAATAAATGTTGAAAATTAATCCATATTAGAGACTCGCAGTGGAAACGATTTTACGGTCGAAAGACCGTTCATGGTGCACGTTACACGATTTAAACTTTCATCGAAACTAATCTACATATGTGTGCATGCGTATGCACGTGAATCGAACACCCTAACGACAATCTAGCGTAATGATTAACTAGCATGCATGCAAATCATAATGCTCGCTAGATCTACATGTTAGATTACACATACCTTTCGTACGGATCTTTTAACCGCGGAGAATTGACTTCTTTGTCGATTGAGACGGAAGATCGTTCGCGAAGATGCTGATGGTACGAATGGAGACGTTGCCTTCTTGTTCACCCGATCTCACACGATGCACGGAACATCGCTCTCAGATCTCTGAGTGCCTCCGAAGAACGACCCTTCTCCTTCTTCAGAACTCCACGCGAGGAAGACGAAGTTGCAAGCGGAAAACGGGAGATAGAATAGGGAGAGAACTAGAGAGATTAGAGGGGAGGGGGGTTCGGTTTTTGCCACACATATGGCCGGCCCCATATGCCCCTTTATATAGGGCCGGCCTACCCCCTTGGATAAGGATCCAAGGGGATAAAGACCTCCCACAATTATCTCTCCAATCTCACCCTTTTATCTCTCCTTGTATTTATCCGTTTTTCCACTTTTTAGGGCTCAACTTTATCCGTTTCAAAGCCCTATCCCTATCTATATGGCCGGCCCTATAGATGAGGGATTATCATCCCTACAACATAGGGCCAGCCCTAGCAAGGTCTCCCACTGCTAGGGTCGGCCAAGAGTGAGGTCCGGCAGAGTGAGGTTTTTACCAAAACGCCCTGACGCCTCATTTTGACCATTTCTAGCGTGCGATACCTATCGGCCATTTCTTAAGTGATTTCTACTAGTTACCTACTATTAACTGAGGCCACCGAAGGGTGCCTCTAGCAAAGTCAACTAGTCAACTCGCAGAACATCCCGATGCATTGCACCTATGCAGCGAAGTTCACTTATGGCTAGGGATTACTACGTGCGCCTCTGTACTAGTCTCGGGCATAACCCTTAGTACTCGCACGTAGTTACGCATCTACCGTGCTCTAATGCCAAGCACACACGGAGCGTATTCTTCTTTCTTCCTCTTAGTGCTTATGGTGTTCCGAGGAGATGGTTCAAGAACCGTACATAATGTTGATAAGGTGGAACCATCAGGGACCGGGGTTCATGGCTTCCAACTCAAGCTCGATCGACACACTACCTGAGTGTACCATCGATCCTCTGAGCTCGAATTAACCTGCGTAGCCACCCAGAGTGCGACGCAGGCTGCACTCCAATTCACCCAGACTTACTATGTTCTCCATCATACCCCTGCTCTCCGCTTAGTAGTGGTAAACTTGTTGTCCCTCCACTTGATGCCATGATTCACTTCGAGCGGTGGAGACTACCGTCAGACTCGAATGATTATATGACTTGGTTCCTTCCAGGTTGACCTATACATCGTACCTCTGATTACCCCGTCGAGTAATCGAACCCGGTCAACAGTCAAGCTGATGACCACCAGGCCTGAGTTTGGTACAGTGTAAGTCACACCAAGGAACGCACCTCCCTTCAGGGGTGTGGATGGCCTGCAGGAGTGACACACTAATGCAACGCCAGCCGGGTAACCCAGTACACCGTGGTTTTGGATCACTGCATACGGATCTTCACACATTGGTGCGCCAAAGCACCACGCAACTGGTTAGTCCATCAGACGTGGTTCCTCAGGGTTTAGGATCGTTTTACCCTAAGCAGAAACACGGCTTAGTGTACCAGTGTCTGCTCACTGATCTGTACACCGTGTTAGTTTCGTTCAGCCACAAACACTGTGCCTGGTAATGACCATGGTGAAGACATCCCATGAACTGTCATCGCCAACTGCTTAACATGATGAGGCGACCAACCTGATCATAGTTGCGAACTGATTTAGATTATATGGGACCAATCCACTCAGTCTTCAACTCAGTGGACTACCATATAACCATGGCTCTCTGTTCTTAAAATAACACGTAACTATGTTACGCACCTATATGCATCTCATATAATAATAACTATCAATCTTTATTAGACCAAAACATAAAGTTTTACAAGCTTAGAACACATCAATCCTAACAATAAACGGCTAGACCCGATAAGACCCGGTAAGACCCGTTTATCACCTGGGACTATTCAGTTGACCCGATCCGACCCAATCCGACTCGACCCGACCTGACCCGAAAGACCTGCTGGTATTATATACTATAGTATCGGATTGCGGGTAGACCTGACCCGACACGGCCCGTTGAATACTAAACGGGTCTTCCCGGGTCTACCGTGTCCAGACCCGACCCGTTTATTAAACGGGTCTATCGTGTCGACCCGTTTACGACCTGAACTCGTTTAGCCCTGACCCAGACCTGCTAACTTCATGTCGGGTCGTGTCGGATCTGCCATGTCGGGTAAGAAATTGCCAGCCCTACCCAAAACTAACTGTTCCGTCGGCTCAATATCTAAGAGATAGAGTAAGCTGACCGAAAAGAAAATAAAGTTTCGGTGGATGAGCTGACGGAACAGTTAGTTTTGGGGGATAAAGGCTAATTAGTGAAATATGAGTGGTAAAGTCTAATTCAAGGCAAATTTGGGAGGCAAAGCCAAAATAACCTAAAAGTAAAAGAATAAATTACACTTTACTTGCCTATAGTTTAGCTCAGAAACAATTTAACTAAGTTGAAAAACAACATTTTGCCCCCTTTTTTTCAGATTTGATTGGATAAAAATTTAGACAAACTACCGTGAGGACCGATTAAGGTTTGCAACCACCAAACTGGACCAATTTGAAACAAAATACCAAAAAGGCCACATAATACATCTCGGAGTTTTTGAAATAAGGACTCTAGCCAAAGTGCTCCCATAGTTTTGAAAAGAATCATGAGTGCGACATAAGATCCGGCCGCTCACCCACGTTTCTGTCCCCAACCCAAGTTACCCAAGCAACCCCAAATCCCCCCCTCGGAGCCCGAGCCTACCCCACAAACACCCCCCACCTCAAACACCCCACAGCCCCCGCTGGCCACCACTCTTGTCGACCAGGCCACCACCTATCGCCGGGCATCACCTCCGTCGATCACTGATCGGTGCATAAATGCACCATATTTATACCCCTAAACCTATACTTTATCACATTCTTTCATGCCATCATTAGTGCTCTTATGTGTGTCTAACTTGTAGAAAATCAAGTCATCGCACGGAAAACGGTTCAAACAGAGCAAACTAGAGAAAAAATAAAGATAAAAGCTTGTTTACAGTTAATCTTAGATCTCTGGTTGGATGAGAGGATACCATAGAAAAATAGGATTAATCGGGAGCTTCAAAACGAGCCCAAAAACATCTAATTCTGACAACCGAGTCAAAAGTTATGATGAAAACAAGTTGGCAGGGGCTAAAATAGCACAAAGTGGACTTCCAATCGATCGGACATGTACCTGCAGATCATGAACATATGCACATTTGCTTGCCTTTTTTGGTGAGGTTTCATTAGGAGAAAACCTAGGACGACCCCAAGTCTACAAATAGGTGTTTTGGGACGTAAAAACAAATCTTTTGGAGCCCCGAAGCCGTCACGAAAAGGAGGAGAGTGGAGCTTGCATCCATGGTTACGTCATGGAGATTCTTTGCAATTGGCATCATGCTCGGCTAAAGTAACATCTAGCGTTTGATGAAACTTTAGTTTATGTAGTTTTATTTTGTGTTTCAATTAGGGTTTATGTAATTGACTCAAATTATGTATGCAATCTTCTATTCGTTTATTCCGTTGGTTGATCTTGTTGAAGATGTGATGACATAAGATATTTTTAATAAGATTCAATTAGATATAGAATTGCATAATATTGTTGTTCATGGATTATCGTCGCACGAGAGATACGACGTGCCAAGGGAAGACGATCCGTGCCCGGGAGGATGAATCGTGCCAACCGAAGTCGGTTAATGCCATGCTGGAAACAATAAGACCATATACAATCTTCATACCTATGATGTATCTCTGAGATGACTTAAGATAGACGGTCCATGCCTAGTAGGACGGCTCGTGCTAACCATAGATGGCACATGCCGTTGAGAATCATAGGATTTTTCTTAAGATTCGTCATGACCTTGGTTATAGCGGATCAACTATTCGGTCAAATTTGGATAATCCTAATTATAACAAAATATTATTACATGGTTAGTGGTGGATTCGCCATCCTAGATTATCTCCAATTGATATTTAGTTTAATCCAATTATTAATCTAGCTCTTTTTTATTTAGTTTAATAATCTAGACCAAACCCTTTTATCTAAATCGATCCAAAACTTATATTTCAATCTAGTTCACCATTGCACAATCTCAGAGGACGACACCGATAATGAGCCCTATAACTACAACAAAATCGGCAAAGATATGCCGATAGTCGGAGACGATCAACCACCGACCACATAATGCTGCCGGACCACAGTTGATAGAGTTGAACCATGGGCCATGGATTGAACCCAAAAGGGATGCCACCATCGTCGGCCGCCACCCACCACCGAACATCGTCGCTCGCCCCCACCACTAGCCGCCGTCCACCACCAAACGGCAACGGGAGGCGGTGGCCGGTGGCATTAGGTGGTCGGTGGTCGGCGGGGGTGATGTCCGGCAACGACGGCGGCAGGTGGGCGTGGCCGATAGGGTTGGTGGTCGGCGGGGGTGTTAGCCGGCGACGGGCGACCGATGGTCGGTGGTGGTGGCATCCCACTTGGGTTCACCCCATATTTCCACCCTCGGTCAACTATAGTCATACCTAGTATAGATGAGGAATTAGATTGGGCTAATAAGAGAGGGGGGAATACTCCATCCTCCAATCAGAGTGTCGAACAAAATCACACTCTTAGCTGAGCTATCCCCACTGTATAACAACATTTTGCTCCCCCCCTCTCTCTCTCTCTGTCTCTCTCTCTCTCTACATTAAATAGGAAAAAGAAAAAAAGAACGGGAAAATTGTAATGGTTGATGCATTGAGGCTAGAAAACAGAAAGAGCTTCAAACTTTGTCAAGAGGCCCGTGAGGGCCCAAAGACAAAAATTTCCAAATACATGGAAGTAGGGCTGCAAACGAGCCTAGCCTAGCTTCGTTCTATTTGGGTTTGGCTTGTTTATTAAACAATCCTAAACTTCTGGCTTGGGCTTGACTTGTTTAACAATCTTGCTGAGCTTTGAACTGTTTGAGCTTGGCTCATTTATTAAACAAACCTAAACTTTAGCCTAGGATTGGCTCAATTAGTGATGGAACAAACTCAAACAATTCCTTATCGAGCTTGTTCACAAACTAGACTCAATCAAAAGCTTAGACAATATATGTTTGGTCTATTCAAGGCTTTCATAAGCCCATTCACCTGTTTGCTCACGAACCCTAAACGAGCATGTTCGCAAGTCTAATCGAGTTGAGCTTTGGTCCGCTTGAACTTGGCTCACTTATTAAACGAGCATAAACTCTAGGTTTGGGCTTGGCTCGATATTAGTAATCAAATGAACTTGAACGAGCTTTTATTGAGCCTGTTTGTGAACTGCTCATGAACAGTTTGATTTGTTTTCAGCCCTACATGGAAGCAAGCTCTCTCCCCCCACAACAGATTAGTATATAAACATGCCTTACAAATCACAGAATTAGATATATTTCAGTTAAACTATGCAACTAATCATAAAGCCAATGAATGATTTTGATTGCTTTAGATAATCGAGATTTTTGAATAAACCTCCTTGATAAAAATTGATATTATATAAAACACCCCTTCTTTTAAAGTTTTATTAGTAACCGTCTAACATATTCCGACAAATAAAAAACCCCATCTGCCTACATAAACCACCCCGTATGATATTACATAACCCCCCTGTTTATGTCAGAATATATTAGGGGGTTATTAATAAAACTAAAAATTGGGTGTGTTTTATATAATATCAGCATTTTCCAAGGGTATGTGTGCAAAAATCCCTAGATAATACTAGAGCAATGCTATTCAGCCTGAAGGTTTTCTGATTCCACTCCGCCCGATTGACGTGACAATATGTAACTGATGGTGTAAAAGACTTAAAAATTATTAGTGGGTTTCAGCCAGTATTTACATGCTGTCATGTCAATCGGGTCGGCAAAATCGAAAAAACCTTTTGGCTGAATAGCATTTCTCATAATAATATGACCATCATCTCACAAAATGGTAACTAAACAATTGCTCACCTCAAGGCTCAAATATAACAGCTACCATCCATCATCAAACATAGCATTATGATGATCTTAGAACTAGATTACGGTGATTAACGCCGAAACACGGTCATAGTAAGTGTCAACAGGGATGGATCCAGGAGGGGCGTGTGGGGGCGACCTCCCCCAAATTTGCCCCCTCTTTATTTTTAACAAAATTTATGACCCCCTCCCAAGGTTCGATTCCTAGATCCATCATGATAGTAACCCGACTTACTATCGGCTGACGCATCACGGGTTCATTGGGGCCAGCACAGCCGCGGCTACTATGTGTCAGATTCCGATTGGTGCCACATCAGCAGCACCGGCACATGTAGTAGCAACCCGAGTTAGCATTTTTCTCGTTTGAAGCAATGGGTACTGATTAGCTTAGGAGACAAGGGTGATTGTCCATAGTCCAGGACCGAGGAATCTCTACACCAAAACCCCACCTGCCAGAACCTCTCAGAGCACCACAGAGGCGATATAACAGAGAATGCTTTACATACATAAAATCTCAGTTCTTTGCAGCCTTTTTAAATGTCATTTACCATCAAAACTCTCAAGACCATGTTTTGGTGATGGCACATCCACCATCCTCAGCCAGTGAAGGACCCTTAGGGCTTCTGTGGAACCTTTTCAGCCGTTGGATTTAAGCTCCTCTCTCATCAGGTGGTTCAGTTTAAATGGATAAAACCTGGTGCCACATTCTCTCATCTGTGATTTCCCTACCCTGGTATTGGTAGATAAGAAGCTCCGGTTCCCCCGAAAAAAGATCGTAACGGGACAGCAACAACACACGCGTCAACGTAGGCTCGGTCTGAACCATCGTGCGTGTCGAACCTCAAGGTCGAGCCAGCCTGACCAAACACGAGAAACAAGTTGAGAACAAATGAGAAATCCAAGGGTTGGGATGCTCTGGTTATTGGTATCTATTGGGTGATCTGACTCGAGAGGAACCGCCGGGTGTTCAAAGATAAGCGAGCCTCCGGGGAGAGCATCATCGCTCATTGTAAATCGATGATCCACCTTTGGTCTTGTTACTTGAGTCCAGGACCGAAGGAGTTCATTTTGAATCTTTGTAATTAGGGAAAACTCGGGATCCCCCCCGGATTGTACCTTCTCTTTTTATTTAATTTACTGATTGGGGTCTAGGCCGAACCCCCCCCCCCCCCCTCTCATTTACTGAGAGGGATTTCTTAGAAAAACAAAAACAAATGAGAAATCAAATCAAGAAGCACTGCATTTGGTAATTTTACCAAATGCAGGGAAATGTAGGAGTCACAAAACGAAATGGAATTTGATAGAAATAATACAATCAAGAGTTGCCTAGGATACCCTCATAATACAATCAAGAGTTGCCTAGGATACCCTCATAATATTTCCCATTTAACATTGATTTTTTCATGTTTTACGGTAAAATGCACTAATTTTTTTTTTGATGGACCGGCCAGACGATCAAATGAGAGGGCGATAGAACATGGGCTCAAAGATGTCCGGAGATTGATTTTTTTCTATTAACATTTATTTTTTCTGTTTCTCGGCTAAGCGTACTACTTGTGCTGTTATACCTTTTAAGCATAAATTACACTTTGCCCCTCTTAAGTTTAGCTCAAAAACACTTAACACCCCTGTAGTTTACTTTGTTCCATACTGCTCCCTAAAGATTGAAATGTTAGCACAATACCCCCTTTTGTCAACTGCTTAATTTCCTCATTAGGTAATTTTTACCTATCAAAACTGAATTGAGGGGGGGGGCCAGGGCAAAATTTAGTTTTTTAACTATAGGGGATTAAGTGTTTTGACCTATACTTCTGGGGGGCAAAGTGTAATTCACCCTAACTTAAAATACAATGGGAATCAACAATGTGGTAGCTGCCCTACCTGACTTTATGCTCCAGAATTGTCAGTTTATATCTATGACAATGCATCTGTGGGTGAAAGCAAAGCTGTATTGCTTTGTTAAGAGCACCTTTTTCACCCTTTTGAGTCCATTGTGGAGCTCCAACAGTCATTTCAAGAAGACAACCACAGCTCAGTGGTATATCAATGATTTACCTGCAAGAGCAGTCAGATCAACTCCTCAACTTAATTTCAGATCTCTCGGTGGTGACTAAGAGCATCTCCAACCGGCTCTGAAGCTTGGAGCACCTCCGAAGCAAATGGGGCCTGCTTTTTACTGCCACCTCATCGGAGGCCTCTTCGGTGAGAGGTTCAGCTCCAACGGCCTCCGAACCAGATGTCCGAGCATTTTGCACCAAACACCCTACCCATTTCCAAGTTATCTAAACTCTCCAAATTTACTCCAAACCCCACCCACCTTAATTTTTTTTTTCCACGCATCAATTTAAATATTAAAAAAATAGATAAAATTATAAAAAAATTATGAATAACTTATTAAAAAATATATAATACTTTTAACGGTTATATTTATTTCCGTTGGGTATGATCCGCAACGCGGCTCACATATCCATCACAAACAGTTCATTTTTATCAGTCGGGCACGATCTGCGAATCGACACAAATTTCAAAAGCCGAACAGATAGATTTATATCTGTTGGACACGATCTGCGAGATGACACGTATTTCAAAGAACAACTTATAAATTTCTATCCGTTGGGCACGATATGAGAGGTGGCTCGCATTTCAAGAGCCAAACTGATGGATTCCTATCCGTTGGGCACGACATGCGAGGTGGCACGCATTACCACCACCAACGGATAGATATCTATCCGTTGGAATTTTTTCCATATAAAGATGAGGCTTCTCTTATCACACCATCACAAATTCAAACTTTGTTCAAACCATCCACTCTCCAAACACCATGTCCAGTTTGAGCCCCACCGACAACACGTCAAGCAGCAGCGACGATAGCTTCACCCGTAGAATGTTATTTCTTTTGGGAGCCACCGCGTGCGAGGAAGAGTAGCAAGCTGAAAGTTCACGCCGACGTAGAAGACGCGGCTCTGTACCAGGCCACGCCGTGCTTGATCGTAGTAGAATGGAAGACCATAATCGGCTATTCCAGGATTACTTCGCCGATCAGTAAACTTATCTTCCTTACCAGTTCTGACGGAGATTCAGGATGAGTCGTCCTCTCTTCCTGCGGATCCACGATGCAATCGTGGACCACGACAACTACTTCGTCCAAAAGAGGGACAATGCTGGAAAATTAGGACTATCCAGTCTTCAAAAGACTACCGCCGCTATGTGAATGCTCGCGTATGGAGCATCCGTCGATTCCGTGGATGACTACGTTCGGATCGGAGAAAGTACTTCGATCAAGAGCTTGCAGAGGTTTGTTCGAGCGGTCATCAACGTCTTTGGGGAGGAGTATCTTCGTTCACCCAATAACGAAGATGTTGCACGACTTCTCGCAGAAGGTGAACAACGAGGGTTTCCAGGCATGCTCGGAAGCATTGATTGCATGCACTGGAAGTGGAAGAACTACCCAACAGCCTGCCAAGGTATGTACATTGGCCATATTCATGAGCCAACAATTATTTTAGAGGCTGTAGCTAGCAAAGATCTATGGATCTGACACTCCTTCTTCGGGCTGCCAGGGTCGCACAATGATATCAACGTCCTCGATCGTTCACCGGTCTTCAAGCAACTTGCAGAGGGAAGAGCTGCCCCATGTAATTTTATAATCAATGGCCATGACTATAATATGGGATACTATCTCGCCGATGGGATTTACCCCTCATGGTCAACACTAGTGAAGACCATCCCAGCACCTCGAGGAAACAAAAATAAGTATTTTGCTCAACAGCAAGAGGGGGCACGAAAGGATGTCGAGCGAGCTTTCGGAGTGTTGCAAGCCCGATTTGCGATAGTAAGAGGACCGACACGTTTTTGACAGCCGAATATGCTTATAGACATTATGACAGCCTGCATTATAATGCATAATATGATTGTTGAAGATGAACGAGATCTTCACCACGATCTCGACTTTGATGTCCTTGATGTAACGCCAACTGTAGAAGCTTCTCACAAGCACACGGTGCATCTGATGGAGTTTATCCAGAACCATCATCGGATAAGGAGCAGGAAAACCCACGACCAACTTCAAAATGATTTGATCGAGCATTTGTGGCAACTCAAGGGATCTAAAGTTTAAGATTATGTTTTTTTATTTTAATGTAATTGTCTCGAACTTATTCGAGTTCTTGTACGCGCTTTCAATTTCAATAATAAAAATACTTTTATTAAATGCCAAAAGAGTTCAACACCTAATACAATCTACTGAAAATTATAAAATTTAAATAATTCAAGAAAGTTATATCTCTAATTAAAGCTACTACGTATTACACTTCAAAGAAATCATAACCCTTTCCGAGCTAGAATCTTAGCCTTGCGTAGTTCGAAATATTCTCGCTCTGCTTGTGAGAGTCCCGTGAGATCCTTCATCATGATCGCATCATCCAATTTCTATTGCTTTCGTGCTTCCTTTTGAGACTTGGTTTGTGCTTGCAACTTTACGACTTCGACAATAGTTGTGTTTTCGGTATTCTTATCCCTTCTCTCTTTCCTCTCCTTCTTAGATTGTTCCTTATCCATCTTCATCCATACGAATACCTCCCTGAATAGGTCAGAGGCGGATTCGTTGCTTCCTCCATCGATTACCACCTAACATTTACGCTTCCTTGCCAATTTTGCTGCTTTCCTCCCCTCCGGCCTTTGCATCTCGGTAGGCCGGTCATCTTCATCCTCGAGGCTCATAACATCTGGGGTTGCCGGAGAGGAGGTGTTTGGTGATGAATCAGACTCCTTCCCTCTCCTCGGCTCTGTCCTTACTTGATTCCAGGATTGTGTTTGCTGTATCTATTTTTGCTGATGTCGTAGCTCCACCCAGCAATGCTCGAATTTGAATGACTCGTGGTAGAGATCATTGTAAAGAAGTTTTGCATCTGCTAGCTACATAAATAATTTAAAATAAATTAAAACCGTAGACGGTATAACTATTTAAACAAAATCACTCGCTAATAAGTATTTACCTAGTCAACAAGTCCGGTACCAGATCTCAATCATCCTTCGATTTGGCTAACACACCCGCAAAATTTGTTGACCGACATTTGAATGGCCGACCATCGATGCATCATTTGGCTTTGGGTCCGTTCGATCGCACAGTGGGTATTGTACTTGCTGTAATATTTAAAAATTCTCGTCCAAAAATAAAGTCGTGGTTGACCGATACCTTGGATTGCATCTTGGCTCGTGTTGAGCCATACGGACACAAGCAATCTATCCTCGGGGATGGTCCAGTTTCCTCCCCGCTTGTAAGACTTCTTCTTTCCCACGATCGATGCTTGTTCGGACGATGCCTCTCCTTGCGTTGTTGGCTCCTTCTCCGGAATTGAGAACATTGGGTTCCCATTGACTCGATCACTACTCATGTATGCATTGAAGGCCGATTCATCACCGGTGAGGAATTGGGAGTAAGAAAAATTTTGATACGGATCCATATGCTAGTAGGTGGGTGGAAGAAATCACAATTTATTTTGAAATGGGGTGGGAGAATGAAGAATGGTGGGAGGATGAAGAATGATGGGTAGAAGGGGGTATTTATATATTTTAAAAAAATATATATAATTTTTAGAATTTTGTAACCTATTGTTTTTTATTTTAAAACAATCACAAACATTGGAATTGGGGGCAACGGTCAAAAATGTAGCCGTTGCTCGTAGCCGTTGCCCCGTAGCCGTTGCTCCTCAATCGGATAAAAAGTAGCCGTTGAAAAGTGATGATTTGATATATATATATATATATATATATATATATATATATATATATATATATATATATATATATATATATATATATATATATATATATATATATATATATATATATAATAATTTATGAAAGGTCCGGGGGGTTTTTTAAAAAAATCCATAATTTTTTATTCGCTCGGAGGCTCCGAAGTACCTCTGTTGTATGTGGAGGGCTTCGGAGGTCCGGGGGGCACGTGGCCTACGTGGCATGCCACGTAGGCCTTCGGAGAGCCGCACGGAGCCGGTTGGAGCGCCCGAATCCCTTCGGAGAGCCACGTGAGCCTTCAGAGCTCTCCTTCGGAGCCCGTTGGAGATGCTCTAATAACTACAATTTGTTTCAAATTTCAGGGTTTTTGTCGTAACAAATGACCACAATTTGGTATAACAGACCCGTCTTCGAGTGCTCCATAGGTCGCTCGCCCCTCGTGATTAGGGGTTTCGGATGAGCAGCTGCCACGCCTCAGCAACTTCCCCGGTGTCTAATGGACCGGTCTTCGACAGGGCCGGTCCTGAGATTTTTTGGGCCTAGGACGAAGATAAAAAATATGGCCCTTTCATACATACTATTAGGCATAAAGCTAACATAGAAGTAAAAAAAAAAAGAAGCAAAGTATTCCTTTATATACCTTGTTGAATTAAGAAAAATATAATTAAATATTTCAAACAACTATATTATAGAAAAGAAATTAAATTAACGGACAATCATTTTATATATCTTGTTGAGTTTTCTAAACAATAATATTTATATTTTCATTAACATAATTTAATTTTTTTTAAAGAAAAGACACATATAATAACTTTTACGCCTCTCCAATTTGTACTTGGGTACTATATTCGCCTAGAACTGCAATATGAAGAGAAGCAAGAGAGGCTGTTGATGCCTTATTTCCGATCAGAAGCTATTATATTAATCAAGAATTGAAAAAATATCAAAGAACTTTATAAAGTGGTGAAGCTGGCATTAGCCATCATATCCATCAAATGTGAAAGATGGCTCATGTCTATTTCTTTAGAAATTGAACAAAATATCTACTTATTGGATTCTTCAAATGAATCCCCACCCCCCATCCCCAAAAAAAATCTATAGAAAAAATAAAAAATAGACCTGACTGGGTGATCAGAGTTGAGAGTCATGGGGAAAGAGATGCAACAACGAGAAAGCGAATGAAGAGAAGAGGAGAAAATGGGTTGGTAGATTTAGAAGGAGGGAAATCGATGGTGAGAAGGGCCACGACGAGTGCGATGGCTGGTGGACGTGTGGTCCAGTGGAGAGTTTCCGCTGAAAATGGAACACAGGAGGGCAAAGCACTGCCAAAGTCGTGGAGACGGAGGCGGAGTGTCGAATCCTACGGAGTTGAGAGAGGAGAGGATCGTAATTGCAAGGCCCGAGAAAGAGAGAAAACAAGAGCAGACAATAGTTCCGTATGAGGATCTATTTCTATTGATAGAACTCTATATGGAAGCAGCCGAACCGTTAAAGCCAATCACATCAGTCTGATTCGTTTGAATCATGTGATACAAGATAATTGAGATGTAGGTTGTACTGCATTAGCCTATTATTGTGGGTGCGAGCCGCGGGCCTCATAGCAGAAATTATAGCCCATTTGAATCCTTTCTCAGTCTCTGTTGGCGCCAAAACTGTCAAGTATACGTTAATATTTTTTTTGGGCCCTCGTGATTGTAGGGCCTAAGGAGGTCGCCCATGGCGCCCATGTTCAGGGCCGGCCCTAGTCTTCGGATCTCCGCGACCATCTTGGTGTGTGGCCGGTCTGCGACCTCCTTGGCGTCTAAGAACCTATCTTCCCCTTCTTAGTCTTTCTTGTATATGAATTAAGCGAAGAACTAAGAGATGGACCAGTAATGCTCGGGTGGGTTCACTGATGTTTTCAGCTAAGCGGTTGCAGATATCTTTTCATATATTTTGGCAAAACAGGTTTCACTTATTTTTTGTATGTTTGGATTAACAGGTAGCGAGAACATGTCACGTATCTTTGTAGTAGTCGATGATGTTTTTAGATTGAGAAGTAGGTCATTGTCATCTCAAAAAGACGTGTTTTTGAAAAACTGATACAACTGCAATGCTCACATGTTATGAATACATGATGTAGTGACCTGGTATGGAATCTTGATGGAATTCGTGTGGGAGGGATTCAGTGATCTCTTCTATCATATATGATGTTGCATTGCCATGCATACTTAGAACAAGATGGGGTATTAAACCTATCATAAAAATCTTATCAGTTTTGTTGTGATTATGAATGTTATATATATCATAACATATGGCAGAGGGAGAGAGATCAATGATTCACTTTTTTATCATACATGATGTCGCATTGCCATGCATACTTTGAACAAGATGGGATATTAAACCTATCATAAAAATCTTATCAATTTTGTTGCGATTATACATGTTATATATATTATAACATATGACAAAGGGAGAGAGAGGATTCACTTATCTCTTCTATCTTACATGATGTCGCATTGCCATGCATACTTTTAACAAGATGGGATATTAAACCTATAATGAAAATCTTATAAGTTTTGTTGTGATAATGCATGTTATATATATTGTAGCATATCACACACACACACACACACACACACACACACACACACACACACACACACAGAGAGAGAGAGAGAGAGAGAGAGAGAGAGAGAGAGAGAGAGAGAGAGAGAGAGAGAGAGAGAGAGAGAGAGAGAGAGAGAGAGAGAGAGAGAGAGAGAGAGAGAGAGAGAGAGAGAGAGAGAGAGAGAGAGAGAGAGAGAGAGAGAGGATTCACTTATCTCTTCTATCATACATGATATCACATTGCCATGCATACTTAGAACAAGATGGGATATTAATCCTATAATGAAAATCTTATCAGTTTTGTTGTGATTATGCATGTTATATATATTATAATATATGGCAGAGGGAGAGAGAGGATGCCAGTCTTAGAAACACAATTATAAAGAGTTAACGAGATATTTAAGCTTCAATAATCATATTCTGCTCCATCAGTTTAGCAACTATGTATTCTTTCCTTCAGTTCTGTTTAGGTCCCAAGAGCCCCTTACTTTAATATTGTTCTTCATGGATTATCGTCGCACGAGAGATACGTCGTGCAAAGAGAAGACGATTCGTGCCCGGGAGGATGAATCATGCCAACCGAAGACTATTAAACATTAAACAGGACTCAGGTACTAAACAAGATTCAGGTACTAAATTATAGGAACTTGAAATAAAAGTAAAATTGAGTTTCATGCACTTAAAAGACTCTTTTCTGAACATATGTATTAATTCTTGTGTTACTTCCTACAAAATTCAAGTACGTAGGTAAAATTTGGGTGGCAAAGTCAAAATAACCCAAAATATGGGGGGTAAGTCTAAAATAACCCAAAAAATGGGGGGGTCAAGTCTAATTCAAGGCAAAATTTGGGTGGTATTTAAGGGGGTATATGTTTGATTGGGGTATAATCAAGTTGGGCGGGCCATTTAACTGGGGTGTATTGATGGTGGGGTGTAAGGGGGAAGGGTATTTTTGGGACAGGAATGGGGTATGAAAAAAAAAATGGGGCGTGGTGACGTTTGTTAGAAATGAGGGCTAATTACAGGTTTTTGATAGGGCTGGGACTTGGTCTGAACGAACCCGAGCAACCCGACCAAATTTTGAATTTGGACAATCACGGGCAATAATATTTGAGAATTTGGACAGGCATGAGCAAAACATTTTTGCCTGAATTTGAATTTGGGCAAACATGGTCACCCATATAACCACCCGAAGAACCCGAGGAATATATATATATATATATATATATATATATATATATATATATATATATATATATATATATATATATATATATATATATATATATATATATATATATATATATATATATATATATATATATAACGGAATGCACATGTTATCTACAATCAAGTTAAACTTGTAATATTCTTCATTGCAAGGTTTGTACCGAATTATTTTTTGCTCGAGTGAGAGAAAGCTCCATATTGACCGGTGTAAATTTTAGATCGGATGTATCCTTCACTTTTTAGTGAACGGTCCGGACGAACCCGAGCAACCCGATGAACTTCTATGGTCCAAACACGGGCAAACCCTCTACAAGTTCCTCGGGCAACTTGGGCAATTTGGGCAAATGTAATGCAACTTGGTCCAAACATGGTCAGACCTCCAAACTCGACCAACCCGACCATGTCCACCCCTAGTTTTTGAGCTATGAATAAAATTTTCCCAAAAAAAAACTTTGGGCCTTTTACACGTGGCACCGGCAGTCACGTCTTCTGCATGGAACCCGGCACGTAATGCAGCCACGTGGCTACGAGCTGTGTACGTGGAAGCCGACCCCTCTCCTTCTCCGATCATTAAGCCCACCATCTCCCATCTCTCTTCCGATACCCTGACTGAAGAAAGGAGGATCGAGCAACGTTCACCTCTGCACTAAAGGGAACCATGTCATCGAGCGACGCCGATCCGACCCCCACTCCGGCGAAAGGCGGAGGTTCTCCCATCCCTCCCGGGAAGCCGCTGACGGTGGGCTCACAGCTGATCGACAAGGGGACCCAGACGCTGCAGTCCTTGAAGCCGGTGAAGCAGTTCAAGCAGCACGCCTGTAGCTTCGCCCTTTACTCCCACGACCTCAGCCGCCAGATCGAGACCCACCACTTCGCCTCCCGCCTCAACCAGGACGTCCTTCAGTGCGCCGTCTACGACTCCGACGACCCCTCCGCCCGCCTCATCGGTCTCTCAAGACCTCCCATACTTTTTCTTAAATTTTTTTTTTTTAGCATACAACCCCTCGAGATCTGTCATATTTGCATCCGGTACAGGCGTGGAGTACATCGTGTCGGACCGGATCTTCGAGTCGCTGCCGGCGGAGGAGCAGAAGATGTGGCACTCCCACGCGTACGAGATCAAGTCGGGGCTGTGGGTGAGCCCCCGGGCGCCGGAGATGCTGCAGGTGCCGGAGCTCCGGGAGCTGGCGAGAACCTACGGCAAGTTTTGGTGCACGTGGCAGACGGACCGCGGGGACCGCCTCCCCCTGGGGGCGCCGGCGCTGATGATGTCCCCGCAGGGGGTGAACGCGGGGATGGTGCGGCCGGACCTGGTGAGGCGGCGGGACGACAAGTACAAGATATCGGGCGAGGAGCTGAAGGGGTCGAGGCTGGAGATTGAGGAGCCGGAGTGGATCAACCCCAATGCGGACTACTGGAAGCAGCACCGGCGGGGGTTCGCGGTGGACGTGGTGGAGACCGACATGAAGCTCGTTGTTCCATTCCATTGAAGAGTTGGCTCGATCGGTCCTGGTTTCTTGTTATTCAGCCCTTTTTATAAATTTTTGTTTGTATGAAGTCCATAATAATCGTGGTTGGGGACGTGTTAGTTGGGTGCGGTTTCTCTGTGCAATGGATGGCGGATCTAGCCTGCTGGAAAGCTCGATTTACACATACACCCAGGTAAAGTTATTACTTATATACCTTTAGGGGCCGTTTGGCTGTTAGGAAGTAGGAGAAGTACTGGAAGTGGAAGAAGTGCTGGAAGTGTTGACCGGGACTTTCGATCGGAAGTCCCGGTTCTGTTGTTTGTTTTGATGGAAGTGGTAATGTTAGAAGCTGTAGTTCTACGACTTCCAGTGTTTGTTTTCATGTTTTGATGAAAGTGTTATGCAGGGAAGTGGCAGAAGTGTAGAAAGTGTTCTAAAAGGATAATATGGCATAAATTTTTGGTAAAAGTGCTATAAGAAAAATAACATAAAGTGTAAAAAATGTTCTGCATGTAAGACGTGGTATATAAAATCCCACTTCCGGATAGGGAAAGTCTCACTTCGGACCAAAAAGCTCCGAAGTCGAGTGGTTGAAAAAGAGGCCTCTCAAGGTTGATCGGAAGTCACACTTTTGAGTTCCGCGATCACTTTCGTCCAAACAAACACCCGAAGTGCTTGTGTTCTAGCACTTCGGTGACTTCAGCGGCCACCTACGTTGAAACAAACGGCCCCTTATTGACCATGGACTCATCCCAAAACAAACAAAGACATCACCCCAATCAAACTCGGACCTAATCCGAAGAATTTTCACATTTGAGAGGTATTTACAGAGTTTAGGTAAAATATTAAGGATGAAATCAAAAATATTCTCTCGTTTTGGATGATCCTATATGTCATGTTTGAATTAATTGAGGGGTTTATATATAAATATTTTTTTAATAGGGGTTTATATGTAAATAGAGTAGATTGTAGGGGCTAATTTGTAAAAAATGTGGCTGAAAAGTATCTCTTTGTGGGGGAATTGAAGGATGAGAGCATTAGATAAGGGGGTAACTTGGTCTTTTTCTTTTTCTGTAAATCACATCGCTTGCTAGTTCGAAGAGAACTTTCCTACACATGCACATTGTAGGTAACTCCAAAATTTTACTTATAGATTTATTACAACAGAAACAACAATTAGCAGCGGCCTACACCTACGGGCTCTTGACCTGGTGGTACTTTTTCTCTCCTTTGTTGGAGAGGTTTTCTCTTCGACTCCAGATATGAACACCGTGGAGGGAACTACGGTTGTCTCTCGCTTGCGCATGTGAATCCATAACCGTTGATATCATGTTCATAGGATTATAGAATTTAATAAAATAACTGATGTTACTGTATCTCTCCCCAATTCAAACTCCGGACCTCTTTGAGCCCTTGCTCTAGCATCTTACTTTATAACCGCTTGATCGGTCCAGCAAAAAAATAAAAAATTTGGCTGCCTATCAACAGATGGCTAGCAGATTATGTCGTGAATTTCTATAAAAAAATAAGAATCTTTTCTCGACAGCTAAGCTCCCATAAAAATTGTGGGTCATCATAAATGGCCAAGGAAAAACTATAGGTAAGATAATTGTGGGGGTTTGACTGCTGCATTTGCTGGTAGCCTGGTACAACAATCTATCAATAAAAACCCTAATTCTTTTCTTTACCAAAAAGGAATGCATTTAACATCTAGCACAGTGGTCGCATGGGCTCGCAATCTCAGGGTGAGACCTGGGTTTGATTCTTCCTTCTGGTAAAATATCCGCAAAAGGATCACAATTTCAGATCTGTGATTTTGCTTGTTTTATTTTATAAGAGTTTGCAAATCAATAATAATCTAACCATTTGATTCAAGATCAAATCTCAACCGTCGGATGCTTGGCAAATTCTCACTTGCCGGCTTATTCTTATTTAAAACTGAAAACTCGCCCAAAAGAGCCGGAATGATCCTAAAAGCTCTCAGATGAGGTCTCGGACATCCCCACACAATAAGACATTTATTACAAATGATAAATAAATTAAAAATTGACTAAAAACATTAATAAACAACCTAAAACTGATTATAATAAAATAAAAACTGATATACGAATGCTTCTTCAATAAATAAAGATTCCTGATGCAGATCAAGCCTGCATCAAAGTTTCAAGTTATAACCTATTATAGATCATTTCAATGAGAAATACGCAACACCTAAAATAGTGCTCAACTTCACTCCCATAATGAAAATGGCCAGTATCACACTGGTTGTGCCAACTGCCAAGGATAGTACGATGCGGTATCAGCAACCACGATTAACACACCGCTAGCCATTGACGTAAGTGCCCTTTCGCATTGTGGCCGCTACTTTCGTATCGCACAATCATGAGCACTACCAGCCTGTTACTAGCCAATTTCGTTACTGAAGCAGAGTCTGAGTCGCATAAAATAGGGGTATATATTAGTTCATTCGTCGATCACTAAGAGATTTTCCATTGCCCCACCCAAAGATGTCGCATAAAGTATTGAAGACATTTCGCGCCGATTTCACTACATGTAAATCGATGCTGTGTTACCATTGTACATGGAACCATGCTAGGAGGTTCTGATATTCAGAAAACATGGGAGTCAGGAGATGACTATATAGTAGCATTAGCTTTCCTATGATAGGTGAAGGAAGAGGGCTGGTAAGAGCTTGTGCCATTCACTCCCTGTGCCCTGCACAACCAAGAAACATATAATAATTTTTTGACGAAATGACAGGTTTAGAAAAAGGGATTTTTGCAGAAAACCCCCGTGTTTTACATATTCTGTGGGCTCCTCCATTCACATATCTTGATTTTTGAAAAAAAAAAAGATGTGGCTAATTTCTTAACCATTTTACCCATGGAATGCTTGATATTTATGCACACGAGTACTAGCGATGCCAAGGGCAAAACGGTCATAAGTTGACCATTTGGGGTGTTTAATTGCAAAAATCAAGATATGTGAAGGGAGGCCAGGGAATTTTGTAAAACATAGAGGGTTTTCTGCAATATCAAGCTTTGTTAGGGGTATATATACAAAATCACTTATGAAAAACATGCTGATTTATCTTAATTGACCAATAAATTTGGTAGGACCCCCCTATTATGCTATAAAGCAAGTGTTATCTATGTTTTTTACTGTTCCATTATTTCCTTTAAGTCACTCATCATGATTTGGACTATTGTAATTCTTCCAACTTGCTTAATCCCCTCCTTCGTGAATGGTAGGCCAGGAAGACAGAGAATACAAAAAATATACTTGCTATAGTAAACATGCCCAAAATACTTATTTACAATGTGTAGTCATGTAATGGTGAAAATATCATCAACAATGTAACACTAAAGAAAACAAGTAAAGCATAAATACTCGTAGCCTGGTATACCGTATACACATAGAAACACACTCGACACCCTCTTAAAAACTCACGATGGATCATACACGAAGAATTCACCGAAAAGTAGGACTTTGCAAAAAAGTTGGATAAATGATTAGTAAAAAGATAATATGGCAAGGAGTGTCGTCCAAACGTATCATTAACGAGTGATATGACAAAGATCTCTATATGTTTGGTATGCTTGAGGGACATCGGGTCACTAGTAATGTAAACAACAGTCTGGTAGTCGCAATAAATAGGAGTAGGTGTAGGTGTGCAACTGTGGACTCTCGTGCTCGAGGAAAGATTTTGAATTCAACCCACCTCAGCAAAGGTGTTGGCAGTTATATCACGGCATTCGAGTTTAGCAAGAGACCAAGGAAGAAACAACAGTTCATAACAGAGTGTTGATCCATGATATTACTACCTCAATCTCTGTCTGCACATGGACATAGTTGAGGCTGAGACAAGAGACAGGAAGAAAGTGATGGCACCAATAGGCTACCAAAGAATGTAAGGGCTGAAAATATAGTCAAATGCATACATATGCCAGACACATACTTGTGGCTATATATCTCACATCTAAGGGGTGCATTCACACCTACACACGAAGAAAAACTCAAAGCAATTCAATCCAGTGATGGTCCTGATGGAATAAGTTAATGTCTATACGATTCTCTCTAGGTGTGTAATAATTTTTCATGAATGCGACATGATATCAATTTCGGGATCTAACATTACATAACTTGAGCTAATTTTTGAAAGGCTTACTTAAATTGAGACATTACATACATGCTATGAAGCACAGGTACGTGTACGGGTACGCTGATACGACAAAATCTTAAAAAACTAGGGTACGGGTACGGCGAGGTATATATATATATATATATATATATATATATATATATATATATATATATATATATATATATATATATATATATATATATATATATATATATATATATATATATATATATATATATATATATATATATCTGTGGACGCGGAAAAAAGCGCGGGTCGTCTTTATTGCGAATCACACGAGATTACAATTGTGGCCGGGACCCGGGTTGCTCGGGTGTAGCGAGTCCGGGTTGCGGCGAGTTTTGATCAGGGGATTGTGGGAAAGATCTTCTGGGGGATCCCTTTGATCCGCGTCTCCACGTGGTGTTCGTGCGAGAGCTCTGAAGGGGCTGCCCAGGACAGGGGTTTTACAGGGAGAGGGTTTTGGAGAGGCTAAGGAATATCCACCGTTGCTTTGTCCCTTCCGTGCTTCGCGCTTTCTCGGCTAGGGGGTTTTCGGCTTCGTTCCTCGGTCTTCGTGTCTTCCTCGTTCCTTGCTTGACCTCGGTGTCCTTGATCGTCGGTTCGCGGCGTCGATCGAGTTTTTGGCGTTGGCTTTGGCTTTGGCTTTTTGGCTTTGGCTTGGCTCCGGCGTGGCTCTGGCTTTTGCTTTGCTTCGGCGCTTGCACTTGGACGTAGCTGGGAGAGACTTGCGATGCTTTCGTTCTTCCGGACTTCGCGTCGTATCGGCTAGAACGTGCGGTGCTTTTGCTCGTGGCCGGCGTAGTCGCTTGGCTTTGGCACTTGCGTTGCTTTGGCGCGGGCTTTACTGGGGCTTTGCTTTGGCTTCTTGCATTGGCTTTAGCTTTAGCGTCAACTCGATCTTCTTCTTCGAACGACGTGGGCTACTTCTTCGGTGCTTCGACGGTTTGCGTGTCGACGGGACTTCTCTTCTTCTCCGGGCTTCTTTGGCGTGATCGGGGTCGAAGAATGCTTTCGAAGATGGTGGGGGTAGCACCGATATCTATGCGACGGTTGTAGCGTCGGCTTTTGTTGATGAAGACGACGAGGGTAGCGACGGTCTCCGTGCGACGGTTGTAGCGTCGGCTTTTGTTGATGAAGACGACGGGGTAGCGACGCTTCAGGCGATCTGCTCCAGGCTTTCTTCTTCGTGGATGGTGCAGATGTTTGTCGAAGACGCTGGGGTGATGACGCTTCGCTTCTCTCCTCCGGGCTTTGGGGCTTGATCGGGATCAAGGACTTGTTGGAGACGACGGGGTAGTGCCGCTCCTCTTCTTCTCCGGGCTTTTGGGCTTGATCGGAGTCGAAGGCTTGTTGGAGACGACGGGGTAGTGCCGCTCCTCTTCCTCTCCGGGCTTTTGGGCTTGATCGGAGTCGAAGGCTTGTTGGAGACGACGGGGGTAGTGCCGCTCCTCTTCTTCTCCGGGCTTTTGGGCTTGATCGGAGTCGAAGCTTGTTGGAGACGACGGGGTAGTGCCGCTCCTCTTCTTCTCCGGCTTTTGGGCTTGATCGGAGTCGAAGCTTGTTGGAGACGACGGGGTAGTGCCGCTCCTCTTCTTCTCCGGGCTTTTGGGCTTGATCGGAGTCGAAGCTTGTTGGAGACGACGGGGTAGTGCCGCTCCTCTTCTTCTCCGGGCTTTTGGGCTTGATCGGAGTCGAAGCTTGTTGGAGACGACGGGGTAGTGCCGCTCCTCTTCTTCTCCGGGCTTTTGGGCTTGATCGGAGTCGAAGCTTGTTGGAGACGACGGGGTAATGCCACTCCTCTTCTTCTCCGGGCTTTTGGGCTTGATCGGAGTCGAAGCTTGTTGGAGACGACGGGGTAGTGCCGCTCCTCTTCTTCTCCGGCCTTTGCTTCTGGCGTCTTCGGAGTCGAAGGGTTCTTCTTCTCCGAGCATTCTTCTTCGTGCACGGAGTCGAAGGGATGATCTTCGTGTGCAAGGGCCTTCACATTGATGAGGACTTTCAGTAAGCCGATCCATCGGGACAGGCTTGACTGTGCCTCGTGAAGCCTTGGGTCGATGAAGAAGCGTCTCCTCTTCTGCAGAGCTCTGGCGTTTCGTCTTCAATTTCCCGACCTTGGTGACGGTTATGGTGTCGGCATCTTCTCCGGGCTTTTGGGCTTGATCGGAGTCAAAGGACTTGTTGACGACGACGGGTGTAGCGCCGCTTCTCTTCTTCTCCGGGCTTTTGGGCTTGATCGGAGTCGAAGGCTTGTTGGAGACGACGGGGTAGTGCCGCTCCTCTTCTTCTCCGGGCTTTTGGGCTTGATCGGAGTCGAAGTCTTTGTTGAAGGTGACGGGTGTAGCGCCGCTTCTCTTCTTCTCCGGGCTTTTGGGCTTGATCGGAGTCGAAGCTTGTTGGAGACGACGGGGTAGTGCCGCTCCTCTTCTTCTCCGGGCTTTTGGGCTTGATCGGAGTCGAAGCTTGTTGGAGACGACGGGGTAGTGCCGCTCCTCTTCTTCTCCGGGCTTTTGGGCTTGATCGGAGTCGAAGCTTGTTGGAGACGACGGGGTAGTGCCGCTCCTCTTCTTCTCCGGGCTTTTGGGCTTGATCGGAGTCGAAGCTTGTTGGAGACGACGGGGTAATGCCACTCCTCTTCTTCTCCGGGCTTTTGGGCTTGATCGGAGTCGAAGCTTGTTGGAGACGACGGGGTAGTGCCGCTCCTCTTCTTCTCCGGCCTTTGCTTCTGGCGTCTTCGGAGTCGAAGGGTTCTTCTTCTCCGAGCTTTCTTCTTCGTGCACGGAGTCGAAGGGATGATCTTCGTGTGCAAGGGCCTTCACATTGATGAGGACTTTCAGTAAGCCGATCCCTCGGGACAGGCTTGACTGTGCCTCGTGAAGCCTTGGGTCGATGAAGAAGCGTCTCCTCTTCTGCAGAGCTCTGGCGTTTCGTCTTCAATTTCCCGACCATTTTTTCCTTCCCCCACCCCCTCTATTTATAGGCAAAGAGGTGGGGAGAGAGATATGGGAACTCTTTAATTTTAAATCCCTTTTGTATCTCTCTCATAATTACCCGGATTTTATTCATCCATTGATGAAGGGAATAACATTTAGTTGTTTTCCTTTTCTGGCGGGTGCAATTATGGCTGGATTTTGCGCACGAAATCGATGGCGATCGGGCGCTTCGTCTTGTGCGTCGGATCGAGGGATCGGCGCAGATCCGCGTGTGTGCAGACGTCATACGCTACCTCCCCCCGCGCATGGCGGTATTTTTTTCCTTTTCTTTCTTTTCTTTCCTTTTCTTTTCTTTCCTTTTTCTTTTCTTTCCTTTCTTTTCTTTCCTTTTTCTTTTCTTTCTTTTTTCTTTTCTTTCCTTTTTCTTTTCTTTCTTTTTTTTTCTTCCCTTTCCTTGCAGGGCCGGCCGGCCTCTCCATGGGGTTCGATCCCTACTAGGGCCGGCCCTATGGGGTTCGGACCCTAGTAGGGACCGGCCCCTCTTGAGGCGGGGTCCGGGTCCGTGTCGGCGCGCGCGAGTTGGGTCCGCGTGTCGGGTTTGCATCCACGTCTGTGCGAGCGAGTTGGGTCCGCGTGTCGGGTTTGCATCCGCGTCGGCGCGAGCGAGTTGAGTCCGCGTGTCGGGTTTGCATCCGCGTCGGCACACGTAAGTCGGGTTCGGGTCCGACGAAATTCGTGTGTCTACAATATCGTTATTGATATGAACTTTATATATATATATATGTACTTTTAGTATAATATCGTTATTGATATGAATCGGATCCAAATGCAACCATAATTTCTTCATCATTAAAGCTCTAGCTTCAAAGTTCCAAAACCATAAAAACAAGATTATTCGATGCGAGCCATACGACGATATGGTAATGCATTCATGCAAGAAATACATTGTAATCTCATGTATAGTAATTTTTAAGCATGAGCTATATGACGATACGGTCCATTACATTAGAACCAAACCAAGCAAAGTAGCAATACAAAACAAAATGCATAGCAAAGTTCATTCTCATCATCATCTCCGAATAGCACGACCTCCAAGTCGGGCTAATCAAGTGATAGATTTGCAATTTCAAGTAAATCGGCACCCTCCAAAGACTGTCTGCCGTACCGGAGCCGTACCGAAGCCGTACCGAAGCCGTACCGGAGCCGTACCGAAGACTGTCTGCCGTACCGGAGCCGTACTGGGTACGGATTATGCTGTACCCGTACCCGTACCCGTACCCAGTAAGTACCCGGTACTGGTACGGTATTTGTTCGGAGTACCCGTGCTTCATAGCATACATACTGTTGAGATAGTCCACCAGTTAGTCCCACATCGGAAAAGGGGGCATCTAACGCCCGCTTCATATCCCCTTAGGTGGACCTCCCCTAACGATCCGGGTTTTGGGTGTGAGGGTATCTAACATGGTATCAAAGATGGGCCCTCTCCGGGTTGTGGCCCCCACCGATTGTACCTCGCTCCGCATGCTTCGCTTGAAGGGGGGTGTTGAGATAGTCCACCGGTTAGCCCCACATCGGAAAGGGGGGACATCTAACGGCCGCTTCATGTACCCTCTGGTGGACCTCCTCTTACGACCCGGGTTTTGGGGTGTGAGGGTATCTAAGTATCTAACACATACGAATCTATAGACACATATATAGATATGAATACATGCACAATGCACTCAGGGACATATTCACAAAGGACAAACAACCTATATGTCCGATGGATCACTAAGGAGTGCCAGAAAAACATAAAACCCACAAACAAATTATAAATTTATAATACATGAATCATGTACAATCTCATACATCGAAGCAAAATACAGATAAAAATACAACATCAAAAGGGGAATGCTCACTGACTTTTATAAGAAAAACAGAATGAAAAGGAGTATTCTCAAAAACTGATGTAACATTCAACAGATACAGGCTTCTCTTCAAGACAAAGAATTGTAAACATCAGCACTTTGTTTCATAGTTTCTTAGACTCTCCAAATCATACATAATCAATCTCTCCACCAAATATATACTTAAAATAACAGAAAAAAGTTACCTTTAAAAAAAGAAAAAAAGCAGAAAAAAGTTTGTTGACAGGCTTGTATAACCAATAGCATGACCGACCAAAACTAAATTTGGACTCAGGTTTGGAAACATGGAAGGCCATTGTGATCAAGTTTGAACACATGGCACAGTAGTATTGGTCGACCATGCTCCCGTGATACAAGCCGATCAACAAATTTTTTCTCTTAGAATAACATGTGCATACTATATTCTAGCTGACTACCCAACAACAGAGTTACGGAAAGTGAATTTGATGAATGCCGATCACAGTTGGTTCACATATATATAAAATTAATGCATTATATAGGTGAAAAAGGAAGGAAAATACTTGAAAATATAGGAAAATTCCTAAGCTTTAGCTTATATTACACACACATACCATATTTCAAAATTCGTGTTTAGGATTTTGCCTGCACTCAAATGTACCATATTCTTGTTAAAGTTAAACTTGTAATCTTCCACAAGGTCGAGAATAAGAGTAGACATAAAGTACCTGTTACCATCATCCCTTCAACACTAATATCCAACTTTAGACGAGCCGCATCAACTGATATCATAGCCACTTGCTCTAATTATGTAAACCTAGAGGGAGGGTAAAAAAGTTCAAAAGATGGTGACGACATGAAAGTTAACTAAAATGAAGAAACCAAGGCTCTTATTAAGAAAGCCAAAGCTATGATAGATAACAAAAGACACTTAAATGACTTAGCATTTCCATTTACTAAGATAAGTAATTTCACTGCAGAAAACTATAAAGTATAATGGTTGATAGCAAAAAAGGTTACACTCCAACAAAAACGGAAATTGCACACAAATTTGGATACGTAGATCGACCTAATGTTGAGGTAAGCGAGTTTCACTGAAATATACATCAGAAGAGCGGACCAAAAAAAAAAG
Source organism: Chamaelirium japonicum (assembly GCA_947650365.1). Classification (NCBI taxonomy): domain Eukaryota; kingdom Viridiplantae; phylum Streptophyta; class Magnoliopsida; order Liliales; family Melanthiaceae; genus Chamaelirium; species Chamaelirium japonicum. The sequence goes on from OX393556.1 coordinate 66,201,391, forward strand.
AAAAAAACAAATGTTAAAAAAAATCGGTCGATAAAAGAACCAAACAATCACCTTAAATGCTGTCGGCTGGATCATCTGAAAAACCAATGCGTCCCCATCGACTAACTCATGAGCAATAGAAAAACCTCTCCATCCAGCACTTAATCCTTTCTTATGGGCAAGATAGAGAGTGTCAGATTCCTCCTCGTTTTCATCTATCAAAGCAACAGGAGTATCGCTTTTTGGTAGGTACTTGTTGCAGAACTGTGTCGGAAGACCCTGTTAAAAAGGTTGATGGCATATGAGTATAACCCAAAGTAAATAGTAGGGATTCTTGAATATAACCCCCCACAAATATTGATATTAAAAATAAAGTTTTATGAATAACCCGCTCAGATATTTTACAATTAATAAAATCCCCACTGTTACCTTTTTGCCCTCGAGTAAAATGAATAAAACTTAAAAAAAGAGAGGCAAAAAGGTTGCTATGGGGGGTCTGTTAAATGCCAGAATATGTGAGGATTATTTACAAAACTTAAAGAGTAAGGTAGTTATTTATAATATCAATATTTGTCAGGGGTCATATGCAAAAGTCCCTATGATATGCAATGAGATAAATATTTCATCTGCAGACCTAATTCTGCCATTTGAACACACATACCAGCCAAAATCCTCCAGTAACATGTGATTGGAGCATAGGTTTTACGAAGCTAGGAAAGTTGGGATCAAGTTCTGATTGAACTTCGTCGGCTCTTGTTAGGGCATACAACCTAGCTTCATCGGAAGCATATACCCGATCTGACAAACATCTCCGCTTAAAAATTCTAACATATTTCAAGGGTAAACATTAGAAAACTTTAATTTAGAAGATTCTAAATGGAAAAGTAATAAGCATAATAATCAGGGTCCACATATTCACCGACCTTCTAGGCCTCTCGAACATATCAGAAGCTGCCACCTGCTGAAATACAGGATTTGCAAAGAACTTCAGTTTTCTTTCTTGAATCAACGACAGGCAACTATCTCAATAAGAAAATTTGACGCAAACAAGCAACAAAACCACGATTAGACATACTGGAAACAAGCGAGAAAGTTGACGAGATGATCTTATGCACTTCAAGTTCTTGGTTTGGATTTGTGAAATGTGTGGCCCATATTAGTGTGATTGTGCAGATAGATGATAAAAGATGACATGGAATGTATCAACAACCAATTAGTCCGGATATTCAAACTATGAGGGCATGTTAGGACATAGGAATAGTTTAGTTGAAGATTGAGAAAGGTTACACAAAAAAAAAATGTAATGAAGGATTGGAGATCTGTAAGATTCAAGTAAGAGCAGTAAGACATAATGGAAGGAAAGAACCATAGGAGGTACCGGGTATGTTGGAGGAAATCAAGTGACACACAAATAATCATAAATCTATGAATGCAAGCTCAATGTATTGCGATATTACCCACTATAAGTTGAAGATTTCTTTTATTTTGGCAGCGGTGAATTTACTATCTCCGCGGAATGAGAAAGATGGTATAATTTCATCGAGAAAAGTACTCCACAATAACATTACTATGGGGCTACCACAAGAATTATGGAACTCTAATCGTTGGAATAAATACTAAAGTAATGAAAGTAGCGGTTCTACTGATATAAGGATTAAACAGATAATCTTTAGATTCTGAGCTCATGGACTTCTAAAAACACATTTTTTAAAAAAAATCATTCTCTAGTTAGGTGGAGGGATGAAATTAGAAGTTAAATATTAATTGTGGAGTTGTGATTTGCACTATGAGGGTCAGTTAATAAGAGATTACTCAAAGGTTGAGGATTAAAGAACTACGAATCGACAATCTGTAAGGAACATATGATTCTATAGTATATGTATAGATAGATTGATAAAATCGCTGATACAAAGGCAATGTAGCCTTAGCCAATCTAAACAAGAGGAAATTCAATCTTATCGATGGTAGTGGCAACGACCAAAATGTCGTAAGGCACACGTACATTTAACTATGCTCTCTTTTTTTTTAAAGATATTAACTATGCTCTCTCTCTCTCTCTCTCTCTCTCTCTCTCTCTCTCTCTCTCTCTCTCTCTCTCTCTCTCTCTCTCTCTCTCTCTCTCTCTCTCTCTCTCTCTCTCTCTCTCTCTCTAAATATCTGAAAGCCTGAGATTCACCATGGAGCTCTCTAGCGAATTCGTCAATACCGCTCTTACCTACCTTGATTCTTTACATGGTACCAGAGCATCCTCTCCTCAGACTCTTAATCTATAAGAAGTGTACGTTAACTACATCTACAAACTTCCAATATCTAGTCACCAAGGAGAAATGAGAGCAAATCCCATCACATCTCAACTCTTACAGTGTAGACGTGCACCCAAACCACATTAAAAGATTATGGGTACTTAAAATTCAGTCATCACATCAAATGACTCCCAATAAAACTAGCTTCCGTGAATCCATCAAGCATTATATCGGGTGTTTGGCATCGTTGCCGAGGATCATTCTGTCCATCAATTTTCCCGAAAAATGCATAAGAAGGAACAACGAGACGATCATGGGGAATGACGCCAAACACCCGAAACAACGGAAGGATGATCCTGGGGAACGATGCCAAAACCCCCTTAAATCCCCAAGATCAGGGAGATACATTCCATTCATAATAAAAAGGGGGGGGATTGGAAAGTGTTATAGAGGCGTTATTCCATACATCTTTGTAATTGGCCTGCGGCAGCTTGGCGACACGATCGGACCTCCTCACGGCCACGGAATCCCCATCATGCGGAACCCTTCGCTTTGCCGGCTTCGCCTGCATTTTAGAGGGCGTGGAGATGAAAAGAGAGAGGAGGAGGATCATAAGAGATTTGAGGCAAGAAATGGGTCGAGGGTTCGAACCGGGGAGGTCTTGGGAGTGGCGGCGGCCTCTCGGAGGGTGAGGGATAGGTGGCTGATTTTGAGCTCCTCCAACTTCTTCTTGTTCTCCTCCAGCTTCCTCTGCCGCAGCTCCTCGTATGACACCACCTCCTCGTCCCCCATCTTTCCAGCGAACAGGATGAGAGAGAGAGAGAGAGAGATTGTTCTGTAATTAAACCCTGCCTTTAAGAGGGAGAGAGAGAGAAACCCTGCCTTTTAAGAGAGAGAGAGAGAGAGAGAGAGAGAGAGAGAGTGAGAGAGAGAGGGAGGACGCTTGAGCTGACCAACCAGCTAGCGAAACGTGGTACTGGATTTTAAATTCAAAAGAAGGATAATATTTTATTTTATTTTTGGGTTTTTTACAAATAGACTCTATAATCTTCTTTATTTACATACTAGTGTATGCCCGTGCCTGTCGGCACTGCAGCGGGCCGCCTTCGGCGGCAACACACCTGTCGACAAAGCAGCGGGCCGCCTTCGGCGGCAATACGCTTGTCGGCACTGTAAATAGCCACCTTCGACGTTAAGACACCCAATGGGTATCACCACCCCCGTCCATGCATACTTTGGGTGGCAACACCGGTCTACAGCAGCCCCGGCCACCCCGATAGACCGATGACCCCAACACCACAAACATACCCTTGGAATGGACCAATGAGAGATAGCGGATGCTCCAACCTCCTTAACCTCGTTGGAAAAAATTCGTACTCCCCTTTTTATGTCGAAATTTTTTTACACCTCCATATTTAAAAATTGTGACTTTACCCCCAAGTCCGTCACTTGACCGATAGCGACCGGTTAAATGTAGGGGTGTAACTCAAATTTCGACAATTATGTTGGGATGTCATTCAATTTAAAAAAAAACCCAATTTGAACACTCTGACACCATCTAATGGACAACATGGCAAACCACAATTGGATCGTAAGCAAGTCCAAAAATGATGTTCAAAGAAGCACATATTTGCTACCTGGTTGATTGTTGCACTTGCTTACGGCCAAATCGTAGTGTGCGACATTGTTGATTGATTGAGAGAGAGAGAGAGAGAGAGAGAGAGAGAGAGAGAGAATGGGGTGGGTGGGGGGGAGGGGGGGATTCATTTGATACAATCGCTATCATTCCTTTTAGCTAGCTTGTAATTTAAGTTACAATTATTATATGACAATGGGTCAAGTTTACCACAAACACATTACCCAACCAAGTTTACATTCCTAAAAAATAGGCAAGTTTACATGACTGCCAAGTTTTAATAATAAACAGAAAACAAATGTCATCCACTTATTTGTATTTCAATTCAGTTTGGGAGAGAGAAAGAACCAACTGCTGTTGTTGGGGCTGGATCCGGTGATCAATGGTGTCATGGGTAGCCCTAGGATCGGTCACTTTTGGTACTATAATAAAAAATGTAACATTCAATCCACAAAACTCAAATCCTTCGCCGCCGGTGACAAATCATGGAAGAGTCGAACGTGATGAAAAGCAGAGGTTAGCTAAATGGTAGATTTAGCTTGCAGATATAAGAAAAAAAAATAATTAGAGGAAACAAAATTAAGAGGATAGGGGCAGATAAAGAAAGAAAAAAAAACAGAACAGAGAGAGACCCCGATCCAGCCGGTGACGACCCCGACCCCGATACAGATCCCGCCGGTGATGACCCCGACCCCGCCGGTGATGGAAGAACCCTGCAAAAAAAAACTGATGTTAAAATAGATAGAGAGAGAGAGAGAGAGAGAGAGAGGGAGGGAGAGAGAAAGTGAGACAGAGAGATCGAGAGAGACTCCTGACCTCGTCGACGATGACCTCGACTCCACCAGCATAGCCCTGCAAAAAAAAAAAATTGTAATCAAGATCGCCCCCGCCCCCGCCCCCGCCGGCGATGAAAGACCAATGCCAAAAAAATTAAAAAGCCTGATGTTAAAATAGAGAGAAAGAGAGAGAGTGAGAGAGAGAGACACCTAACCCCACCGGCGACGACCCCGACGCTAACCCCACCGGCGACAGCATAGCCTTGCAAACCCTTATTTTTCTCTCATCCTGATTTCTCTCTCCTTCCAAACCCTAACAACAACAAACAGGATCGAAGAATGCTTAATTTCAAGAAATCGAAGATTTGAGAACAAAAACACCGATCAAAGCCCTAGCTACTCGGATCGAAAAATTTGAATTACAAAAAACCCACCGTTGATGCCGATCTTGATCTTACCTGCAAAACGAAAGAAAAAAAATTTTAAATCATGATTGTGCACAACGAAGAGAGATCTCCGAGATCGGAAGAAGAAGAGGAAGAGATTTTACCCATGGCGATCTAAGGAATCAAAGAGAGAGAGAGAGAGAGAGAGAGAGAGAGAGAGAGAGAGAGAGAGAGAGAGAAGCTTACATGTCTCAGCATCTGGTTCTCGTTCTGCAGGGTGGAGAGCCTTTCCTCCAGCTCCGAGTTCTTACTCTCCAAATCCTTCACTTTCGCCTCCAATTCGTTGAGATACGCCTTCTTCCTCTCCCTCGCCTGCTGCGCCGACACCCTGTTCCTCAGCAACCTGGGTAATTTACAGAGCAGAAAGTTGGCAAGGCTTCCCGAAATGCCCTCGGTGGACAAGATGGGAAAGGACGGCCGAGCTTCCGCTCCTCACCTCTTCAGGCGCTTGTGCTCCTTGTCGGCAGGGCTCCTCCCCCTCTTCCGCTGCCCGGCCTGGGCGGAGGACTGGGCTCGGTCGGGCCGGCCCCCGATGCGCCATCCCTGCCGGAGCTCGACGGACCACCGGGCAGCTCGCCACCGAAGTCCGGCACTCTCCGAATCTCCTCGTCGCTCGCCACCGTAGTCCGGTACTCTCCGAATCTCCTCGTCGCTCTCCATCCCTAAACCACGAAGTACAATCGATCCCATAACCATCAAATTCCAAAATCCACAAATAAACCCAAATTAAAACATGAGATTTAACGTGTTTGCGGAATTAATAATTAAAAAAAAAGCCGCATCTTCAAGGGAAAAGCAAACCGATCGGGCAAAGGGAAGATCTCAGTAGAACCCAAAAACAAACGAAACCCAGATCGAAAAATCCCATTTAGATGACAACCCAACATCAAAAATCAGGGGGGCGGGACAGTTAGATAGCAGAGAGGAGAGAGAAATCAGGGGGCGGGGGGGGGGGTTCAGATCGTGGAGGAGGGGGGGCCAGATCGTGAGAGACGGGAGGGGGGGGGGGGGGGGGGGGGCGGTTAGATCACGAGGGGGGCGGGGGGGGGGGGGGGGCGGTTAGATCGCAAGAGACGGGGAGAGAGAGAGAGAGAAATCTGGGGGCGGGGGTGGGTCAGATCGGGAGAGACGGGGGGAGAGAGAGAGAGAGGAGAGAGAGAGAGAGAGAGAGAGAGAGAGAGAGAGAGAGAGAGAGAGAGAGAGAGAGAGAGAGAGAAATCTGTGGGGGAGGGGTTACATGCAGATGAGGGGGGGGCGGTTACATGCAGATGAGGGGGGGCGGTTAGAGAGAGAGAGAGAGAAATAAGGGGGCGGGGGGATCAGATCTAATAGGAGGGCGATCGTGGGTTAGAGAGAGAGAGAGCCCGTGAGAGAGAAAGAGAAGAGAGAATCGGAGAGATTTGAGGGGTTATTTATGGTCCGTTCGATTTGATCAAACGGTTTGAAAATGATTTGAGGATATAAGGATTGGGATATGGTTGATACGTACAGATAGATCGGATGGACAACTTGTCTTACATAGATCGGATGGACAACTTGTCTCCAAAAGTTGTCTAGTCAGCACAAAAGCGCCGTAACATGTTATATAGATAAACATCTGTAAGTTAATTTACATATAAACATCTGTAAGTTAAGATTTACATATAAACCCCTTAAGATTATCCAATATTTATATATCGACCCCTATAGTTAGTTGACATCCAAAAGAAAAGAATATTTCTATAATATTCTTTCATTCTGCTGTTATTTTACTAATCTAAAAAGGAAATAACCGATTTTTCCATGGTTTTAATTACTTAAAATGATATATCTTTATTGAATATGGACTTAATCCAAAACAAACACATACATAACCCAAATCTAACTTGAACCTAATCCGAAAAATTCTCACATTGGAGGGGTATTTACAGAGTTTAGGTAAAATATCAAGGATAAAATCGTAAATATTCTTTTGTTTTGGATGTCAGCTAATTGCAGGGGTCAATATGTAATATTTGAATGAATTGAGTGTGTATTGAAGGTGGGGTGTAAGAGGGAAGGGTATTTTTGGGATAGAAATGGGGTATGAAAAAAAAATTTGGGGTGTGTTCAAGTTTGTTGGAAATGGGGGATAATTACAGATTTATGGGGTATGAATAAAATTTCCCTATTTTTTTCCTACGCGGCCGGTGACTACACGGAAGGGCCCACTATTGGGCTGTAGAATTAGATCAACACTAGTAAGAAACCCGGGCAATGCCCGAATGTGCTTGATGCACTTCATTTGGCAAAGGCGACATCGCAACTGTTCAAAGAAATGTGAAATCTGAAGTGAGTTTGATTCACTTGTTAGTGTGTGTGTGTGTGTGATATATATATATATATATATATATATATATATATATATATATATATATATATATATATATATATATATATATATATATATAGAGAGAGAGAGAGAGAGAGAGAGAGATTAACATCAAATGACCATAAAATGCCATTGAATGAAAATTTATTATCTTTATTGTAAATTTCAAATGGATTTAAAAGAGAGCTGCGTTCACACACGGAAGAAGAATTCATGCTTTTTAAAAGACGTCCACGTGTCACAACACGGGAAAGAGATTTCCATGGTTTGTGAAGATCAATATTTAAGGGGTAATAAAAACCTTGCCATAAAATATGTCATAAAAATCTGCCATAATATAAATAAGGGTTATTTTGACTTTGCCCCCCAAATTTTACCTTGAATTAGACTTTACCCCCCATGTTTTCATTAAATAGACTTTACCCCCAAAAACTAACTGTTCCGTCACTTCTTCATCTAAGAGGAAGGGTAAACTGACGGAAAAGAAATAAAATTTTGAGAGGTGAGCTGACGGAATGTTAGATTTGGGGGATAAAGTATAATTAATGAAAAGATGGGGGTAAAGTCTAATTCAAGGCAAAATTTGGGGGGCAAAGTCAAAATAACAATTATTTATAATTATGAGAGAGGGCTGTGTTCACACACCGGCAGTTCACGATCTCTCTGCCTTCCAAAAGACATGAGAGAGATATATGAGGGAGGGAAAGAGAGTAATATGGGGATGAGAGGATTAAATGACATTAAATTATTATAAATGGTTCATTCTCCTCATAATGCATGCAAACATCGGGTACATCCGGAGGAAAAAAACTTTTAAAATTTTTGGTGAGAGGAATATGGAATAGGGTAAATAAGTAAATGACATTAAATTGTTATAAATGGCTCATTCTCCTCATAATGCATGTAAACATCGGGTACACAGAGGGATATCTGTGTTCACACAAGGATGAGAGATTTTTCTGTCATCAATAGGGCTCCACGTGTCACACCACGGGAGAGAGGGCTCCGTTTTAGTATATAGTATAGATTGGACCAGCCCATTGGCATGACAAAATTGGTCAACTAGAATAGAACCATTAGTTACTTTGCCAAGCCGATGACGGTGACTTTTAGACCGTCCTTGGTGGCGATGATGTTAAACCTGAGTCCGATAATATCAATAGCTACAATATCATTAATTGGACCGGTCATTAGAAATCCTAGGTTACGCCAAGAGCCAAATGCTTTGGGTGGAAAGTATTGCACAATAGAATTGCCTCTAAAGTCCTCCTTATAAGACATGCGATGGAATTGGATCCCCTTTGTAGCTGGTGTGCGAAAGGCCATGAGGATGCAAACCATGCTCTGTTCATGTACCCCTATGCGAAAGCTTATTAGGCAGAACTTCATAGACACGAGGAAACTACTTTCAACTTCCACTGCATTAATGGTTTTATATGTCCATTATCTTGCAAGAACCCAAGAGTCAAGAAGGAAAAAAGAGGACAGCATTAGCCATCAACACATTGTGGGATATATGGAAACAACAAAACAAATTTTTTTTTGATGATGTTAAACTTAAAGTAGAGAGGGTTGTTTGGTTGGTGATAACCAATACAAAAGTACTCATATAATCTAACTTCAGGTTGCTTGGGGTGCAGGGCCAAGGTCGGACTGACAAGATCATCGGTGTGGCGTGGATTCCTCCGAGGTAAAACAAATACAAGCTGAACTTCAATGGAGCATTGGATGCCGACACCTCAAAAGATAGAGCTGAAGCAATCATTCGGGATTGGCATGGGAGGATTGTGGTTACGGGGAGTTACTATATGGAAACTAAGACAGTGCCTCATGCGGAACTTCATGGGCTGTGGGAGGGGCCTAACCTTACAGCTGCCATCATCCCGAACCAAACCCCGATTGCTTCAATTCCCAAAATAAATCACACTGCCAACACCCCAGCTCCGCTCAGCCATTGCTAGCCGTGTCACCTTCACTGCACCCCTCCCGATGCAAGGCAGTCAAAACTGGGTGCGCTGCCAGTATCAAGGTTGCGTGCAGCTCACTGGCACGCAGCGCACATGGAGGGGAGTTCAACTCCCCTTCACTCAGTGGAGGTTCGCTAGTTGCGGGGAGCTCATGAATCACCCCAAAAAGGTGGACAACATCCAGCCCAGCACCTTCTTGGAAGAAGGCCATGGAATGTTCCAAGAAACACAAAGGAACTTTACCAAGGGTGTGACACGCCGTGAATCCTCTTGAATGGAACAGATACCATTTTAACTGAACATCAAAGCTGCAAAAAAAAAAAAAAAATGCACATTATACACAGAAATATAAAGGAATTGGACTTGAAAAAGGAAATAAACCGATAAATTCACCAATAATAACCGCTAATTCTATTATGAGCACCAACTATTCCAACAAATTTCGAGGCAAAAAAACTCTCAAAATCGGAGCCTTCGTTGATATCTCCATCGTATCTCCATGCTGAATTGAATAGAGTACATGTGACCCATCAATATAGATGGCTCCTTCTTTGCTATACCATGCGACATGCATCGACTGATCAGGTTTTACCAACCCATGCATTGCAGCATCAACAATTCTCGGGGAAATGGGCTCTCTCACGATGTACTGAAGGTCTCGACTTGAAATCGGCATGGGGAATCCTCCACCCGAAAGCATGGCGGCTGTCGACCCAGCGGCCGTGGAGACCCTAAGACCGCTCGATCGACAGTTAATCAAAGAAGCACTCTTCTGGCTGTTGCTTTTAATTCTGAAAAAGGAGGTAAACCTTATATATGAAAAAAAAAAAACCCAGAGTTTACACATTCAGTTAGAAGGGAAGATGTGTTACCTAAAAGAGAAGCGGGATACTGTTGCTGGACAAGGGTGAACCGCCAGGATATCATTCAGAGCGTACGTTGGCAACAATCGATCGTTTAACTTTATCGATAGCCTCGTGAGTTCAGAAGGGTCCTTGCGATCCTCGAGGATCTCATCTAAAACCTGAGGAGAGAATCGGCAGAAAACCCAATTTTCAATGGAGGTAATCGGTTTCTTTTTCTTAGTAGTATAAAGAGATGCTGCACTATATTCATTCAAATAATAGGACCAACAAGTCATTTGTATACCGGAAAATGCTTTTCTACCAACCCACTTTGCCAACTTTCAATAACCAACTTGACGTGGCATGATCACAGCCGTCCGTTGCACCCAGCCCCAACCAGTGAATTGCACTCGGCCCCACCTGACAGGCAAACGGACTGCTGTCATCGGTTGCCACATCAAGTTGGCGATGGAAAGTTGCCAAAGTGGTTGGCAAAATATTGTATACCTGCTCAAAGTTTTTCGATGTTGCAGCACAAAGATAACCAGTGCTTCTGGTTGCATCGAACTCATCACTGAACTCTTCAACCTGCACAAAGAAAAGAAACGACCATCATTGACTCGTATCTCCTGAACAGAGAACAGAATAGAGTGCACGACACCAAGAGGTAGCATCCGATCAGCAAAATGAGAGAATGAATCAAATAACTGTTCTCATAGACAATCCTTGAACATAATCAAGATTTTAATGGTTTCGGCGTACCAACCTCTGCGACTTGTGTAGGATCCGAGTTGACCCCTAGAACTGGAATAGAGTTATCCAAGAAGTGACTTGCTTGCAAAAGTGTGCCATCGCCACCAACAGTGACCACGAGATCTACCTGATGAATTGATTGGCACAAATTGTTACGAAGCATAGGCTCCCAATCAAGAGATTTTCGTCGCAGAACATCCTGGCAGAAATTGATCGTGGCCTTGTGAACCCTACATCGGTCTTCCAAATAACTCAAAACCTGCAAGGTCCCTAAAGAGAAAATTTAATGTGCATTTGAACAGCACAATATTGACATCAAAGCAGCGTCTATAGCAAGATACAAGGTAGAAGAAGAATGTAATTGCACAGACACAAGTTATTGGACAGCAGATTTCAACTCTCATCAAAATCTAAATTGGCTTTGAGATTCATAATTGTGTAACCTGGTAACCCTAGACTAAGCTCCTTAAAACTCCATAAATCCTAGACAAAAAAATAAATCAAGTTTTAGCATGTCATGAGTCATGAGTGCCTGACTAACCTACATGGACCACATAGGTACCTCAACCACTGATCTTGTTGAAGAACTCAAAGATACCAATGATGAAAGCCGATGCTGAGAATCAATCTGATTGTGACGGCACGGAGCTTTGGATCAAGGTTTGGAGATTCGGCCAACAAAATCGATCCGTTTCAGCCATTTCGAATCGGTTTAAGTTAGAACTGGTCCCGAAACCCTCCAGTTTCGGATTTCGAAACTCATCATTCAGTAAAAGCAGGACAGGGTTCAGGATAACGTGTATTTCAGCATGACAGCTTTACAGGCATATACATAAAAAACAATTAAATAAATCATTTACTTTAAGTTATTTTATGAAAATAAGCAAATACCCCCCCACCCCCATTTGGATTTAATAAAAATATCAGAAAAATCAAAATACAAAGGAATCAAAAAGTAATTTTCCAGTTCCTATACAAAATCAGACTTTATAGCTTTTGGCAAAAAAAAGAAAATTCGGTGAAAAAAAATCTCAAATTATTTTGGACCGAAAAAAATCTCAGAAATCTAGAAGTATAAGATCAACTTAAAAACCCAAAGTCCGGTAAAATATTTTGAATTTATAAAAAAATTCTTTCAGAAAAAATATTTTTTCCTCCAGACTTGGTCAAAATTCAAAATCACGATTTTTCAACTTTTTGACAAAAGTAGAGGTAAAGCAAAAGCCACACTTTTTTGAAAACAAGACCACTATGAAGTGGTTACGATATAATTATTTTATATTAATTTCTATTTTATAATTATTTTAAATTTAAAAAACAAAACCGAAACCACCAAACTCTGATTCGAAACCGATCCTCGGTGGGTGGACTGAAACCGAAACTACAAACCTTGCTTTGGATTAAAGGTAGCTCAAAGAGGTGGGGAGATGAATGGCTCTGATACCATATTAACCAAAAGGAGAGAAAGAGAGAGAGAGGGTGAATGAAATATCTCACTAAATGAGGGCAATGGCCCTATATATGCTCTAAAGGGATGGGGTCACCCAAGGTGAACATACCCAAGGAAAAAGTATCTAACCTATATGATGGGGAACCGTCACGGTTTTCCCAAATTACAAGACCGGGGATCGTTCGGGGTGAAAACCTCCGAAGTTGGACAGGAAATACCAGACCTTAATTAATAATCTAATTTGCACTTTAACAGGGTTTCAATGATTAAACAGGCTCAACAGGTGTTTGTTTCAAAAGGGCACAGGCTCATGTAATATCCAGGGGCCTATTTGAAAACCAGCAATCGCAATTGTATCAAAGAGCAGGGAATTCTATGTTAACAATATTGATTAATGATAATAATAGGACAGGCTGAAAATATAATTAGCAATGCACGGGAATTTGCCTATGTTGAGTTTTGGAACGAATGCACCTGATTTGGCTCGCAGTGGTCAGCACAATCAATCGGCGCTGTGGGGTTGCTCTTGAATTTCTAGAGGAGGAATAAGTGGCTGCCCTCAATACTCAAGCAAAAAACAGCCTTTAAAGTTTAAACCTCTCACATAGACAATGACAGCATTGTCTTTTTGTGTCCCTTGTGACAGCCTAGCACAGCATAAGAAAAGACAGTGCACAGGAACCCGTGACCTTTCTTCCCTCTTTTTTTTCACTTTTCTCTTGAGTCTCTTTCTCTGCTCTTCTCTCTTTCCACCGAACAGGGGAGGATGGTGAGCGGCTCAAGGTGGCACCGGCGAGGCTGAGCACGGTCGGTGATGAATCAGGCGGGCGGATCTGGACGATGGCGCGGGTTGGGGTCGGGCAGTCACTGGTGGCGGGTCGGGATGGATCGAGCCGGCGGATCAGGTGACGACGGGCGGAGCTGGGCAGTCGGATCGTTCGCCGGCAACAATCGCGCCGGACGGGCCGTGGCTCGGGTCGACCTCGCAACTGTTACAGCTGGCAGGAGATGGAGAGATGGGAGTGCAGGTGGTGCTTCACGCACGGAAGAGGGGATTGGGCGTGTCTCACGCAGGGACGAACAAGGGGAGGGAGAGGCAGACGTAACCCATCACAGGTTTCACAGTATAACGAAATTTCTTTTTAATTTTCCATCCCCTCAACAAGAGGAGATAGCTCTCCTTAAATAATCCAAAAAAATAACTGCATAAATCCTATCCCTTATAAAACGGGATTAACACTTATTTAAATCTAAAACCAGATTTACTTAACAAACGAAATTATCCCGGCCATAACTGTCCACGATCTACTCGGATGATAGTTGCAACCGTCATCCAGTGGTGGCGCGTCCAACTGGCATCGGGTGGCGGCTCGGGCTGGTCGGCGTCCTGCATCAGCTCTCCCGGGGTGACGAGAACTCGACTCCGTCGAGTAAGAATGTAGAAGACGTCATCTATCCTCTGAAGAGCTTGAACCGTGTACTGAGCAGCGTCCCGAAGAAACTCCAACACTTGCGAATTCGGACGATCCTGCCAGTGATTAAAATATAGTAACCAGCTGCCGATCACTATGCTTCCAACTTGCTCACCTGCAAAGAAGTACACCTGTATCCAAACTCGTGCAACAATAGGCAATGTGGGCTCAACAGGGTACCAAGGGAAGGGGGTTACTGGAGCAGGCCTTTCGATCATAATATTGGGTGTCAGGGGTGAGATTGCTGGACCTGTCAGTGCAAACAGAAAACTAATATTGGGACCGTGGTATACCCACTGACCAAAGACGGGATCACTTACAACCTCAGACAACCTACCCAACCTCGCACTTTGGGAAGACTCAGCTTCCAACTCCCTCTTAATCCTAATATCTATGCGCTTGTATAGGTCATCTTGCCAATGCGCAAACTCTTTCAGGGATTGTGGTACCTCCTTTTGGGAATACAGAGTGATTTCCTCACCGTTTTTCATAAAGGTGTAGGTATTGTTCCTTCCATCGTGGATGGTACTGTTGTCATACTCCCATGGCCTTCCCAATAGGACATGACAACAGTCCATATCAAGGACGTAACACCAAATCTTGTCAAAGTAACCATCCACGGCGAGTCGGACACGACATCGCGCGGTGACACCAAGCGTGGGACCGCTTGTCACCCAACCAGTACGCCAAGGTTTGGCGAGTGTCTCTATGACCAAGTGGTTTTCCTCGACATGCGAGCGAGCCACATAATTTTCCGAGCTACCACTATCGATGTGTAGGACTCCTAGTCTTCCGGACACAGTGCACCAAGATGCAAAGGTATTATTCCTCAGCCATGGTGAGTGACCAACACTAGTCATCCTCAGAGGTTCACAGTCTTGTGATATGGTGGCCGTGACAATGCAACCTAGCCTATCGCATCCCACGTCAAGTTCCTCACAGTCATCAAGGTCAGGGACATAGACCTCTTCTTCTATATCATCCTCACATTGTCCCTCATCTGGCTTAACCATTAAAGTTTTAGGAGGTGCCTTCGATGGGCATTGGTGGGCAAAGTGGCCAAACCTCTGACAGCGGTAGCACTGCCCTTTACCTGGGGGCCCTTTGGGAGGCTCGCCCAAAATTCCTTTGCCTTTGTCTTCCCGACTTGGGGTTGACTCAGGGGCTTTTGACGGTTGACTCCTAGCGGGGTAATCCTGAGGCTCAGCTCGCTTGTAAGCGGACGGTTTGTGGTACAACTCTAAGTCCTGAGCTACTTGGTAGGCATGCTCTAAGGACACAACATCGCGCAAGTGGAGTTCCTTCTGGAACTCATCCCTCAAACCTAACCTAAAGCGGGATAAAGTCATCTCGGGTTCTTCTTGCACATCACACCGCATTAGAAAATCATCGAAACGTGTGATATAGTCGGAAACCGACTTGGTGCCCTGAGATATCTTTTGCCACTGGTCTATAAGGCGGAGTCGGTAAGAGGTAGGGAGATACTTTTCAGACAGTTTCTCCTTCATTTCCTCCCATAACTCGATGGGAGGCTGACGGTTCCTGGCCAATGCCCTTTCGGTGTTATGCCAGTAGAGTTTGGCAGCACCGATTAGTTTCATTCTGGCGAACCGGATTCTCTGGGCATCTGACATGTTGTACCACTGGAAATAGTGGTCCATGTCTGCCATCCAGTCTGAAAACATGGTCGGATCTAAACGACCATCAAAACTAGGGGCGTCCAGTTTGATACTGCGCATGGCGCGCTCATCAGGGGTTTCACGCGCCGGACGGTTGAATTGTGGTCGGGGCTCGTTGCGCCTACCACGCTCTCGATCGACTCCATCCACATAAGACTCATTGTCGGTATGGATAGAGGTCTCTACCCGGTCGAGGCGGGTGTTCAGGCGGGCCTCTATCCCATCTACTCTAGCAGTCATATCGGCCCTAAGGTCAGCTAAGGCCTTCAATATCTGTTCACTATGATCCATTGTGATGGAATAGGTTTTACCGCTACGGGTTTGCATGCAATGGAAGGCTTCCTATCCAACCTATGCTCTGATACCAGTTTGATGGGGAACCGTCACGGTTTTCCCAAATTACAAGACCGAGGATCGTTCGGGGTGAAAACCTCCGAAGTTGGACAGGAAATACCAGACCTTAATTAATAATCTAATTTGCACTTTAACAGGGTTTCAATGATTAAACAGGCTCAACAGGTGTTTGTTTCAAAAGGGCACAGGCTCATGTAATATCCAGGGGCCTATTTGAAAACCAGCAATCGCAATTGTATCAAAGAGCAGGGAATTCTATGTTAACAATATTGATTAATGATAATAATAGGACATGCTGAAAATATAATTAGCAATGCACGGGAATTTGCCTATGTTGAGTTTTGGAACGAATGCACCTGATTTGGCTCGCAGTGGTCAGCACAATCAATCGGCGTTGTGGGGTTGCTCTTGAATTTCTAGAGGAGGAATAAGTGGCTGCCCTCAATACTCAAGCAAAAAACAGCCTTTAAAGTTTAAACCTCTCTCACATAGACAATGACAGCATTGTCTTTTTGTGTCCCTTGTGACAGCCTAGCACAGCATAAGAAAAGACAGTGCACAGGAACCCGTGACCTTTCTTCCCTCTTTTTTTTCACTTTTCTCTTGAGTCTCTTTCTCTGCTCTTCTCTCTTTCCACCGAACAGGGGAGGATGGTGAGCGGCTCAAGGTGGCACCGGCGAGGCTGAGCACGGTCGGTGATGAATCAGGCGGGCGGATCTGGACGATGGCGCGGGTTGGGGTCGGGCAGTCACTGGTGGCGGGTTGGGATGGATCGAGCCGGCGGATCAGGTGACGACGGGCGGAGCTGGGCAGTCGGATCGTTCGCCGGCAACAATCGCGCCGGACGGGCCGTGGCTCGGGTCGACCTCGCAACTGTTACAGCTGGCAGGAGATGGAGAGATGGGAGTGCAGGTGGTGCTTCACGCACGGAAGAGGGGATTGGGCGTGTCTCGCGCAGGGACGAACAAGGGGAGGGAGAGGCAGACGTAACCCATCACAGGTTTCACAGTATAACGAAATTTCTTTTTAATTTTCCATCCCCTCAACAAGAGGAGATAGCTCTCCTTAAATAATCCAAAAAAATAACTGCATAAATCCAATCCCTTATAAAACGGGATTAACACTTATTTAAATCTAAAACCAGATTTACTTAACAAACGAAATTATCCCGGCCATAACTGTCCACGATCTACTCGGATGATAGTTGCAACCGTCATCCAGTGGTGGCGCGTCCAACTGGCATCGGGTGGCGGCTCGGGCTGGTCGGCGTCCTGCATCACTATACAATAAGGCTAAGTATATACACTAACATTTTTAATTGATAATTTGATGGTGTAAGCAAGGTTCGAAATTTCCATTTCGGTCAATATTTCGACCCCTCTGGATATGGAAATATTTCGTGGAAATATTTCGACAGTGTGGAAATATTGTGATTTTATAGAAATGGTGGAAATATTGATTTTTTAATAGAATTTTTCAGTGAATCTCTGCATAGTCATAAACCAAGTATATATACACAATTTGGAACACTCAGATACTAATTATACCCAATCTACAGGTGTAAAGCATCACAAAGCATGTATTCTACATTTGAGTCTGTGAGTCTTGTGCAGTCTTGTTTGGTCCTGTTTTGATCTATGTTTTTAAAATAGCTTTTAATCTTTTTGTGGATAAAAATATTTTCAAAATAAAGATTAGTTGATTGTTAAAATAATGCTTCAAACGATTTTGACAACGGACTTAAAACAAGAAAGCTGTGCAAGTTTGAAATCGTGCAAAAATTATGCTGAAATGCAAAACACTGTTTTTTTACTAAGTCTGAAAAAATGAGTTTTTATAAAGAAAAGTTTTTATACATTCAAAATTTTCTTTGACGGACCATGGTTTTCTAGATGTACTTGTAGTTCTACATCTTGTGGAATTTTTTGAGCTAAAAATGAGTTGATTTAACCACTTTTTTCAACATACAAATTTTATGAAAAACCGAAAAAACTGTTTTCTCCTACTAAAACTGAAAACCTACTTTTTGATTCACTTGGTTTTTTATTTTTTTGATATTTTTATTGAAATCAAATGGGGGGGTATTTGCTTATTTATATATAATAACTTAAAGTAAATAGAGAAATATGTAAATAAGCTGCAGAAACCGAAACCCCCAGTCCCCTTTTATAACCAGTCAGTCCCAACATTTCGGTGTTAAAATCCCGAAATTTTCCGAAATGTCTTGAAATTTTCTTAAATGTCCCGAAATATCCACGAAATATCGCGATATTTCGTGCCAACAAATATATCGCACGAAATATCGCGATATTATCGTGATTCCTATTTCGTTCGATATCACAATACGAATTTCGTGCCGAGGTTTGAGAAAACCGAAATATTTCGCGATATTTCGCGAAATATGTCGAGATTTTGTACCTTGGGTGTAAGAACATGAAATATATTAACATTCAAGATATATTATTCTTACATTGGATTTGGGGATAAACCACTAAATTTATTAGATTTACCTTCTGGAAATTTGGGATTCTTGAAAAAAATAATCAAAAATCAAGTCTTAATATTGATGAAACCACTTGAATTTTGAATATGTTCAAGATCTTAGATTGTAATGCAGGCGGATGGTACCCAAGCAAGCACCTAGGCAGGATCCGACCCGCTTAGGCAGGCTGAAGGCAAGATCCAACCCGTTTAGTGTTTTACATTCTTCCAATCACCCGATTCACTCGTTTTACTCTCTCGTCTCCCCGACCTTCGGGCGAGCATTAGGCCTGAGGTTCATCAGATCAAGTTTCTCCTTTCTTTCTCTTAGTTTTTTTTTTTTTTGATAGAGATCTCTCTCTGTGTGTGTGTTTTTTTTTTTTACAAGATCACTCAGTTTCTTTTTTTTGACAGATCTCTCTCAATTTTTTTTAACAGATCTCTCTCATATCTCTGTCTCAGTTTTTTTTACAGATCTCTCTCATCTCCCTCTCTCAATTTTTTTTTATAGACATCTCTCATCTCTCTCTCTATTTTTTTTTGACAGCATTCTCTTAGTTTTTTGGATGCTCGTCGTGTCGTGAATCTTTGCGAATACGAAGGAGCATCGCCCCCTCCATCCAGCGGCCAAAGATTCCAACCCCTCCAATCGCCAAGAGGTTCATCAAGTTTCTATTTTCTTCGGCAAAAAAAAAAAAGAGATGGACTTTGATTATAACCAATGATTTCCTCTCAATTTTTTGTCAATTTTGATAATGTGATTCACTGATTTTTAATTTCTATTAAATAACCGATGGATAGATTCACCACAATATGTCTTCCTTCTCTTCGGCTTCAGACTCTAGCTCCGTTAATAGTTCCAGGCCATGATCACGGTCATTATTCTGCGGATGGTGATTCCAATAGTGTGCAGTGCAACTATTGCCAGAAGATCACAAAAGGAGGAATGAATCAGTTTAAGAAACATCTTGCAGGATTAGAGGTTTTATTATGGATATTTTCATGAAACTTTCATACTCAGATGTTTTGATGTGTTTGGATGGATTGTTTAATGTTATGTTTGGATGACTATGTTTAGAATCTTTGGATGTTTGGATGGTTTTTATTTAGATGATTATGTTTGGAATCTTTAGATATTTGATGTTTTGATGTGTTTTCTTTATATTGAACGTTTGATGTTGTTTAGTTGATTAATTCTTTATTCTATTAGTGTTGGCATTTCAATGTTTAGTTGATTAGTTTTTTAATTGATTAAAAAAAATGTTTAGATGTCTTCTTTATATTGAACATTGAATGTTGTTTAGTTGATTAGTTCTTTCCTCTATTATTGTTTTCTTATATAGAATAAAAAATTTGACCACCCGCCTTCCGTTTTTTTAGAGAGGGACTTTGGTCAAAATCAAAATTTTGAACCTTGTTGAAGATAAGTTATTGATGGCAAAAAGGAAAATCCATTATGATCTGCATGTGAAGCTCATAATATAGATCTCATTTGGGATATAATTTGTCAATTGAAAGGTGCAAATAAATTGATTGAGATGTCAAAAATAGTCGCCAGATTCATTTACTATCGTGGCTTAGTGTTAAATATATTGAGGAAGCACCGAAGCAGACAAACGGGAAAGAAATTTACGGCAATTAGGTGCAAGTCCAGTACAATAGTATGTACTAATAATAGCTCCAAACAAAAGTTTCGGTTTACAATAGGTCCACCGGCTACAGTTTTAAAGGTGAAACTCTCCCACGTTTTTTGAATGCAAGAGAACATTTTCTAACTGTTTTGGATGACACATTTTTTAAAATACCAGAAATACCCATGAGAACTTTCCACATTAATTCACAGTAGCTACAATAATGCCACGGGCTTCTACAGTGATTTCACCGTGGCTGCTACAGTGATTTCACCGAGGCTGCTACAGAGATTTTGTTGTGTCAGCTACAATGAAATACTTTAGCAATGAGTATCATTTTGTATATTTGAGTACCATTTAAAATCACTATAGAAAATTGAGTACCATTTTATCTATCTGAGTACTACAGTGAAATCATTGTAAGGAATTGAATATCATTTTGTAAATCTGAGCATCATTTTAAATCATTGTAGGGAATTGAGTAGCATTTTAAATCACTATATAGTAGCTACTGTAAAATCATTGTAGTAGCTACATTGAAATTATCATAGCTGCTACAGTGATTTCATTGTAGTAGCTACAATGATTTAAAATAAATATGAAATGGTAATTAGTGTTACAGTGATTGCACTGTAGCAGCCACAACGAAATCTTTGTAGCAACTACAACGAAATTATTGTAATAGTTATAGTGATTCCACTATCGGTTTCGAAACTGATTGTTTTGGGGGGAGGGGGAGCAACATCTTTGGTTAACGGAATGGTAGATTGCTAAATTTGATAACTTTTGTAGGGCTGTTATTGGACCTATTGCAATTTCATCTTTTATGATCGTCGGGACCTACAATTAACGGAATGTTGTTAGGGGGACCTAGTGCAAACTCCTCCAAGAAATTTTGAGCCCAGAGGCTTCATATTTTGTAACAAATTTCATCTGAATTGGTAGTCTTCTTGAGCAGGTAAATGTTTATGATGCTTTAAATTAATTCATTTATCTTAATTAAATATATAATAAATTGCCCTTTGAATTTACCTCATAATGTTATCTTAATTTGTATTTCACTTTTGACATAGAGAGTTGGGCTGAAAAGTCTGATGCTATCTGAAGAGTGAATTACATCAAATGCAAATATGTCGGAGGGAAGAGAAACAAAAAAAGTTTTGTTAGACTATTTTTTGGAGAAGGCTTGAGAAGCTTCAAAAAACAGTTGTGTGTACCAGAATTTATATTAAAGAAAGAACCAATAGGAGGCAGACGCATGGAGGGTCAAAGCCGATTGTGTGATAAGCGCCTTAATCGACCGGTCGATTGTATCGCTTAAATCGACCGGCGGATATAGTCAAGGTACCGACCGACCGAAAGACCAGACGAAGAGTAAACGAACGGTCGGATAGTGGGGACGTCAACTAACCGATCGGTCAAGTTGAAGGCAGTGGCCGATCGACCTAGATGTAGCCAAAGCATCAACCAACCGATCGATCGATTAACCCATGGGCGTCAACCTGTCGGCCACTAGAGGAACCAACCGACTGGTTGAGAATCAGTGCAAAAACTTACCGACCGGTCGGTCTGCAGGAGAGCCAACCAATCAACCGACCGGTCAACCCGAGCTTGCCGACTAGTCGGTCAGTGTTGTAAAGAGATGGGAGAGCTCTCAGGGTTCCGTGATTCTCACACCAAGCCAACCTCAACATTCACGCTCAAGTGTAGCCTGAAAATTTTGCTTGAAGATGGATCACAAATCTCGCTCGTTGACAGGCAGTTATGGCACGAACATAGCTACCCCGAGATCTTCTCACCCAAGCGACGCTAACGGAATGACAGCCCACATTTCGGGATATTCGGTCGCCGAACAAATTGAGATGAATCTTCGACGATAACTACCCAGCACGTACAAGTAACCACTGGGCACCACGCTACTACCCGCGAGACGCGACTGTGGGCATCACAGAAACATGCCACCAACCTCACCCCGCACAAAGCGTCACAGCTGTCATCTCCACCGATTGTAAAAGGGGACCTACCCCCTCTGAGGAAATGATCTAAATTTTGGAGGGGAGGTGTTGTTGCTTTTTCTCCAGAATTCTCGAATAGAAAAAGAGATATTAAGAGAAATACCGACCGATTCTGGGAGGTCGGTATTTTTAGGGTGTGCGGGTTTGGGTGAAAGTTTGTAACAACTTCTGAATTTGATAGTGTATTTCTCGTCCCACCCCGTGGTTTTTTCCTTCGACATTACGAAGGATTTTTTTTATGTAAACCTGGCATGTTGGTCTTTTTTGGTTTGTTATATTGTACATACTACTTTAGCTAGAAAAAAACCCCCACAAGTTACATCCATTGTTGAGTTATTACGCTTAGTTGATCGTGGGAGACAATGAATTTGATCAATAATGGCACTAATGGAGTGAAAATAGCAATTGCTAAAGTCATGTCAACAATAACGAGAAGTATATGAAGTATTGGAAGATTGTTCATGAGAGATGGGACCCCACTCTTCACTCTCCACTCCATGCAGCATGATACTTTCTTAATCCATCTCTTTGCTTTTGCTCGGAGTTTTCAGAGTATTAATAACATATCATATATTATCAACTTTTGTAATCGAGTTTCAACCGGGTTTTTGAGTTGACTCAAGTTTTAAAGGTTTCAAGGAGAGCTGAATTAACAACATATCCATATAGCAGTGTTTTAAAACACTGCTATATGGACTTTGTACCTATTTTGGCATTGTGACATTATCTGGAGTGCTCCAAAAGGCTGACCATAGGAGGAGAGCATAGCGGGTATATCAAGGCAAGAATACACCACTCCTTAGCCGATGTGGTACTATTCATGGTGACATTCAACAACCCCCCCTCTTACGCAAAACATGCATGGCAAGGCACTATCAGAGAAGGTGAAGCAACCCCAACACTGATACCATGTGACATCACCCTGAATGCTCCAAAAGGCCGACCTTAGGAGGGATACACCGCTCTTTAGCTTATGTGGGACTATTCCTGATGACATTCAACATACATTTATTCAGACAAGTTGATTGTCGGCTAGTCCTTTACGTTGGAGTAAATTAACATTTTCGTGAAAAAGGACAAGCATGCATTGTATGTTCAATCACTTCTTAAGCAATTCACGTAGTCTAAGCCTATTTCAGTACCATCTAAGGTGTCATTTCTAAAGACTCATAATCTTGCAAACATACTGAAGAAGCCATTAAGCATCAAAAAAAGAAGGGGAAAAAGCAGCACCCAGAAAACCTAGTTAATCAACTACTAAATGCCTGGGAGGAAGTGTCTAGGCATGAATATATTACCGTCTATGAAGCACAGACATGGGTACGACGACACGACACGACACGGACACGGCGACACGACATTTCTTCAAAAATGGACATGACACGGCTAGGACGCGGCAATTAATATTTATAATTTTATATAAATAATATATGATACATTAATACTACATAGAGATGCTTAATTTCGAAGAATAATTCATAAAACATGCTCCAACTAGATGGGAAACTACTTTATGGTTATGTCTAAGAAATTTCAATGGTAGCACAATACCCAATTTAACAACTACTAAATTTTTTCTTTTGGTAATTTCAACGATTCAATCTAATCAAAATTGAATTGAAGAGGACAAAATGTAGTTTATTTACTATGGGGTCGGGTTTGGCACTATGGGACCCTCACTAGAGGTCATAAGGGTAATGACAACTATCCAATAAAGTTCACAAAATCCACAAAGTTCTAGAATTATTGCTAAAAGATTATCTTAATATTTGTCAGAAAAACCCTATTAATTATATCCTATGATGTTATAACCTTAGAGGATATAAGTTAAAGCCAAATCTTAATCACAACCGTCCATTACACCAAGCCCCAAACAAATCATCCAACTCATCCCTGATCCCATACAAACAATGTCCCTGCCGTGTTCCAGCTGTGTCCTGGCCGTGTCCCAGCAGTGTCCTGAACAAAAAAAAAACAGGACACTTCGGAGCCGTGTCCGACACGTGTCCGGGCCGTGTCCGAGCCGTGTCCGTGTCCGACACGGACACGGGGCCCTCTAAGAAGTGTCCGTGTTTCATAGATTACCGTTTACCAACAATTTCATGTCAAATGGCTAAGAAACCATATTTGGGAGAGCTCCTGGATAGAGGACGAACAAGTCAAAGGTATTGATCCTAAGATATACAAGGAGTACCTTACATACTTCTCGATGGAGTCCAGATCCTTCAAAATGGGGAAGATTGATACCAACCAAAAATGGATCTGACATCACCCAAAGTGGTCCAAAAGGCCAACCTTAGGAGGGGAGCACGACATGTATATGGAGTGGTCCAAAAGGGCAACCTTAGGGGGGAGCACGACGAGTATATGAAGGCAAGGATACACCGCTCCTTAGCTGATGTGGAACTATTCCCGGTGACATTCAACACCCTCAACCCAACACACATGACACTGTAGCAAAGCACTATCGAAGGGGGCAAGCAGGACTAGCTCTGATACCATGTGACATCATCCAGAATGCTCCAAAAGGCTGACCTTGGAAGGAGGGGAGCACAACGAGCATATGAAGGGAAGGATACACCTCTCCTTAGCCGATGTGGAACTATCCTCAGTGACATTCAACCCCCCCCCCCCCTCTCTCTCTCTCTCTCTCTCTCTCTCTCTCTCTCTCTCTCTCTCTCTCTCACGCGGGACACACGTGGCAATGCATTATCGAAGGATGCGGAGCAGCCCAGCTTTAATACCATGTGACATCACCTGGTGTGCTCCAAAAGGCCGACCTTAGAAGAAGTGCACTTCGGGCATATGACGGTAAGGATGCATCGCTCCTTAGCCAATGTGATGTCATAAAGGAGATCAAACAGGCCTCCCAACAACGCTTTCTTTGAAAATGTTGAGACGTAGTTGGTCGTTTAAGAGTCTAGTTATTTTCTTAGTTTTTAGTGATTTTGGGGCTTACTTTTGGAGAATTTTATGGATTTATTCATACATTTATTTAACACGTGTGTCAAGTTTTAGTTCATGCCCAAGTCTAAATTTTGGATAAATGAGCCCTTAAGTAGGGGATGATTTGGTACGAGGATATAGATGGAAAGATATAAGAAGGGTAAAGGTATCATATATAAAATGGATTGGTGGAAACTATGGGGTATTTTGACACCTATTATTAGGGGTGTTCATGGTTCGGGTTGCTTCGGTTTTCTGATAAATTTGGAACTGAACCGAAGTTGATCGGTTCTCTAGAAAATGGAACCGAACCAAACCATTCCTTGATAAAAACCGAACCAAACCAAACCGGAAAAGTTCGGTTTGGTTCGGCGGGTCTTTCAAATCGTGTCATCACACCGTGAGGCATGAATGGTTGAGCCACTGAGTTGGTTCAGATTTTATTTTTAACCTCTTAACCAATGTTTTAAAAAACGGAAGGCGAAAGACGGGCGGTCAAGTAGTTTCAAGGCGGAAGGCGGACGACTAGGCGGGCGCCCGGAGAAAAAGGCGGGCGCTCACCTATATAAAATATATTATATATATTCTATAGGTATGTATATATATAAATTCATAATTCTATATAAAAAACAATATTAGAAAGTTTTACATATGCAAACATCAAAACTACCGATCTGAATATAAAAGTTTTATGAAAAGGGAGGAGGGGATTGGGTGGGTAGGGGTATTTCGGTATGGTTACCTCAATACCTATACCCGATTGTCCCTCTAACTTAAGTATACCAGATAATACAGTTGTACTCCAACTTTATTGTGATGTACCCAAATTCCAACCAATCATATATTGTTATCCAAATTCTATCCAAACTCATACCATACAAGAACCAATATAGTAAAAAATCGTAAGAGCTTCTTAAACATTTCATCATAATACATTGAAAAAAAGAATTCCTCAAACAATTGCATATGGTGAAGAAACAAAAAAATCATTACAGAAAAAAAAAATTTCCTCAAGCAATTGCATACAGTGAGACCGCCTAGGCGCCCGCCTTTTACCCGCCTAGGCGCCTAGGCGGGTCGGATCCCGCCTAGGCGCCCGCCTTTGTTCAACCCGTCTGCAGTGCCGCTTTTTGCTGAAGCGGAGCGGCCAACCCCCTAAAACGCCTAGGCGGCTGCCTAGGCGGCCGCCCGGACCGCTTTTTAGAACAGTGCTCTTAACTTTGAATGCTACTATTTGCACCTATAGAATTACCCTTAATTTTTCACTTTTGAGATATTTCATAAGTTAGAATTTGGGGGTGCTAGTAATTATGTGGGTAACACTCTTCACTTTTCAGTTTCATCACATCGTTGAACACTTGAAAGTTTTGAATGCATCGAATGGTGGTAATTGGGGTCACCACCATGCAATGTACAATATTAGTGAGACTGTACACTGTATAGTAGTAACTATTGATGTTATAGTACTGGGTTGGGTTGGGTTGGGTTGGTTTGGGTTAAAAAACTCACAACCCAGAACCGAACCGGCCATAACGGGTTTTTTTTTTTTTTGAACCGAACCAAACCGAACGGTCAAAAATACCCGATCCAAACCGAACCAAATAGCCCGGTTCGGTTCGGTTTGGCAAGTCAACCCGAACCGATGAACACCCCTACCTATTATATCAGTCAATGGTCTCCACCAAATCGAAAAGACGATGTTCCTTCTTACGGGATTCCCAAGTCCAATGATTTTCCTCTCCTCTTATTTGTAAGGGAATATGAAAGTTATATGGTAGTCAAACTTTTTCTTCGCCTATAAAAAACTTTCGCATGAAGACTTTTTCCATCAATTAGGAGTTTCTTGTCAATGGGTTTGCTGGAGGAGTTGATGCTCAGTGTTGTCAAGGCGACGAGGCGTGCTTGAGGCGCAAGGCGCAAATAAGGCGCGCGCCTTAGTGTGTAAGGCGCAAAAAAATATATTTTTCTTTAAAAAAATTAATAATAATTGTAAAAAAATCTAAAATTTATAAAAAAAATATATTTCATGAAAAAAAGAGAAATATGACCACTATTCAATTAATCAACACAATAAATACATACAATACTTATAACTCATAACTAGTGGCCATCAAATGAACAATTTGAGTGAAAATAATAATTCACAAGTTATTATGCAACATGCCAACATCATATTCATAAGTTAAATGTATACAATACTCATAAGTGATAACTAATAACTGATAAATGAGAACTCATAAACAATGTTGAGTAACAAAACAAAAGAGTCTGACTCTAAGGAGAGTTGGGCTCTTTTATTCAAACCAAAAAGAATCGAAAGAGAAAAAACCAAAACCTAAAAAAAAACCAAAAAATTGAAAACAAACCGGAAAAAACCTAAATAAATCAAAATCATAAAAAAAAAATTTGAAGACCAAAACCCAAAATGCATCAAGGCGTGCGCCTCGGTCGCCCTACGCCTTGTGCCTAAGGCGCGCGCCTCGCCAAAATGCGTCTGAGGCGCATTCTTGCGCCTCACCTCGAGGCGCGCGCCTACTGCGCCTTGACAACACTGTTGATGCTTATATAAATAATAGGGTGTAGTCACATTAGGATATGTTCGTTTTGATGCAAGTGTTGATAAGTGGTGGAAGTGTCGGAACTGCGGTTAGTTTCAATGTTTCTAAAGAACTCTTTTATTTTCCTTCATCTCTGTGATATTCATTCATGTGAGATTGATCATTGGCAAGGATTCAATAAAAATAGCCACGTTTATGTTGAAATCCTAAAATCAGCACATTCAATTCATCATTATATTTATTTTTTATTTATAATTTCTCCTCCAAACAGTTGGCACAGAACCTTGATATATCTTCAGAGATATAAGTCCGAGCCCTAGAAATTTATACCTCAATTCAGGATAACTGGAGGACATTGAGACCATAGTTTTAAACTTCGGTTTCGTATCTAGTTTCTGTCCGTGCAAAAACCGAAATTCTAATCGAAATGATAAAAAAATTTCGAAATGGCCAGAAAAAGGGTTTTTTGCTGTTTTTTTTTTAAATTATAAATTTAGATCTTTTATACTTGTGCATACATATCAAGAAAGATCCGGCAAAATCTTGGGCGAGATACGGAAAAAATTATTGATCTGGTGATGAGATCCGGTGATTCCGACATCGAGATCCAGCGAATCTGAGGGCCAGATCCGGTAAAATCTAATGATATTCGACGAATCCGGAGGCGAAATCCGGCTAATCCGACGAATCCACAAAACGACGAAACTTCGATGAAGTGGGCAACGAAACTGAAGAGACAACACGTGGTTTCAGTGGGGGTATCACTGTTTTCGGTCTAAATTTTAATGAAATGACCGAATTTTCTCCGAAATTCTGAAACTTCGCCGAAATCGGGACAGGTCCAGGTTTCGAACCCTTTTAGCTTCGTCCGCGGTCGATACCAAAATATTTTGACAAGACCAAAATTTCAAACCATGCTTGAGACTATCAAAAGCTTCCAAAGTAGCCGATTGCAAAGGTAATAAGGGGATGGGTACAATCAGTCTGTAAGTCCACAAATTTAACAGAAAGCTACAGGTGGTGGATAATTGGGGGAAGTGATGGTTGCTGCTGTATCGGAGTTCAGAGAGAGCGAGAGCGAGAGAGAGAGAGAGAGAGAGAGAGAGAGAGAGAGAGAGAGAGAGGATGGGTTTCACGGTGGAGGGGAGAGGGATGTTACCTTAGGGTTGAGGGGCCGAGTGAGAGCGGAGGAGAAGGGGCCGACGCCGTTGCTGCTGCGAGGTCTGGGTGGGTATACGTCGAAGGGCTTCAGCAGCAGGAGGACTCTCCGCCTCGACATGATTGATCCCTCTTCAGTCTTCACAGTCGCGGGTTCCTGAAATTTTCCAGTGCGGTGCATCGATGAAGATCTGGGTCCGTTCGCACCCATGTAATTAATGATGGCACCCCAATCCATTTTGTATATTGATCTTGGCACACACAGAAACCCCAAAGTGCTCTCCAATCCATAGTCATCCGTGTCCAACCACCCAACCCACCGTGGTTGTCCCCGCCCTGTTGCCCTCCTCCTTCCAGATTCCCCTCGTCAAAATCCTGAGCTGCTGGCCCTCCTCCCCCTTCCTCTTCCTACGCTTCCTCCCTCCTCTTCTTCCTCCATCTTCCCCACGCCTAAACCCTCTAAGGTTCAGGCATGGGGAAGATGAAGGAAGAAGGAGGAGGAGGAAAAGGGAGGAGGAACATCAAATTAATGTTCCGACGCATGAAAGATGGAAGAAGGAGGAGAAGGAGAAGGTGGAAGAAATAATGAGGGAGACGAGATAGGGATAGCCGTAGTGGAATGGGCAGTCGGACATGGGCAACGACGGAGGAGGCCAGGCAGGGGCAGCGAAGGGTGTCGTTTGAAAAGCAGGAGATTAGGACAGCGACCGATGCAGAGCTAGGGGATGAGGGTAAACAGAGAAAAATCGAATGCCACAGTCAAAAAACCTGATAGAAACTCACTATCAAAAGACAAGGAAAAAAACGAATGTCATTGTCCCGTCATTAAAATCTCACTATTAAAAACTCCAACATTATACGATTTTTTGATAGTGAGATTCTATGGGATTTTTTGACAATGAGATTCATAGGCCAAATTTTTTGACCAAAAGAATTGGTTTTTCGTAGTGAGATTCTATATGAATCTCATTGTTGAAAAACCCAAAAATGAATCTCACTGTCGAAAAAATCGATAGAATCTCACTATGGAAAAACCTGATAACTCTTAGTGTCAGGTTTTTCGACAATGAGATTTAGTTTTTCGATAGTAAGATTCTATTATCAGAATTTTTGATAATGAGATTATATCGGTTTTTTCAACATTGAGATTCTACTACCAAGTTTTTCGAGAGTAAGATTCATTGTTTAGTTTTTTGACAATGAGATTCATATCGAACCTCACTATCAAAAAATCAATTCTCACTATCAAAAAACTTGGCATATGAATCTCACTGTCAAAAAATCCGATATAATCTCATTATCGAAAAACCATAATGTTAGGTTTTTCAATAATGAGATTTTAATGTCGGATTTTTCGACAGTAAGATTCCATTTTTTTGATAGTGTGTTGATAATGAGATTCTATTTGATTTTTCGATAGTGAAATTCTAATGCTGGGTTTTTCAACAGTGAGATTCATATGCTAGGATTTACAAGAAACCTATTATGGAGAAAAGAATTACACACGAAGTCCAATAATATTACTCTTGGAGAGAATATATATATATATATATATATATATATATATATATATATATATATATCATTCATGTGTTTCTCCATCCCACCTACAAAGAAATTATAAGAAACCACTACCAACAGACAAAACAAACAACACGAACAAAGTGAACTGAGAAATACTCTTTATGCCACCTAGCATCGCAAGTTAATGTAAGGATCCTCTTCACAGTATATCTCTCAAAAGCCTCTCCCCGATAATGCCTTTGTTGCCCTATGACACATGCATGGTTACGATTCTTCTCTTGTGTTCTGTCTCTGACTAGACAGTGGCACTTCAAGAAGGCAGAAACCTTCCTTTACTTAAACTCAATCGCTCTTCTTCAAGCGAATCTATGGGAACTCCTTGCGCAATTACCTTGCACGTCCAAACCACTACAATAGCCAGAGAGCTCACTTTGCCGCAACAAGCACAAGTAGTCATCTTCTTAGAGAAAGGGAGCAGAGAGCTGGGCCCAATGGCGGAGGCAGCTTAGACCCAGTGGGGGCAAGTGCCCCCACTCAGATTTTGAAAGAAAAAAAAATCGGTTCTCATATGATCATCTCAAAACTCATTAGAGTCACAGACACAACACCCAAACAAACAAGGGATGCCCCCTCTAAAACCTAAAATAGAGCAAATGCTGAGATGGATTGTCAAAAAAAAAAAAAAAAAGCCCATCTCTTTGAGACTTGGAGCTAGTCGTGACACTGACAGGGGCAGCCACGTCTCGCAATCTCGCATCGTGACACCATCGCACGGCCCGCACGGGCTTAGCCGCTCCGCCCGTTCAGGCAGTCAAACAGATTAGGCAATGACGGCCGAACAGGCCGACGAAGACGACGTCACGACTCATGGGCCAGGTGCCGGCGGATCGAGACCACACCTTCGTCGCCACATCCTCACCACCTGCGGCTGAGGGCTGTGTCGTTGCGGAGTGATCCTTGAACCTTCCCCTCGGCCAGGCCCAAGGCGGAGGCCTGCCGGTTGCCGAACCAAAGGTATGTCGTTTGCAGATAGGGTCATGCGGCCATGCCTCTCTCTCTCTCTCTCCGCTTTGAATCTATTATCTATGATCTGAGATCTGTAAAAAAAAAAAAATCACGGGTCTCAGTCTCTATGTTTAACTGGGTTTTTTTTTCTCGACATTTTGTGGGGTTTGGGCCTTGGGGGGTAGAGTGGGGGGGGGGGGGGGGGGGGGGGGGATGGATTGGGGCCCATGAAGGTATCTTAAAGATGCACATTTATTGTATTCACAATATAAGCATAAATGCATAATTATATAAGAAATACTATTCAGCTTGAAGGTTTTCCCGATTTCAATTTGCTGACCCGATTGACTTGGCAGCGTGCAACTGATGGCTAAAACCCACTAGTGACATTTTAAGTCTTTTACACCACTAGTTGCACGCTGCCCACGTTAATCGGGCTGTGCGAAATCGGGAAAACCGTTGAGCTGAATAGCATCGCTTTCAAAATATGAAGACTAGTCGGGGACAATTGTGATTTATTGAAAGATATGTTATATGGATCAAGATACTTTTTCGTGGTTTCACACTTCGTTATTTTAAAATTTATTTTATATTTCATGTATTGGTATATGGCTTCTCTTTTTTAATAAATTATTTACTTTTTGCAATCAATTGAATTCCTTTGACGGTGGAAATTAATTGGATAAAATATTTAGATCCAAACAAAGGTCGCCCCAATTAGAGCAAATTCCTAGTTTCGCCACAGGCTGGGCCCATGGAGTGCGCTGATGAATTTGACATTTACAAGACTCGGTACAGAGCTAGTCTCCTACAATATGAGAGAGCTCAAAAGTTTTCTAGAACAATTGAGAGATTTGAATGTCCCTCCATTAACAGAAAAAAGTTAACGGTTGCTTAAAGAAATGAGCTATGACAAGATAACCCAAATTAGCAAGAGAAGCAAAACCTAGTCACATCCAAATGAGACCAGATACGCTCCATATTGATAACGGAGCTGACAACATACGACGAAAGACAACAGTTAATTACGTCAAAGATCGTTAATGAAGCCAATGACAACTAAGGGTCTATTAGGTTGGGAGGAGTTGTAACTCATGCATTTTGACCAAACCCTACCGTCTAGTTGTCTTAAGTTGCAACTCCATGCAAACCAAACAAATATGAGTTTTTATGGTGAGTAATTTAACTATATAATTAAAAATTTTAAGTTCTAGATCTGAACAACTCATCTTAAAAGGTTGCATGTATAAACTTATCAAGTTGCAACTCCTTCGTCCACCACCACCACCATCCTATCGACCACAGTCCGCCAACAGCCACTGCCTATTGCCCCATCGGCCAACTGCCACCACCATCAACACCCACTGCCCCCCGCCACCGGCCACACCCACCTCCCACAAACACTGCACAAATAACCAAACAGTGGAGTTGCAACACTATGAATTTTTAACTCATGCTTTTCCAAATGCATGAGTTGTAACTCCACCAAATAGTTGCAACTCCTTCAACCAAACAGAGCCTAAGGAGAGATTTTGTGCATCGTGCGAATGTGCCAGCTAATTTGAACATAGAGTGACACTACGATGATCGCCTCGATCTCTAACAGCTTTATTTCTTCTCCGGATAACGGCGGACAAGAACGACGAAGGAGAATCAAACGATCAATCTTGATGGTGCAAGGAGAGAGATTGATTGCAACAAATTAATTCAATAAACGAATCAATCAGTCTCAATAATTTGGAAGATGTTAATCAGAATATCAATCAAGAGCGGAAAAACCGAGCCTAGCAAAATTGTATGGACAAAGATGATATTAATCTAAGGCCTTTCTAACTAACCCTCTATTACGATAAATCATTGTGTCGTTTAGCATTAAGTCCCTCTCTCATTCCTATTTTTTTTAATATCTATTTTACCCCATGATTATTTATTTATTTATTTTGCTGGACTTTACCCTTGAGTATCAATTCGGCAATAGAGTAACAATTCGGCAATAGTGCATGTACAATTACTGCTATAGTGATTTTACTATAGCAGCTACAGCGATTTTGCTGTAGCAGTATCAATTCGGTCGAGAGTTAATATAGCTACAGTGAAATCACTATAGCAACCGAAATGTTACTCTGCTGCTCGAATTGATACTCCATATTGTTACAGTGAATTCACTGTAGCAATAACAATTCGGTTGAAAGTGATTTCATTGTTACAACAATAAAATCACTATACCAGACCGAACTGATACTCCAAACACTGTGTACCAGCCGAATTGATACTCCCAATCGAATTGGTACTGTACTATAGTGAAGAAAGAGTATTCTTGTCATTTGTAAGGAATTGAAAAGTCCAAAATTGGAGGTTGGGTGAATTGATGTAAACCGTGACTTTTCGGGAGGAGCTAGAGTTCAAATGATCTTGTTGTCTTGACTGTAGCTCAAAAGCATCCCTAAAAAGGACTTTTTACCTGAGTGACTGTTTGGATATGAATATGCTTCAAGATTTTCGGATTATAGGACCCCAAAAGCCCAAAAATTGCACTGAGAGCCCAAAAGCCTGTTTGGTTGTGCCTGTTTTGCTTATTCAGAGAGCCCAAATTGGAAATTTTGTAAGCCGCTTTTTCGGGGCCTAATTTTGAGGCTTTTGATTTATAAGCATGAATTGTGTTTTTTCGGAAAGCCCAAAAGCCCTAGAAATACACCGAGAGCCTAAAAAACATAAAGCTTTTGATAAACAGACTTTGACCTGAGAGATCATTTATCCTGGACTCTCTCACAAACAGGATTTTGAGAGATCAAAAGCCCATAATCTATTTTTGGGATTCAAGGGGCTCAAAAACCCAAAAATCATAATCATATCCAAACAGCCCCCAAGTCTCTCCTCTTTTTTTTAATTTCCTTCTTTCTATGTGTTAATTATACCTTTGAGAATCATACGCTGATAAATCGAAAGTATCCTCCATTGCTATATGTTATCATAGTACAAAAAAAAAGTCCATTAATTGCTATTTGTAGTTAGAAAATCTTCCAATACATATAGAAAAATCGTAGGTTGACAATAAAAAACAAAGTTATGAAGAGTATAATGACTATAATTAGCCATACCTTACAATAAACAACTAAGTTACGAAGAGTAATGACTATTACTTAGTCATACATACATTTTTATCTCATTATACGGGAACCCTAATTCAGTTGCATGGGGTATTCTATAATTTATGTAAAAGGAGGAAGCCTTTGCTCTCCTATAAAAACTTACTTACAGTCCCCCCCCCCCCACCCCCCCCCCCCCCCCCCCCACTCTCTCTCTCTCTCTCTCTCTCTCTCTCTCTCTCTCTCTCTCTCTCTCTCTCTAACAAGGAATCAGTGATACAGAGTTAGCTTGTGCAGAGACTGAAGGCAACACCCACTTCTCCCTGCTGAAGTCCTCAGAACTCCGCCCGCCGACAAGAAAACATATTATACACTTGACGTACTCAAATAAGCTATGCAATTCTTTCACTCTATAACTCTGCAACTCCTGATGAACTCGTCGGATTGGTTAACGCTGGTTCGCCAAAGTTCTCGTAGCTCTGGGAACCCGATCTCGAGCCACGGCTTTCACGGCCCGCTGAAATGCAGCACCGCAGCAGATTTCTAACAGCTCGAGCTCAGGCTTCCGTCGACCCAATCCCGACAAATGCCATGAGGGGTCGATGAGGCGCACCTGGCCGTCGAAAGCAACCAGCGCCGGCGGCAGCGACCCCAGCCGCCACAAGGCAAAGCCATACTCCCGTTCTGCATGACATACAAATCAAACCAGAGTGTGAGGAAAACCCTTCTGCTCATAACAAAACATGGGCTGAAAATTGATGGGGACACTAGATCGCGTGTTGGGGGAGAACTTGCGAGCTTAAGCAGGCGCTGGTACGTCCGCGTGACATTGGTTCTTCTCCATGCGGCGAGATCGAAGATGTTCATGCCGCTCAGCCACGCACATCGATCGCCTTCAATCCTAACGTCGGTACAGATTATTCGAGAAATTCAAGTAATCACAGAGTTTGCTCCCAATGCAATCTCGGCCATCATCCCGGCGCCGGCACTGACCGCACCGATGACCTTTCCGGCGAGGTCTAAATCCCACAATGGGGTCAGATCACGCCGCACCACCACATCATCATCCAAAAAGATCACCCTTCCGAGCTTCGGGAAAAGCTGTACATCATTACTAGCCGTTAGTGCAAGTTCAGTGTTATAACATGAACGAGACACAATTGAGCGGGCATCTTAATTACCTCTGGGAGATGGATCTTCAGGTGATTCAAGAGCGAGAAGGAGCTCGGATTCAGAGCTTCAAGCATCCTGTAATCGTCATCGACTCCTCCGCTGTACCCACGACGATCGATTGAGCTCCGGTGGATCTCTTCGGCCGTTTCCATGATCATGGCATTGACATGAGCGGGCCAGTCGAACTGGTGAGGCCCTTGACCTCGACGATGGCGGGGGCGTGGGGTGGAGGGCGAACCAGGTGTGCATCGCGGTGTAGGTCTTCTTGTCGGTGATGACGTGGAACACCACGTTGGCCGGGTTGGCCGAGGTCGCCACAGCGGAGGAGACGGCCACAGAGGCGGCGAGGACGTTGTCGGTTAGGAGCGCGAGGTGGAGATAAGAGGAATTGGCTAGGCGGGAGGCGTATTCTGGTGGCGGGAGAGAAGCGCGGGCGAGGGAGTTGATCAGGTACTCCTCTGCGAGCTTCAGGGTGAGGCAGTGCATGCTCTTGGGGATCCCGATCGAGGCGAGGTGCCTGTAGATCGACGCCCGAAGCCTGGCCGACTGGACCTTGTGCTCCATCTTCAGAAGCTGGTTGTTTGGTTTAGAGAGGCCATTAGTTTTATATATATATATAGATGGATCCACATAATAGCTTTCCAAAGGGTAAATTACATGCACTGAATTATACACCTCATTTCATATGGATCCCTCAACTATGCTGGGACTGCATTTAACCCCCACTGCAACTTTATTCCGAAAATATCCTTGTTTTATCTATATAATAAGGGACGGCGGTTTTGTGTTGACTAGACAAAACGGAACAAAAAAGCTGACTAGGACAAGCTGACTGAAAAAAAATAAATCAAATTGATCTAACCATTCGTTCAAAAATCAACGCACAATCCCTCATTGGTTTCAAATCCCAACCCATTTAAACTGTAATAAACCCCTAAAATCCCGGTCTATTGAAACTGCACTAAACCTGACCGTTCATTCCGTGATCCTTACTCGCATCAACGGCTATTAACCCGCCTACTGAAATTTCGGCTGCCCCAAACCATCGGGTCGATCTCGAGGAATCCGTTCGAACAAAGACAACTGTGACTGATCGATTATAAGGGGAGGGGAGAGGGAGTTGGCCGTGCCGAAGGCATCCGCTTTGTGCCAATCTGCACGGGTGAGGAAATGAGTGTCCCTATGAATGTCGGTGTTGTCAAAGGCGTGCATGTGTGTTGTCGTCGAAGGTGGCCTACTACAGTGCCAATAGGTGTGTTGTCGTCGAAGGTGGCCTACTACAGTGCCAATAGGTGTGTTGCCGCCGAAGGCGACCCGCTGCAGTGTCAACATGCACGGGCATGCACTAATTAAGCATAAGTTAAATATTCTAAAACATTTTTGAGTCTTGTGGAAATTGAAAAGGATATTTTTGAGATAAAATGTTGACGGAGGGGGCTAAAGATCAATTGTTCAAAAAAAAAATTTTGAGGGAACAATATGAAATGCCATGTATAATTCAGGGAGGTTTTTCTAATTTAACATTTTTCAAATAACTAATCAAAATCCACTTGAACAGACCCTTTTTCTCATAAACTGTATTGGAAGTTTCTGTTTGAAACTACTCTGTCATTCATTGGAGTGATTCTCAACTGGCAAATAAGGTGAAAGAAAGTCATCTATGTAGGCCTACATCAAATCTACACCTTCATGCCCAATATAATACCAAATCGGCAATCTTCGGGGATAGGAGGCATGGTGCCAAAATGGGAACATGAAAATAGGGAATGCGAGTCTCCAACTAATATAGTTGGGTTAGTAAGACATACGCAACCGTGACATTGGTCAAGAGTTCAATCCTAACTGAGGCATATTTCTTCACGATAACTAAGGCGACCTTTCCTACCATGTGGGGTTATTAAAATCGAGAGATTTCTCTCGCTCGTGATGAGTTTCAATTCTTGGTCTATCTTGTACCGGGTGCAGTAGCAGGTGTTGTTCTGACCATTATTATGGTCTAAAAATAAGGGGTGAGGCTATGTACAACCTATAAAATACTAGAGACAACCCTCACTGAAATATTAAAAAATACATAACATGTCCCCATATCATTCATGAAGGTAACCCACCCCACTACAGTCGTCGCCAACCATGTAAAGGCCACCACCCACCTCCGCCATTGGCAACCCACCACCATTGTTGTCTCCCTCCTCATCCTCACTACACCTTTTTCCTCCCTTCATCCTCCTCCTCCACTTTCCCTTCTACTACCTCGTACTGGAAATCATAGCACTTGACCAATCATGGCCAAATGCAACTTTCTGGGCCTGAACATTTACTAGACATTCGGCCATTGAGGAGGAGGAAGCAGAGGGGAAAGAGATGTTAAATCTGACCCTCTTAAAATCCAACACCCGAAGACAGTACACAGGGGAAACTCGCCCAGGTGAGTCACTCAGGAGAAGTCGGTTAAGAATCTGGAACATCACATAAGTGAAGACTCACCCGAGCGATTGAACGAGTCACACAGGCAACTCGAGATGGGTTGGAGTGGTTTTGGGGCTGAATTTGGGACTCCTTTACCATACAACTTCTCTCCTATAAATGGAAAAGTGTATGCCTTTAGGGTTATGGTTTTGCTAAGCCGTCATAGAGAGAGGGAAGGACATGGAGCGAACGGAAAATCCGGATTAGGGTTAGCTGCTAGGAGTAATAGAGAGGAAAGAAGAGTGGAAGTAAGGAGGCAGAAGACGAAAGAAGGGAAGAAAAAGTGGAGTTTCGCCTCCGAGTTCTCCTTCAAGTTCATCCAATACTTCATCCGGGTTTTTCGGTACATCTATCTCAGTTTCGACTTCTTCGATGCTTTCATCTCTTTGCATATCATCCGGTATATCTCTAGATCTCTCGAATGGGGTGTTTTCTACTTCATGGTATCTTTCAGTGAGAGGACTAAGAAGAGGGGTTGTGGGGTCTGACAAATAATGATCACTAATCCAAATCTTGATTGTCTGTAAATCCGTATTATTTGTATCTTTGTGATTGGTGTATCAAATTCTTAGCATGATGTGCAACTCTACAGGGCTAGCTCCAATCCTTGACCTTTGGTATCAGTGGAAGCCAATTCCCCAACAAGAGGAGAAGGAGGAAGTAAAAGAGTAGAAAGAGGAGGAGGAGAAAAGGAAGATGAAAGAGAGGAAGTGTGGGGAAGGAGGAGGAGGGAGGCTGAGATAGATGGGTAACAGCAGCGAGTGACAATTGCACGGGCGGGGTGCCTTTGGCGAAAGGAGGAGAGGGTGCTCTTTAGATATGAACTGCCTAAGATAAAACGTGGGTTGTATCCCCACCCCAAAAAAATTGTCATATAGATAGGGTTAGGCACGACCAAAGCATGTGAAACGGGCCGGTGTCGGTCCCAATGTCTCAGCTGATCCGTTCCGAGCTAGTGGGCCATCATATTGGTAATGTTGCTGTTCGCAAGAAGCTGCAGCATGCGGAGCCTCACAACGTGTTCGGTAAAATGCCTCACTCACAGCGAAAGCGACACAGGATTCTAGCAACAGAGAGGGAGATGATCGATCGATTGGAGCAGAGACATGGAAAGCCACATAATATCCAAGCTACTGTAGCCCGTAGTCTCTCGGATGAAATGTATCACAGCCGTCCGATGGCCGGCAACCCAACAAAAGTGAATCGGGTTCAATTGCCCTCAAGTAGTCACTAGTCACCCCTCAATGTCCGTCAATTAGCCGTACTATGCACTCAGTGTTGCGGGCTAAAGCATGAACGACCATGATGAATGGCGGGCAGGTGGGGTGGCAGGCTGGCGGACCCCTCCTCCGAATCCATCCAACCGTCCTCCGAGGAGGGCTGACTGCTGGTCGATGCACTAGAGCTGAAGTTGTTCGTCATTGTGATTGTCGACGGAGATTGTACAAATAGCACTACTCGGATCAAAATGATGCCACCCAATAGCAGCAAGTGGATAAAAGATCTCCACCAAACTACTCAGCATCAGCATTCATCATGGTCCCTCTTGAGTCCTTGACCCGCGGCGCACGTCATGCCACTAATTGACCGAAATTGAGGAGGGGGGAGGGGGGCGACAAATTAAGTGTCGAGCCCAGTGAATCATACTCAACCCAGACTGTCGGTACCGAAATTGAGGAGGGGGGGCAACATATTAAGTGTCGAGCCCAGTGAACCATACTCAACCCAGACTGTCGGTACTCCCAAGAGTGAAAGAGGACTCGGGGACACTCGGCCGACAATTGGGCCTCATGCAATAAATTTTGTGATTGTGAGGGGAGAGGTATTAGTCACGGAGTAATTGCGATTTGCATGCCAATTACACGCACCCATAAAGTACGATCAACGGGGGCTAATAGATTAGTCCCATCTCAATCAGCAGTTACTCCTCAACCGAATCAGTGAAGATCCTCCATTGTCGCCGAGGGCAAAATGGGAGGAGATGACCGATGAAGTGATCATAGCCGTCTGTAATTATTGTCAGCTGTCTTTTTGACCGCCAGTGATCATAGCTGTCCCTAATTATTGTCAGCTGACTTTTTTCGTTTGCTAGTCCGAGCTGAGTGTCATTCAATGGTGGGGTCTGTTGGAACTCGATGGCTATGATCACTGCCACATAAGCTGTCTATAAACTTGCGTTGGTCTGGGTGGAACTCGACGGCTATGATCACTGCCGCATAAGCTATCTATAAACTTACCTGTAAAATTATCTGGCTGATTAGCATTTCTCAACCCACTAGGGGATAGGAGAGTTGACAAAGCTACTAATATGGATTGGACTTCTCGATGAGTCCTATGTGGCTAGAACACACCCGTCCGTTGGAGTAAGTACTGGAGGTGGTACATCGGACGGATGTGATCCCGTTCGTACCACACGTAATACGGCACACTTGGGACCGGTAACTCGCCGGAGCATAAGGAACGGCCTTAATAGCAGGTGACGACATGGTGATGTCATCACGCAGCTGTCACTCTGACTCACTCAGTGCATTTTTTTTCTTTTTTGGTAAGCTGTCACTCGGCGCCATTGGCGCCTATCAACTTGCTTTTCCGGTGGAGCCCGCGCCAGAACAAAGAGGGAGGCACCAGAATCTGGGGACCCCCTGTTCAGTGCGCGCCTCACCGTTTGAACTCCCGGGTAGGATGGACGGCTCTGATATCCCCACTGTGGCGATACAGAGAAAGACTGAACAAGGGGGGAGTTTAGCCGCGTACCATTGCCTTGGTCTTCTGGACAAAAGTCTGGACGTTGAGACGAGGGTTGGAATACGAGCGCATCTCCGCCATCAGACCGTCCAGCGACTCGGGTGCAGCTTCCACCGCCTTTGGATCGATGAGCCCTCCCCCCTCCGCGGCATCAACCACGTATGCTTTCCTCAGCTCCTTGCCAACCTCCTCCTGCTAATTACTTGCAGGTTAAAGACGCAACGAAATTCAAACACAAATGAACCCAGCCAGGGGGGAAAAAAAAAATTATGTCAGCCAGTTATGGACGGTTGTGATTCAGCTCTGGCTTTCACCTATCTGATCGGGTGCCATCGGCCAAAGAGAAGGAAACAACAGAGGGTTTTGTAGCGATTCTCCACGTGGCAAGTGCATGGCTTTTGTCACGGGCTCACGGGTAGCTAGACGTTGTATTTATTATCGCGAAATGGGTTAAACCCTTTTTTTTTTTTTCTACAAAACGGAGTAAAAAAGAAATTAAATATTGAGACGACAGACTGTCAGTCTGTCGCAGATCGGAGGTGGAGCTCACCAAAGACGCGTCGCTCGCCCCAAAAAACCGCGGGCCAAACCCCCATCCCAGGCAACCTGCAATTTAAACTCAAAACGAAATATAGTTAAGATAAGGGTCCTAAACCTTAAAAAAAACATATTGAACTCAGCGCCGCCGTCATCACGTACTGATCGGAGGGCAAATGGAGGCGGCGTCGAGGGCCAGAAAGGCGGCCCTGATGAAGATGAACGGCAGGAGGATCCCCGCTACCAGGACAGTGCGGTAAGAGTACCGACGGTGATGGCTCGATGCCGGTCCCTTCACCTTCATAACCTCCCGGTAGCTCGACACCGTCTCCGGCCTCCCGCTCCCCCGGCTACGTACGAAATCGCATTCCCCGATCCCGCGAAACCTCAGGAGCCCCGGGAATCCGGTATCTCCGAGATCGGAACGGTTGATGAAAAGAATTATCAGGATCTCCGCCTCTTCCTCCGCCTCCTCCTCCCAAGCATTCTCCCGGCGACGCCCGCTTCCGATCGCCTCGACCTCCGACTCCGCTCACCACCGGTAAGATCTGCTCCTCAGCCTCCTCTACCTGCAGATCGACTCCGCTCACCACCGGTAAGATCTGCTATCTCCGGGCGGACGGGGACGGGGACGGGGACGGGGACGAGGGAGGGGCCGATGCCGCGTTCAGAGCGGCGGGATCTGTGTATTGGGGGAAACGATCGCGGGATCTGTGATTGGGGGGGGGGGGAGAGTAGGGTTGCCTGATTTATGCGGCCGGTCTGCGGATATGATCGCGGGGGAGACCACCGACAGACTGCGAAAGGGACACCCCCCCTCTCATTTCTCTTCCACAACAGTCACTCCGAAAGTCCCAACTTATTATTATGCCTGCTGTTTATTTTATTATTTAACGGAATTAACGTTGGACCGTTGCTGTGCCCAATTGCTGGGTACTGATTCCGTGTGGTGTCCCGTACCGTAATGCATCTACCGCCATCGGTCCGGTCTGAGTTGCCTGCCATCGGACGGATCTGATGCATCAGGCCCCTTCAGCTCACAGATTATTTCTCCCAATTTTTATGTGTTGTTCTGTAAGTAAGGGTACCGAAAAAAAAAAAAAAAAATATATATATATATATATATATATATATATATATATATATATATATATATATATATATATATATATATATATATATATATATATATATATATATATAGGTGTGTTACTTTGCTGCCCAGTTGAGAAAATGCGCTGCGCAAAATCCGACCGTCCGATCGCGTGGAATGAACAGCGAATCCCGCTGCGAACCCCGGCTGCAAACCCTAGCCGTCTGATCCCATGGAATGAACAGCCGCCCTTGTATTTGATGGTTCATTCGATTTTCATCCGTTGGATCGATGGAAATCGAACGGACCAAAAAAATTTCGTTGTTACTGTAGCGGCTACAGTAACAGCGAAAAACATTTTGGGCCATTCGATTCTAATCGATCCAACGGATGTGATAATTGTTGTATTCGTTAAATTCCTATCCGTTGGATCGATGGGAATCGAACGGATCAAAAAAATTTCGTTGTTACTGTAGCGGCTACAGTAACAGCGAAAAACATTTTGGTCCGTTCGATTTTCATCAATCCAACGGATGGAAAATCATCCGGATCAATTTTGTGTTCGTTCGATTTCCATCCGTATGATCAATTAGAATCAAACAGGACCAATGTATCTAC
Source organism: Chamaelirium japonicum (assembly GCA_947650365.1). Lineage (NCBI taxonomy): Eukaryota > Viridiplantae > Streptophyta > Magnoliopsida > Liliales > Melanthiaceae > Chamaelirium > Chamaelirium japonicum. The sequence goes on from OX393556.1 coordinate 66,244,377, forward strand.
AGACATCAGTCCGATCTGAGTTGCCTGCCATCAGACGGATCTGATGCATCAGTCCCCTCCAGCTCACGGATCATTTCTCCCAATTTTTTTCAATATATATATATATATATATATATATATATATATATATATATATATATATATATATATATATATATATATATATATATATATATATATATATAATTTGGACACAAATCTGGACACAATGCCAGATGTATCCATCAGTCGCTATTCGGTGATTGGCTTACGACTCGTTTCTGTTGCGCGTCAGGTTCGAATTTTCCATATTTCTCAGGAAGAAAATGGTTGTCCGGTTGATTTGATTAGCTACGGACGAGAAGGAGCGACTCCTGACTTCCAACTTTCCGGCTACTCTGATGGATACTATTCAAGAACGATTGTGTTCACCGTCCTTATAGCGTGATAAACAACCTCTCTCTCTCTCTCTCTCTCTCTCTCTCTCTCTCTCTCTCTCTCTCTCTCTCTCTCTCTCTCTCTCTCTCTCTGAAGGACTTTTGGTCATTTCACCATGATCAATAGCACGAAATGACATATTTGTCCTTCAAATGGACCAACAGGATAAGGTGTTGTTCATCACTCTTTTAGAACGGTGAACAAAAACATAATCATAGAATTCCATCCAATAAAAACAACTGATGCTATTCAGCCCGATGTGTTTGTCCTGAGTGCTCACTTTGAATGGCATGGCATCCAATCACATGGTCCCTTTATCTGTCAGTCGAAGCTAGAGTGTGATTCACTAGTCGGGATTCGGTGTAACGAACGGCTGTGATCCAAGCGTGTCATCCTGGTTGACCATTCAGGGTAGATGCTTCGAGACATAATATTTTCTAAAAATAAAAAATAAATAGAATTAATGTAAACAACAATTCGTCAGTATTTACAGGCTGTTTGGATCTATGTAGTCGGCACTACACAGTGTAGTGGGGACAGAACGCATGTAGTACTCGGAACACGCAGTTTTTTGTTTCGTGTTCCAATTACACGATTCTGTATAGGTAAGTAAAGGATTTGCAAAACCAAGGCAATAACGAGGTAGAGAAGGATGCCCTAGACGCCAATGCCAGAAATCCTCTTTATTCATCCCTTGAACAGAAAAGATAGAAGCAGTGCTAAGGAGGTAGAGTCCATCCTTTAGGCTAGCATGACCAATCGTTCGCCTCGTCGAAAGGTCCAACAAGATTCGCAGATGGAGTGGGGCTATTTTCGGATAGCACTGAGATTAGATTGATGAACTTCGTATATTGCTCTTGGATCAATTGAGGGGGCCCAGAAAATGATGCAGCATGAGGAGCATTTTCTTTTGGCTTTGGAGGATAGCCATTGAGTTTGAAACATGTCGCCTTGCTATGGCCATGACGATTGCAATGCTCGCAAAACGGGCGATGACGTTTGTGATTGGAATATGGCGGGCGTCCCCCTTGATCCCCGAAGGATCGTTGGTTGCCATGATAACCTGTGAGGAGCGCAGCTGATTCAATCGTTGGGATCGCCAACGAGTTATTTTTTGTTGTTTCTCCTCTTGACGAACGAGGGAATAGATCTTTGCAGTCCCAGAAAATGGATCCATGAGAAGGATTTGACTACGAATTGTAGAAAAACGGTCATGAAGGCCTTGGGGGAATTCCATGGCCCGATCTTGATTCATGAGTTCGACCGTAGATTTTTCGGAGCCACACATACAAGGAGTGACAGATGTGATAGAATTCAACTCATCCCACAGATATTTTAATTGAGTATAATATGCAGAAACAAATAAATTTTCTTGTTTCGACATAGAGATAGATCGTTTTAACTGATAGAGTTTAGGAGTATTTGATTGGGAGAATCGATCTTTGAGATCGTCCCAGATATCTTTGGCAGTATCATTGTAGAGGATACTATTTCGAATATCAGAAGAGACAGAATTGAGAAGCCAACTACTGACTAGGTCATTGCACCTTGCCCAGTTGATTCATCATTGTCATCCTTTGGCTTGGAGAAAGTGCCATCAACAAATCCTAGTTTGTTCTTGGCACGCAACGCCATCGTGATGGCACGGATCAATGTCCCGTAGTTGTCACCCGAAAACGCCGGAGAGACAAGGACTGCAGTTGGGCTATCAGAATGATGAATGTGGTATGGATCAGTGATCGATGATGGGAAAGTTTTTGAAGTGGCCTCCATGGAGATCGGTTATTGCTCTGATACCATAAAGGATTTGCAAAACCAAGGCAATTTGCTTGGTTGATTTCATTCACTATATATAGAGTTTACAAAGTTTGAAATGATAATAAAATCCAACCAATCAAGCCATCCCACAAAGGAAACATATTTACATCTAAAATCCCACTAATCAAGCCATCCCACAAAGGAAACATATTTACACCCAGAATTAATTCCATTGCCACAATTATAGCTCATCTTGATGGTGGTGTATCAATGTGTCTTAATAGTAAGAGTTGGAATTATTACAGTTTTCGAAAACTACAACGAAGTCCAAACAGTCCACGGGGTATAGCGTTGGCGTGCCCTCGTGTTCGAACTACATCAAACCAAATAGGTTGTAACTTGTGTTTGATCATAGCTGATGTGTATATTCTTTGCTTTGAAGTTAATATAAGATTTTTTTTTATCAAAAAAAAAGTAGTGTTTTCATAAGGTGTCCACTACCTGCTAGCAGTCAAGGGCTGAGTGTCATCCACGTGTCAGGTTGCATGCATGCATTGGATGGCTCTAATGAATCAGATCCACCACTTTACGTAAGGGACGTAGGTCCTATTGGATCATTTCTCTTTTCAAAATATACCATCGTCCCACCCTACCATGGTCGAAGCACATGGGTATCGGATCCCTCGTGCTGGCTCAAAGGGACAAAGCCAACATGCGCCATGTGGGCGCAACACCCTTAATGGTGCAAAGCACCTTAACGGTTCGGAATTTACAATCTTTAACCGAAGTGAGAGGCGCCCAACCACTGCTTTTCAGTTAAAGGTGCTTCTTCTTCTTTTTTTTTTTCAAAATTTGCTCCATAGGACATCAACACTAAGCTCTCTAATAATCTTGACGATAATTATTATGATCGAAACAGAGCAATATTGGTTGCTCTCCTACATAAATTAACAAAAAAGGGTAGTAGTTGGGGTCTTTTCATCCCCCCCCCCCCCCCCGCGCGACAATAAGAAAAAAGGAAGAAAGAAGTGTAACCTCTCTCTCTCTCTCTCTCTCTCTCTCTCTCTCTCTCTCTCTCTCTCTCTCTCTCTCTCTCTCTCTCTCTCTCTCTCTCTCTCTCTCTCTCTCTCTCTCTCTCTCTCTCTCCGCGCGCACGCACACGTATCACATGTGAACCCCCTAGTTTATGGTAACAAAAATAATATTTATTCAAATTATGTGAATTATAAGCTAAAATATCATAGTAATTTGGGAATAATTTTAAGTAGTAGCATTGTGCCGAGAATTTGGCATGCACAAAAGTCAGTGCCATTGGATTTGTAGTCAGGTCGGCCTAGTTATTGATATTTCTCAATAAATATAGCAAAGAAAGTTATTTACAACATCAAGTGTTCTAGTATCACTTGGCTTCCACTCTCTCTCTCTCTCTCTATATATAGAAATGCTTAGATGCGATCTGCAATCCGTGCGGTTCACAATCCACAGCCGTCCGATGCATCCACCACATGCATCAGATGTACGAAGTGGTTCTAAAATACTCACTTCAAGTCTACTCAATGGCTCCCCATAGTGGAGGCAACTCAGAAAGCAATTTTGCTTTTTTTTTTTTGCCTTTTTTTTTTTTTGGGCGCGCGCAGGGGGGGGGGGGGGACAGATACTTTTCTTTAGTTTTATTCCAATATGCAATTATTTTGTTTAAGGTCTCTTTGAGATTTGACTTCCAAGCGTTCACACTGGCAATGGGGAGTCTTTGGGAGAATCATTCAGAGCTGGAGGATATAGGGATGAGTGGGGTGGAGGAGAGTGGAGTCCAACTAAAAAGAAAGTTCCGATGGGCGACCAAACAAATAAAGACAACTCTTTCCCTGACGTTTGAACGAGTGATGTGGTGCCCCACCCACAAAGCAGAGTATTTGCACTAACGGTGGGGCCGGATACAGCCCGCAAAATATCTTAGGCAGCTCTGGTATTTTTGAGCAATGCTATTCAGCCCAAAGGTTTTTCCGATTCGGCTCAACCCGATTGACGTGACAATGTGTAACTGATGGAGTAAAAGACTTAAATGTAACTGGTGAGTTTCGGCCACCAGTTGCACGCTACCATGTCAATCAGGCCACCGAAATCGGGAAAACCTTCGAGCTGAGTAACATTTCTCGTTTTTTTTTTTTCCTCTGTTGTGCCTGTGCCACCCCCCGTCCTCTCAATCAATCCAACCCGTCGTCGTCGTTCCCTCCTCTTCTACCTCCTCCTCCCCTTCTTCCACCTCCTCCCTCCTCCACCTTTTTATTCCCCTTCTTTCTTCCCCCCTTGTCCTTTTTGAAATCGCCAAATGCACAAAAGGTGCATTCAAATTGATATGACCGAATGCATAGATATCAGGAAGGACAACGGAAGAAAGAGGAGGAAAAAGAGATGGAGAAAAAATAAGGAGGATAGAGGAGGGAGAAGAAAAGAGTAGGAGGAAGAGGAAGAACGGGAGGAGGAAGGAGGAGGCGGCGGGCATGGGCTGCCAGCAACAAAAGAGCAGGGATGAAATGAGGAGGGGAAGGATAGTTGTGCCTTGTCAAAGGACACTGGCCCACAACTCCTGTACATGGGGGCCTTGAAAGAAAGCATACTCCACATCTTTGTGGAAAGAGATGTGTACAGCAGAAGTGACTGAGGGGAGATTTTTTAGTACATCTTGCGTACTACAACCGCAGGGCCCATTGCGATTCAAGAGACATGGGGAAGTAGGTCCCAACACATGAGGGTAGTGGCCCCCAACACTTAGAGCGTGCTGAAAGGCTCTGGGCAACGGTTGAAGCGTACGCATGATGTGCTAAAAATTTTCCTGTGACTGAGCGCCGAATCCATGAACACGATTTGTTCGCGGGCCAGGCCCACAGGCTTAGTGGAGAGCCATACATTCCGCCGAGAGACTAGCGCGATTTTTTTTGCCAGAATCCGTTTCCCCGAGATAGGTGTACGTTGATCTAGAGGAACCTTTTGACCAAAAACAACCAAAGATTTGGAGAAGTTAATCGATTGTCCCGAAGCCATACAATATTGATCAAGGATCCGGAGAAGAGCACAACATCAATCAGTGGAAGATTCGACAAAAAGCAAAATGTCATCCGCAAAAAAAAAAAAACCCTCAGGGGAGGGACAACCCTTCCGTGGCCGTATTCCCACAACCACCCCTTGTGCTTGATTGAACATAATGTTTCGATTGAGCACCTCAACCCCCAAAATAAAGATATAAGGGGATAAAGGATCACCTTGACGACGACCTCGATTGGATTCGAACCAGGCAATCGGAGACCCGTTGATGAGTACTGAGTAGGAGGGAGAAACAATACAGGCTTGAATCCGTCGAATCCTACAGTCAGAAAAACCATAGCGCGCACTTAAAATCAGTTTAGGTAGAACTAACGGGAGACGATTAACAAGAAGCTTAGCAATAACTCAACACAGAACGGAGCACAGACTAACGGGACGATAGTGCTCAGGCCGAGGGGGGGATCAGTTGACTTTGGAATTAAAACGACTAAACCGGAGGATAGACCAAGACACACCATGGCCAAGAATGTGCCGATTATGAATATAGAAGTCAGACGGTAAAGCCATCAGGACCAGGGGCTTTGTTCCAGGCCATTCCAAATAAAGTACGCTCGATCTCAGATTACGTAATCAGCCTAACCAAAGACTGATTATCATCATCACTAATCAAAGCTGGTATGAGACTCAGCATAGCCTCATTGTCCACATGAGACTCTTTGCCCCCTTTTGACTTATAATACTCAATATAGCCTAATAAGAATAAAGTTTACATAACCGCTACAACCAACCTCCAACCAGACTTTACAGCCACATCCACCTCCGGCAGCGGCGCCATCAACCTCCAGCAACACGATCAGCCACGGGCAACGGTGACACCATCCTCCGGTGATTTTTCATATTTAGAGCCTGAATTCATGCACATGTGAGGTACAACCTTGTGATGCCAATGACACCATAGCAAACAACAATGGCAGTCAATGGTGCCAAACTCAGCATCAATAGCAGCAGTAATATAAATCTGCCATGTTGGTGTGCAGTCAAAAAAAAGGAAGAGAAGCAAATACATGCAAACGATGAGAATTCGACGAGGAGTAAAAACCCTAGCACCCATAGTGGCCAGCAGCAGCGGGAATAGCGGCCAGTGGTGGCTTCAGCTCCATCGGCTGATTTGGAGTGAAAGTTTAGTAGTAGATTTTGGAATTTAACTCAATTTTCAATGGTAGACTTCTTGAAATAGAAGTAAAGTAAAACTTTACAGTTTATTACATACAAGATCAATACAAAAATGTTAAAGTAATTGCGATAACAACTTATAATAAGAGAGAGTAGGAGAACAAACGGTGAAACCCACCACCAAATATCACTAAATTTATTCATCAGTTTTTCACTCGATGAACCCTTGTTCATACTTTATTTGACTTAAGACCTAACAAGAGAGAGACAGAAATCCCACACGACAGAATACTAGGATAATAAAAGAGGAAGTAGGGATAGAAATGTGACGGGTTAGGGTTACCGACCAAACAGTCCTGTTGGGACATGTTTGGTATCACTTTAAATGGGTTTGCAACATGTCTGAAAAAAATTTAACAAGACCAGGCTTGATTTGGGTTGGGGTGGGATTTTGCCCATCCCGCTCAGAACCCGATCCAATTTTATATGCTCATAAAACCATAACCCTGTAACCCATACTCACCAGTGACCAGCATACTTATCACACCCTCAATTTACACTTAATCCTCGGTTTATACTTCACTTTAATGAATTATATTAGTTATTGCTTATTTTATTTTTATAATGCAAATTCGGATTCAACCCACCCTTGCCACTCTCCGACTTGTTCCGCCAAAGCATAAACGAATCATGATAGGTTGACACAATGGGTTAAAAACGACATGGGTTTGGGTCCTTTGGGATGGGTTTAGAACATGGTATTCCCCAATGGATCGGGTCGGGATAGGGTCAACCCATCCTAAACTTGCCCCATCTGCATCAAACATATATCCAGCCTCCTATTCCACATGAAGTGAAGGCTAGCGGCTGGCCTTTCAACCCTTATTTTTCTCTATGAACCATAAAGATCTTTCAATCGCAAACACGATGAGCCTTACAACACTAAAATTTAAGACTAAACAAGTATGCCAACATTATCCGTCGAGAAATTTTTGGTCATTGTAGTCGACCTTTAATCACTTAAAATTGTGTGAACCCAAGACTACATCATGAACATGTGCTAAACCCTATGCATAATTTAAATCCTAGACTACATCATGAACATGGTTGACGCCAGACGTATCGTCATCTTCGTTGATAGAGAGAGGAACACAAAGAGAGAGAGGGATGGAGAAGGATGCTTCACGTACAAACGAAGATAGGGAGTAACAAAGCGTCTCTCACACAAATGAACAGAAGGGAGGGGCAAGGCTTTCTATCGCAGGAAACTAAATAATCTTTCATTCATTCATTTTTTTCCTCCTTTCTTACAATGGGGGGTTTCATATCCTTTAAATAAAAAAAAATTCTAACAGATAAGATCTTAAGAGATAAACTCATACGATTTAACAGAATAACAGAAAATAACAACTTGCCAACCCAACGGATAACGACCCTAAGAGATAAGCTCCCTAATTTGAATTCCTAACCGAAGGTTTATCAAGATTTATTTATTCCGAAAATTAATTTATTTTGAAAAATTCTTAATAAAAATCTATTGGTTATCAATGAGTGCTTCGAGATCCGTGCCATCAAGGGAATCGCCTGATATGATCCACATCATTCACCCCTACTTCGAAAAGAACTCGACCACGAGTTCTATGAAGTCATTCTGAAAAGTAGCCACCTCCCGGATCCCATGCAAAAAAGTTGGACAAGTTTTTAGAAGAGATAAATTAAGCAAACATTGATGCCATCATTAAATGTAGTATAGTATAGCCTTTTCGATTAGTTAGTTGGTTTTAATTAAATTCTTTAAAATCAATATATTTTTTTATCAAGGATAAAACAAATATAATGGACAATGTTCACCCCACAATCTACAAAGTGAGAAAGGTAGCAATGGTTTTGCAATGGATCGATAAAATGGCAGATTCCTCACACATGTCTGACTGATGGGTGCCACGTTACTTAATGTTGCAACTCCATATGATCCACCATCTTTACTGCCAAGATCTGAGGGAGATTTAGCTAACCATCCCTTAATCTCAATTGGAGATGTCTAAATGCATTTTTTTAGGGTAACTTGTAACGTAGACTAAAAGAAAGCATCTCCTGTTAGAAAATAGGAGAATGAATTCAGCCAGTTTTTAGCCTATAGAGAATAGAATAACTATATAATCTAGACATTCATGCACATATTAATGCAAATTTATCACGTTTAGTTTGATCTCTACTTCGTAAATTTTTTAGGCTTGAGGATTCACCCTCACAACATGGAATAAAAAGTCTAATCTCTCATGCAAAACATATGACCCATCTTAGGCATATGCACTACTCAAGGCCTCCATGATACTTGCACAATTGATACTCCAATAGACGTTAGTCTAAAGCGCAGTTGATCTTATCAAGATTGTACTCAGTAACTTTGGTGGAGGATCTAATTTATTTCACCACCTCCCACCACTACATTGTGCTCCTGTGGCTAGCCAATTTGTAGCCAATCCTCATTTTGTTCACCATGGCGATGTCACAAACTAAATGACTTTGGCTTCCACAAGCATGTGCGGCGTCCCGGTGTGCCGCACCAATGTCAGTCTTCCTCGAGTGATTTTCATGGACACAGAGTAACGTGTAACACAATCTGAACAATCCCCCAAGCTTGCACAATGATGCACATCGCTGATAGCATATGTTCAACCATGAACCTCAGTCAACTTACAAGATCATGAGCACATTGACATCAAGTCAAATAACACCACCCTTGTGCACTTCCATGCTACAAGGTAACTCTTGAAAGCAAATTGTTACCAAGAACCTTTGTGTCGCCACATTTTCTTGCCCCATAATCCAACTCCCAGTGTGCTCCCGTGTTGTGACCATCCGATGTGTCATTGTTGCTCACCAAGCTAATCACTCACAGTGAAGAGCTAAATACCACGTGATGTTCATCGACCAATCATGCATGGCAACGACCCCGCAATACCTCTATAAGCCCAATGCCAACATTGCCAGTAAGCTATGCTGGACGACACCTTGTTCCACCTCTGGGCACAAAGACCCTATGGCACCTCAGTAGACATAGGAAAACCTCGCTCGATAAAGCCCGCCATGCTTCAATAAGCATGTCTTCACTCTCGTGCCTCGATATTGTGCACAAAGCAGTTCGCTCTCTTTCGCAATAGTAAAGTGTCCAAGTCTGCATCTGGGACTACCAAGATCCAATAGACCAAGAGCCAAGACTTCTGAGGTTGTGATGCCAATAGGGATGAGGTGAGGTGAGGTGAGGTGAGGTGTACAAGGCCATAAGTTAGTCCCACATTACCTGGAGAGAAGGAGATCCTGAGTTACTTATATAATTTCCTCTCCCAAACATATAAAACGCGTTTTAAAACCGTGCGCCGCTACGGATTTCGTAAGAACTCCGTAGTTAAGTGTGCTCGGGTGAGAGCAGTACTAGGATGGGTGACCTCCTGGGAAGTTCTCGTGCGGGCACAGGCAAAGCGGACAATATTTTGTGTGTTTGGGGCGGATGTTACAAATGGTATCAGAGCCGGTTCTCCTCGGGATGGGAGGGTCTAACCCTACACGAGGACGTGTAGCCCTAAGGGGGATGAATTGTGACAACCAAGATCCAATAGGCCAAGAGCCAAGACTCCTGAGGCTGTGATGCCAAGATGGATGAGGTGAGGTGAGGTGTACAAGGCCATAAGTTAGTCCCACATCGCCTAGAGAGAAGGAGATCCTGAGCTACTTATATAATTTCCCCTCCCAAACCTAGAAGACGCGTTTTAAAACAGTGCGCCACTACGGAATTCGTAAGAACTCTGTAGTTAAGCGTGCTCGGGCGAGAGTAGTACTAGGATGGGTGACCACCCTGGGAAGTTCTTGTGCGGGCACGAGCAAAGCGGACAATATCTTGTGTGCTTGGGGCGGATGTTACAGCATCATAAGCCCATCACTGATCATATCAACAACAACTTGCGTGCAACCGACTTTCCAATTCATTGGAAAGTTGCATTGGTTGTCCAATTCCTAACCAAGATCCAAGGTACACATATTTTGACAATGATCCCGCCAAAGCCCGATGCTCGCTTGATGCCCTTTGGCACCATGGATCCTTGCATATACTGTCGTGCACGCAAGACGCCCATTCAAGGTAGGACAAAACTTGCTCGACTGACCCCATTCGCTTATAGCCTCCACTACAGATCTATCCTCATGCATAGTGTGGCGCACCACCCACCATGAGGCAACATCTCAGTGTTATCATTGCATCATGTGGATAGCTTGTCTGACAAAACATCAACATGAGCCTCCTTGAAAATGGCCTTGCTTGAACCCTTTGATCGAGTGTGAGAGAGTTGGGGTCCTTCCTCCATAAAGTAATGTCTTCCAACCCTGGGGGTATAAAGGTGATCACCCAAGCTCCTAACCTCATTGGGAACCGAAAGCTAAAAATGTCCCATTCTCCATGCTGTCAAGGGATTCTCATGCTCCATGGCCAAAAGTAGTGCAAAGTCCCATGTTGCTCCAAAGTCTGCATGGTTATGTCATCTTGTCCACAATTTAGGCGTCTCTCACCTCTCTATTAAATAATCATCAGTGTTCTTCAGATAGTATATAATCTGGTTCAAGATTGGTAGCCATTTATCAACCAATCTTATCCATATACTCCATTACTCCCTTCCCTGTCAGAAGTTCATTGACTAGCTGGAAGATTACTTCACAAATACCCAGCATCAACTGCTTTCAAAATCTATGTCTCCCAGTCTATCACCAATTGTTTGAATGAGAGAGGGAGAGAAAGGAAATGGGTAGAAACACTACATGTTTGAATTGTGTAAATTTGGGCTATTGCCTCTTCTAAGATAAACATGAGGTGATTGCATCCATTAGCACTCGCTCCACCACAAAAATCTTCATGATTGGTCTAATAACAGTTATGATGCCTATAGGTACCATATCTCATTGAGAAGTAGCTCTTTGTAAAACTTCCAATGTAGTATATAGCATCATAATAGAAATATAATATAAAGGATGGAATGTTTTAGATACATGAATGCTCCATGATCTACTTACTTTATAAACGAAAATAATGTTGCAGACCGCAAACCATGCACATGTTAAAGTGCCTTAGCAATGTAAATTGGATGAGTCGAGCTCTCAACAAGTTCAAGAATTTGGCTTTCTTGATGAAATAGCCATCTGAAATTAACTAAATTATAAAATGATGTTTCGACATTAAAGTTGAAATTTATCTCTGATCAAGATTTCATCTTGTTTTGTTGATGTTAAAAAATTACTATACAATCATACCAGATACTAGCATGATGTATGGTACTTCTCATTTCTTATAGCCATACATAGGAAATTTCACCACAAGAAGAGCTAATAAAAAATTTGAATCAGATTAAGACATTAAGTAGCTGGGTTAGACCTACGAAGCAAAAAAAAGTGCTGTAGAAGACTACAACATAATGATGCTCACACCCAAGTAAAAAAATTACTATACAATCATACCAGATACTAGCATGATGTATGGTACTAATCATTTCTTATAGCCATACATAGGAAATTTCACCACAAGAAGAGCTAATAAAAAAATTGAATATTATTAAGTAGCTGAGTTAGACCTACGAAGCAAAAAAAAAGTGCTGTCGAAGACTACAACATAATGATGCACACACCCAAGGAATCTTGATTTGAAGGTAAATCGGTAGTAGACCAAAAACACCAAAAGGATTTCAAGCACCAAACTTTCCAATTCACACCTCTTGGGAGAAGAATGCCTTAAAATAGATATAAATAACAAAACAAAACCCTTCCTCAAGGGTCACAAAGTTCCTATGGACCTAGTAACCAGAAGAATTCCATCTTAAACATTTTCAAAGCGCACATGACTTCATACAACCTCGACTGGAAGGGAGAAACATGTGACAAAGATCAAATCCCAAAGCAAGCATGGGAATCCTTCCCCGTGATCTCAATTTCCTACAAAATAAAACCCTAAATTTGTAACCTCTCGATTTGCTTACACCACGATTCATATCTCCATATCAAAGTTCCATAATTAAAAGGCCCCTAAACTCAAAAGGCACCAGTCTCATCCATTAAAACAAACATTTCCTGTTTCTATGAGAAAATTTGACCACAACTTTCACAACGCATCTATGTTTTTCCAAATTATACCACCAAAGCCCACTGACTCCGTGAGAAAAAAAAGAATAGAGCTTCTAAATACACCAAATAAGATGTTCTTTCTTTTAATCAACCCACTCTGGAATTCCTCCTAAATCTCAACTGCGGATTCAAAGCTCTTTTGGCGTTCCCAAAAGAAGCATGCAGTACCCAAGTCATATTAATGAAGGCTAACTTCAAAAATGGTTGTGACCTCCGACCCTGAGGTCGCTTTCAAACAGCCGTAAGCTCCTTCAACCACTTGGTCATAACTCTAGATCTTATATTTTCATAAAATAAGGCAGCATCAGATTGGATGGACATGCACTTTTCCAAGCAAGATAATATAAGATAACTTACAAGATTATACACTGAAAGATTCACTTTCAAGAGAATCAGCATTCAACACTAGTTCATAATAAAAAATATCATTATTTACTTACATCTTGAAGCATAGGATTCACAGATTACCTTATAATACAAATATCATAAGGTTCACACAAGAATTCTCTATCTAGATTCTACAAGAATGGCCTTACAATGGAATAAAATGTATCTCACCAGGCTCAAGCAATAAAAAAATTGGCATAATAAACCTAGAAAGAGAAACTATGCAAAACGACACAAAAATCATTCATAATAGCAACAGTAGGATATTAAAATGGGCAAACTACAAAAACCTCTCCCGAACTGTACACCTCATTTCATATTGGTCCCTCAACTATTTTTTTGAACAATTTGATCCTTGAACAACGCTCCATTTGCACTTAGCCCCCTCCATCAACTTTTATTCCGAAAATACCCTTGTCCTAGTAAGCATAAGTTAAATATTTTAAAACAATTTTGTGTATTATTGAAAACTGATGTTAAGATGTATTAGTGTATATACATACACTTAGGGTATATATGACTCACATTGTATTCACCTTATATTGGCAATTGGCCTAATGAGAGATTCATTCCATTCTCTCCCCAAACCCTAGCTCTCCTTCTCTCTCTCCCTTTCTCTCTTCCTCTCTTCCTCTAGGGTTTGTCACATGGTATCAGAGCAAGGTTGATCGCCGGCATCATCAACGGCTCCCTTGTCTCCTCGTGATCAGATCCTCCCTGCAATCAGATCTCCGATCAGATCTCCGATCTGATCCTGCTCCGCTCTCACGATCTGCTCAGCGCGCTCCGCAGTCCGCACCGCCCGCGCTCCGTCCGGCGTCCGCACCCCGCGCGCCTGTCCTGCGTGCGCCCGTCCGGCGTCCTCACCCCGCGCGCCTGTCCCGCGCCCGCACCTGATCGCGATCCGCCTGCCCCGCACCTCTGATCTCTCCCGCGAGCCTCGCGCCCGCACCTGATCGCGATCCGCCTGCCCCGCACCTCTGCTTCTCTCCCGCGCGCCTAATCTCTCCCGCCTGTCCCGCTCCTCTGCTTCTCTCCCGCAGCGAGCCCGTCCCTGCCGCACACCCTCTCCGACCTGCTCTTCTGATCTGCAAGATCAGATCACTATCGGCTCTCGATACACCCCTGAGGGTCATCAAAGTCCCGATACGTCCTCAAGTCATCATCCATGTCTTCGACTTCTTCGATGACGACTCCGCCGTCTCCTTCGGTGCCTCCCTATGAGATTCCACGGGATTTCCTCCCGCTCGCCACCGACTTTCTTCTCCAAGAGGCCTCCGACTGGCCGGCATGGTCCGCTACGGTGGAATCCACTCTTGAGGGTCGCAATCTTCGAGGACATCTTGCTGGCTCCTCCACGCTTTCTGCTTCTGATACAGAATACGGTCCCTGGCGCCTTCGCGATCAGCGCATCAAGGCCTACCTTGTTGCGTCTGTGGACCGTTCTCTTCGCCGGGACATGGTTGGGCTTGCCTCTTCTGCAGCGATTTGGGGTCATCTCACTGCTCGCTTTGTTGAGAAGAGTGGAGCACGTGAGTATCAGCTTCTCACACAGGGCCAGTCGGCACAGCAGGGAGAGTTGACGGTCCAACAGTTTTACTGTCAAATGCGCTCCTATTGGCGTGATCTTCAGGATCTTGCTCCCGTTCCTGACCCGTCCCGTGCTGTCGAGTATCAGCTCTACCGGGAGCGCCTTGAGCTCTATCAGCTATTTGCTACCCTACGACCAGAGTTCAGTGCTCTGGCAGGTCAGCTTCTTCACCGGGACAGCCTTCCTCGTCTTGATGAGGCTGTGGCTGAGCTGGTCGCTGAAGAGACTCGTCTGCGTACTCTTGCCTCCAAGGCCTTACCTCTTCCATCCGGTTTTCAGGGTGTTCTTGCTGCTGCTCCGCCGCCAGTCTCAGGCCCACCAGCTACTGCCTCCCATGGTAGACCGTTTTGCACTCACTGTCAGACACCGGGCCACTTCGTGGACACTTGCTTCTCACTTCATCCAGAGAAGCGTCCTACCTACAGAGATCGAGGTCGAGGACGAGCTCGAGGTCGTGGTCGCCATGTTCCTACTGCTGCTGCTGCCTCTTCCGTCACAGCTGGCGATCTACAGTCTATTCGTGAAGAACTAGCTCAGCTTAGACTTTCTCAGCAGTCTGCCGCTACTCCTGGACCTTCCAGCGCCTCAGCCTTCTCTGCCTCTTCTCGTAGTCCCACTGTTTGGATACTGGATTCGGGCGCCTCACACCACATGACTCCGGATGCCTCCTTGCTCACTGCCTGTCAGCCTGCGCCACACCTACCACCGATCCACACTGCAGATGGTTCTCGCTTAGCCATCTCACAGTCTGGATCCATTACTTCAGCCTCAGCCCCTACTTGCAATCTCTCCTTATCCTCTGTGCTTCATGCTCCCACACTCCACATGCACCTGATTTCTGTTAGTGCTTTGTGTGATTCTGGCTGCTCTGTGACATTTACCCCTTCCGCTTGTTCTGTGCAGGATCTGCGTACTGGCCGACCGATTGGAGCAGGTCGTAGGGCAGGCGGGCTCTACCAGATGGAGTTTCTTCACTCTTTGGATCCGTCATCATCTGGGTTTTGTGGAGTTGTCTCTCCTAATGCCAACCTGTGGCATAGGAGCCTAGGTCATGTGTCGGAACCGCGACTTAAGAGATTACTCCATTCTGGAGCTCTAGGTCGTGGTCCTTTTTCACCTTTATCTACTTGTACTGGCTGCAAGCTCGCAAAAGCTGCTGCCCTTCCTTTTTCATCCAGTACTTCTCAGAGCTCTGCTCCTTTTGATCTTGTTCACTCTGATATCTGGGGTCCCTCTCCTCTCCCTTCTATGACTGGGTATTTATATTATGTCTCGTTTGTGGATGATTATAGTCGCTACACGTGGGTCTACCTTCTTCGCCGTCGATCGGATATCCTCCAAGTCTATAAGGACTTCACCTCCATGATTCACACGCAGTTTAGTCAGTGCATCAAGATCTTTCGATCTGACTGTGCCCTTGAGTATTTATCTACCGCTATGTGCAGCCTTATTCAGTCCCATGGGACTATTTTTCAGCACTCGTGTCCTCACATCCATGAGCAGAATGGTGTTGCTGAGCGCAAGCATCGCCATATTCTTGCGACTACTCGTGCTCTCCTTATTTCTGGTTTTGTTCCTCGGCGCTTCTGGGCTGAGGCTCTCCTCACCTCCGTCCAGCTCATTAACATCACTCCTTCGTCAGTTCTTCCAGACGACTTATCTCCTCATGAGCGTCTCCTCTCTACCACTCCTGACTACAGCCCTCTTCGCACTTTTGGGTGCAGATGTTTTGTTCTTCTTCCCCTCCATGAGCGCACAAAGCTGTCTGCTCAGGCAGCTAAGTGCATCCTTCTTGGGATCAGCACTGAGCACAAGGGATACCGTTGCTATGACCCTGTTGCTCGTTGCTTGCGTATCTCTCGACACGTCTCCTTTGTCGAGGATACGCCCTACTACTCTCCTGAAGCTCAGGATCTCACCTTTCTTGAGGTTTCTTCTCCTGCATCCTCGACACCTATGCCTCCCTCGTCGACCTCTCTAGTTCCCCCGGCTCCGTCGGCTCCTTCCCCACCACCAGCTCCCTCGGCACCATTGGCTCCTTTGCCCGTTGGTTCCCCAGCCTCTCCAGGGGACTCCTCCGAGGCTTCCTCCTCTGTGCCTATGCCTCTCTCTCCTCCCCGGGTTGTCTCTCCATTTCCTCAGGTCTACTCTCGCCGGCCTACCCCTTTGTCTCCGTGTCCTTCCTTCTCACCGGATGCCGGCTCTCCTGCTGTTGAGGTTCCTCCTAGTCTTTCGCCTCCTGTGCCTGCTCCGTCATTGCCAGTCGTGGATCCAGGCCCGCCTCGCTACCCTCAGCGCCAGCATCACCCGCCTGACCGTTTTAGCCACGACACTGGGCCTCCTGATCGTTTTGGTTTTACCTCTGTCTGCAGTTACTCGCCTCAGTTTACTGCCTTTCTTACTGTTGTGCACGCAGATCAGGAGCCCCGATCTTACTCTGAGGCAGTCCAGTTTCCTCAGTGGCGTCAGGCTATGGATGAGGAGTTTCAGGCCTTTCAGCAGACCCAGACCTGGGATGTTGTCCCTCTGCCCCCTGGCGTTGCGCCTGTCAGCTGCAAGTGGATTTATAAGATCAAGCATCGCCCTGATGGATCCATTGAGGGTCACAAGGCTCGGGTGGTGGCTCGTGGCTTTACTCAAGAGTATGGCGTTGACTATGAGGAGACCTTTGCTCCGGTGGCTCAGATGACCACCGTTCGCACTCTTTCGGCGGTTGCAGCTGTTCATCGATGGACCCTTCTTCAGATGGACGTGAAAAATGCCTTTCTTCACGGTGACCTGTCTGAGACTGTCTACATGGATCCTCCTCCTGGTCTCCGTGTTCCTTCTCAACACGTGTGTCGTCTTCGTCGGGCCATTTATGGGCTCAAGCAAGCTCCTCGTGCCTGGTTTGAGCGGTTCCGCTGTGCTGTCAGGGAACTTGGTTACTCAGAGAGCAGTCAGGACCACTCTCTGTTTGTCCGATCGTCCTCGCAGGGCCGGGCGATTCTACAGTTATACGTGGACGACATGATCATCACTGGAGATGACTCTGCTGCGATTGCTAGTCTTCAGCAGCACTTGAGGAACCAATTTCAGATGAAGGATTTGGGCACGCTTCGCTACTTTCTTGGTCTTGAGGTAGCATACAGTGCAGATGGCATTCTGCTCTCTCAGCAGAAGTACCTTTCAGACATCCTTAGTCGTGCTGCCCTCACAGATAACCGCACAGTAGACACCCCTCTTGAGCTTCACTCGAAGCTAAGTCCTACAGATGGAGTTCCTCTTTCAGATCCCACTCGGTACAGGCAGATTGTGGGACAGCTCGTCTATCTCTGCATCACTCGGCCTGACATTGCACACGCTGTCAGCATTGTCAGTCAGTTTGTTGCAGCTCCACACTCAGTTCACTACGGTGCTCTTCTTCGGATCCTCCGATACCTCAGAGGGACAGTTACTCGCTCTTTGTTTCTGTCGTCATCCTCCTCTCTCAGACTTCGAGCCTACTCAGATGCAGACTGGACTGGAGATCCGACTACACGCCGCTCCACCACTGGTTACTGTTTGTTTCTTGGCGATTCTTTGATCTCCTGGCGCAGCAAGAAGCAGAAAGTGGTGTCTCTCTCTAGTACTGAGGCTGAGTACAGGGCTATGGCCTCCACGACTAAGGAGATAGTTCACCTTCGACGTCTCCTCAGTGATCTTGGTGTTGCTTTCTCCGAGCCTACTCCACTTCACTGTGATAACCGGAGTGGTATTCAGATTGCTAGCAACCCGGTTTTTCATGAAAGGACAAAGCACATCGAGATTGATTGTCACTTCGTCCGACAGGAGTATGAGGCCAGGACAATCTCTCTACCTTTCACTCCCTCAGCAGAGCAGATCGCAGACTTCTTCACGAAGTCACATCCTACACCTCGTTTTCGGTCTTTGATTGCCAAACTCTTGGTGCATGATCCACCCTGAGTTTGAGGGGGGGTGTTAAGATGTATTAGTGTATATACATACACTTAGGGTATATATGACTCACATTGTATTCACCTTATATTGGCAATTGGCCTAATGAGAGATTCATTCCATTCTCTCCCCAAACCCTAGCTCTCCTTCTCTCTCTCCCTTTCTCTCTTCCTCTAGGGTTTGTCACAACTGATAAGGGTATTTTCGGGATAAAAAGTTGGTGGAGGGGGTTAAAATGCAGACAAAGCATAGTTCGGGGATCAAATTGTTCAAAAACAAAGTTGAGGGACCAATATGAAATGAGGTGTATAGTTCAGGAGAGGTATTTATAATGGGTTTTTTACAAATTGACCCCTGTAATCTTCTTTATTTACATATAAACCTCTATAAAGTCAATATTTACATATAAACCCCTTAAATCATTCAATATTTACATATCGACCCCTACAGTTAGTTGGCATCCAAAATGAAGGAATATTTCTGAAATATTCCTTCATTCGGTTGTTATTTTATTAATCTAAAGAGGAAATAACCGATTTACCCATGGTTTTAATTACTTAAAATGGCATATCTTTATTGAACATGGACTTAATCCAAAACAAACACAGACATAACCCAAATTTAAGTTGGACCTAATCCAAAGAATTCTCACATTGGAGGGGTATTTACAGAGTTTAGGTAAAATATCAAGGATGAAATCAAAAATATTCTCTCGTTTCGGATGTCAGCTAACTGCAGGGGTCAATATGCAATGTTTGAATGAATCACTTTTATAGGGGTTTATATGTAAATATAGAAGATTGTAGGGGTTGATTTGTAAAAAACCTTTTTATAATTTGCTCTATTAAAATTTACACAACAAGAAGCTTCATTGATACAATTAAATAAATTTGATGCCAACTGATTGGATCAAACTTCTAAATTTAAGAGACAAAGTAAGATCCTGTAGTAGAGTACCCAAAATAGATAAACAAACCAGAGATTCCAAACAAAATTGAAATCAACAAAAAATGGAAAACGACAACCTTGAACAGTTGTCCTAACTGCTTTTCAAATTACCCATAATGATGTTGCTAATGAAAAAATGGAGATCAAAGCCCTACTATGTGATGCGGAATTCAGAGATCAATACTGAAGCTCGAACAACTGACAGTTTCAATTAGCTCCTCCGTCAGCAAGGTCCTTTTTGTTGGGCTCAAAAACATACTTGATCAGAGAGTCTTTGATGGATAGCAACTGAGGGAACTCACTCTTTAACTTCGAAGCATCCATCTCGTTGTTGCATCGAGGCGCAACTATGACCTTGGCCTGTTCTTCCAGTGTAAAGTTAGCCCATTTAAAGTTGGGGTCAATATAGCTCTTATACATCTCCAGGATCTCATTGTGGCTGACAACACCAGGATTTGTGAAGTTCCATATGCCCCTGCAATTTCTTTTTGCCATCTCAACTGATAACGGTAGAAGCTCATCTAAGACCGTCATGCTGTTTGGAATATTAACCACTGTGCTATAACGAGATATCTTTGTAATGAAGTTGCGTGGATTGCTAAGGTCGGAGGATATAGGCATTCGAACTCTCAGTGTGCAGACATTATCATATTCTTTCAAAAGCTTTTCAACCTGAATAAAGCGTCATTAAAGAATTTAAGCAATAGATTTAAGATCTAAAATTCTCAAAACATAAGAGAATACAAAGAAAGTTACCATAGCCTTAGTCTTCGAATAGAAAGAACTAGTAAAATTTGGCTTATCTTCCTCCTTGAATCCAATGCCTGATCCTTCTGGGTGTTCACCGTCGTACTCAAATATGCACCCAGTTGCGTAATTCATCATTAACAAGTCATACTCCCTGCAAACATCTGCTAGATTCAAAGTACCCACAACATTGGTACGAATCGTTTCCAGTTTGTGAGATTCGCACCAATCGATGTTTGGCCTTCCGGTGATGCCGGCAGCATTAAATACATGTGTTGGCTTGACACTCTGAATATCAAGAAGGAGCTGGGAGCGGTCTTCCAAACGTCCTCTTCCATATTCAAACAGTATTCCTTGCTTCTCACAGATTTTTCCAAGCAGGCCGCCAATCCATCCCGTTCTACCATATATCAAGAATTTTGGAGATGGGCCCTGAGGGAGGCCATTAGTGCTCTTGGCAAAAAGAACCACTGTTCCATTCAGATTAGGAGTATTAGTCAGTTGAGAAAACATGTCATTGATGTCTTCAGGCCCATCAAAACACCTTTCAATCCCAGGTATCACCATCATATTTGGATGAGGCAACAGTGCTCCAGAGACATCTCCCCACCAATCAGGATTGCTTGTGTACCACTCTATTGTTTTTCTTAGTCCCTCCTCCCATGTGGTCCTCTCTGACCACCCCAAATTCTTCAGCTTCTGATCATCCAGAAAGTACCTCTGGTCATTGAAGGGCCTGTTCTCAACAAACTTAATGACTGCATCTGGGTCCAATGAGAAAAGCTTACAGATATCCATTGCCACGTCGGTCACCCGTCTCTCTCTCTTTGTACCGATATTATAGACATGCCCAACTTCTCCTTTGTGAAGAACAACCTCAAAAGCCTCCGCAACGTCCTCACAATAGAGATAGCTTCTGACATTAGAGCCATCACCATGGATCGGGAGGGGCTGTCCTCTCATGGCCAGGAGAATAAATTTTGGAATAAGCTTCTCTGGATATTGATTTGGCCCGTAGACATTGTTTCCCCTGGTAGTTATGACAGGTAAGCCATATGACCTGGCATATGCCATAACAAGCATCTCAGCCCCAGCTTTAGTCGCAGAGTAGGGGTTTGTTGGGAGGAGCTGAGATGCCTCGTGATTTCCCACCACAGCATCCTCACTAGTCTCTCCATAGACCTCGTCAGTACTGACATGGATAAACCTTCTAATCTGACCAGTGACCTTGCAGGCCTCAAGGAGGACATGAGTGCCATATATGTTGTTTTTGGTGAACTCGAAGGAGTTTCCAAAGGAATTGTCGACATGGGTCTGTGCTGCAAAGTGCATGATGGTATCGATGGATTCAGTAACGAGGAGGTAGTTGACAAGGTCGGCGCTGGCAATATCACCCTTGACAAACTTGAAGTTGGGGGACGAGCGGGATGGCAAAAGGTTCTTCAGGCTGGAGCAATAGTCAAGCTTGTCGAGAACCACAATCTTGTATTCGGGGTAGTTACTGATGAGAAGATTGGTGAAATGAGACGCAATGAAGCCAGCTGCACCAGTGATGAGGATGTTCTTAGGCTTATACGTCGCCATCGCTTCTTATTTTCCTGCATCAATACTCCAGATATCAGAGCCCGTCTATTAGTGGACCCGGATTTTCAAAGAAGCAAAACGAAAAAAACTTTATTCTTATAAAGAAAGCCTAGTTTACTACATAAGTATCTAAGCTGTTAAAATTCATAGATTTTGCCAAAGAGAAGGCAAACAAACACAACCCAATATATCGTGCTCTTTCTTCGAATTCATAAGGGTCGTCATGCTATACCCCGAAGTCTATATTGTGCTCTTTAGACAATGAGAAGGCAAACAAACACAAGCCAATATTTTTCAATTGAAAATATTCTTGAGGTAGAACCACGAGATTATGTTTCTTGATGTAGTTCTACAAGAAAAACATTTTTCTATATTTTTTCCATGAGATTATGTTTCTTAATGTAGAACCATAAGATCGGTTTTAATTGATCGGACATCTACATTCTTTCATCAAATACATTATAGTCCTCACCTTACACCGGGAAATCTCTCTAGTAGTTCTACATGAAGAACATTTTTCTATATTTTTTCCATGGAATTATGTTTCTTAATGCAGAACCATGAGATTGGTTTTAATCGATCGGACATCTACATTCTTTCTTCAAACACATTAGGGTCCTATAGTTTTCTCTAGACTATGAGAAGGCAAACAAACACAACCCAATATTTTTCCATCGAAAATGTAACCGATAATTTCTATAATACAGCCAAGATTTTCATGGTGAAGAAAGATTAGTCAAAGAAACCTTATGTATAAACAATTATATATCATATACATAAGCCATATTCAAAGAAAAAAACATCACGGAATGCTCATTCGGGCATTCGGGCATGAATGCAGTCCTAGATGATACAATCTGATAACTATTCCATATCCAGCCTGATTCATTTTTCCCCATTGCCGGGCAATCGGCTTCTTTCTCCCCTCCCTATTCAAACCAAATCAAAGAAAATTCTACCTCTTACAACTGCAATTATGTACCAAGATCAAGAATCGATCCGAGCAGGTGAATCTGATGGCATCCTCATAGAAATCTAAACTATTTAGTGTTTGCAGAAAGAACCCAATTTTAATTGATGAGCATAAATCAAGAACTAGGGATCTGATAAAACAAAATTCCTTTTTTTTTTCCTTCCATCTCCTCCGTGGATCTGATTCCAAGAAAATATGAAAGATCGTCGGTAGGAAAATTAAAAAAGGAAATTTGAGAGATCGTGGTCTCAAGGATTCCAAAATTAATTTTTAAAAAATACCTCTGCAACTTAGGGATTAAAAAAAAATACCGAAATGCAAGCAAACAGATCAGCAGAGTGAAAGGAATCGGACACCTCGAGGAGGGGGCAATCGCAAAGAAAATGACGATCGATGATATCGACTGAGAGAAAGACCCGTGGGCACTTCATTAGAGGTTTGAAAAGGATTTTATAGTATAGGGTAAATTACACTTTACCCCCTGACGTTTATCCAAAAAATACTTAACCCCCTGTAGTTTATTTTGCTCCAAATTGCACACTAAAGTTTGAAATGTTAGCACAATACCCTTTTGTCAACTACTTAATTTCCTAATTTGGTATCTTTGATATGATCAAAACTGATGTTAAGGGGCAAAATGTAGTTTTTTTAACTATAGGGGGTTAAGTGTTTTTGAGCTAGACTTCGAGAGGTAAAGTCTAATTTATCCTTTATTATAATAATTAAATATCTTGTAGCATAATTAGGAGCTGGTGGAGAGGTACATTTTATTATGAAGGTGATCTTTGGCATGTTTTTTTTTGCACGCAAGAGTATCTTGCCACGTTTTTTGCGTGTAAGAGCATCTCCAATGGCCTCCCTCAGCTGGGTCCCTTCACCCCTTTGAGTGAGTGACGTGACAAAAATCACATCCATAGGTCTCACTTATCACTCCTTTGGCGCGTGGCATTGAGTATAACTTTGTATATTTGAGTATCATTGGAAATCATTGTAGCAACTTACCAACTATGATAATTATCATGGTTGCTATAGAGATTTTGTCGTGGTTGAAACAGTAAAAATACTTTAGCATCGAGTACCATTTTGAGTATCATTAAGTATACTGGGTGATACCCATTATACTGAGTATCATCCAGTTATATGAGTGATACTAATTACAATAAGTAAAAATTAGCAAACTGAATGATACTTATTTGAAATCACTATAGCAACTATATTGAAATTATCGTAGCTACTGCAGTGATTTCACTATAGCCGCTATAGGGATTTCATCTGTAGTTGCTACAATGATGTCGAATAATACTCAGATATATGAAATGATACTCAGCACTACAATGATTTCACCGCATCAGCCACGGTGAAATCTATATGGAAAAATGCTTTTCATTCGAGCATTTGGGCATGAATACAAGCCTAGAAGATCCAATATGATTACTACTCCATATACAGTATGATTCTTTTTCCCTTTTATCGGGCATCGACTTCTTTCTTTCCTCCCTATTCAAACCAAATCAAAGAAAATTCTACCTCTTACATCTACAATTATGTCCCAAGATCAATAATCGATCCAAGGAGATGAATCTGATGACATCTTCATAGAAATCTAAACTATTTAATGTTTGCAGAAATAATCTGATTTTAATTGATGAGCCATTGAGCATAATCAAGATCTAGGGATCTGGTAAAAAAATTTACTTTTTTTTCCATCCCCTCGATCTGATTCCAAAAAAACAAATCAAAAAGATAGCCGGAGCTATAACAAGTACAATTAAAAAAGAAAATTTAAGAGATCTTGCCATCAAGAATTCCAAAATTAATTTAAAAAAAAAAACTCTGGATCATATCAAACTTAGCGATTAAAAAAAATACCGAAATGCAAGCAAACAGATAACCAGAGTCAAAGGAATCGAACACCTCAAGAGGGGGGGCAATCGCCCGTGGGAACTTTTATAAGAGGTTTGAAAAGGGATTTATTATATTAATGAATTAATTTTTATTTTTAAGTTACCTCATGGTCAATGCATCGTTCGGATGAACTTGATGCATGCCACTTAGCACAGGCAACTTTGCCTGAAGAAATGTGCAATCTAATTCACTTATTAGAGAGAGAAAGAAAGGCAATACTATTGATTTTTCTAATTAACATCAAATGACCATTAAATATCATTGAATATGTATTTATCATCTTTATAGTTGGTTTTTAATAGAATTTATGAGAGAGTCGTGCTCACACACGAGAGATTTTGGCTCTTCAAAAGTGGTCTATGTGTCACACGGGAGAGGGATCCATTATAGTATTATACTAGTATGAAACCCGAGTAATGCCCGAATGTGCTTGATGCGTGCCAGTTGGCAAAGACAACATCGCAACTGTTTGAAGAAGTGTAAAATTTGAAGTGAGTATGATTCACTTGTTAGAGAGAGAGAGAGATTAACATCAAATGACCATTAAATCCCATTGAACGAAAATTTATCATCTTTATGGTAGGTTTTTAAATGGATTTAAAAGAGAGTCACATTCACACACGGAAGAAGAATTCTAGCTCTTTAAAAGACATCCACGTGTCACAACATGGAAGAGAGGCTTCCATTTTAGTATAGATACTAGTAAGAAACTCGGGCAATATCCGAATGTGCTTGATGCACGCCATTTGGCAAAGACGGCATCGCAACTGTTTGAAGAAGTGTGAAATCTGAAGTGAGTGTGATTCACTTGTTAGAAATAGATTAACATCAAATGACTATTAAATGCCATTGAATGAAAATTTATCATCTTTATGATAGGTTTTTAAATGGATTTAAAAGTGAGCCGTGTTCATACACGGAAGAAGAATTTTAGCTCTTTAAAAGACGTCAACGTGTCACAACACGAGAGAGAGTCTTCAATTTGTGTGTGTGTGTGTGTGTGTCTATATATATATATATATATATATATATATATATATATATATATATATATATATATATATATATATATAGAGAGAGAGAGAGAGAGAGAGAATAGGGAACATGGTCCTCTAGACCACCCAACACGCTAGTCCTCCCTTACATTTGGGTGCCACATGGCACTTTTTAAGCGGGGTTAGGGGTTGGTCAAGGTGGGTACATCCCTCCTAACAATTATCATGAAAAAAAATTTGGAAAAAAAATCTGCCAAGTGGCATTTTTAAATTAACCATATCAAGGGCTATTTGCACGCTACAGTTTACCGTTAAATTTGTCGACCGTTGATCGGGTTGTTTTAAGTTTATCGTTAATATGCTAGAGTGGATTGATCATCCAAAAACGAAATATGGTTAAAAATTATCATGTGGCACCCAAATTGAAGGGAGGACTAGCGTGTTAGGTGGCCGGGAGGACCATGTTCCCTATTCCATATATATATATATATATATATATATATATATATATATATATATATATATATATATATATATATATATATATATATATATATATATATATATATATATATATATATATATATATATATATATATATATATATATATATATATATATATATATATATATATATATATATATATATGGGCATGCTATAATGCGGCATGCGATACATGCGGCACTACACCGCAGTCGTCTGATGCACGCGTTGCGCGCATACGATGCACGCAGCGGTGCATCAGATGGCTACTATGTGGTGCCGCACTTACCGCATGCCGCATTATATATATATATATATATATATATATATATATATATATATATATATATATATATATATATATATATATATATATATATATATATATATATATATATATATATAAAAGAAAAAATCAGTGTGCGGATCCGTGTACCAGAAAGAAGTTGCTGAAAGACATGATGCCCTGAAGCCCTCAATTGGTGGGAGGCCCAGTCGTCAACGAAAGATCCCCGGGGGGATTTCTTTCCTATTCTTGCTGGCTAAACAGAGTTGCCTTCCACACGTGCAATGAAACCAGAGTCTGCTACTCGCCCCTTTATTCAAATTCAATTAGGCAGTAGAACCCTAGTGAAGGAAGAGCACCCGCTTCTCCTTATCTCAAAGTACTAAGCTAAGCTTTCAAACTATCATCCTTCTTTTCCGAGGTCCAGTTCAGTTAGCGGAGTTACCCAACCAATTGCATTGTCATTTTTCCTAAGCGGGAAACTGTCGGATTCTCTATCATCTTAGGTAGATCTTGGCTCTACTGCAGACGCACATATTGCTGTTAGACCAGGTACGATGATGATCTCCCGAAACAACCAGCAGCAGAAAGTAAAAATCTGCGAACCTGTGGAAAAATGAAAATGATAAAGAAGACTATAAGGGGTTTGCTGGGTTCAGCCCGGTTAGAGGAGGAGCTAATCCTTCGATGTCATCTTCGTTAGGAAGGTCTGAAAGCGGGGATTAGAAGTCAAGGTTCATGGAAAATGAGGCTATCGGGCTATGCTTGCCGCCGAAAATCCAAGATGATCTTACTATCCCTTTCGTGCCCCGTACCGGTGCTCGCTTGCTACACTGCGGCTTGCCGACTGCTTGCTTACTACCTCTTTCTTACCTGATAGCTCTGACTGCTCTTACCACCCGGCTTCCGAGCCCCCGAAACATCTCTCGTTGTGAAAAGAACTCCTCATTAGGAGTTGAACGCTATTAAACAAGTCTGGTCTTTTGTCGGCTTTTCCTTTGGAAGTAGTACTAGACCTTACTCGAAAGGAGAGTTCGGTAGAGAAGATCTCGCACAGATCTATGAACCAGCCTTTATTTCAACATTGCACAAAACTCAACGCCCGCCACCTCGATGATTCAGTAAGAATTTGGAGTTACCCCATTAGTTCCTGCCTCTAGAACCACTATATATATATATATATATATATATATATATATATATATATATATATATATATATATATATATATATATATATATATATATATATATATATATATATATATATATATATATATATATATATATATATATATATATATATATATATATGTTAGAATTGGTGAGGTCTATAGCTCGTAAAAACCTAGTGTTTAGCTTTGTATGGTTGATAGTATAGGATTGCATATTGGTAAGTACCTTAGTACGTGTTCTGATTACAGAACAGAGAGCCATGGCTACATGGTAATCCACTTGAGTGGGAGACTCAAGGGACTGGTCCCATGTAACCTAAATACGTTCGCAGCTCTGATAAGGGTTGGTCGCCCTATTAGGATAAGCTGTTGGGATGACAGAGCGTAGGTGTCTCCACCACGGTCATTACCAGGCACAGTGTCTGTGGCCGAACGAAACCAACACGGTGCACAGATCGATGAGCAGACATCGGTGCACTAAACCGTGTTTCTGCTTAGGGTAAAATGGTCCTAAAGCCTGAGGAACCATGTCTGGTGGACTAACCAGTTGTGTGGTGCTTTGGCGCACCAATGTGTGAGGATCCAGATACAGTGATCCAAAACCACGGTGTACTGGGTTACCCGGCTGGCGTTGCATCAGTGTGTCACTCCTGTAGGCTATCCACACCCCTAACGGGAGGTGCGTTCCTTGGTCTGACCTACGTCGTATTAAACCCTGGCCAGGTGGTCATCAGTTGGACTGATGACGGATCCGGTTGCTCGTCAGAGTAATCGGAGGTACGATGTATGTGGTCAACCTGGAAGGAACCGAGTCATATGAGCACTCGAGTCTGACGGTATTCTCCACCGCTCGAGTTGCGTCATGGCACCAAGTGGAGGGACAGCGAGTTTACCATACTAAGCGGAGAGCAGGGGTATGAGAGAGAACATAGTAAGTCTGGGGGAATTGGAGTGCAGCCTGCGTCGCACTCTGGGTGGCTACGCAGGTTAACTCGGACTCAGAGGATTGATGGTACACTCGAGTAGTGTGCCGATCGAGTCTGAGTTGGAAGCCATGAACCCTGGTCCCTGAAGGTTCCACCTTATCGACATTATGTACGGTTCTTATACCATCTCCTCGAAACACAGAACGTAGTTAGAGGAAGCGAGAAGTCCAAGCATACGCTCCGTGAGTGCTTCGCACGGTAGATGCGTAGCTACGTGTGTGCACTAAGGGGAAACCCTAGGTTAGTGCAGAGACGCATGTAGCAATTCCTTGCCATAAGTGGACTTTGCCACATGGGTGCGATGCACCGGGACATGTTGCGAGTTGACTAGTTGACTTTACTAGGGGCACCCTACGGGAACCTCAGAGAATAGTGAAATCACTGGTGTACTTCACTTATGTGTGCCTTGAAAAGTCTCGTACACGAGGAACGGCCAACTAGTGGCATATGGGCGTTTTGGTCATACCATGCGCCACTATGCACTAAGGGGGCCGGCCCTAAGTGTTGAGAGACTGGTCAAGGCCGGCCCCATTAGTTTTGGGAGGTTGTTGCCTCCGATGAAGGGGCCGGTTATGAGGCGTAGAAAACGGGCTGGTTTTGACCGTTTTCGAAAACAAGGAATGGATAGAGATAAAGAAGAGATATATAGGGATAAGGTTTGAATCAATAATCCTTATCCATACTGTCCTTATCCATATGGATAGGCCGGCTATATATATGATAAGGAGAGAGAGGGTGCACGAAATTCATAGAGCCATGCAAGCCCTAGGGCCGGCCATGGCATGGGGAAACCCTAGCCGCCCCCTCTCCTCTCTTCGCATCTCCTTTCTCGTCTCTCTCTCTCTCGTTTGCGCCATTGGATGGCGACTCGTCTTCCTCACGTGGTGTTTCGTAGAAGGAAAAGGCTCGTCGTATGGAGGCACTCAGAGATCCATCGACGAGGTGCCGTGCATCGTGTGAGATCGGGTGAACTAGAAGGCGTCTCCCGCAACCTTTTGCTGTCCAGAATCTGCACAGAAATTCAACGTTGTTTCTGCAATTTCGGGAGCTATAGAAGTCCAAACGACGTGAAACTTGTTGGAAAAGTTGCGTCTCAAAGTTGGCTACCTACAGTCCAAATTTCAGCCCAATTGGAGTTCGGAGCAGAAAGTTATGGCCGTCGCACCGAAGCTATATCGAGCAGATCCATAGCCCGTCTCCATCGACAAAGAAGAAATTTGTCGCGGTGAAAGATTCCGCACGCAGGTATAATCTCTAACAAGTAGATCTAACATAATTAGAACATGCATACATGCTAGATTGTTCTTTGGAGTTAGATCGTCGTTAGGGGTTCGCGTAGTTGCCATGCTAGATTCATACACGCATATGTAGATCGTTTCGATGAAAATTTTGATATGTAACGCACACCGCTCACGGTCCTCGGACCTTCACTTTGCTTCCGCTGCGGGCCTCTACCATGGATTTATTTCCAACAATATATATATATATATATATATATATATATATATATATATATATATATATATATATATATATATATATGGGGAGGGATACTCTCACTAATGGGCTATTACTAATGGCCCTTACTAATGATCCCATCCATCGGATCGGATCCGATGGATGGCTCTGATTTTCCCTCCCTGTCCCACTCTCTCTCTCTCTCTCTCTTAAAACCCAGCCCCTTCCCCCCGACCCCGGCTCCGGCGTCGATCGCTCCGGCCCCGATCTTCCCATTCCGGCTCCGGTCCGATCTTCCCCTTCCAATTCCGGCCTCGGCCCTGATCGCACCAGACCTCCCCCCCCCGGGCTCCAGCTTTTTCTTCCGACGACGACACCGGCAGCCCCGATCGACCCCCCAGCAGCCCCGACCGCCCTTCCCCTCCGGCTCCGGCGGATCCAGAGCCGGAGGGGAAGGGCAGTCGGGGCTGCCGGAGGGTCGATCGGGGCTACCGGTGTCGTCACCGGAAGGGAAGGCCGGAGCCCGGGGGGGAAGGTCGGGGTCGGGAGGGGGTCGGGCTGCTGCACTGTGAGAGAAGAGAGAGAGAGAGAGAGAGAGAGAGAGAGAGAGAGAGAGAGAGAGAGAGAAGAGATTTTAATCCGATCCATCCGAATGGGAATGGACGGCCCAGATCATTAGTAAGAACCCATTAGTGAGAGTATCCCTCCCTTATATATATATATATATATATATATATATATATATATATATATATATATATATATATATATATATATATATATATATATATATATATATATATATATATATACTAGTAATGCCCGTGCCTGTCGGCACACAAAAGATTTTGAGGGCGGGAACAATATTTCGAGAGCGGCGATAATATTTCGAGGGAGATAAAAATATTTTGAGGGTAATAACAATATTTCTTGAGTGGAGATAATAATAGTAATGCACATGCCCGTCGGCACGAACATTCAGCGAGAACATCCACATTCGAAGGGGCGTTACATTCTGTGAAGGGGCCCATATTTGGTGAAAGCATCTCCAGGGGTGGCAATGGACTCCGAAAACCTGACCCGAAACATTGGGTATGGGTGCAAATTTTGTACCCAAAACATGGTTTACGAAATATTGAGAATTTAACACAAAATTGCCAAGGTGAAACATTTTAACTTACTCATCAGAATGGGAAGCTTAATACTTATTCTCGAACAAACTGGATGACCGAAGGGAATATTGTTTCCTAATGAATGAAAAGCTCTTCAAGATTGGAACTTTGTAATATTGAATAGATGATTCCTGAAGCAGAGTAATAAATCATACACTGGTAATTTCATGAAATAGAAAAGATCACTAACATTGAATCCCTCTTTAGCAGGTCAATAAGGGGGGATTCATTGTCTCCATCCTGCCGCGACCTTCACCATCCGCCTCCATGGCCATCGCCTCTCTCGCCGCAAAAGAATCTAGCAAATCGGGCAATTTTGGAGATAGAATATTGTTAGTGTGTTATGGGTTAAGTATGGAGTCTGCGATACCCGAATAGGTATGGGTAGGGTCCGACCCGAACGTCGGTTGATCAGGCGGCCTAACAACGTCGGAAGGTATGGGTATAAGAACTCTATCCGATTAACTTTCAGGTACGGATATGGGTACCTCAACCAAAATCTGATTGCCCCTCTAACCTGTGTATGATTTAACTTTCAGGTACGGGTATGATTAACACTGCATTGTGATATCCTTATTTCTTTTTATTCATATCCAAAACCTGACCCTGAACCAAAACCCGACCCCACCGATGATAAACCAAAACCCGAAACCCGATTGGATGGATCAGGTATGGAGTCTGTCATACCCGAATCGGTATGGGTTGGGATAGGGTCCGACACGAACCCCGATTGATCAGGTAGCCTAACAGCATAGGGAGGTATATGTATAAGATCTGTACCCGATTAACTTTCGGTTATGGGAACCCGAACCTTGATTGATCGGGTGGACTTGAATTTTTTTTTCTAATATTCGAAACCGAACCAAAACCTGACCCCACCGGCGACAAACAAAACCCGAAACCCGATTGCATATAGATCAGGTATGGAGTCTGACCCGAACCTCGGTTGATCGATCAACGAAACACTTCCCGGGGGCGAAGTTTGTGCCGTAGGCCCACACTTTGTTGTTGTCCGGTCCAGTGATTTGTTGAGTGAATCAAAATGTCCTCCCTGGACTTTGAGAGTTAACACCTATACAGTTTGATTAGTTTCGGTCCATCAAAAAAATAGGACATTTATTGAATCAAAGAACATTACTTGAATCAAATAGCTAATCATAAAATCTTTACTTATTGAATCTGCAGTATTTTCTTCAATGTATGTTTAGCTTCAGTTTACATGTCTGCAGAGCAGGGGAAAGAACCAATTTAAAGAAGAAATGAGAGGGGAGAAGCCAAGAAAACTTTTTTTAAAAATGTGAATTGATTGTTGCTTTCCATGTGACGATTGACCACATGAATAAAGATTAGAAGAATCTTGGATGGGTCCAAGATCTTGAGTCTAAACAGGGGGAAATAACGGAAAAAAAAAGCAAAGGATGGAAGGAAGAGAGAACCGAAGAAAAGAACTTGAGGTCGTCTTCTTTAATTTTTTCTTCCACCAAACAGAGCCATAAAACCCAGATCTTGTTTTCTCTAGAGGAAAATAGAAATCTTCCGAAATAAAACAGGAAACATGGCATTCTAAAGTAAAGCACAAACATATATTTCAAACTATGGGAATAATATTTGACAAAACAAATGCCAATGGATCAACCCGACCCCGATCCCGTAGGCGACGACCCCGACCCCGCTGGCGAATGGAAGAACCCTGCACCAAAAAAAAATGATGTCAAAAAACACACACACAGAGAGAGAGAGAGAGAGGGAGAGAGAGAGACCCCAACCCGACCCCGCCGGCGATGACCCTGATAGATTCCCCCTTCGTCTAGGATCTCTCCGTCCCCCCGTACACCCTCTTCCCCTCCTCCACTGAGTCCTGTCCCTTCCTCCTCTCCTCTGCGAAAAACTTTAAAAAAATATATCAGAGAGAGAGAGAGAAAAAAAAAAGAGCCTGAGGAAGTGTGGGTGTTGGTCGCAGTCACATCGCCTGAATTCTAGGCCAATGGAGAGAGAGAGAGAGAGAGAGAGAGAGAGAGAGATGGGGGGGGGGAGTCGAAGGAGGTGTAGTCAGTCGGCGAGGTCGGATCAGTAGACGATCGACGAGATCGAATCTGGATCGGCGAGATCGGATCTGGATCGGTGAGATCGGATCTGGATCGGCAAGATAGGATAATCAATCAGTGGGCGAGATCGGAGCTGATTAATCCCCTCCAACGGAGCAGTAGTCGGTCGGCGAGGTCGGATCAGCAGTCGATCGGCAAGATTGGATCTGGATCTGGATCTGGTCGGATCAGCAGTCGGTCGGCGAGATCAGAGCTAATCAATCCCCTCCTCGTCGCTGCCCTTCCATTGGAGAAGAAATGGGGAGGGGAGTCGATCAGCCCCCTCCCCTAGAGGTCGAAATCCCGAGCGATGAGAGAGAGAGGTGATGAGAAAGAGAGAGAGAGAGAGAGAGAGGTGAGGCTGGGGGTAGAGAACGGGGCCCGACGACCAGATCCGCGTCCATCCCAGCCCGGCGACCAGATCCGCGGCCCGGCGACCAGATCTGCGGCCCTCCGACCACCGAGTTGCTGCCGGCGACCACCGAGCTGCTGCCGGTGACCACCGATCCGCAGATTCGCGGCCCGACGACCACCGAGTTGCTGCCGGCGACCACCGAGTCCCAGCCCGGCGACCAGATCCGCGGGAGTGGTGATGAGAAAGAGAGAGAGAGAGAGAGAGAGAGAGAGAGAGAGAGAGAGAGGTGGGGCTGGGGGTAGAGAACGGGGTGGGGATTGGAATAGAGGGAGAGAGAGGAGAGTAATGAGAGCACAGTTGTCGGTATTGCTCACCTTCCGTTTTTAACCCGGACGGGTATTGATCACCTTCCATTTTTTGAAGGCTGGTCGGATCAATCATAGTCGTTAATTTCTCTCTTCTAAGTGAATGACACTCACCGTAATAGTAATGAACGGCTGTGTTTGTCTCTTAGGGTTTGTCTCTGGACTCAATTAAATGTTTGTCCCCCCCACAAAACCCTGAAATATATATATATATATATATATATATATATATATATATATATGGGCAAGGATACTCTTACTAATGGAATCTTACTAATGAAAGTTACAAATCGTCTTTTACCTAACCTAGAGGTTTCAGAATTTGACGAAACTTGGTGGGGATGCTCTCTATGGCAAGTTGATCATCCTCACCAAAAATCATCAAATTCTATAACCTCTAGGGGCATCAAATGTTAGAAGCTTTATCGACCGTTCATTTTAACCGTTAATTTACATATATATATATATATATATATATATATATATATATATATATATATATATATATATATATATATATATATATATATATATATATATATATATATATATATATATATATATATATATATATATATATATATATATATATATATATATATATATATATATATGTGTGTGTGTGTGTGTGTGTGTGTGTGTGTGTGTGTTATATTAAATTAGATAAATATTGCCACACCGGGACATAAAATGAACTTGCCATAAAGACGAGAAATAAACCCACCCAAAGACTGGAGGGAGGCTAGGATTCTACAACTTGTTAGATAGGTGGCAATTGCCATTGGGATGTGACCTCAATCACATAATTTAACTAGTAAAAAGCCGAGGGAATGCCCGAATGAACTTGATGTACGATAATTGGCACATACGACATCACAGTTGTCCGAAGAAGTGTGCAATCTAGAGTGAGTGTGATTCACTCGTTGAGGTGTGATTCACTTGTTAGAGAGATAAAAAGAGAGAGAGTACTACCGATTTTCCTAATTAACATCAAATGACCAGCAAATGTCATTGAATGTGTATATTTATGAGAGAGAGAGAGAGAACTGTCTTCACACGCGAGAGAAGGATTCTGGCTCTTCAAAAGAGGACCACGTGTCACAACATGGGAGAGTGTCTTCATTTTAATATTATACTATTAGATTTTAATAACAAAGATTATTCCCTTTGTTAGGAACAAAGGTGCAATGTTAGGTTAAATTAAGGGGAGTTAATATTTACACAGTGAGTTAGTGCCAACTAGGTGAGTTGGTAAAGTCTCGGGGGGTTGGTACCCGAGACCTGGAATCGATTCCCACTTACATCAAGTTAAATAACTGGTAGGGGGCTGTCATAACCCTCCCTCAAATGAGACGTTGAGGGGTTCTAAAAAAAAATATTTACACCGTGATATTTTCTAAGTACAATCGGACCAAAGAATCAAATAAATGACCCACATATCCCAGCATCAGATTTTCAAGTACAATCGAACATCCCTTTGTTCCCCTTGTTCCTAGGTGCTCAGCTCTATTCAACCTAGCACCTTGAATGGTGCTCACGTTTATTCAACAGAGCATGTGTACATGTTATTTGTTGGTTCTGGTCAACTATGAAAATCCGAGCACCTTCCATCGTGCTTAGCTCTATTCAACCAAGCATGCAAAAGTGTTGCAAATGGAGCGGGGGATGGGACCGGTGAACTCGGTGTTGACGAGGGTGCATAGGGGGTCGGTGTGCTACCGAGATCGGTGGGCAGCGACTGGGCGAAGAAATTTTTGTCGAGGAAGAGGACATCAAGGTCAAGTAGGAAGACAGAAGGGGGGACGACACCGACAAAGAGGTTGAAGTGGATGTCAAGAAAGACGAGTTGGCCAAGAGGGAGGACGTTGGTAGGGATCTGACCGGACAATTCATTGCTGGCGTCGAGCTCATAGAGGGAAGGGAGAGGGATGAGGTTGGGGACGGGGATGATGAAGTTGTTGGAGTTAGCGTGGAAGAGGGCGAGGTCCGAGAGGCGGTCGACAAAGCTGGCGATGGTGGGGGTGTAGGGCTGAAGCTATTGAAGTCGACAGAGGAGACGATGGGGATGCCGGAAGCATCACAGTAGAAGCCCGTGTAGTCACAGAGGCGGCAGCCAACCCAGGTGGGTGTTACGTTGAAAGGGTCGCGTTTTCACAACTGGGCATGATGGAAGAAGCTCGGATTTCTACAACTGAGCATATGCAACAAACAACATGCATAGGTGTTCAGTTGAACATAATCAAGTACAATTCAAGGAGCTCGATTGAATAGAGCTGAGCACTAAGGAACGAGGGGAACACGAGGAATAGAGGGATGCCCGATTGTACTTGAAAATATGATGTTGGGACATGCGACTGGTTTTTTGATTCATTAGTCCGATTGTACTTAGAGAACACCATGCATGGTTTAATATATTAACTCATAAAACAAGAGTAATATCGGTAGTCGTTCAGCTTATCAATGAAAGCTTTTTTTTTTTGGTAGGAAACTTATCAATGAAAGCTCAGCCCGCCTAACACCCCTAGATGGCTCAGAGACTGAGCACGAGTGTAACTCAAACTATTTTCATAATTAGGGGTAGCTAATCGTGATGAGGTTGCTAGGTTGTCTTCCACCCTTCATGTGTACAGCTGCCTCTCGGGTCAGCAGCCCAACCGTCAGAAATCTTCCTTGATCTTTGGCCCGACGGTCCATCCGACTAAGAGGCAGACGCTTTGCTCAAAGTTGTGCATTCCTGAGGTCTTAGGGCCCTTCTGATGCCTCGATATCCTTGTCTCTGGATCTCGCATCCCTGCTCAGGAATTTCTTCATGTTGTGCAGAAGGTTATCACTCGTGTGGCGGGGTGGAAGTCCCATTGTCTCTCCTTTGCCGGTCGTATCACATTACTTCGCTCAGTCCTTCAATCTCTACCTTTGTTCACTCTAGCTGATTCGTGACTTCTGAGATCTGCCATATTGGTAATCGAACGAGAATTATGGCGCTTTTTGTGGGCCAAACCATTTGCGGCTTCGAGCCTCCACCTAGTTTGATGGGCACATGTTTATCGCCCTCAACTTTAAGGGGGCCTTGGTATTCGACGGTTGGATCTCTTACATGAGTGTCTTATGGGTAAGATGGTGTTTCAACTCATTAACAATAGAGACATCTTGTGGGTCCGCTTTTGTCACGTTAAGTACTAGCGCACCCTTGTCCTTTAGCATTGGCACATGCCATGTTGTTGTTCGTGGACTTGGAGGGCGGTGTGTAACAGTGTTCCTTTGGTCCGAAACCACATCGTCACTCCCATCTGGTAGCAGTCGGATCTTAACTTCTAGACGGTCCCATGGCTGGGCCCTTTCCTCATAAACCGGATGGCCACGACTGTTAATATGTCCTCTGAAGCCTTCTACAAGCTCTCGGACCTTATCTCTCCCACCTTGGAGTGGCGGCGGGATCGGATCCACCTCCTTTTCCCTCCGAAGTTACATTCATCCATTCTTTCCACCCCGATTTTATCTTTCCCTCCCTCTCAGTCGTTCTTTTGGGGGCTGGCTATTCGGCGACATTCTCGATTCGAGATGCCTACAACTTGTTAGATGCGGCCAAAGGGGGTGACACCCAAGATTTGGGACCTTCTATCCCATTAGAGGTGTAGCGTGACATGTGGGCTACTTCCTCAACCCCTCGGATCAAAGGTTTTATATGGAAGGTCCTTCATGGCTGACTGCCTACTCATGCTAAACTCACACATATTGGCATTTTCTCAATGTCTGATTGCCCACGTTGTGGCTGCACCTCGGAGAATTTGGATCGTTTATTTTTCATGTGTGCTTCCCGTGCCCTATGGGTTCTCTTTGTCTCCTTTGTTTCTTCTTCTCCTCTCCTCTCGACTATCTCAGAATTTGGCCGTTATTTCTGCCAACTTCCTAATGTTAGCCGGGGACAAAACAGCCTCCACCCTAGGTCTCTTTTGTTTGCTAGTTGTTTGGTACATATGGAAGTCACGGAACTGGGCAATTTTTGATTTGCACATTGAACTCCCTACTTCCACGTGGAACCAGATCCCTCGCTGAGGCGACGGTGTTCCATCGGGCCTTGGGATCCAACCGGTTGGGGACAAATTACAGTTCCACCATCTATATCCCCCTTTTATGTGAAGTGGGAGCCACCAAATCATGGGTACCTCAAGCTCAACTTCAACGGGGCATTCCTGGGCTCCATCGGGTCCGGCGACGTTGGCTTTGTGCTCCGGGACACGCAAGGCTTCCTTTGGGTGGCAGATTGCGTGGCCTTCCCGAGCTCCTTGGCTGTTGAGGCAGAGATTCGCGACTTGTGGGCGGGGTTACGCTATGTTGCCCTCTATTGGCCACTCCATCCGCTACATATAGAAGGGGATTCGTTGGTGGCTCTATATCACCTGGCTTCTATCAATCCGGAGTGCCCCCTCATGGAGGATTGTCGGCGTCTCCTTCGACTCTTCGGGGATCCTCGAGTGACTCATGTTTTCCAGGAAGGCAATAGTATGACTGACTGGCTTGTTGGGATGACACTCCATCATAAGTGCGATGAAGTTTGGCTTTATGGTTTTTCGACTTCACTGTGTGATTTGGCTCTTCAGGATGTTAGTCCATGCATGTTTTGAGGAGATAAGGGCTTGTTTCTGTCCTTGGAGTTGTATTTCTTCTCTGCTAATGTAGTTTAGCTTGTTCACAAATAAAAAATAAAAAAAATGGTTAGGGGTGTAACACAAATACAGAAATACACTTAGGAGTATACACAAAATTACCCTAAAAAAATTGGGTCGTAGTCGATACGCCCCCTCCAAAGTTACGGATCTAGCAAGAGAGCGATTGAGAGAGAGAGATAGAGCGAGAGAGAGAGAGAGACAGACAGAGAGAGTGGCAAACCCTTTGCAGGTATCGGAATTCCTTTATCATATATGCAATTTCAGAATTATCCGAGATTATATCGTTGTAGTCTATTCAGGGATTTTGCTTCTGCTAAAACCCTAAAGATTTACATGTGATTATGTGCTATTTCTGAGTACAGATTCATTTGTTTGATCTGCTATGTTCTATTAAGTTTCTTGACTCTTTTAATTATCTGATGTGAACCCATTTTGCTTTGCATCCACTTTACTCTGCTAATTCCTCGAAAAACCTCAGAATTCTTTCTAATCAGCTCCACCCTTATCCTCCAACCTGTTTTTGAACCCCAAATGCATGTCCTTAGCTCATTTTCCCAAAAAAATTTCACCCAGTAATGTGGAGGCACATGCGCAAACCAACCAAACCACTTCACGGGCCGGAGAAATGCCGAGCGGCTGCTCTTGCGTTGCTAGTTTTGATATTTGCCACTTCTATGCTAGTTTCATATGGAATCAAAGGAAAACCAAGTTCCCCATTTGGCCATTCCAAGCAGATCTTGAACAACATTCAGGTTTCCGTGGAATCCCGACCTTCGGTAGAGTTTATGAACGGGACCGACGTGATATGGCAGATACCCGACTCGCCGAAGGCTGTTCTCTTTCTAGCCCATGGCTGCAATGGCCGGGCCGCCAACTTCTGGAATAGGTCCTCCGGATGCCCTAACTGTGTCGGCTTGCCTGAGGAGAGGCTCATTGTTCTTCACGCGCTCAATCGGAAATTTGCGGTTGTAGCCGTTTCTAGTTCCGGGAAGTGCTGGTCGTTTGGACAGGAGAAAGAAACTGTGAAGTGGATAATCAAATGGTGGATCGAGAAACAGAGGCTCGAGAAGCTTCCTGTTATGGCTCTAGGGGCTTCGTCTGGTGGGTATTTCGTTTCTGCACTTGCTGCTGAGATGCGGTTTAGTAGCATCACACTCATGATTGCAGAAGGGG
The DNA here is from genome assembly GCA_947650365.1 of Chamaelirium japonicum. Lineage (NCBI taxonomy): Eukaryota > Viridiplantae > Streptophyta > Magnoliopsida > Liliales > Melanthiaceae > Chamaelirium > Chamaelirium japonicum. The sequence continues at coordinate 66,284,199 of OX393556.1, forward strand.
TGTTTGATGCTATGGAAATACCAAAGGGGTACCCTCCTACTCTTTTTGTTCACATGCCGAAAGACCATACTAGAATGAAGTTGATAGGGATGAACATGGACGCTCTGAGGCAGAAGGGTGTTCATGTCAAGGAGGTTAGATGCATGGAGTTTCCTTTGACTCCAAACCTTTTATCGGATAGGATTCCAGGTTTGGACAATTCCTTCTCTGTCAAATTATTCGAGTTGTTCCGTGAGAAGGGGTTCATTGATGAAAATGGGTACATGAGGAATGATGGGCGAGCAACTCGTTGGAAGCAAGCTCTCAGGGAGAGAAAATTTTCATTGGAGAAACATGAGTGGCTTGATCATATTCAGGAGGAGTTGAATCTAGCATTTGGGTACCATGAAATGACCAGTTTGCAGTCTAATGATATCCTCGAGTGGTTTGAATCTCACTTGAGTTGATCAAGGGCCTCAAAATCTTAGATCTAATACACGTACAATCTGGAACACTATGTTTTCCAAGCAATCAAAATTTTAAAATTGTCAACGGTGATAATTCGTTACAGAATGTGTCCCAAGATCTCGGACATCTTCCACCACTGTGACCCTTGTAAGAAAATTTGAGAAAATCTGTGATGGAAAGTTATGTAATGTTCTGGGTCAATCTGTTACATTGATGAAAAGCCATAACATGCAATTACTAGTTTGTATGGAAGATTCCTTCTTCACTACCGATCCACACTTCAGCATTTAGATGATGGATGATGCTCTAATATTCAGGTATGTCTCCTCATTCCTTAAATGCATTTGTTTCTGCTTGTTTTGGATATGTTGAGCCAGTTGAAGGGCGCACTAAAATTTTATCTACCTCCACAGGAAACTTTCAAAAATAATTAAATAAATAAAATAATCAATGGTTCAAAATCTTATGGAAGTATATTGAAATGTTAGAAACTTTAATTTTAACTAGAACTTGTATACTGAACTGTTGTCGATCCATAGTTTGTTATTGAAAATTATTAATCTAAAAAGCACATGTATTGTACACAGGATAGTGATATTGGTAGAATAGGTGGGGTGAATTTGACTATGGTCACTTCTTATGGTAAATGCTGAATTTTCAAAATATTTTTTGTCCAATGACTGAGAGTTGGTCTTTGATTCAGTTTGTCAAAGCTACCAAAGTTACTATTATCACCTAACACCACCTGATCCAAACCATATAATTTATCATATTTCTATGTCCTTTTTTAATGGTGAAAACCTTAATGGATAGTCATTTGCACAAAGGAGTGAGCAAATTGGTGGTGAATAAGGTCTATATGACCATGAAAAACAATGTCTTCAATCCAGATTCCACAACCTTCTCTTCAAGAGAGTTAGGTTGCTTATTGCAAACAAATGCATGGACAAATGATATAAATTAGAAAATAGGAATTACTTGAGTAAAGGGACATGGATAAACATTTAATAAGGTAGAGTCTAAGTATCTTTGACATTTTACTAGGAGTCTTCACTTGTAGTCTGAGTTCTTGTAAGACGGGATAACAACCTACATCATTCCTTTGTATGGGCTTAGGATTGGAATTTCGGGAGTTGCAAAGTGGTGGTTTGGGGTTATGGTGAGTTTTGTCATTAGAATGATGAAGTTTGGGGGGAGTTGGTGTTTTTGGGTAGTTTCGATTCACAAGTAACTACAACTACCATCTATTTCATTTTTGGATAAGCAACAAATAGTTATCACATTTCTAAAATAAAAAATTTACTAGAAATGGTGCAATAAAAACTTACAACTCATCCTCCTCATCAAACGGTTGGACACTAGGAATGACAAAGCTATCGTATTTCTGAGAGTATCCGTCTGCCTCTGCTGTTGAGATACGATAACTCTACTAGAATCAGAAGCATCATCAGGCTCTCCACTTTTGTCGGCAACACAATCTTCATCGACATCTTTGTCGAACTCTGCATTAGCAATCCATTCTTGCCAGATGAAGTTATGTAGAGCCATATATGTCACCACAATTAGTGTTTGTCTGCAATGAATAGGTAGGCATTGGCTTCAAAATAGGCAAACGAGCCTTCAATACACCAAAGCCACGCTCAATAATATTCCTTAATGAAAAATGTCGGTGATTGAATATTCCTTTAGGTTATCTTTCCCTTGTACAATGTCTAAAGTACTGTAGATGATATCAAACGCCATGGCATGGGGCTAGAAATCCATACACATTTCGCTGGTAACCTACGTCAATGACATAATGCTTCCAACAGTTAAAAAAATTTGTTTAATATGTTTAAACACATATGAAGAATGAAAGCATACTATATGTATCATGTAGGACGTTTGGAAAATTCAACGATTTGTTATTAATTGCATCTAGCAAGACATGTTGCGTTTATAAGTTCCTGCTTAAGACAGTAGGATTTCCTGGAGCTAGAAATGCAACGTTGTTGCGTTTATTGCGCTGTCAGAGAGGGTTTACACATAAAAGCAAATATGTTGCATTGGTTGCGTCCAACCGAACCCCTATTGCATATGAAGGCACCAAAACGCAAGACAGTTGAGTTTCTTGCGTTCTACATATTGCAGCAAACGCAACTAAGTTGCTTTTTTTTTTGTGTTTCTTGCCAAAACAGCTGCAGAACCCAGGAGAAACATAACTTACTTGCGTTCATTGTGTTTCGGCCTGGTCCTGCAGGAGAAACGCAACATCATTGCGTTCGTTGCATCAATCTAGTGCAGTTTTACCAAAGAAACGCAATTGTGTTGCATTTAAGCCTAAAACTATTATAGAAACCCAACAGAAACGCAACTCAGTTGTGTTTGTTGCGTTTCTGCCAGGATAGCCACTACAACAAACGTAACATATTTGCGTTCATTGTGTCAATCCAGTGTAGTTTACCAAAGAAATGCAACAGAGTTGCGTTTGTTGTGTTTTACCCTAGACGGACAATGCAGAAAACGCAACATAGTTGCGTTTATTCCGTCAATCTAGTGCAGTTTTTCAAAGAAACGCAACATAGTTGCGTTTCTTGCGTTAGTGCCTGGTTACGCAAGACAATGGCGTCTGTTGTGTTTTGGTGTATTTTAATATACTTGCGTTTGTTTCGTCAAATCTGCAGATGCACAACAGATACTCCTTAGAAACTCAACTCTGTTGCGTTTCTTGTGTCAATGATTAAAACGTTTTACTAAGTAATTCAACCATGTTGTGTTTCTTGCGTCAAGCCAGTGTCTTTTACAATGAAAATGCAATGTTGTTACGTTTGTTGCGTTGGCTACCCAGAAGATTCAAGTTGCGTTACCTGCGTTGGTTGCATTACTTGTGTTGGCTACCTAGTTGTGTGTGTTGCGCCAATGCAGAAGAAACACAACTAGGTTGGTTTACTTTCGTTAACGAAACTAAGTAACACAAAATTTGCGTTCATTGCGTCAAATATGCATGTGACTTTTTTGTGATAATTTTTTTGGCTTAGGAGTCACATGTTTTGAATCCACTTCAGTTGATAGTTTTACCATTTTGATCATCACAAGTTTGGCTTGTGTTAGTTGTGCTCCACTTCAGTTGATATCTTTCCATCTAAAGGATATCGATTAGATTTTCAAGAAATATTAATGGATCATCCATCACATCTAACATATAATGAATGTATGCATGCATCAATCAATAAGCTAAAGAGTCGCATGGTTACTGCTCATGGGAATGGAACTCATACCCATACCCAACAAAGCCAAATACCTACATTCCGCACGTTATTGATTGGGAATGAAACCTCTGAACTTCAATATGTTATTGAATGGGAATGAAACCTTTGAACTTCAGTATGTTATTGAATGAGAATGAAACCTCTGAACTTCAGTATGTTATTGAATAAGAATGAAACCTTTGAACTTTAATATGTTATTTTTTTAGATACATTCATATGTTTATTTATTTGATGACATATATATTTCTCTAGTTATGAAATTGTTTGAGATACATTCATATGTTATTATACATTTATTTCTAGATTTTTTTCATAATTTAAGGTATAAAACCATTTCATCCAAACAATTCATTATTACAAATTGTACAAGTCTCACAACCAGTTCATCCAAACATTTCATCTAAATATTTTATTTCTTCAAACATGTCTCACAACCATATAATAGAAGTAAAAAAATACAAGTGTTACAAACAACCATACAATAAGCACAATCATTCAACAGTGCCTTTAACAGTATCAGACCATAAAGAATATGCAATTTGTCGGTGAAAGGCTGTCATGTCCTATGTGAAATTGACCTCCTTGTTTTGGGACATGTACACCGCATATGCCATCACGAATATTCCGCAGTTGTATCTATTGGTCTGTCATGGTAACATTGCTTTCGTCTTCACCACCTGTCATTTTCTCCCCACGAATGCATCATATTTTCCAAATGTAAGCAGCAAAAATGGTAGTATATATAGGATCCCATTGATTTCGTTCTTGTAATACGCTAGGGGTGATTTGTGAAATGAATCAATCAATACAAGTACCTCTTCTGGCATTTAAAAACTAACTAGGTACCAATGAGTGTCTCCATGATTAACGGATACGACCATGTAGTCGTTCTCCCATACTGGCTTTCGTTATTTTTCTGCCAAATTCATTTGAAATGTAAGCATTCCAATTGTGTTCTACTGCAAAACTGGGTACATGCTTCTTTAAATTCTATGGATCTTGTCTTGTTGCTAACTATTCTTTAAATTGTTTACAATCATTCAAAACAATTGACTGTTAAGAAAAAATTACAACTAATTATAAGATAAACATTGGGTTATAAATTAATATAAAAGATATAAAACGTATACATAACCAGAATATAACTTAAGAAATTCAATGCTAACATTGAATGTTAACCCTTTCTTCCAACAATGTTAAGTAGGCATCAATATGCTGTTACAATAGCATTACAAATTTTCTATCAACTGCGAGTAATATGGAATAAAAGACAATTGAGAAAATTTGATATGCTTTATTCGCTAGTGACCCACGATGTCTTTAAGTACACTTCCCGAATCAATGTTTGTCTTATAGAAATTTTTTTGATATTTTTTTTTTGGGAGGGGGGGGGACTATAGTTGAAGCCATAGTTACCAAGTCGGAAAACGGGAAAAAAACGACAAAGGAAAAAATCGGAAAGATACGATGAAAACGGGAAAAAAACGTGAAAACATCGGAAAAAACAAAAAAATCTTAAAAATTATACCAAGTATGTATATATTTGAACATATGGCATATGCGTTTATTAAGCACGAATAAAATAAAACCCGAACCCAATTTAAATCCGGACCAAACCCGATGTGTTTTATACGTGTTTTATACGCGTTTTTTTCGTTTTAAACGCGTATGCAAGTTTTTTTCAAAAAAACGAGTTTTTTTCCTGTTTACTACGTCTTCGGATCGATATGCGTTCTATACGCGTTTTTTTCAAAATAATGCCCGATTTGGTAACTATGGTTGAAGCAAAAGAAACAAATGTCTATTAAACATTATAAAATATGTTACAAACTATTATTTATTAAATAAATTGTTTACACATCTTCATCATTTGAGTTCATGAATTTGAATAGTTCTCTTGCTTATCATCAGATAGTTGTTTCAGAAATTCTTGCTTCGTAAAAGTGTACTCGTCTAAAAATTCCTATCATTTTAATAAATTAGTCAGATAAATATTAAATAACAAAGCAAACCATTAGATTTTAATCAAAAAATATTAATATAAATGCAACCCTTTTACCTTATTTGCATCCCCTAATAACTTCTCCTCCTTGGACTCTTGACTCTTGTAGCTTCCTAAATATTTTTTCTTGGTTGCTGGATCCGGGCCAGTGAAAGGAGTCATAATGAGTTGGTCGGGTTTTATTGTTTGCTATGCTATCAAAATCGGGACTAGTCGGTGACTAGTTCCCGACTAATCTTTAGGCGGTATTTTGCTGACCGACTAATCCAGATTCCTTTATAGCTAGGCGGAACCCCGACTAGACCCGACTAGCGACTGGGACTAGTCATGATTTTTTATGCAAGGTACACGTTTAACCTTGAGTCTCTGCAAGCAAATTTTTTTTTTGGAAGAAATCTCTGCAAGCAATTTTGTTTGGATTTTTTTTTGCATTGCCTCGAAGTCTTGAGTCACAACTATGCCTCTTCCCTATAATTATCTGTTAAGGACCTGAGAATCTGAGATAAAAACATAGACAAATAATTATTGTTTATTTGCTGATATCCATATAACCCTATAATCAAAATTGGTGTTCACATATTAAACACTAACAAATAAATATTGTGGTAAATTCTTAGTTCTGAGTCTTATGACATGGGCATGAAGCCAATACAACTATGGTATGTTACTTATGTATTTATACCCATGTTATGAAGTGTGAAGGAATGCATTGTTATTGACCGATTAATATCATATACTTATTGACATTTATACTAGCTCATATATCATATATGTTTAGGAAGGGGGGAGGGATTAGAATAAGTTTTGGCCGACTAGGAGCTGACTATCGACTTTGACTGCATAGATTCTTTGATGTAAATTATATCCCAGGATCAATGTTTCTTGCAAAGGCTTGGGCTCCTCTTCCTTTGGGATGGGGTTCTGTATTGTATTTTCCCATAGTTCAAGTAAAAGTCCTACCGTCTGAATCTCTGAATATGTCATCTAAATATATTCCAGTATTTACATTCAATAATAGACGGATTTTATATGTGCATGTAAAAAAAATATGATGGAAAGAGATAATATACCTTTTGTTCAACTCTTTTACTACCCGCCTCATCTTCCTGATCTTGATCGCCCTTATCCCACAAACTTTCCCTCATTCATATTCATCCCCCTCACGGGCCTCGCTCTTGACCTCCATTGGCCCCAGTCGTACCCCTAGCCGTAGACGTATAACCCTAATCATCATCTCCATCCCTATCATCCTCATCCTCATCATAATCTCCATCCTTCTCATCCTCCTGACCTTCTCCCTTGACCCCTCCACCTTTGTAGTATCTGGACTTCCCTTCAACCCCCCAGTCCTAGCATCCTCAACCCCCTCCTTCTCATTATCATCACTATCCTCCTGACTATCCCCTACCTCCCCTTTTCCATGTTCGTTCTTTCTTTTGGTCCTATCTTTATTTTCTGTCATCGGTGTCAAACTCAAGAGTACGGATCATTGATCCGCCTAGTGTTACGGGCTCCCTCTTCTGAAACAGAGAATAATATAATCAAATAAGAGGAATAATTAACAAAAAACAATAAAATTAATTAAAAATTTAAAAGATATAATATAGTCAACTGAAAAGAATCTCGGTCATCATCAGAGAAAGAAGAATCAACTACTTCTGTTGGTTTTTTCCCTCGAAACAGCTGATGTATCATCCGCCATCATGTCATAAGTTCTCTGAAGAAAGGCATTTTCATCCTCCAATGCCTTGTTCTTTGCATCTTGTGCAACTTTTGTTGGAAATAGATCCATGGTAGAGGCCCGCAGCGGAAGCAAAGTGAAGGTCCGAAGACCGTGAGCGGTGTGCGTTACATATCAAAATTTTCATTGAAACGATCTACACGTGCGTGTATGAATCTAGCATGGCAACTACGCGAACCCCTAACGTCGATCTAACGCGAAAGAACAATCTAGCATGCATGCATGTTCTATCTATGTTAGATCTACATGTTAGAGATCATACCTGCGTGCAGATTCTTTCACCGCAAAGTTTCTTCTTTGTCGATGGAGACGGGTTCGGATCTGCTTGACATAGCTTCGGTGCGACGGTCATAACTTTCTGCTTCGAACTCGGATTGGGCTGAAATTTGGACTGCAGGTAGCCAACTTCGAAACGCAACTTTTGCAACAAGTTTTACCTCGTTTGGACTTCTGTAGCTCCCGGAATCACAAAAACAACGCTGATTTTCTGTGCCGATTCTGGACAGCAAAAGCTTGCGGGAGATGCCTTCTAGTTCACCCGATCTCACACGATGCACGGCACCTCGTCGATGGATCTCTGAGTGCCTCCATCCGACGAGCCTTCTCCTTCTACGAAACACCACGCGAGGAAGACGAGTTGTCATCTAATGGCGCAAGCGAGAGAGAGAGAGACGAGAGAGAAGAGAAGAGAAGAGAGGAGAGGGGGCGGCTAGGGTTTCCCCATGGCATGGCCGGCCCCTAGGGCTTGCATGGCCGACCCCCCTCTATCCTTTTACCTTATATAGGGCCGGCCTATCCATATGGATAAGGATAGTACGGATAAGTTTGACTGATTCAAACCTCTCCCTATATATCTCTTCTTTTATCTCTATCTTTTCCTTGGTTTTGAAAACGGTCAAAACCAGCCCATTTTCTGTGCCTCATCACCGGCCCATTCATTGGAGGCAACAACCTCCTGAACCAATGGGGCCGGCCTTGACCAGTCTTCCAACACTTAGGGCCGGCCCCCTTAGTGCATAGTGGAGCATGGTATGACCAAAACGCCCTTATGTCGCTAGTTGTCGTTCCTCGTGTAAGAGACTTTGCAAGGCACACATAAGTGAAGTGCACCAGTGATTTCACTATTCTCTGAGGTTCCCGTAGGGTGCCCCTAGTGAAGTCAACTAGTCAACTCGCAACATGTCCTGGTGCATCACACCCATGTGGCAAAGTCCACTTATGGCAAGGAATTGCTACATGCGTCTTTGCACTAACCTAGGGTTTCTCCTTAGTGCACACACGTAGCTATGCATCTACCGTGTACTAGTGCGAAGCACTCACGGAGCATAGGCTTGGACTTCTCGCTTCCTCTAACTACGTTCTGTGTTTCGAGGAGATGGTATAAGGACCGTACATAATGTTGATAAGGTGGAACCTTCAGGGATCAGTGTTCATGGCTTCCGACTCAAGACTCAATCGACACACTACCCGAGTGTACCATCGATCCTCTGAGTCCGAGTTAACCTACGTGGCCACCCAGAGTGCGACGCAGGCTGCACTTCAATTCCCCCGGACTTACTATGTTCTCCCTCATACCTCTGCTCTCCGCTTAGTATAGTAAACCTGCTGTCCCTCCATCTGGTGCCATGATGCAACTCGAGCGGTAGAGAATACCGTCAGACTCGAGTGCTCATATGACTCGTTTCCTTCCAAGTTGACCACACACATCATACATCCGATTACTCTTCCGAGCAACTGTATCCGTCACTAGTCCAACTGATGACCACCTGGCCAGGGTTTAATACGACGTAGGTCAGACCAAGGAACGCACCTCCCGTTAGGGGTGTGGATAGCCTGCAGGAGTGACACGCTGATGCAACGCCAGCCGGGTAACCCAGTATACCGTGGTTTTGGATCACTGCATTCGGATCCTCACACATTGGTGCGCCAAAGCACTACACAACTGGTTAGTCCACCAGACATGGTTCCTCAGGGTTTAGGACCGTTTTACCCTAAGCAGAAACACAATTTAGTGCATCGGTGTCTGCTCACCGATCTGTGCACCGTGTTGGTTTCATTGGGCCACAGACATTGTGCTTGGTAATGACCGTGGTGGAGACACCCACGCTCTGTCATCCCAACAGTTTATCCTGATAGGGCGACCAACCCTAATCAGAGCTGCGAACTTATTTAGGTTACATGAGACTAGTTCCTTGAGTCTCCCACTCAAGTGGATTACCATGTAGCCATGGCTCTTTGTTATGTAATTAGAACACGTATTAAGGTACGTATGAAGATGCAATCTTATACTTTCAACCATACATAGCTAAAGTATAGGTTTTTTACGAGCTGTAGACCTCACCAATTCTAACAATCTCCCACTAGGTCTAACAAGGAATAAAGGTGTTGAGCTCTGTAGCTTCTACATGCTGCCCAAAAGCCTTTGCAGGAATTCCCTAAAGGAATTGGCAACATTATCTGTAGATTCCACCTCAGTACCGCTACTTGCATTTTCTCCTATAACTGTCAGATCAAGTGGAGTTTGTACTTGATGGGTTTCCCCTCATTGTGGTGCCTAGTCTCCTTGGACCTTGCTTACCATTCTTCTGTTGCAACAACAGATAACTGAGCCTCTGGTACGCGTCCTAAGTTCTCTAAGAACTTCCTAAGCCATACCACCTGGTAGACTGCCTCACACGCAACAACATGCTTAGTCTCTGTGGTAGAGTCTGTGATGCACTCTTGCTTCACACTCTACCAACTACCGCTTCTAATCCCAACATAAAAACAATTCCTGAAATCGATTCTCTGGAACGCACATCTGACACCAAAGTCAGACCCTGTGTGTCCAATCGATATCAGGACTTGTGAAGTGCAAGCTAACTCACAATCCTCACTAGATGAGGACTTCTGAGTATACCCTTCACTTTAGTCCAGTGATTTGGACTTGGGTTCGACTGAAACCGACCCATGAATCCTGCTGCGCAATAGATATCTAGGCTCGTAAAATGAATATGGATAGAATCTTATTTTCATGCGTAGCCTGTGACAGCAAGAAAACCTTGCTCTGGCAATCTCGAGTTATCTTGATTTTCAGAACATAACTCGCCTCATTTGGGTCTTTCACATCGAATTGTGATGACTACAAATCTTTACGGTAAATAATATTCTTACGTCATTTTCAATCAGTAGAATGTTATTAACATAAAGTACTAAGTACATCCTTGTAGTTCTTTCACCTTTCTTGTACCCACTTGGTTTATCCTCATTCTGATCAAATCCGTGTAAGCGGATTCCCTTGATCAAAATAGATATTCCAACTTGGATGCTTGCATCAGTCCATAAATGGACCTTTACAACTTGCATTCCATATCTTCCTAACCTACTGACACAAAACCTGGGGATGCATCATCCATATGTCCTTTCCAAATTTCCATTAGGGAATAACTGTCTTGACATCCATCATCCAGATCTCCCAACTATAATGGGCTGTGATGGATTAAGAGAATCCAAAATAGACGTAGGCATAGCTACCGGCGAGAAGGTTTTGACATAGTCAATCCCTTCTCCCTTGTTAACCAATCTAGCCTTTTAAGTCTTAACTATGTCCTCTTCTTATACACCCCCTACACCCCAAAAGGGTGACAGTGTAATAAGAGTCGAGACAGTCCTAAGGGACATTGATGCAAGCTTGCCTCTATGGTATTTTGTCAATTAGAGCTGTCGGAAGCTCTCACTACTTCTTCGTAGCTTTAGGGATCATCTTGAAACTCTGGATTAACTATCGAAGTTTCTCCATAGTATCTATCAGGAGCTCTGATGGTCCCACAACGACGAGGTGGTGGTGGTACAAAAGTGAATCGTTTCTACAGTACCTGGTATACTAGTTTCTGTATCATCTACTCCCACTACGTTTTTCAGATGCGCACTCTCTATCAGTATCCAGTAGTTCACCCAGAACTATATTACCGGTAAACTTATGGTCTATAATATAATCCTGGTTTAGATAGATGGTATTCGTAGAAACAATTACCTTCCAAACCTCAAGATCACATAATAGTCCACCTTATGCCTCCCTAGGGTAACCTATAAACAGATATACTTGGAACTACATCTCCATTTCATCCCTCTTGTCCTTTTGCACAAGTGAAGGACAATCCTATACCTCGAGACCCTATAGTGTCAGCTTTCGCATAGACCATAGCTCTCTATAGGTGAGGCACTGATCTAGATGAGAGGTAGTTTCAGATATAAGCTACTGTTTTAAGGTACAACCCCACCAAAAGGTGGGTAGTACACTTGACAATATTTATCATACTACGGACCATGTCAAACAGGGTCCGATTCCTTCTCTCGGAGATTTTATTCTGACGTTTCATCATTGGAGCATTTAACGGGGAGATAATCCCATGTTCCCTCAGGATCCTATGGAACTCGTTCGATAGTGACTCATTCCTTCGATTAAATCGAAGAGTCTTTTATCGTCTGGATACTCTTGGAACCATAGACGTCAAAATTAACTAACGCCAATACCTTAGTAGTCCTTTTATTTATTTTGCCTTCCAGATAACACTCATAGGTTAGAAGGATCTCCGATGAATCTGTGAATAGAAACTCGGCCTTCTATTATCTCTGAATTTATTTGAGGCAAAATATCTAAATCAGAGGGGTCACAAATGTGATAGATTCTCCGAAGGATTTAGATGAATTTAAATTAGACGCTGCAGCTGTCATGAAATCTATTTCCGGATTAAGATTAAATACAAAGAGATTATTCTGATCTATTCCTCTAGTAATGAAGCTATTTATTCAGTTTAAGATACACATCTACGGTGCTGTCTAAAACTAAAAACTTCATTTACCAAGGAGGAAACATAACTACATCTCTAAAAATCAAAATCCGTGTTTCGGAAAAACTAAGACAATCATATCTAACAGCTTCCGCAGCGGCTTATGGCACCAGTACCTATGTTAGGATTACTTCACTATAAAGTAGCCTTCTGCTTTCCTTGAATTTCTGTAGACCCGAAGTTTACATTCCAAGAAGCATAAGAACTGCTACTAGATAGCGACTCAACTCCTAACATCTTGAGGCCATACACTATCTTCAAATATCTCCTTTACTTGCCAAAGCGGAAACACTTCCGTCCTTAGCGTTACCAAACTTAGGAGTCCATACCAGTTTCTGCACTAGAATAGTTTTCGATCTCTGATAAGTTACTCCCTTAGGTTCTTCTAAAGAAGACCTAGGTTAAGCACTAAAGGCATTGCCTTTAATCTTGATCTCATCCTTTATCTCTTGGAAATCTCCTTAGAAGTTCTACGTTTGTCATCTCTAGCTTGTTAAAGCTAAAGTCTCTGACAACGTCTTCGAAGGTTTCAGACAAGGATGCAAGACAGACGTCTTCCACCACTTCGTCATCTGATACTATTTCTTTGGAATTTAGTTCGATCTGGAACTCAAGTATATGTTCCCGAACAAGCATATCCTCAGACATCTCGGTACCGACAAGTATCTTGGTGGAAAAGCGATGAGTCGACTGACTTCGCGTTTTAGACATCTAATGCAAGTAAAACTTTACTTGAGAAGACCTGGCATATCTTTGACTTGCTTCTAAGGATTTTTCCGCAAGTCTGCTATGACACAGAACTTGCATAACTCCTCAGACTCTCGCTAGTCGTCATATGCCATAGTTAGTGCCCTAGTGATATCTGGACCTGTTAGGTCTGGTACAGGGATATTAAGATTGGAAGTCAATGTACGTTTACTACCCTATGCATAAGCTAAAGAAAACACTTTCGCTCTACGTAGTTAGAGACCCGATAACTGGTTCTCTTATGGGATAGCGGATAGGGGAACTATATGGTTGAACGAAAATGAATACAGAAAAACTTATTTTATGGATTTTTAAAACAAGCTAATTATATCCAAATATCAGCGCTACCCTCACAGCAAAGACACCTCTATGGATTAATTAACCATGTATGTAAGATCTCGGAATCAACTGCACCTGCCCTAGGGGGCATCATGCAGCGTCAATCCGCTTACACGGGCCTTTCCTTGACCCTATCCAAATCTGCCGACTAAGGGCTTTGATGGACCATGGTTGTTCTTTTAGCCAGTACCACGTGATCCCCATTGTCTGAGCAACAAATGCCTCACGTCCACTTCGGATGCTTACCCACAAGCCTAAGCAATTATGGCACGGGAGTTCATGCAGCCCCCACTAGGGTGGGGAAAAAGCCCTTCGCTCCTGGCCCCGTAACCGCCATATCCTGTAGGAGACCGCTAAGTTATCTGGTATGGAAAAACATAACCCTCACCCTAGGGGGTGTCGAGCTACGCCCTTCCACCCAGACACAAAGCAGTTGGTTGTGGAGGCCAGAGGATCTCGACGAGTCCTCTTACACATCCTTTATTATAGTTGAGGGTTATTTAATGCAAGTATGAGTGTATACTAAGGTCACGACAACCTATACACTAGACCCTGGTCATACCGTGCTCCCACTAGCGTTTCAAGCCTTTCGCGAAGCATTGATCTATCTTGGAATATCATAGTCCCTTTTTCGAGTGGATTACTCCACTCAAGGATCACATTACATATCCCAAGAACATCGATGCTTTGCAAACCTACCTATCACGTTTATGCTCTGGAGCTTAGCCTAAGGTCAGACTGACAGGAAAGGTCTTCCACTATCATGGCGCCTTGCTTATAAATTTGACGAATAATGTCATAGTAGAATTCCAACTCATTCTAGGTTTCGATGCTGGCCAAATAGGCACACCCAACTAATCGGGTGTTGACTTAATGGTGACATAGCCAAATGTGAGGAATTCTTGCTATAATCAAGGGTCAATTAAATAATAGGCGTCACTAGTGGAATCCTATCCTAATAAGGTCTCTAGGACCCGAGGGGAAAGGGCATCCCTCTAACACACAAATTATCGCATCGGGATTTTCTACAGAAATATAAAGAACAGTAGAAAGAAACAACCACACGACTGAATCAAGTTCAGGGTCCGACCCCTGAACCTGACTTGCACAGCGCAGGCTCTTTGTCTCCTTCGCAAGGTTCCACGATCCGGTGCAAGTCTCTGTATACGATCTCCTGACGCTTTCTGCCTTTTGCCGTCATCGTGTACGCTTCATCGGGTCGCCATTGTCCTCCAAGGTTCCGCTCGTCCTTCCGGTGGTGGATCTTCGCGGCAGGTCCTCCTCTTCAATCTGTAACCGAAAAAACTCTAGTACGCTTCGAGCAAGTGCTCACTCGTACACAATTTCCTAGAAAGAAAAGGAAAACAAGCCTAGCAAAAAGCCTGGGAATAAAGGGTGGTCAACCGCCACCACTTACCCGACTATGGCTCTAAAACCTATCCACACACAAAATAAAACACATCCAGACAATATTCGCTAACACGGGGTCCGACCCCCGGTAGCAAGTAATCACATATCCAGATTTTTTTAGAAGCGGTTCCCTGCAAGAACAATTCATAGAACATACAATATGTACTATATGCATGATCTATTCGTAGAACCCCGATGGCGGTACATACTATTTATGCGCGCACATGACGGTTTCATGAAAAACATGAAACGCACACCACTAGCATGGCTCTGATACCAATTGTTGGAAATAGATCCATGGTAGAGGCCCGCAGCGGAAGCAAAGTGAAGGTCCGAAGACGGTGAGCGGTGTGCGTTACATATCAAAATTTTCATTGAAACGATATACACGTGCGTGTATGAATCTAGCATGGCAACTACGCAAACCCCTAACGTCGATCTGACGCGAAAGAACAATCTAGCATGCATGCATGTTCTATCTATGTTAGATCTACATGTTAGAGATCATACCTGCGTGCGGATTCTTTCACCGCAATAAGTTTCTTCTTTGTCGATGAAGACGGGCTCGAATCTGCTTGACATAGCTTCGGTGCGACGGCCCTAACTTTCTGCTTCGAACTCGGATTGGGCTGAAATTTGAACTGCAGGTAGCCAACTTCGAGACCCAACTTTTGCAACAAGTTTCACCTCGTTTGGACTTTTGTAGCTCCCGGAATCACAAAAACAACGCTGATTTTCTGTACAGATTCTGGACAGCAAAAACTTGCGGTAGATGCCTTCTAGTTCACCCGATCTCACACGATGCACGGCACTTCGTCGATGGATCTCTGAGTGCCTCCATTCGACGAGCCTTCTCCTTCTATGTAACACCATGCGAGGAAGACGAGTCGCCATCTAATGGCGCAAGCGAGGGAGAGAGAGACGAGAAAGGAGAAGAGAAGAAAGGAGAGGGGGCGGCTAGGGTTTCCCCATGGCATGGCCGGCCCCTAGGGCTTGCATGGCCGACCCCCCTCTCTCCTTTTCCCTTATATAGGGCCGACCTATCCATATGGATAAGGATAGTACGGATAAGTTTGACTGATTCAAACCTCTCCCTATATATCTCTTCTTTTATCTTTATCTTTTCCTTGGTTTTGAAAACGGTCAAAACCAGCCCATTTTCTGTGCCTCATCACCGGTCCATTCATTGGAGGCAACAACCTCCTGAAACCAATGGGGCCGGCCTTGACCAGTCTTCCAACACTAAGGGCCGGCCCCCTTAGTGCATAGTGGCGCATGGTATGACCAAAACGCTTTTATGCCACTAATTGATCGTTCCTTGTGTACAAGACTTTGCAAGGCACACATAAGTGAAGTGCACCAGTGATTTCACTATTCTCTTAGGTTCCCGTAGGGTGCCCCTAGTGAAGTCAACTAGTCAACTCGCAACATGTCCTGGTGTATCGCACCCATGTGACAAAGTCCACTTATGGCAAGGAATTGCTACATGCGTTTCTGCATTAACCTAGGGTTTTCCTTTAGTGCACACACGTAGCTATGCATCTACCGTGTACTAGTGCGAAGCACTCACGGAGCATAGGCTTGGACTTCTTGCTTTCTCAAACTACGTTCTGTGTTTTGAGGAGATGGTATAAGGACCGTACATAATGTCGATAAGGTGGAACCTTTAGGGACCAGGGTTCATGGCTTCCGACTCAGACTTGATCGACACACTACCCGAGTGTACCATCGATCCTCTGAGTCCGAGTTAACCTGCGTGGCCACCCAGAGTGCGATGCAGGCTGCACTCCAATTCCCTCGGACTTACTATGTTCTCCCTCATACCCATGCTCTCCGCTTAGTATGGTAAACCCGTTGTCCCTCCATCTGGTGCCATGATGCAACTCGAGCGGTGGAGAATACCGTCAGACTCGAGTGCTCATATGACTCGGTTTCTTCCAGGTTGACCACATACATCGTACCTCCGATTACTCTTCCGAGCAACCGGATCCGTCACCAGTCCAACTAATGACCACCTGGCCAGGGTTTAATACGACGTAGGTCAGACCAAGGAACGCACCTCCCGTTAGGGGTGTGGATAGCCTGCAGGAGTGACACGCTGATGCAACGCCAGCCGGGTAACCCAGTACACCGTGGTTTTAGATCACTGCATCCGGATCCTCACATATTGGTGCGCCAAAGCACCACACAACTGGTTAGTCCACCAAACATGGTTCCTCAAGGTTTAGGACCGTTTTATAAAATAAAGTATTTGTGAAGCATATTTTATATTGTGTCGGAGTCGGTTACATTTTCATTTTCGATTATCTTTTTGATTCTTTCATAATCAATTGGTGTTACTTTCTCCGGTTTATGATAATTGGAAATAGTTATGGGTCTCCATTGCTAGCACATAGTGATCTCTAATCGGGAATCCTTTCAAATGCCCATGCCTGCCATTTATTCTTAATAAAACATAATTAATATCATCTAACATTCATTAAAAACATATATTCATAAGTGAAAAATTTACTTGCAAGGCATATAGGCAGTCCCATATATTGTATTTTTTCGGTTTCACTATGGATCTGACTGCTTTTGTTAAGCTTTCCAATTATATTTCATATGCCAAATTCCCCAATGATATGTATTAAACTTCTCATATTGATCTACAAAGTCCAAGTATTTTTCTGGCATTTTTACTATTATGTTCTGCCCTAAGGAATAAGTTACAAGCATGGGCAGCAGAGTCATTCAGAGCATCTAAATAACCCTCGATGTTCTCTATTTTCTCTAGAAGGTCATCTTGATAAACTGACATATTGATTCCGAAATATTTGACTCTAAGATGCCCATTCCCCCTTTCATCATGGATCTATGGAATCTAACCTAGAGAATACTTAAGCCCTGTGATGCGGGTGAATTCCTTTGGGTCTAACTGGATTTCTATACCCTCAATCTCAAATAATAGGTCCGATACGCGGTGTTGCCAAAAGTAATGTGCAAGTTATGGGACAAACATAGCCTTACCAATCTTAAGGCTATACAAAAATCCATACGATACTTAAATTTTTTAAATGCTTGTAAAATTCATTGGAGAAATGTACATGTATTTCGGGTAGAAGGAATAGCCGTATACTCCAAGATGGGGCACGTCGGACCCACAAACACAATTTTCTTCTTCTTTACTTCAGTAGGAGGGGGTGAGGAGGTTATTTTATCTTTTCAGGACTTCTTACTGGAGGAGGATGAGGAATGACTGCTAATATTTTTTCCTCTTCCTCTTGTACGTTCTCATCCTCTTTTAAATCATCTCTTACGAGACATCTGAAAATAAATAAAGGGTTAGTACACATTTAGTACAAGCCCATAAGATTATGAATTTAAACATCATAGAAAATATTTATAACTCTCATATGATTTTAAACATCATAGAAAGTACTTTGGGTCATGAATTATCCTTTGGGATTCAATACCCGAAGTATATTACACCCATTAGACACTCCTCTCCTACCCAAATCTTGTTTTGGGTACAAAATCTATACTTATACCCAAAGTATAGGATTTTATATCCATACCATATGCAAACCTTGTTTATAGGCACTTTGAAGAGTTGTGGATTTTAGACAATTGTTTAGATATATGATTAAGATACTTTTATCAGCAGTTTGTGTCCGATAAAATGTCTCTTGATTTTGCGACTGTCAGTTTTACGTGACATTTGTAAATGACATTTAGTCAGTTAACGTAAAACCAAGATTTTGAAAGTGACATTTTTTATTTTTTTATAACAATCAACAAATGTCACTTAATTTTATGAATGTTACTTAATTATAGGGTAGTCTTATTTTCGAATTTTTTTCTTAGAATTTCATAAGCAATATGGGTCTAGTTTTGTAGAGCTTCATGAGTAGATTCCAAAAATATAAATTTTACAAAATTTCGATATGTATACCAGAAGTTATGGATTTTTTAAAGTGGAAAACCCAACTCTCAAAAAATATTATTTTAAAAATATGATTGATATGGGTGCCGATGCTTGCAGCGTATAGAGCTTGCTGATGAGGGCAATTAAGACATTTGAAGTTTGTTATCTTTTTCACTGAAGATTGTTAATCCATTGGATGGTAGCCATATCATGGAGCTTTCTTGATGGGGCCTATATAATGGGGCTCCCCTATCACTACTCTTCTTGGCGTGCCCCTCCCTACTTGCATGAGCTTAAGTTGCGGAACCTAGAAGATAGGTCTACCTAGCTTCTAATTGGCCTTCTATATTTCCTAGCATGCCCCTCTCATTCCAAAGATGCCTTGTCGGGTTTTCGACACCAAATTTAGGGACTCGACTCCGCCCCAACAACGAAATCAGCCAGTAACAGATTGGTAGCGCCCAAGACCATGCAATATGGAAGCAGCGGCCACGGTATGCAAGGGCACATTTGTCAATAGTGGGAAGTGTGTATCATGGCCACTGATTCCGCATCGTAATAACATAACATCTTTATGGAACAGTTAATATGGAACATCATCATCCATAGAGCTGATTGGATGGGACTATGGATGATGATAATAATAATATAACATCTCTCTGGAATAGTTAATAGGAGATCCTTGCTGTGTGTCTATCTTCTTTCCTACTAAACTGTAGCACTCATTTGTATCCAAACCAGCTGGTTTGGTTTTCTGCTCTACACTAGATAGTCTAACCGCGCATCACGTCAACCAATCGATCTACTTGCCTACTCTCTGATTTTTAATTTGGAAAACTCCCGAATCTTCCGCAAAGTTTCCATTGGATGATTTTTATCTCGGCATTTCCTCGTGATCCCGTTCACGAAACACTCGCGGATTCGAGATCACTATTGTTGTTGTGTTCATTGTTTTTGTTGTGCCAGTATTTAGATTTAAGGGAATTCTATGATACCAAAGTGGTATCATACCGAAGTTGATAGGGACCGTAGGATTCCCTTTTGTTGAATCATATGGGTCCACCTAGGGTTCATCCCATGGCCCCTATTGTAATATTTCAACCGATGGGATGGTGTTAAAGGGAGTTGGCCGGTGGATGTGGGGTTCAGTATGGAACCAAATTTTACGATTCGGTACCATAGTGGAACCCTTAGATGTCAATAGTTTTACTTTATCAGTTATTCTTTGACTGTTAGTATAACTTCTCGAACTTCTTGGTGAATAGTTTACATCCTTAGTGATTTTTGAATTTTACCCCTAGCCAATTTTTTTCCCTTATGTCAAGATGAGGACTCTACTTTCATGTTAATACTTGGTCTGTAAAGTGAGTGGAAAAGGCTCCAATATCAAGGTTCTAAAAAGCGCTAGGCGCTAGTCGGGCGGTGGGGGGCCGCCTAGCGCCTAGGCGGGGCCTAGGCGGCGCCTAGGCGTTTTGCCTTTTTTTTTAATTATTTTAATTATTATTTTGATATTATATATATAATATATATATATATATATGTTTAAAAATTAATATAAGTTCAAGATTATCCTAAACCATTATTTTAAAGAACAAGTATATAACTATAATTCAAGATTAAGTGATTAATAAGAACAAAAGCAAACATGGTCCGCCTGGCCAGCCTCAGCCCGCCTGGTCCGCCTAGCCAGCCTCAACCCGCCTGGTCAGCCTCAGCCCGCCTGGCTCGCCTGGCCAGCCTCAGCCCGCCTAGACCGCCTAGGCGGCCGCCTTGCCCCGCCTAGACCGCCTAGGCGGCCGCCTAGCTCCGCCTGGGAGCTTGGCCGTTTTTCTGGAGCGCCTAGGGCCTAGGCGAGGCGGTGGGGGGCCGCCTAGCGCCTAGGCGCCGCCTAGGCGGCCGCCTAGACCGCTTTTTAGAACACTGTCCAATATGGGTGCAAACATTTTATTCTTTTGTTTC
Organism: Chamaelirium japonicum; assembly: GCA_947650365.1. Taxonomy (NCBI): domain Eukaryota; kingdom Viridiplantae; phylum Streptophyta; class Magnoliopsida; order Liliales; family Melanthiaceae; genus Chamaelirium; species Chamaelirium japonicum. The sequence continues at coordinate 66,304,828 of OX393556.1, forward strand.
TTGCGCTCGTATTCTTTCGGGGGAAATATGGTTATATATGTCTCCAACTGATAGCTCAATTAGTATGACATGCAACCCGTGTCCTTGGTCAAGGGTTCGAATAAGTGCTACATCATAGGTTTTCTGCTCTACACTAGATAGTCAAACCACGCATCGCAGCAACCAATCGATCTACGTTACTCTCGCTCTGATTTTTAATTTGGAAAAGCTTCCGAATCTTCTGCAAAGTTTCCATTGGATGATTTTTCACTCGGGTTTTCCTTGGTGATATCGTTAATGAAGCACTTGCGGATTCAAGATCACTAGTGCTGTCGTGTTGGTTGTTTTTGTCATGCCAGCATTTAGATTTAAGGGAATTCTATGATATCGAATTAGTATCATACCAAAGTTGATGGGGACCGTAGGATTCCCTTTTGTTGAATCATATGGGTCCACCTAGGGTTCATCCCATGGCCCCTATTATAATATTTCAACCGATGGGATGGAGTTAAAGGGGGTTGGATGGTGGATGTGGGGTTCGGTATGGTACCGAATCATAGTTGAAACCTTAGATGTCAATAGTTTTATTGTCTTAGTTATTCTTTGATTGTTAGTAATACTTCTTGAAGTTCTTGGTGAGTTGTTTACATCCTTGGCGATTTTTGAATTTTACCTCTAGCCAATTTTATCCCCTTATGTCAAGATCAGGACTCTACTTTCATGTTAATATTTACTTGGGCTGTAAATTGTGTGGAAAAAGGCTCCAATATGGCTGCAAACATTTTATTCTTCTATTTTTTGCACTCCTGTTCCTTCGGGGCAAGTATGGTTATATTTGTCTCCAACTGATAGCTCAGTTAGTAAGACATATGCAACGCCTAGCCTTGGTCAAGGGTTCGAATGAGTGTTACAACATATTTCATCTCGCTCTGTAGTGGCGGGCCTCCCTCTCATCTTAGTGGCGAGCTTTCCTATCTGTGGGGGTTATTAAAAATCAGGGCATCTCTTTCACTCCTATGGCGAGTTTCGATCCTTGGTCTATCTTGTGCAAGCGCACTGACAGGTGATGTATTGAGTCGATTGACCCCTATGGGGATCCCTTTTTTTTAAAAAAAAAGGGGTTATATTTGGATCGTCTGATCTATAGAACGGGTCCTCTCCCTTCGGTCTTTCTCTCTCTTCCGGGGTGTTGCATGGGGTTGGCACTAGTATTTTATATGCCAAATACTTGTTTACCTCATTTTAAATATGTTGATATTTTAGGGATGGTGGTGGTATGATACTCATCCATGATAGGATTATCCTATTTATCCTTGTATTTGTCTACATCTTGTTGGAAAACTTCAGTAGGACGGTTCCAATGAGACTTGTCCACCCTAACAGTCTGTTTGGTTGGATGTAGTTGGAACCCGCGAGTTAATACTACCGCATTTTGAGCATTTTTTGACCTGTTTGGTTCGATGTAGTTGGATGAACCGCAGCAGTCAAAACCCTACGTTGACTCGACCACTGTACAAAATTCGGAAGGTGGAACCTGCTGATCTTTGGTGTGTTTTCCAACTCCTGCGGTCGTTGACTCAACCTTTGTACCGACCACGGAATCGTATGGGAAGAATGGGATATTATGATTGCCATAATAATAAAAAAGAAAATGATTTCCCATGGAAAGCGGGGTATGCTCATCATTTTTTTGGGGGGTGAATAAAATTACCCTTTTATTAAATCCCATAATCCCGCGGAGCATCAACGGTCAGGATTTGCACATCCTCTCTCCTATAGTGTGGGGAACGTCTCCAACATAGCAGAGAGGGAGTGCCACCTGGGCCATGAGCCCGTTAGTGGCCCACTGAACTTTAGCTCATATATCTGGGCCATAAACATATTTATGTATGGGCCTCTATAACGGTCAGTACATGGATTCATTTTAATATCTGCTAAAGAAATACAGATGTCCCATTCGGCAAACCAACTCTGATTTGGGCCTAGGCTTTTTAAGCAACAGATGGGCCGGTCTAAATTGTGTAAACATTGGGCCTACCCGCTCGGCCCATTGGTAGCTTCTGAACCTGATCTGGCTACTGAGTCCGCTCTACCACTCAAAATCCCACAACATGGTACATGATCTGTGAACAAACAACTACACTCCCATTGCAACATCATCAAACCTAAACAGAAAACCAAACCTAAACACAGAGTTCGCCACAATTAGACTAAGCCCAACTTAACCTAGAACGCACCCAACATCAAAGGGAAAGAAGGAACATCCAGACCGTTGATCCATTCATTCTACGTCTAGTGCTTGAGGTGCCCTTCATTGGCCTGCTTGAAGACCTGGGCCTGGGCTGCGGCGGCCCTCTCGGAGGCTACGGCGGCGGCAGTGAACGCGTCCCTCACTTGCTGGCTGGTGAAGGCAAACTTCTTGTTGACCATGGAGTTGAGGAAAGAGGCGGTGCCCTCGCGGTAGAGAGCTCCGACCCCGTCGGTGCGGGTGTTCGCCAGGGCCTCCTGCAGGCTGAGGTTCCTCCCAAAGGCCGCGACGGCCGGGCCGCCGAAGAACTGGCCCACCGTGCCCCAGTAACCGAACAAGGCCCATATCACCGCTGGATGGGTGCGCCAATAACTACAGCAACATCACATATATGTCAACATTGCGTTCAGCCGATCAAGTGTCGTACGTTCAAACATGCAATGGAGTTGAATGGCTTACTTGTAGGTGCCGATCAAGTATGGCGGGATGTTGGGATCGGGAATCTGCGGCGGTGAGGGGAGGTTCGGATCGGTAATCAGTGGCGGTGAGGGGATGGTCGGAGCTGGGGGGAAAAAGGGGGTTGGGGTGGGTTCAACCACCGGTGAGGAGGGAGGAGTGTATACAGGCGGCGAAGGGTAGTAACCGCCGCTTCCGTGAGATGGTGGAGTCACGTAGCTTCCGCCACCACCATGAGAGGGCGCGCCACCCGACCCACCTTGCGATGGGGTTTGGCAGGAAGGTCTATGAGAATCTACACCCAAAATAGCTAGTTAAGAGAGAGAGAGAGAGAGAGAGAGAGAGAGAGAGAGAGAGAGAGAGAGAGAGAGAGAGAGAGAGAGAGAGAGAGAGATGCTATACGTCTTGGAGGGCTCCCAGCATGTGGATCAGGAGAGTAGTAAGTCTTCTGGTCAGCAAACTCCACGGTGTTTGTACCCATTACCAGGGTGGCGAAGCTATGAGAGAATAACCCAGCTAACAGAAAACAGATGAGGAAAGTCTGAACCCTTTTCTCCATGACTACCAAGCTCCAAAGAACAGGTTAAGAGAGAGAGAGAGAGAGAGAGAGAGAGAGAGAGAGAGAGAGAGAGAGAGAGAGAGAGGTTTGAAGGGAAGTGCTGGGAGTGTAGACATATATAACCAGAGTGGAGCTTAGATTGATGGCAGAGTGCAGAGAGGTCTGCACATAGACATAAAGAGTGAGCAGAGAAGACTGGATCGTGGTTAGTTGACAAGTTGCAGGCGCATTCATAGGGGGGTTAAATGTTTCCCTGCGGTTAGGGTTCACAAAAATATTCAAGAACCTGGGAGTGTTGTTGGTCCATAACAATGGGGGGGGGGGGGGTGTTGCAGGTTTGAATGCTGTCAGCCAACTTTATATGCGGATAGATGCATAGAACTTTTGATGGGGAGTGCAGCTAAGTAGATTTTTTTCGTACGGTACCTGGTTCGTAAATGAGGACAGCTAGCTCCTCCAAGCCTCATTAAGTATTTCAGACATGGATTCACCTAACTATGCCACAATGGTGAGAACCTATACCGACATCTATAGTTTCAAGGGGTAATGTGGCTAAGGCCCCTGACCACATATTCGGGCAGTAGATGCGATTGCCGTAGGTCCCCCCCGGTCAAATTATCCTCATCATCGGTTGCCCCTTTCTTTCATTTCTCTCGAGCAGCGATAGCAGAGGCAAGCGCGAGCAGCAATGGCAGAGGTGGCGGAGACGAGAAACCAAGGGGGGCGGGAGGATTAGGTTTAGGATTTTTAGGTCTAAGGTTCAGGCAATGATCTATAGATATTAGGGTTTGGGTTTGGGTTTTGTTTTAGAAAGGAGTGCCATGAAACATTAATTTGAAGTACGGTGAAGGGTATTTTCAACCTGATAATTTTTCAATCCTTTATGCTAGTTAATCTTTTGACCTGGGGCCTAGGCCTCTCTCACTATTTTGTTCACGCACTGAGCCATGCTGCCACTTTATGGGTTTGGTTTGTCAATGTGTTTGTCGATGGAGATTGTTCAAATAGCATTACTAGAAGAAGAAGTAAAAAAAAAAGAGGTTATTAACCTAAGACCCCCCTAAACACCTTAACATTGGGATAAACCCACTGAAACTTTTTATTTGAGCTCCAACCCCTCCAACCAACCCAACATTAGGAGAAACCCTTTCCCTTTTTTTTAATCCCCAGACTACCCTCTCCTCTCTCTGATTAGCCATGGTGGTGCGGTGGAGACTGGAGGCGGAGGAGGAGGCGGCCATGAGCAGCGGTGAAGGAGGCGGCGGGCACGAGTGGCGGAGACGGACGCGATTGCGAGCAGCAGAGACGACGACAGCGGGTGAGGTTGGGTTAAGGTTGAGATTTCTAGGTCTAGGGTCCATCCCATGGCCTCTAGATCTTGGTTAGGTCCAGCAGTTGCCAGAGGGGGGTCGGCTAGATCCGGCGGCAGTTGCGGCGGAGGAGGGGGGGGGGGGGGTGGGGGGGTGGGGGGTGGGGTGAGGGCTGGTTCGGTTAGGTCCGGTGGCGGGGGTGGCGGCGACAGGGGGGTGATGAGTGGTAGCAGATCTAAATTTGAAAGGAGATGAGGGGTATTTTCGTCCATAGGGGTTTAAACTCAAATGAAAAGGTTGTCGGGACTGCAGCTCTAAGAGATCTTCTAAGAAGGGCTTCTTGCTAATCAACCCCCCCCCCAAATAATAATAAGTTCAAATGGCGGTTTTGGGAGTGGCAAAGATATCTTGGAGATTGGGCATTCAAGGGTCCCCGGCTGCTAGGTCAATTGGTGTTAAGGGTTCTGCCCTAAAGGCATGAGTTCTCTATTTGAATCTTGTGGGCCACAGTGCTAGGGTGTGGCTTCGGTTGGACGAAAAGGCTTGGTGATTACGAGAAGCACATTTTAGTTCATCCAATCTCGCACGATGCACGACACCTCGTCCATGGATCTCTAAGTGCCTCCATACGACGAGTCATCTTTGTTTAAGAAACACCACATGAGGAAGATGCGTTGAGGATCGAAGTAACAAGAAGCAAAGCGACGAGAGATGAAGAGATGGAGAGGAGGGATGGCTAGGGCTTCATCAAGTGCCAGGGCCGGCCCCTCTCTTCCCTTGCTCTTTTATAGGCCACCCCCTCCTTGGATTAAGCTCTTGATGGATAGGACTGGCCCCCTTTTATCTTTCCCTATATCTCTATCCTATATTTCTCTAATTTCTTGAAGTTGGAATGACCAAGTCAAACCTTCACCCTAATCCCCTATGGTCGGCCCCTATAATGGAGGTAACAAGCTCCTTAAAACTTGGGGGCCGGCCCTTGCTAGTCTCCCAACACCTAGGACCGGCCACCCCTAGTCCCTAGTGACTCTTGGTTTTACCAAAACGCCACCATGGCATTAGTTAGCTATCCCACGTGTACGAGAACTCGCATGACATACATAAATGGGGTGCACTAGTAATTTCACTATTCACTGGGGTGCCCTTAGTAAATACATAGGGTGCCCCTAATAAAGTCAAATAGTCAACTCGCAACATGTTCTGGTGCATCGTTCCCATGTGGCGAAGTCCACTTATGATAAGGAATGACTATGTGTGTCTCTATACCACTCTAGGATTTTCCCTTAGCACACACACACACAAAGTTACACATCTACCATGCACTAGTGCGAATCACACACGGAGCTTAGAGTTGAACTTCTTGCTTCCTCTAACTGTGTCCTGTGTTTCGAGAAGATGGCTCAAGGACCGTACATAATATAGATAAGGTGGAACCTTTAGGGACCAGGGTTCGGCTTCCAACTTGAACTCAATCGACACACTATCCAAGTGTATTATCGATCCTTTGAGTTCGAGTTAACTTGTGTAACCACCCAGAGTGCGACGCAGGCTATACTCCAATTCCCCCGGACTTATTATGTTCTCACGCATGCCCCTGCTCTCCGCTTAGTAGTGGTAAATACATTGTCCCTCCACTTGGTGCCATAACATGACTCGAGCAATGGAAAATACTGTCAGACTCGAGTGCTCATATGACTTAGTTTCTTCCAGGTTAACCACATACATCGTACCTCCGATTGTCCTGCCGAGTAATCAAATTCATTCAACAGTTTAATTGATGACCACCAGGCATGAGTTCAATACGACGTAAGTTAGACAAAGGAATACACCTCCCATTAGGGGTGTGGATGGCCTGCAGGAGTGGCATGTTGATGCGACGCCAGCCGGGTAACCCAGCACACCGTGGTTTTGGATTATGTAATTGAATCCTCACACATTGGTCCGCCAAAGCACTATACAACTTGTTAGCCCATCAGTTGTGGTCCTCAGGGTTTTGGACCCTTTTATCCTAAGCAAAAATACGCCTTAATACACCGGTGTCTGCTTACCGATCTGTGCACCATGTTGGTTCCGTTCGGCCACAGATACTATGTCTCGTGATGACCGTGATGGAGACACCCATGCTCGGTCACCCCAACAGCTTATCTTGATAGGAAGACCAACCCTAATCAAAACTGTGAACAAATTTAGGTTACATAGGATTAGTCCATTGAGTCTTCCACTCAAGTGGATTACTATGTAGCCATGGCTTTCTATTCTGTAATCATAATACGTACTACGATACATACCAAGATGCAATTCTAAACTATCAATCATACACATCTAAACTATAGGTTTTTACGTGCTATAGACCTCATCAATTCCATTAGTCGGGGCCGAGGTCGAGGACGCTGCCTCCACTGCTCGGCTCGTTGCCGCCTCCCCCCGCTCGAGTTTGCCGCCTCCATCAATAGCTGATTGAGAGATAATTAAGGAAAGAAGGTGAGGATGATGTTGGGGTTTTTATTTTTACTTTTTAAAAAATGGGATTTATCATAATGTCAGGTTCCTTAGAAGTGCTGGAGCTCAAATGAAAGTTTTCACAGGATTTCTCCTATTGTCGAGTTGGTTAGAGGGGTTGTAAGCTCGTTACGCCCAAAATACAAAGACAATACTGGACTCCAAGAGTTGTTAGAGCAACGAATTCCGACAACTGATGTGGCGATCAATGATTGGACCATATTCATTTGATAACATGAAGGGTCTACTCCATAGCCTATCATGTGAGGGCCATATTATCACTTTAAACTCAAATAATTTTTTTTAATTGGTTTATTTCATGATAGTGAAGTATGGTCCAACGTTAATTGCCACGTCATCTTGTTGGAGCCCATTGCTCCACGACTCTTGGAGTCAAGTATTGTTAAAAAAATAAAAACATAGCCCATTTGATGCTCCATGTGGAACATACCATAAGGGATGGTCGTGATAGATGGATCCATTTTGGTCGGGTTCGACTCCTCTCCACTTATGATCGTCTCTCATCTCTCCTAGGCTGCTGACGATTTGGGAAATGACATGTGGTGATCCAAAAACGAATAACCATAATCTGTTATGGTGGGAAGAATCCAAGGGGAGATGCCACCACTCCTGGCCGTCGGCCGCGATTTGCCGTCGCTATCGGCCACCATCTCCGTCGGCTTCCGCCACCGGCCACCACCCTTGCCAACCACTGATAGTGACCCACCCCTGCCGACAACCGGCCACCCGCCGCCGTCCCGTTAGCCACCACTTACATGGCGGCGGGTGGCCGATGGTCGCCTCCGACTGTGGTGGCTCAAGAAGACAGTTGGTGGCCAGCGGTGGCGTCAAGTGATGGACGACGACGAGGGGTTGTGGCAGCTCCCCCTGGGTTCATCATGGCCATTGATCAGGACCGTTCGTTTTCGGATCATGTGGCTCTCGAAATCATTAGGGACCGATAGGGGAGCCATTATTATTCATTAGTGGAGAGGAGTCGAACTCATTTTGGTCGCCATTAGGGCTGGCAATTTCGGACCCGACACGAAATTAGTTGGTCTGGGTCAGGGCTAAACGGGTTCGGGTCGTAAATGGGTCCGGGTTTAGGGTCTGGACACGGTAGACCCAGGAAGACCCATTTAAAATTCAACGGGTCTTGTCGGGTCGGGTCACCCGCAATCCGATACTATAATATATAGTATCATCGAATCTATCGGGTTAGGTTGGGTCGAGTCGGATTGGGTCAGATCGGGTCAACTGAATAAATCCGTGTGATAAACGAGTCTAATGGGTCAGGTACGGATTTAGGATGTAGACACGATTAGTTAAACGGGTCGCGTCCGGGTCTAGGGGTTTTGGACACGACACGAACCCAACCCGACACGACCAATTGCCACCCCTAGTCGCCACCACCTAATAATAAAAAAAAAAACATTTTGGTCGCCATCTCCCTCGATCAAAGTAAATCATGGCCACACATGTCATTCGTTCTTTCTTGGTCTTCTGACTTAAACGGTAGAGGATCCGAAGTCACACGAAGCTGAGCCACATTTTGAGTTCAGACCTCCTCCAGTCGGTCGGCCCCGGTCGGTGGGCCCGGCGCGCATCACAGCCGCACAGGTGGCTGGAGTACTCAGACCACGTGTGAACCGTGAACGTCCCGAATAAGTCATGTACTCCGGTCGAGTGTCGACACGACTCGATCTCTTTTCCACAACGAAAACGCGTGTCCACAGCGTCAAAAAATAATAATAATAAGGGATTGTTAGGTGTAGGCCCAGCACTAAATATCTCTTTACATCTAGTCCACATAAATACATAATGGTTTTTATTGTACAATTGTTTTTATGCATAAGGGGTATTCTTTCAACCGCCTTTAACATTATTATTATTTTTCTTTCTGAAAATACCAAATCTGTCCTTGAGAACCTCTTCCACGTGAACTCAATGCATCGCTATGTTAACCTATTACTACAATAATTTTACTGTAGCAAGTACAGTGATTTCAGAGTGTAACAATGTTTTCGAGATGATACAGTGATTTCAGAGTGCTACAGTGTTTTCGGACTGCTATAGTATTTCAGAGTGCCACTGTGAATTCAGAGTGCTACAATGATTTGGGTTAGGTTTAGGGTTAGGATTCATTGTTAGGGGTATAGAATTAGGGTTAAGTTTAACATTAGGGTTCACTATTTAGGGTATAGAATTAGGGTTAGAGATCATTATTTAGGCTATAGAAATAGGGCTTAGGGTTAGAGTTCATTATTTAGATTAGAGAATTAGATTTGTGATTAGGGTTAGGGTTTCACAACACGACAAAAACGTTTAAAAATTCTGAAATATTTTTGTCGTGTTGTGAAACCGATTTAATTAAATGTTTAATAGAAGGGCATATGAATCATTTTACTAGTTGTTGGATCTATTACAATTAAACTTTGAATCGAGAATCTTTCTTAATAGAAACGTTTTATCGAGAGACTACAGTTAATGGAATGCAATTAAATTGACCTAATGCATGCAAGCTCCCCTAATAATTATATTATTTGCATGTTAAAATCTAATAACAAATAAAGGAAAAAATTTCAGTAGAGTGATGCTATATATATAGCCAACTTTTGGCTGCCAACTTGATCACAGTGGTCCTTTTTGCCTGATAGTTGAGGCTCAGTGTAAATTCATCGGTTGGTGCTGTGTGCAACAAACGACTATGATTAGACTTGCAAACAAACCAAGACATTCGTGAGCAGCTCGTGAACAAATTCGATAAAAGCTCGTTCGAGTTTGGTCAATTACTAATCGAGCCAAGCACAAGCTTAGAGTTTAGGCTCGTTTAATAAAAGAGCTAAATTCAAGCGGACCATAGCTCAGATAGGTTGGGCTCACGAACATACTTGTTTAGGGCTCGTGAGCAATTAACGCTAGTGAATAGGCTCATAAAAGGTTTGTACAGACCTAACATATATATAGTTTATGCTTTTATCTAAGTCGGGAGTTTGCGAACAAGATCGGCAAGTGATCGAGCCGAGTTTGTTCGATCACTAATTGAGCAAACCTTAGCATGAAGTTTAGGCTCATTTAATATACGAGACCAAAGCTTGGTTCAGCTCTGCTTAATTATTAACCAAACTAGTCAAGCCCAAGTCTAAATTTTAGGCTCGTTTAATGAACGAGCCAAGCTCTAACAAACCAAAGTTCGTCTCGGCTCGTTTGAACCCCTAGTTGTGCTCATGTCACGTTAAGTTGGCACCCATTAGTTGGCAAACGAGTTGGTTATATAGCATTTTCCTTTTTGGTACTACCATCATGAGAGCATTTTGGCAATCCGTTTAGTACGTCGCACGGCCCAATCAAGACGTTCCATGTTGGCCATTAGAGGTCAATAAGGGGGCCATAAGTGTAGCATACGTGTCATAAGTTAACTCACCATTACCCGTTAATGGTCGATGTGGCACACCCCAATTGGACCTAAGGGTAGCAAAAATACTCCTACCAAGGGGTGTCAACGGGTCGGGTCGGGTTTTTGTTGTGTCTAGTTTCGGGTGTGTCCAAAACCCCTAGACCCGGACCCGGACCCGTTTAACTAATCGTGTCTAGATCCTAAACCCATACCCGATCCGTTTATAAACGAGTAGACCCGATAAGGCCGTTTACCACACGGATCTATTCAGTTGACCCGATCCGACCCAACCCGACTTGACCCGATAGACCCGTTGGTACTATACAATACAGAATCGGATTGCGGGTACACCCGACCTGACCCAACCCGACACGACCCGTTGAATTTTAAACGGGTCTTACCGGTTCTACCGTGTCCAGACCCTAAACCCGGATCCGATCTGTTTATTAAACGAGTTTATCGTGTCGACCCGTTTACGACCCGAACCCGTTTAACCCTGACCCAGACCCGCTAACTTCGTGTCGGATCTGCCGTGTCGGGTCCAAAATTGCCAGCCCTACTCCTACCGTTGTTCTTATCGCTTTAGATGACTCAGAAATCTCAGTCTCTACCTTAAAATGTACGTTTTAATCTGATTGGCCGTTGACTTAAACGTCAATTTAGCAAATTATTATCACCATGAAAGATTTCCTCATTAGTCTCGAAAATCAGGAGCCACCCGATGGGTGCACCCCTCGAATCTAGACCCCGACACGAATCACCCGCCGCCCAATCGGCCCCATGTCCGGAACTTTCCGCAAGATATTCTGCCTAGTTACCGTTGGAATTTAAGTGGGGACGTCCAGGTGTCACGTCAGGACAACCTCCCCGCAAGAAAACGGAAACCTCCCGCTTTACTTACCGACAGCTCACCTCACCTCGCGTTTCACCCCCAACGGTAACCCCACCAACAGCCCAACCCTTTTTATACCGAGGCCTTGCGCTCCCCCTGTTGTACTGCCCTCGGATCCTTCCGTTCGTCCCCTCGGTCCTCTCTCAGCCCGCGCGCTTGCTCTCTTCTTCTCTCTCTACCCACTACTTCGATCGTCTTCTCTCTCTAGAATTGGGGGTGGAGATCGAGCGAGATGGGGGCTTCTTCTCAGACCCTGGTAATTCGCCTCCTCGTAGCAGGGTTCCTGTTGGGTTTGATGTCAACGGCCGGCGCTTATGATTTCTACGTTGGTGGGAGGTCCGGTTGGGTGCCGAACCCTTCAGAGGGATACAATCAGTGGGCCGAGAGGAGCAGATTCCAGGTCAATGACAAGCTTGGTACGACACCACCTCTCCCCCCTCAATCGATCTCCTCTGCTTCGCTTCCACTGATCGATCATCGATGTTGTCTCTCTCTGGGTTTTTGAATCTTCTGAACCCTTTTGGGATTTTTTTTTTTTTGGGTTATTCTGCAGTTTTCAAGTACAAGAAGGGGGGGGACTCTGTGCTGGTGGTGAAGAAGGAGGACTACGATTCGTGCAGCGTGAGCAACCCCGTGCAGAGGCTGGACGGCGGTGATTCGGTGTTCAAGCTGGACCGGTCGGGCGCTTTCTTCTTCATCAGCGGCAACGCCGACCGCTGCAAAGCGGGGCAGAAGCTGATAGTCGTGGTGATGGCCGTCAGGAACAAGAAGACGCCGCTGCCGCCCCCGACGCCCGTGTCACATCCGCCTTCACTCCCTCCTTCGACGCCCACCCCTGCTTCGTCTCCATCCTCATCTCCATCACAATCGCCTTCATCTCCTTCACCGTTACCATCTGTATCTCCCCCCCTTTCATCTCCTTCACCGACCCCATCACCATCATCACATGGTCAGTCATCCCCATCCCCTTCTCCATCTTCATCACCTTCATCTTCTTCACCCCTATATTCCCCCCTTTCATCTCCTTCACCGACCCCATCACCATCATCACATGGTCAGTCATCCCCATCCCCTTCATCTTCTTCACCTCTATCTTCCCCCCTTTCATCTCCTTCACCGACCCCATCACCATCATCACATGGTCAGTCATCCCCATCCCCATCCCCTTCGTCTATCCACTCCCCTGCTCCGGCCACCACCCCTTCTTCTTCTCCGGCACCTCCGGTGGTTGCTCCTACCCAGCCACCCACATCCACGCCTCCTCCCCCGGTAACCCCTGGCTCTTCACCTGACACCGGGTCTACGCCGCCACCAGCTCCCTCCTCCACAAACTCCTCCTCCTCCTCCTCCCCTTCCTCCTCCTCTGTTTTGACTGCTTCCAGGGTTTCTTTTGGAGTGGTAGCTCTGGTCCTGGGCGGCGCCTTCCTTTACTGACTAGATGGGGAGGAGATCTGATGGATGGATGACTCGTGGGAGTCCATCTCAGCGTCGAGAGAAAATCCATAATAAATAATTACTTTTTTTTTTCTTTTTTCTTCAATTTGTTTTGTGTTATTTGTTTTTCGTATCGTAATAAACTTGTGGAGTTATCTATTCTATAATACATGGCACAGATTGTTTGTGATCAGATGGGATTTCTACTTGATAAAGTGTAATTTTTTTTCTTTATAATAATAATATATTTACTGTACCCCCTTCAAGTTTAACTCAAAAACACTTAACCCCCTGGATTTTTTTTTTCTTCCAAATCTGTCCCTATAGTTTTAAGTGTTGGCACGATACCCCCCTTTTGTTGAGTGCTAAATTTCCTCTTTTGGTAATTATTATCTAATCACAACTGAATTCAAGGTGGTTGTTAACGGATAGTCCCACATCGATAAGGGAGGCATCTATCACCGGCTTTATATTTCCTCTGTGGATCTTTCCTTACAATCCGGGTTTTGAGACGTGAGGGTATCTAACATGGTATCAGAACTAGTCCGTCTCCTGCTCCTGCTCCTGCTCTTGCTCCGGATACTAAAAGTGAAGTTTATTAACTACATGAGGGTTTAAGTGACTTTGGGTTAAACTTCAGACGGGTAAAGTATAATTTTACAGAGCAGTGGGCATGCCAAGATTTCATGTTTCAAACCATTCACGTCACCCTTTAAAGACTACCAAGTCTTTCTACGAAATCTGTGATTTCGGTCATGTTAGGGCACTAGCAAAGGTTTCATGGTCAAGGCCTAAAATCTCCTAGTGATGTCATCATTGAGAAGTGGTTTTTAAGTATCAGCCAGGATAACGTGGCATCCAATCTCAACATCCATTTGTCCCCCGATGGGTGCTGAGTATCACTTAGCTGTCTAGACTGGGTGCAATGGATGGCTGTGATCAGGATGCTCAGTTCTGATTGACCAATTGACCATTCAGGTTAAACATTTCGAACTAAATAACATTTTACGTCATGATTATGTGATAAATTCATGATCAGAGTTAAGCGAAAAACTTATTGTGGTGGATTCATCGAGTGACGATAATAGCTTATTTATCATGTTTAGAGGCTAGTGGTTGTCTGGATGAGAGAGAGAGAGAGAGAGAGAGAGAGAGAGAGAGAGAGAGAGAGAGAGAGAGAGAGGAGTTTTTGGATGAGTATTGCGATTTGGCCATCTGGGTTTTCATCCTGATGCGGCACCTGATTAGAACCATCCCTTTGTCTGACCATCATCATTCGGGCTGGGTGTAACAAACAGTTGTGATCAGTGCCACATCAGGATGGCTCGATTGGGATGGAAACTAAAATGGGTGGATAGCATTTTAGTTTTTGGCTAACAGCCACCGTGGACTCTTTGCTATATATTAAAAAAATAAAATATCTATTTTGTATGATAATATCTGAAGTTTTTTTTTTTGCTGGATCGGACAAGTAGTTAGTGGGCACGGCACTAGATATAGCAAGGGTTTAGAGTGGTCCAGAGACCAAAAGACTGACATGATATCAACGGCCATGATTTATGTACACGCAAATAAGGCACAACGACGAGTGAAAGTTCGTTCCACATGTTCATACCGGGAATCGAACAAGAAACCTCTCCAATATGGGAGAGAGGAAGTACCATCTGGCCAAGAGAGCTCGTTGGTAGTTTCTAAATTATGACTAGGTTAAAAAAAACCGTGAATCCCAGGAATGGAGAAAACATCCACACACCCCCTCTTCCTTTTCTATCTTCGTCGTCAGTATCTCTCTCTTCTCCCCTCTTCTTATCTTCAACCCCTCTTCGCTCAAGTACATTGTACATGATTTCTTCTAGGTTCCGTTTGGTTCGAAGTATTTCGATGCACTAAATCGCTTTGAAGTAAGTATTCAAAATACTATGTACACCCCATTTGTTTTGCAATATCCGATGCAGTAAGTCAATTTAGTGTTTCTCCTCATAACTAAAATAATTTTTTTTTAAAAGGAATAGCTTAATACCGCAAAATAAGCAGTAATGTAAATAACTTATAATAGTCTATGGCGAGGAATTACAAGATTCTAATGAAGAGCTATGAGTCACTAATGAAGAACCATGAGCCACTAATGCAAAGCTAGCTTCAACTCGCTAATAGTCATGAAAAATCAAAAATAGGACTCATGAGTCTCCGCGATAGATATTAATGCCTTGGTCCCAAACACATGTTCGTGGACCCCACTTTGCAAAGGATACATTGGGACTCTCCACTTGACGAGTCATGATCTCAGCCGTTCGTTGCACAATCGATGAATGTCACTAGTGACCACATGGCATGATCATAACCGTTCGTTGCACATAACGAGCACCTCACGTGAAGTTGGCAAGGCAATCAAAAGTTGGCAAACGAGTTGGTTATATGAGTCACTCCTCGACAGATACTAATATCTAGATCCCAAACATACTATCTTCAACCCTACAAGCAACTTCAATAGAATCATGAGATGACTCACTCCTCTATAATTATCAAGCTAAACTTCCATCATCTAGCAAGAGGGAAAGGTTTGAAAGCTTGAGTTCAAGTAAAAGGTTTTGTATTTTGTTTTTGTATCAAGTAATTGTTGAAGATTTTTAGAATAAGTTTGATGTTTAACTATTTTAGTTTACAGTAAAACTGACAAACCTTTATGATATTCTCTCATTGTTCTCGATTACCACAGGGAAAGACTTCTCTTTCTGGCGTTTAACGGGCTCAAGAAAGTTTAATGTTAACTCCTTTTGTAAACATCTCATTGGATGTCTAGACAACTGGCCGGCAAGACACCATCTATGGAAAGCCAAAGTTCCTCTTAAGGTAAAAATCTTTGTGATACTTGTCTGTGCAGAACAAATTCTTACGAAGGAGAATCTGATGAAGAGAAATCACTCGAGTATCCTTGACAACAAGTGCTCCCTTTATAGCATGGAGGAAGAGAATATTGATCACTTGTTTCTATCATGCAGCTATGTTCAATCGATCTGGTGATATTGGAGGGCAGTGATGAACACTCGAGGGCACCCGTCCTCCCAACAATCTATGCGGACGCTTTGGTAGAGTAAATGAGTTCCAGAAGATCCTAGAAAAGCATGGAATGCCATCGTCATCGCTATTATCTGGTGTATTTGGCTGGAGATGGATAGCATGAATTTCGAATAAACTTCTACTTTATTTACGGAGGTCATAAACAAATTCAGGAGACAGTGAGCTAGGCACTGGGCATCTGCAGCCAGTGGAGTTGTGCAGGATATGCTTCTAGACCAGGTCAGGCCTAATTGAGTCGGTTATTTGTTGTTTTTAGCTTTGTACTTGTTCTTCCTTTCTTTGTGACTATAATGCAAATATTTCTATTTTAATACTGGTGGGGGTCAAGGCCAACACCCCCCCCCCCCCCCCCCCCCCCCCCTTCTCTCATCGAGAGGGATTCTCAAAAAAAAAAAAACATTTTAGTGGGGATGGTCACAACAAAGTGATTGTAGCTCTTTGGTAAGTGGTGATGCTTGCAAGGACCAAGGTTTGGGATCAAAACTCATTAGGTGCTATTTTAGACAAATAAAGAGAAATAGGATTATGCGGCAAGATGCGAATGGGAGTTTAGAAGCGCATTTAGTGTTGAGCATTATGGGGCGGCTCGAAATCCTATTTGGAGAGTTGGTTGGCTCGGAGTTCTATTTGGAAGAGAGCTACATGTTCACGATCTCGAGCGGGAGTAGATTCGATGGGACTCCCTGTTGGCACAAGTCCATTATTGAGGTGGAGCTTGTTATACGTTGCAGGAGACTTCGGATGTTTTTCCGTTGGCGGGGAAGTGACATCAGACATTAGCTGAGGTGGAGCTCGTTTGGACATCGGAAGAGACTTCGGACATCGTGGCCACTGGAGGATAAAGAGAGGAGGCGATCATCAAGAACGATGATCGGCCGTCGGCATTCAGTTGGGTGTATACATCGGTTAGAGGTGTAGGGCACATGTTTGCATGCAGACACCGACATGGTGCTTTTCGCGCGTCTTCAGGGCGTGCTGTAACATCCGCTCCAAACACACAAGATATTGTCCGCTTTGCCCGTGCCTGCACGAGAACTTTCTAGGGGGTCACACATCATAGTACTACTCTCACCCGAGCATGCTTAACTACGGAGTTCTTATGTAATCTGTAGTGGCGCATGGTTTTAAAACACATCTTCTATGTTTGAGATAAAAAATTATATAAGTAGCTCAGGTTCTTTTTCTCTTTAGGTGATGTGGGGCTAACTAGTGGCCTTGGACACCTCACCTCATCTCATCTATCTTAGCATCACAGCCTTAGGAGTCTTGGCTCTTAGCTATTGGCTTATTGGATCTTAGTCGTCACAATCCAGTACCGTTAAGGGCTACACGTCCATGTTTAGGGTTAGACCCCCCCATTGCGAGGAGAACTAGCTTTGATACCATTTTGTAACATCCGCCCCAAACACACAAGATATTGTCCGCTTTATCCGTGTCCATACAAAAACTTTCTACGAGACACCCATGCTAGTACTGCTCTCACCCGAGCATGTTTAACTATGGAGTTCCTATGAAATCAATAGTGACACATGGTTTTAAAACACGTCTTCTATATTTGAGAGAAAAAATTATATATGTAGCTCATGATCTCCTTCTTTCCAGGCGATATGGGGCTAACTCGTGGCCTTGGACACCTCACCTCACCTCATTTATCTTAGCATCATAACATCATGAGTCTTGGCTCTTGATTATTATCCAATTGGATCTTGGTCGCCATATGTGTGTTCAAAACACCAAAGACGTTTGGCACCATCAGGGTGTTATTTAGAGTGCCATCAGGAAGCAGGTTCGTGATACCTACAGGACACCGCTTGACAATGTCTGAGTACTTTGAAGACGACGAATAGGCGTCTGGTTTGTGACATCTCGCCATGGTAGAGATTATTGATGATATCTTGAGTCAAACCCGTCTCCTCATGCAGGTCGTGTGTACGATATGTCCAGGTATCTTGCGCATGACCTGTATAGGTCGTGTGCATGACTTCCTGACTTTCTCGATGCGTCTTTCACCAAAAAGATGAGACTTACTACAGGTAGTCGTGCATATGACTTTTCTAGGTTGTGTACACGATTGTGTCAGGCAGTATGAGTCAACCCAAGTCATACACGTTTTGACTTTCCTTTTGGGATTGTTTGAGGAAAATTTATGGATTAAGCTTATGAAAACATATATAAGGGGGTCTAGGGTTTTTGAAAATCATCCTAGAAGATCCTTTAATTGAAGATGATCATTGTCGTCTTTGAGGGAGACTTAGTGACTCTTGATGGAGCTTCTTATGGAGAAGATAAACCCGGGGGAGGAGCATGTCTTGCTCCTACCCCAGGTCGTTAAAGGGTCGATGAGCGACGTTTATGATGCCGTATTGGAGCACCGTATCACGTGTG
Organism: Chamaelirium japonicum; assembly: GCA_947650365.1. NCBI lineage: Eukaryota > Viridiplantae > Streptophyta > Magnoliopsida > Liliales > Melanthiaceae > Chamaelirium > Chamaelirium japonicum. The sequence goes on from OX393556.1 coordinate 66,323,065, forward strand.
CTTGGTGACTAATCTTGGAGGAATTATACTCGAAGGTAAAGCCTAGATAAAACCCCCTTTTTGGGGAAGAAGGCTTTGGGCATGGTGGCTGAGCCATGAAGGGCGAGGCCATATTGCAGAGACCAAGGCCATGATGGGGAAAGTCTAAAAGGAGGTGCGCAAGACCGTTGTAAGATCTGTGGTGCTACAATGATGCTCGATTTTATAGATAGTGACTGGGAGTATCTAAATCATAGGTTTTGTGGAACGCATGAGGGTTATCTTTGCGGAGATTTTCATGTGTGATTCGTTCAGTCAGATCTGTGGGAGAGATAGTGCACAAGAAGATAGGGCTTTCTTTTTCATCTATTATGTAGTCGTGTAGCATGTTTTGGTCGGTTCTTCTCTATTGGTAATTTTATAGTGGACCATTGGTGTATGTTGGAGATAATTTGATCTCTAGTGATGCACATGGTTATCTTTTATGGTGGAGAGAAATGTGAGAATTTGATGGAGGGTGTGGAGTGTCATCAAGTGTAATCCTGTTTATATCTTTATAGTGGATTACCGAAGGAGGTGATTGCCGGAGAGAGGACGTAACCCCGTTGTTGGGTAAACCTTTATAAAATCATGTGTCCTTCTTGTTTGTGATTGGTTATGTGCTTGTGCCATGACGGATCGGTGTAGTATGAGATGCACCGAAGATATCTAACATTTTGGAGATCTGCGGCGTTGAGCCGTATATCTGCATCCTCACTCCTTCTTTAGGTCGAGCTTCATCTCGTCCACTGTGCAACAAACTATCAGAAAAGTCATACACATGACCAAGTTTGTTGCACAGTGGATGAGACGGAGCCTGATATAGAGAAGGTGTGAGGATGTGAATACGGGACTAACACCGTAGATCTCCAAAATGTCAGATAACATCAATGCATTCCATATTGCATCGATCTATCATGGCACAAGCACATAGCAAAGTCACAGACAATAGGGACACATGATTTTACAGAGATTCACCCAACAATGAGGTTACGTTCTCTCTCCGATAACCACCACCTCCAAGAATCCACTATGTAGAGATAAACCGAATTACACTCGATAGTACTTCATGCCCTCTATAAATCCTTACATTTTACTCTACCACAAAAGACGACCATGCGCATAAACGGAGACCAAACTATCTCCAACATGCATCAAGAGTCCATTGAAAAACAACCAATAGAGAAGAACTAACCAAAACATACTATATAATAAATGGAGAAGAAAGTCTTACCTCTATGTATGCTCTATTTCCCACAAATCTGATAGATCTGACTAAACGAATCGGACATGGCAATCTTCACAGAGATAACCCTCATGGGTTTCATAAAAGCCACGATCTAGATACTCAGCAGTCATAATTTATCAGATCGAACATCATCGTAGCACCATGGGTCTCCCAATGGCCTTATGCTCCTCCTCTCAGACTTGCCTAGCCCATCATGACCTTAGTCTCCATAACATGGCCTCGCCCTCCATGGCTCGGCCATCATGATTGAAGGTATCTTCCCTGAAAATGGGGTCTTCTCTAGGCTTTCCTTTCAAGTATAATTCCTCCAAGATCGATCACCAAGCACCTGCGATACGGTGCTCCAACATGGCGTCATAAACGTCACTCGCCGACCCTTCAACAGCCCGGGAGAGAAGTAAGGCATGCTCCTCCCCCAATTTCATCTTCTCTACGAGAAGCTTCACTAAGAGCCGCTAAGTCTCCCTCTAAGAAGACCATGATCATCTTCAATCAAAGGATCTTCAAGGATGATTTTCCAAAATCCTTGACCCCTTTATATAGTAAGGGAATATATTTTTATAAGCGTAATCTCAAAATTTTCCTTAAACAGCCCCAAAAGGAAAGTCAAAACGTGTATGACTTGAGCTGACTCGTGCTGCCTGGCATAATCATGCGCACAACCTGAAAAAGTCGTGTGGATGACTACTGTAGCAAGTCTCGTCTTTTTGATGAAAGACACGTCAAGAAAGTCAGGAAGTATCATGCATACAACCTGTCCGAGGAGACAAGTTTGTCTCGAGCCATCATTAACACGTAGCGTAACGCGAGTCATATTGAGGAACAATTTCCTTTTGGGGTTAGGATTTATCCGATTGGGCTAACTCGGATGTGAGTGATCATCTCCGACCACTACTGATATTTTTGCTGGTTGTATTGTAGTTATAGGGCTCAATCTCGGTGTCGTCTTCTGGAATTGCGCAATGGTGAACTATAAGTTTTAGATTGATTTAGAGAAAAGGGTTAATTTGGATTATTAAACTAATTAAAGAGATAATTAAGGAGAGCTATATTAATGATTGAATTAAACTAAATATCAATTAGAGATTATCTAGGGCGACAAATCTACCACTAGCCATATAGTATTATTATCTTGTGCTAATTAGGGTTATCCAAATTTGACCGAATAGTCGACCCATCATGACTAAGGCCATGACGAATCTCAAGAAAGATCCTATGATGCTCAACGGCATGGGCCATCTATGGTTAGCACGACTCGTCCTCCTGGGCACAAACCATCTACTTTAAGCATGGCCCATCTCAAAGATACATCATAGGTATGATGATTACATATGGTCTTATCGTCGCCCGCATGGCATGAACCGTATTCGGTTGGCACGATCCATTCTCTCGGGCACGGACCATCTTCACTTGGCACGATGCATCTCTCGTATGACGATAATCCATGAAGAACAATAGCATGCAATTCTAGATCTAATTGAATCTTATTAAAAATATCTCATATCATCAACATCTTCAGTATCAACCAATGGAATAAACGAATAAAAGATTGCATGCATAATTCGAGTCAATTATGTAAACCTTAATTGAAGCATAAATTAAAACTACATAAATTAGGGTTTTATCGAAACCCTAGATGTTACTTTAGCCGAGAATGATGACAATTGCAAAGAAGCTCCACGACATAGCCATGGATGCAAACTCCACTCTCCACCTCTTCGCGATGACTTTCGGACTCCAAAAGATTATTGAACCAAAAAATGGATGTGTTTCTCAAGGAGAAACGCGAATATATAGGCCTCCAAACACATGCGAGTTATAGCCGTCTCGCAACAAATCGTGACTGTTAAATCCAGGTTTTGGGAGACTCAGTGGTCGTGTTCGATCAATCGGGCCTCACGGCTGATCGATCGGTCGCGGTAAAGCTTTTGTCTACGGAGAGTGCCACTTCCGATCGATTGGGCCTCATGGCCGATCGATCGATCGCGATGATTTCTCTGTCTGCATGGACTGTGCGTGGGGGCTGCCCTTGGAGTTGTCCCTCCTCGTGGCTGCCCTTAGTCATTCTTCTCATTAGATTGCGTTTGATGCACTCTTTTGTTAGTTGTAGCTCTTTTTCTTGCAAATCACCGAAATACAAGTAATAAGAGCTCTTTAAGGTAAAAAGATGGTGATTTGGCATATGCTTGGGGGTATGGATATGATGTGTTTATGCACTGATCAGTGAGGCCCGATGAGTTGAGTTGGCCCAAGTTGGGTTGGGCTAGGCGGATGGTCTAAAGGTGCATGAAACACCTATTGGCTGAGTAGTCTTGGCAGATTGGGCCAAGGACGCTTTAAGCACTTGTTGGTTGGGCGAACCAATGCATTGGTTGAGTGAACTAGTGTATATTTTGAGTGCATTGGTTGAATGAATCATAGCCTCGAAATCTATGAATAGAGGTCCATATCTGCATTTGAGACAAACCTGAATACTCAGAATACTCTGATCACTTTGAATAATTCTAACACTCCGAATTTTCCAACAGAATTCTCTCTCGATCTCTTCTCTGCTAGAAAAGCCCATGTCCCAATTTCGTTAGGGTGGGATCTTCACCAATGTTGGGTGTAGTGCCACAAAGGTGGTTGTATCGTGGGAAACGATTCGAAAGAGAACACAAAGGTGGTTGTATCGTGGGAAACGATTCGAAAGAGAACCTTCAGTCACCAGTGGTTATGAATAATGCTTTAAGGAAAACAAATTTACATGCCTCTAGCTTGTTTTATTTTTTCTATCATGACTGTTTTTTCCAACAATAATGCAGACATAAAGAAAAGTAGGAGAGACATAGAGTTCATAGCAATTATTAATTGCTTAAGGTAAGATGTCCAATGCTTCTTCCAAAAATACTCCTTGAGAAATTCAAAAATGAGTGATAAGATCCATCATGGGTCATTTGACCTGAAACCTAGCTACATGCCCAATTGAGGGTCATAGGTGGATGGAAGACCTACATTGTTGATTTTATTATGCAAACAAATAACTAGAAAAAGTAAACAATGGGCACATGCTTTGTATACCTTATGCAAATCGACCCCTTGGTAAATTGACATCTATTTGGAGGAAATATTCCAAGTATATTCGTAGTTTACCATCACCCGCCTTTATCGGATCCATGGTCTGTCTTTTACTCAAGATACTAAACGACTATTTTACCTTGAATATCTTTTAACCCAACCTCATTTGCTCTCTATTTACCCTATATAACCTAGGGGTTTTGTGTGATTCTCCAGTCCTAAGAGTAAGATCGTCCTAGTAAAGCCGTCTTATGAAAGTAAAGGCAAAGCCACGAATATACATGGAATATTTTTCTAGTAGTAATGCTATTTGGATAATCTAAAAAACAATCTCAGACCCAAGTAGTGGTGGTGAGGCTCAGGGATTGTTCGAATAGCATTACTTTTTTTTCCTATATAGACGTCAGTTAACCTGGGGGGTCGATTTGCACAAATATTCTAGTTTTTAGGGTTGATATTTAAATATGAAATTTTCTAGAGGTTAATATGCAATTAGTCTAGTTTTTGTTATAAGTTGAGGTCCGAATAGAAGCCCTGATAGATAAACCAATATGGTACATACAAAACAACATGCAATTCATAAGAGAATATCACCAGAAACAAAGAAAAAATAATGGCATACACATAGAATCACGGATTTACATGATTCGACAATTTTGCCTACTCCACTGGGAGAGTCCGAGAGAGAACCCACTATGAAAGAGAAAATATCAAGTACAGAAATTACATGAATCATGAAACACTTTAGATCACAGGTAAAAGAGCCTTATGGTGAGGAATCACCCTTGCTCAAAGCCTTCAATGTTACGAAGAGAGAGGGAGAGAGATACTAGGGTTTGGGGAGAAACTTCTTGTATTATCTCATTGTATATCCCATTACATAAGACTCCCTCTCCTTATATAGAGAGAGAACACACACCATTACAATACCACAACTAAGGTGGGACTAATGGTAATACTAATACTACATCTAATAGGTGAGGAATCACCCTTGCTCAAAGCCTTCAATGTTCTCTCTTCATTTATGTGATTGATGATCATCGTCATGTCAAAATCCATCCTTGAATAGCCTCCGTAATGGCCTCGACCGCAACCTCGGTATGGATCGCTTCAAACCTAGGAATCGCACCTCATGATCGATTTCTTCAAACAATTTCACATAATAAGTACAAAAACATATATAATTGGCTTCAAGAGGTCGAGCTGGTGTTGGGGTGGGAAACCAGGCCCCAGTTGGGTTACGTCATATATGTGGCATTTGAAAGGTATTGTACCACAACATTCTCCAACTTGACTTTTCAACGACATCCAACTGAAAGAACATCCTGAAGCCTTCAACCATCATCCTATGTAATACCCCCTCTCCCTGGGACCTTCAGAAACCAACAACTATAAAGATTGGCCAAGTTTAGGCAATGCCAAACTTGACTCTTGTCACCAACTTGATCAACATGTCTGCTACATTATCCTTCGTATAGACGTTCTTTAACTTAACCCTGTTATCTTCCTTATTGTTGAACTCCTCTAACAAATCCGACGATGTCCTGCGCATCGGAATGGTGGACGGAGGGGACGAAGAGGTCTTCAGCATGATGGCCGGAGGGGATAAAAGCTGCAGAGGATCTCGGGGGAAGATCGCTTGATACATTTAGGGTTTCCACGATGAAGAGATAAACACAAATCCTGCAGGTTTACCTAGAATATAATTTTCTGGTTGGGTAAGAAAATTCTAACCACCTAAGAAATCCTATTTTTGTAATTTTATCGGAGAAAGAACACCAAAAAATTGGACGAAAACCCAATTTCATGTCATTAACTCATTTTCACGCTATGTTTCTGCGCAAAAGAACAAACCCTTAAGGATATATTCTTTTGGGCATAAATCAATCTATTTTCACAAAAAAAAAGGTCAATTTTTTTGTTGTTCTTTTGAGTGTAACTTAATACACTTAATTGAGTGGAAATGAAACAATTCTCCTTCTTCAAACCGTGAAAATTACGTCCTATAAATTCCTCGAACAAAACAACCCTTACTTGGCTTCAAGGGATAGAGTTGGTGTTGGGGGTGGGCAATCGGGTCTAGGGGTGGGACTTGGCCTGGTTGGGCGAGTTGAACGGTATGCTCATGCCCAACCCGACTTGTACAAACTTTAACCTATTTTGCCCGTGAAACTCGTCGAAGCCTAGCCCGTGCTTGCCCATTCTAGTTGATCGGGTTACCCAATTTGCAAAATAATGGACGGGTTACCCACTTTGAAATGCTTATGCATATAAATAGATGGAAAAAAAGCCCAACAAAATTTTGAATTGGATAAAAAAAAAATCTTTGAATTGCATTACAAAAACATAAAGTCCAACCCATATCTTCACATATTTCAAACGAATAATTAGCATTCAACATCAAACATACAGTCTTTGATTTCCATAAAAAAAACCTACCAAAGCATTCAACCTTAGTGTGTCACTTCCTCGGGTTGGGAAGATCGGTGTCCAAACCCATCCAAATTGAAATCGGGTTGATATTTTTTTATCCAAATCCGTCAAAATTTTTAACTAGTCTTGCCCATGTTTGTTCATTGTTCGGGTTGGGCAGGTTGGATTTGGGTCAGACCTACCCAAGTCCCACCCCTAGTCGGGTCCCACTTGAACTTTATGTCCCACCCCATCACAAGATAATTGTGACATTTGAAAGCCATGTATGTTCATGAATATGTTTCTTGGGCCTTGGATAGTATCCCTTTTGAGAAATGCTTTTCTCTCAGATTCCGCTCAATCCGATTGATGTGGCCATGTGCAAGTGGTGTTTGAATCTCATTGGTAGCAGAAAATTTTTCAACATTCACTGTATGGCACTAGAAATGTACGCATGTGTATCAGAATTGGACAAGTGGCACATCTTCACTCGGATAAAATGAGACGAGGGTATGGGAACCGAAACTACTGAGGCCGAAATTTTCCCTCAGAAAAAAGTTGCCGAAATAAGTCGAGATGTGCCACTTGTCCCATTCTGATACGCGTGCGTACATTTCCAGCGCTACACAGTGCGTGCTGAAAATTTTCCCCATTACTAACCTTTAAATTTGGCGTTGCACACTCGCACGTGATCATATCAATCGGGCTGATCGGAATCGGAAAAACCTTTTAGGCTGAATAGCATTTCTCATCCCTTTTCTATTAGGATCATACATATGTGGGTCTAGGGCTGGCAATTTCGGACCCGACACGGCAGACCCGACACGAAGTTAGCGGGTCTGGATCAGGGCTAAATGGGTTCGGGTCGTAAACGGGTCGACGTGATAGACCCGTTTAATAAACGGGCCTGGTCCGAGTTTTGGGTGTGGACACGGTAGACCCGAAAAAGACCCGTTTAAAATTCAACGGGTCGTGTCAGGTCGGGTCGGGTCTACCCGCAATCCGATACTGTAATATATAGTACCAGCGGGTCTATCGGGTCAGGTCAGATCGAGTCAACTGAATAGACCCCGTGGTAAACGGGTTTTATCGGGTCTACCTGTGGGGGAAAAATCTTCGTGCCGATCCGAAGACTCCGCCCCACCAGTCAATCAAAGTTGAGTCGAAGGTCTTTGATCGATTTGCTGACTGGAAGGTAGGTCCAAAGGTCGATGCCTTGGTGACTTAGAATTAAGATTTTCGATATACAAACAGAGAGATGGTTGACACAAGATGTGATCTCGGAGTTCAGCCGAAACCTACATCTCTGTGCTATAGGGAGCAACCCAAATTCACTAACACTCCGCTCGAAATGAACTCGACAGACCAAGTGTCACTGATCTCTTCGAAAAGAAGATTGAAGGAATGGAATATCGAAGTTAGAGCTCTGGGTTTTTGGATTCTGGTCTCTGGTTCCAAGAATCAGATTTCAGATATTCTTTACATTGGAAGGATCTGCTATTTATAGAAATCTCTGGGAGGAAAACCAGGGCAAATGACGGATTCTGCCGTCATATCTGGGGATCCCCCAGGCAGGGCTGGTGGGTCTCGCTGTCGTCTTTGTGGACCCCCCAGGCAAGGCTGGTGGGGCCCGCTGTCGTCTCTGTGGACCCCCCAGGCAGAGCTGGTGGGTCCCGCTGTCTTCTCTGTGGACCCCCCAGGCAGGGCTGGTGGGTCCCGCTGTCGTCTCTGTGAACCCCCCAAGACATGGCTGGTGGATCCCACTGTCATCTCTGTGGACCCCCGAGACAGGGCTGGTGGGTCCCGCTGTCTGTGAGGCTTCTGATCAAAATTTGCACCCACACTACCCGTTTATTAGCGGGTCGGGTACAGATTTAAGATCTAGACACAATCTATATAACATGGCACGACAGTTTTGTGCTGACTAGACAAAACGGAAGCTGACTAGGACAAGCTGATTGGACAAAAATGAACCAAATAGATCTAAGCATTCGTTCAAAAATCAACGCACGATCTCTATTTCCCCGTCAACCAACTCCCTCCCATTGGTTTCAAATCCTGACCCATTTAAACTACACTAAACCCCTAAAATCCCGGCTCATTTAAATTGCACTAAACCAAACCATTGGGTCGATATCGAAAAATCCATTCGAATAGAGACAACTATGATCGAACGATTATAGGGGGAGGGGGAGTTGGTTGCGCCGAAGGCGCCCGCTTTGTGCCAATCGGCACAGGTGAGGTTGGGTGTCCCTATAAATACCGGTGTTGTCATCGAAAGTGTTTTGTTGCCAAAAGCGTTCATGTGTGTTGCCGTCGAAGGCGGTCCGCTATTGTACCGACAGATGTGTTGCCGCCAAAGGCGGCCCGCTGCAGTGTCGACATGCACGGGCATGCACTAGTTAGTTAAACGGGTCAGGTCTGGGACTAGGGGTTTTGGACACGACCCGAAACTAGACATGACACGAACCGGACACAACACGACCCGTTGACACCCCTATGTGGGTCCCCCTTCTGCTTTATCCGCTTGCACGGATCAGACTGTTTCCCCACGCCCTCTTCTTCTGCTTTTGAATTCAAACCAATCCAGAGAGTCATGCCGACAAACTTGAATGTGCAATGCTATTCAAGCCGAAGCCTATGTCCCGAATGCTCAGCATGAATGACGTGGCATCCAATCACAGGTTCCTTTGCCTGCCGGTCGATGTTGTGTGTGATTCACTGATCAGAGCTAGATACAACGGACGACTATGATAAGATACAACTCAGGATAGATTCTTCGGGATAAATAAATAGTATATCTTCCAAGTTGAAATATAGGAGCCGACATCAATTCAAAACACATAATGTTATTTGAACAAACTGGATCGACAATTAGCTGACACGTGAAAAGGAGAGGAGTCACCCTTTGAGTGGTGGTGGGACTATGGGCCATCCCTAGGGGACGCCGCTGACCACCGACCACTCGTCGCAGTCCTACGAACGTCGTCGTTGGTCACCACCACCCTGGCCGATGGCAACAAGATCAAGACGGTGGGCGAAGGAGGTGGTGGTAACCCCTATGGCTCATAGTCCCGCCACGAACAAGGTGGCACCTCTCCCTTTCATGTGGAGTGTCAGCAGATTGTTGATGAGATTACTAATCAATTTGGTCAAATATCATTACTTATTCAAAACATAAGATATCTTCGTCAAGTACCTCATAAACGGCTTATCGCCATTGCCTAAAATGGTTGGGACACATGGCATCTCAGGCATGTCGCTAATTGCTCCCCGGGGAGCAATGCTATTCAACCATACAAAAGGCTAACAAATTAACTCTTTACAATTACAGACCAGGTCATAACTGTCTGTTGCCTGTCGATCAGAGATGAGTGAGATTCACCGGTCGGGTTTGGATGCAACAGACGGAAGTGGTATTAGGGTATGCAAAGACTTTGTAAAGGGTTCTATTTGGTTGAATAGAGAAATGCTATTCAGCTCGAAGGTTTTCCCGATTTCACCACCCTGATTGACATGGTAGCGTGCAACAGGTGGCTGAAACCCACTAGCGACATTTAAGCCTGTTACACCACCAGTTGCACGCTGCCACGTCAATTGGGCTGAGCGGAATCAGAAAAACCTTCGGGCTAAATAGCATTGCTCGGTTGAATAACATTTTCCCTCCCCGAGTGTTCTAGATGTGCAATGCTATTCATCCAAACAGAAAAAATTATAAACTTTTTACAGACCTGATCACAGCTGTTTGTTGCTTGCCGATGGCGGTTGAGTGCGATTCACAAGTGGCTGCGATCGAATCTGTAAAGAGTCTGTGAAAGCTTTTTGTCTGGTTGAATAGTCTTTTTTTGTCCGTTCTAGATATACAGAGGTTTCTCTCGGGCACGATATCATCTTTGATTAGAAATTATAAACTCTTCTAGATTACATAAATGGTGGGTGAACCCTTAGATGCTTGAATGATTTTTTGGCAGGCATCAAAACACGTGCATCACAGTCAGGCTTTAAGGCCCTGTTTGGATACACTCTAATTCCATGATTCTGGGAATCATGTAGCCGAAAATCATAAAATAATGGGGGAGACTGTTTGGATAATTACAAAGAATGCAAAAAGTGTTTCTACGGAGAGCCCAAAACCAGCTCTTGAAACTCATTTTGGCGGAGCCCAAAATAGAAGAACCACTATCCGGACCCTCAATGACGGAACTCTCTCCCAACCCTCAATGACGAAAAACGGAGACCTCACCCTCACGATACCAGGTTATTCCACTCTCTCTCTCTCTCTCTCTCTCTCTCTCTCTCTCTCTCTTTCTCTCTCTCTCTCTCTCTCACCCATGGCTAGTCCCTCTAATCGTCGGCGATCACTTGTTGGAATCGTGCCAGCCTCTTCCTTGGATCCCATTTCGTTCGGCCTCTCTCTCTCTCTCTCTCTTGTTAGGCGGTGGATATGTCGTTCGCTCTCGCCGCCGGAGGGCTCCGGATCGGGGCCCCCGTGCTGCTGTCGCATCGCCGCGAGAAGGCCGGGAGGCATCGGACACCCCCTCCCCCGTGTTGTTGATGATGGCTCGAATCAAACCCTTCTCGAATGAGTCGTGCGCACGACTGTTGGGTCGTGCACACGACCTAGAGCCCGAGATTATCAATGTGTCCTTCAATGAAAAGGCGAGTCTGATTCTAAACAGTCGTGCGCACGACTTTTATAGGTCATGCGCACGACTGTGCCTGGTAGACACAGGTTTGATCCGGTTTTGCACGATTGGACTTTCCAGATTTAACTATTTTTGGAGAATCTCGGTATTAAGCTCTTGTAATTAACCTATTCCTCTAGTATATAAAGGGGTCTAGGGTCTTGGGAAACATAACCTTTTGATCATCTTGGATCATTGTCTCTTTGAGAGAGATTTGGCAGCTCTTGGTGAAGCAACTCGTGGAGAAGGTGAACCCTAGGGAGGGGCGTGCCTTACTCCTCCCCCAAGTCGTTGAAGGGCCGGCGAGCAGCGTCCGCGACGTCATGGTGGAGCACTGCTTTGCGGGTGCTTGGTAACCGATCTTGGAGAAATTCTTCTTGGAGGAAAAACCGGAAAGGACCTCCTTTCCGGGAAAGATGCCTTCGGGCATGGTGGCGAGCCTGGAGGGCAAAGTTACATTGCGGAGACCAAGGCCACGATGTGGAGATTGCTATGTGCGATTCGTTTAGTCAGATCTATCAGATCTGTCATATCTATGGGAGAGAGAGTGCACAAAGAAGTAGAGCTTTCTTCTCCATTTATCATGTCGCATGTTCAGTTTTGGTCTTCTCTATTTGGTGATTTTTCGGAGGACTGTTGGCGCATGTTAAAGATAGTTTGATCTCTGTTGATATGCATGGTCGTCTTTTGTGGTGGAGAGATATGTGAGGATTTGTTAGAGGGCATAGAGTGTCATCGGGTGTAATCCTATTTATTATCTTATAGTAAATTCCACAGGGAGGTGGTTGTCGGATAGAGGACATAGCCCCGTTTGGGGTGAACCTTTGTAAATCTTGTGTCCCTCTTCTCTGTGGTTTTATTTTTGTGTGTTTTGTGCCGTTATCGGATCGATGCAGTATGGGATGTACCGATAGGATCTGACGTTACAGGGATATGCGACACCGGTACGCGTATCTGCATCCCTCGCGCCTTCTCTTTGACGGGCTCAATATTGTTCGCTATGCAACAAACTGGTATCAGAGTCAGGTTGCTTCTTCAGAGCTTTATGTTGCTTTCTTCAGAGTATTATTGCGGAGTCACCGATGGGCGACTATTATAGTCGCTGATGGGCGACTATTCTAGCCGTCGACGAGCGGGTTGACGTGGTCGTCGACTGATGGCTGGTGGAGGTGCCGATGGACACCGGCGTGGGTCACAACTAGTGGAGGCACTGACTGGAGTTTAGGGTTTGAACACGGTAGACCCGAGAAGACCCGTTTAAAATTCAACGGGTCATGTCGGGCTACCCGCAATCCGATACTGTAATATATAGTACCAGCGGGTCTATCGGGTCAGGTCGAGTCGAGTCGGATCGGGTTAACTGAATAGACCCGTGTGGTAAACGGGTCTTACCGAGTCTACCCGTTTATTAGCGGGTCGGGTACGGGTTTAGGATCTAGACATGATTAGTTAAACGGGTCGGGTCCGGGTTTAGGGGTTTTGGACATGACCCAAAAGTAGACACCACACGAACCCGACACAACATGACCCGTTCACATCCCTACTTCAAGAGGTAGAGCTGGTGTTGGGGTGGGAAACCGGGCCCCAGTTAGGTCACATCATATATGTGGCATTTCAAAGGCATTGTACCACAACATTCTCCAACTTGACTTTTCAACGACATCCAACTGAAAGAACAGCCTGAAGCCTTCAACCATCATGTTATGTAATACCCCCTCTTCCTAGGGCTTCATAAATCAACAACTATAAAGATTGACCAAGTTTAGGCAATGCCAAACTTGACCCCTGTCACCAGCTTCATCAACATATCTACTATATTATTCTTCGTATAGACTTTCTTTAACTTAACCTTGTTATCTTTCTTATTGTTGAACTCCTTTAACAAATCCGGCCATGTCTTGCGCATCGAAATGATGGTCGGAGGGGACGAAGAGGTCGTCGGCATTATGGCCGGAGGGGATGAAAGCTACGGAGGATCTCGGGAGAAGATAGCTAGCCTTGGGACGTTTAGGGTTTTCACGCTGAAGAGAGAAACACAAATTCTGCAAGTTTTACCTCGGATATAATTTTTTTGCTAGGCAAGAAAATTCTATCCACTTGGGAAATCCTTTTTTTTTTTAACTTCGTCAGCAAAAGAACACCATTAAATTGAATGAAAGTCCAATTTCCTCTCATTAACTTGTTTTCACGCTCTGTTTTCGCACAAAAGAACAAACCCTTAAGGATATATTCTTTTGGGCATAAATCAATCCATTTTCACTAAAAAATTATTAATTTTTATCTATTTTTTGTTGTTCTTTTAAATGTAATTTAATCCATTTAAGTGAGTGAAAATGAAACAATTTTTTTCTTCAAATAGTGAAAATTATGTCCGATAAATTCCTCCTATAAAACGACACGTACTTGGCTTCAAGGGATAGAGTTGGTGTTGGGGGTGGGCAGCCGGGTCCCACTTTGAACTTTATGTCCCACCCCATCACAAGATATTTGTGCCATTTGAAAGCAATGTATGTTCATGGATATATTTCTTGGGCCTTGGATAGTAACCCTTTTGAGAGATGCTATTATGTCCAAAGGTTTTTCCGGATTCCGCTCAATCCAATTGATGTGGCCGTGTGCAAGTGGTGATTGAATCTCATTAGAAATTTTTTTCAACATTTACTGAGTAGTACTGGAAATGTACTCATATTAGAATTGGACAAGTGGCACACCTTCAATCGATAAAATTAGACGAGGGTATGGGAGCTGAAACGACTGAGGCCGAAATTTTTCCTCGAAAAAAAGTTGTCGAAATAAGACGAGGTGTGCCACTTGTCCCATTCTGATACGTGTTCGTATCTTTCCAGCGCCACACAGTGCGTGCTGAAAATTTTTCCCATTACTACCCCTTAAATTTGGCGTTGCACACTCGCACACGGTCATATCAATCGGGTTGATCGGAATCAGAAAAACCTTTCAGGCTGAGTAGCATTTCTCATCCCTTTTCTATTAGGATCATACAGATGTGGGTCTAGGGCTGGCAATTTCAGACCCGACACAAAGTTAGTGGGTCTGGGTCAGGGCTAAATGGGTTCAGGTCGTAAACGGGTCGACACAATAGACTCGTTTAATAAACGGGTCAGGTTCGGATTTAGGGTATGGACACAGAAGACCCAGAAAGACCCGTTTAAAATTCAACGGGTCAGGTCTACCCGCAATCCGATACTGTAATATATAGTACCAGCGGGTCTATCGGGTCGAGTTGGATTGGGTCGGATCGGGTCAACTGAATAGAACCTTGTGGTAAATGGGTTTTATCGGGTCTTATCACGTCTACTCGTTTATTAGCGGGTCGGGTACGGGTTTAGGATTTAGACACGATTAGTTAAACGGGTCAGGTTTCGGATCTACACGAACTTGACACGACACGACCGTTGACACCCCTATGTGGGTCCCTCTTCTGTTTTATCCGCTTGCACGGATCAGAATGTTTCCCCACGCCCCTTCTTCTTTTGAATTCAAACCAATCCAGAGAGTCATGCCGACAAACTTGAATGTGCAATGCTATTCAACCCGAAGCCTTTGTCCCGAATGCTTAGCCTCAATGACGTGGCATCCAATCAGAGGTTTCTTTGCCTGCCGGTCGGTGCTGAGTATGATTCATTGATCAGAAACTAGATGGAACGGACGACTATGATCCAAACACCACTCACGATAGATGCTTCGAGACAAATAAATAGTATATCTTCCAAGTTAAATAGAGGAGCCGACATCAATTCAAAACACATAATGTTATTTGAACAAACTGGATCGACAATTAGCTGACACGTGAAAAGGAGAGGAGTCACCCTATGAGTGGTAGTGGGACTATGGGCCATCCCTAGGGGAAGCCATTGACCACCAACCACCCGTCGCAGTCTTGTGAAACGTCGTCGTTGGTCGCCACCACCGTAGCTGATGGCAACAAGATCAAGACGGTGGTCGAAGAAGGCGGTGGTAACCCCTAAGGTTCATCCCATGGCTCATAGTTCCGCCATTGACAAGGTGGCACCTCTCTCTTTCATGTGAAGTGTCAGCAAATTGTCGATGAGATTACCAATCAATTTGGTCAAATATCATTACTCGTTCAAAACATAAGATATCTTCATCAAGTACCTCATAAACGGCTTATCACCCTGGCATAAAATGGTTGGGACACTTGGCATCTCAGGCATGTCGCTAATTGCTCCCTGGGGAGCAATGCTATTCAACCATACAAAAAGCTAACAAATTAACTCTTTACATTTACATACCATGTCACAATTGTCTGTTGCCTGTTGATCAGAGATGAGTGAGATTTACCGGTCGGGTTTGGATGCAACGGACGGAAGCGGTGTTCGGGTATGCAAAGACTTTGTAAAGGGTTCTATTTGCATTGCTCGGTTGAATAACATTTTCCCTCCTCGAGTGTTCTAGATGTGCAATTCTATTCATCCCAACATAAAATTTTATAAACTTTTTACAGACCTGATCACAGCCGTTTGTTGCTTGCCGATGGCGGGTGAGTACGATTCACAAGTGGCTGCGATCAGATCTGTAAAGAGTCCGTGAAAGCTTTTTGTCTGGTTGAATAAACTTTTTTGTCCGTTCGAGATATACATAGAGGTTTCTCTCGGGCATGATATCATCTTCGATTGGAAATTCTAGACACTTTTAGATTACATGAATGGTGGGTGAACCCTTAGATGCTTGAATGATTTTTTGGCAGGCATCAAAACACGTGCATCACTATCAGGCTTTAAGGTCCTGTTTCGATACACTTTGATTCCATGATTATGGAATTTATGTTGCCCAAAATCATAAAATAATAGGAGAAACTGTTTGGATAATTACAAAAAGCCCAAAAAGTGTTTTTACGGAGAGCCCAAAACCAGCTCTTGAAACTCATTTTGGCGGACCCCCAAATAGAAGATCCACTATATATCCGGATTCATTTTATTGATTCTTTGGAGTGCGTCGCGAATCGTGAAAATATCTTCCATCCCTCGATGACGAAAGAGGGAACCCTCGCTTTCACCCTCGTGATCCTAGATCTCTCTCCCATCCCTTGACGCTTGACGAAACCGGATCCCATCTCTCTCCCATCGCTCGATGACGGAACTCTCTCCCATCCCTCGACGACGAAAAACGGAGCCCTTGCCCTCACCCTCGCGATACCAGGTTATTCCACTCTCTCTCTCTCTCTCTCTCTAACCCATGGCCAGTCCCTCTGATCGTCAGTGATCCCTTGGCGGAATCATGCCGGCCGTTTCCTTGGATTCCATTTCGTTCGTCTTCTCTCTCTCTCTCTCTCTCTCTCTCTCTCTCTCTCTCGCTCTCTCTATCTCTCTCTTGTTAGGCGATGGATATGTCGCTCTCTCTTGCCGCTGGAGGGCACCGGATCGAGCCTCCCCCTAGCCGCCGAAGGGTGTCGGATCGGGGCCCCTGTGCTGCTGTCGCGTCGCCATGAGAAGGTCGGGAGTCTAGGCGTCGGACCCCCCCTCGTGCTGTTGATGATGGCTCGAGTCAAACCCTTCTCGAACGAGTCGTGCGCACGACCTGGAGCAACCTATTCCCCTAGTATATAAAGGGGTCTAGGGTCTTGGAAAACATAGCCTTTTGATCATCTTGGATCATTGTCTCTTTGAGAGAGATGTGGCGGCTTTTGGTGAAGCAACTCGTGGAGAAGATGAACCCTGGGGAGGAGCGTGCCTTGCTCCTCCCCTGAGTCGTTGAAGGGTCGACGAGCGGCATCCACGACGCCGTGGTGGAGCACCGCTTTGCGGGTTCTTGGTGACCAATCTTGGAGGAATTCTACTTGTAGGAAAACCTAGAGAGGACTTACTTTTTCGAGAAAGATGCATTCGGGCATGGTGGCGATCCATGGAGGGCAAAGCTATGTTGCGGAGACCGTGGCCACGATGGGGCGAGTCCGAGAGGAGGAGCGCAAGGCCGTTGGGAGATCCGTGGTGCTTCGATAATGCTTGATCTGACAGATCGTGACTAGTGAGTATCTAGATCATGACTTTTGTGGAACCCGTGAGGGTTATCTCTGCGGAGATTGCCATGTGCAATCCGTTCAGTCAGATCTGTCAGATCTATGGGAGAGAGAGTGCACAAAGGGGTAGAGCTTTCTTCTCCATTATCTCTGCGAAGATTGTCATGTACAATCCGTTCAGTCAGATCTATCAGATCTATGGGAGAGAGAGTGCACAATGGGGTAGAGCTTTCTTCTCCATCTATCATGTAGCATGTTCAGTTTTGGTTTTTTCTATTTGGTGGTTTTTCGAAGGACTGTTGGCGCATGTTGGAGATAGTTTGATCTCTGTTGATATGCATGATCGTCTTTTGTGGTGGAGAGATATGTGAGGATTTGTTTGAGGGTATGGAGTATTATCGGGTGTAATCCTATTTATTATCTCATAGTAGATTCATGAGGGAGGTGGTTACCGGAGATAGGACATAGCCCCGTTTGGGGTGAATCATTGTAAATCTTGTGTCTCTCTTCTTTGTGGTTTTATTTTTGTGTCTTGTGCTATTATCGGACCAGTGCAGTATGGGATGCACCGATAGGATCTGACGTTTCGGGGATATGTGGCACCGGGACGCGTATCCGCATCCCTCGCACCTTCTTTGTGACAGGCTCCATCTTGTCCGCTACACAACAAACTAGTATCAGAGCCAAGTTACTTCTTCAGAGCTTTAGGTCGCTTCTTCAGAGTATCATTATGGAGTCACTGACGGGCGACTATTCCAGCCGCAGACGAGTGGGTTGACGTGGTTGCCGATTGGTGGTTGGTGGAGGTGCCGATGGACACCGCGCGTGGGTCACAACTAGTGGAGGCACTTATTGGAGTTTTGGGGGAACGACATAGAGAATTTCTTTTGGTCAGATTTTGGTGGCACAAGACACTAGTGGGTCTGATGATTATCGGTCTTTTTAGATAGATCTCGTGTTTAGTGTGCGAGCAGTCTTTGGCACTATAATCAAGATTACAGAGAAAAGATGAAGCACAATCGATAGATTTTGCTTCAAGTTCTGACCATCGACAGGGTCGGGTTTGATGCTATCATGTTTCATCAGATATGGAGCCTGATGAGGGGTTATCTTAGCGACAGCTCATGATCTGCCGAGATTCCAGTGTTCGTGATATCGGTGGTCAGTTGTTTGTTCACACGATTAGAGTTTCAGAACTCAGTGTGATGGTGGCCAATTGACGACAGAGAGGGTGTACTCAGGTGCTGACAGGAGGGGTCGCATGTTCGTCATATGTCATAGTTTGAGAAGATATCAGATTTCTTTTCAATCCGAGTCTCGCACATGCATGCTCACCTTTTGGAGGTGGAGCTTGTTAGGAGGACTTCTTTGGATATCATTATTGGAAGCCCTATGAGCTGAGGATTGTTTGGCATTGTTGGGTGTTGGCTTCAGATGTAGCGGACTTTGTCGCAAAATATGGCTGCAAGTAGAGCATTTTTTCAGCGATGCAGAACCCGAAGAATATGTCCAGTGGTGGCGTTGGCTACTTGATGCATGTCCTCAAGTGTGGAACAGATGCATCTGTCATCAGGAGGGTGACTGAGCACTTATGGTGGAGTGTGTAGAAGTGCGTCTTGTTTTGCTTCTCCGACAAACATAGAGGAGAGATTGCTGCTGAGGATCTCTCGACAAGGTGGAGATTGTTGAGTATTGTGATGTAGCTCGGAATCCTATTTGGAAGAGAGCCGGTTGGCTCAGAGTCCTATTTGGAGGAGAGTCATATGTTCGCGATCTCGAGCAAGAGCAAATCCGGTGGGATTACCTGCTAACACAAGTCCATTGCAGAGGTGGAGCTTGTTGGACGTTACATCGATTAAGGTGTAGCTCGTTTGGACATCGGAGGAGACTTCGGGTGTCATGACCACTGGAGGATGGTTAATGGAGATGATCATCGGGCACGATGATCGGTCATCGGTATTCAGTTAGGTGTATATACTAGTCAGAGGTGTAGGGCACAAGTTTGGATGCAAGCACAGGCAGTGTGCTTTTGGTGCGTCTTAAAAACGCGTGTTCAGGACACCAAGGGGGGATCGTTTTAGCACCGTCAAGGTGTTGTTTTGGAGCGCCATCAAAAAGCGGATTCATGATACCAACAGGGTATCGCTTGGCACTGTCAGAGTGCTTTAAAAACGATGTGTAGACATCTGATTTGTGACATCTCGCCATGGTGGAGATTGTCAATGATGGCTCGAGTCAAACCCTCCTCGAACAGGTCGTGGGCATGACCCTTTCAGGTTGTGTGCACGATAGGTGTCGCGCGCATAACCTGGAGCCCGAGATTGTTGATGCGTCCTTCAGCGAAAAGGTAAGTCTGACTCCAGGCAGTCATGCACATGACTTTTCCTTATCATGCGCATGACTGTGCCTGGTAGATATGGGTTTGACCCAGTCTTGCACAATTGGACTTTCCAGATTTGACTATTTTGGAAGAATCTTGGGATTAAGCTCTTATAACCTATTTCCCTAATATATAAAGGGTTTACGGTTTTGGGAAATATAACCTTTTGAACACTTTGATCATCTTGGATCATTGTCTCTTTGAGAGAGATTTGGTGGCTCTTGGTGAAGCTTCTATAGAGAAGATGAACCCTGGGGAGGAGCATGCCTTGCTCCTCCCCCAGGTCGTTGAAGGGCAGACGAGTGACGTCCATGATGTCATGGTGGAGCACCGCTTTGCGGGTGCTTGGTGATCGATCTCAGAGGAATTCTACTTGGAGGAAAAACCTAGAGAAGACCCCCTTTCCAGGGAAGATGCCTTCGGGCATGGTGGCGAGCCATGGACAACAAAGCTACATTGCGGAGACCAAGACCACGATAGGGCGAGTCCAAGAGGAGGAGCGCAATGTCGTTGGAAGATCCATGGTGCTTCGATGATGCTTGATCTGACAAATCGTGACTGGTGAGTATCTAGATCATGGCTTTTTTGGAACCCGTGAAGGTTATCTTTGCGTAGATTGTTATGTGCGATTCGTCCAATTAGATCTTTCAAATCTGTGGGAGAGAGAGCGCACAAAGAGGTAGAGCTGTCTTCTCTATCTATCATATAGCATATTCAGTTTTGGTCTTCTCTACTTGTTTATTTTTTTTGGAGAACCATTGGTGTATGTTGGAGACAGTTTAGTCTCCATTGATGCTGATGATCGTCTTTTGTGGTGGAGAGATATGTGAGGATTTATTAGAAGGCATAGAGTGCCGTCGGGTGTAATCCTGTTTATCATCTCATAATAGATTCCTGAGGGAGGTGGTTGCCGGAGAGAGGACGTAACCCCATTTGGGGTGAACCTCTTTAAATGTTGTCCCTTTTGTCTGTGATTTTATTTCTGTGTCTCTTGTATCGTTATCAGACTTGTACAGTATGAGATGCACCAATGGGATCTGACGGTTCAGAAATATATGGCGCATCTGTTTCCCTCGTGCCTTCTCGATGACGGGCTCCGTATCGTCCGCTGCGCAACATGTACTGTGTTGCGGCTGCTATGCGAGGTGGCGGGGGAGTCAAGTCCCCCTGCTCTCTTTCATTTGTGCCGGGATACGTCGGGGATGAGGGATCAACCCCCCTATTGTGTTGTAGCTGTTGTGCGAGGTGGCGGGGAAAGGGGATCGAGTCCCACCTCTTTCTTCATCTGCGTCGGGAGACGCTAGGGAAGAGGGATCGACCTCACTGTTGTGCTGTGGCTGCCGTATGATGTGGCGGAGGAGAGGGGATCGAGTCCCCCCTCTCCCTTCATCTGCGCCTAGAGATGTCGGGGAGGAGGGATCGAGCCCCACTCTCTTATTTGCTACCGAACCGGGGGAGGGTGGATCGAGCCCCCCTTCTCTTTTTTGTTGTTAAATCGAGGGAGGGGTAGGAGTTTAGTCACCCTCCTTCCGTTTCTTTTGTGCTTGACGGGGTGGCAGAAGAGGAGGGTTGAGCCAGCTTCTCATTTATGGTGACTGGTGAGAGAGAGATAGAGAAATAGAGAAAGAGGTGGGGTCCTCAAATACAAGACTTTGTTTTGCTAGACTGGCTAGGCGGTCAGAGGACTGGGCGCTAGATCGACCAATGGCCTAATGATGTATGAAGATCGAAACGGGAGGGGTCAGTCAGTAGCTACTGTTAATTATTTCCATGATCCCATGAACATGACATCAACGACCTGGATTCGCATACGCAAACAAAGCACAACGGCATGATCCCATGAACAATCTATATAACATGGCACGGCGCTTTCGTGCTGACTAGACAAAATGGCACTATATGCTGACTAGACAAAAAAACTTTGCTGACTAGACAACCCAGCATGAAATCCGACCGTCCCTTTTATCATTCCTCTTTTTCTCTCTCTCATCCATGAAATTCCGCCCCCCGCCCGCACTCTCTCATCAGTCATTCCCCTATTCTTCTATCTCTCTCTCTCTCTCTCTCACACACACACACACACACACATCCACCAAATCCCGCTCCCCCCCCCCCAAATCCTGCGCCCCCTGTGATCCTTCCAAATCGCCCCTCCGCCTGCAATCCCGCCGGCCAGCCTGCGATTCCTCCAAATCCGGCCCTCTCTCTCTCTCTCTCTCTCATCCACCAAATCTCCCCCCCCCCCCAAATCCCGCGCCCCCTGTGATCCCCCCAAATCCCCTCTTCGCCTGCGATCCTCCCAAATCCGGTCGGCCACCATGCGATCCCCCCAAATCCAGGCCGGCCACCCTGCGATCCCCCTAAATCACTCCCCCTTTCACGCTCCCCTTCAATCTCGTGCACATCCCAAGCGCCCAATCCTCCCGATCATCCAGCAGCCCCCCCTCCCCCCTTCAAGAGAGACCCCCGAGAAAGAGAAAGAGAGAGAGAGAGATGGCTAGCACATCACCGGAGTGAGAGGAGCAGGACGTAATCACTGTAGTCACCGGCGAACAGGATCCGATCATCACCATCATCGCCGACGAGCAAGATCAGGCCTCTCTCTCTCTCTCTCTCTCTCTCTCTCGGCCTCCTGTTCTATGGTTTTATTACTCCTTTTTTTTCTCTTGATTGCAGAGTCATGTTGAGGCCGGCGGGATCGGGATCTGATCATCACCATCATCGCCGGCGAACAAGATCAGATCTCTCTCTCTCTCTCTCTCTCTCTCTCTCTCTCGGCCTCCTGTTCTATGGTTTTATTACTCTTTTTTTTTTCTCTTGATTGCAGGGTCATAGTGAGAGGTGACGTGCTAGCCATCTCTCTCTCTCTCTCTCTCTCTCTCTCTCTCTCTCTCGGCCTCCTGCTCTATGGTTTTATTACTCCTTTTTTTTTTTCTCTTGATTGCAGGGTCATGTTGAGGCCGGTGGGATTGGGATCCGATCATCACCATCATCGCCGGCGAACAAGATCAGGTCTCTCTCTCTCTCTCTCGACCTCCTGTTCTATGGTTTTATTACACTTTTTTTGTCCTGATTTTTGTTTCCCAATGCATGGATGACCAAAGTTGCAATGCTTTAATTTGCAACCCATTACCTGAAATAACATGTATGTATGACCAAAAGTAAACTTTAATCTAATCACTCCATTCGAATTTTGAGCATGGCGACTCATGTGATGTCCTTTGGATTTTGCCTCCAAATTTTAGCACTTCTGTAGTGTTTAGGATCTAGACTCAATTAGTCAAACGGGCCGGTGTTGTCGCCGAATGTTTTTTGTTGCCGAAGATGGTCAGTTGCGCTGTCGCCGAATACGATGGTGTGAGTGGTGATGCCCGGGGGGTGTCCTGCCGCCGAAGGCGGTTCGCTTTTTTGCCGACAACTGTATTGCCGTCGAAGGCGGCCCGCTGCAGTGCCGACAGGCACGGGCATGCACTAGTGAACATGACATCCCGTTTCTTGTTTTTTTTTTGGCAGGAAGACAAAAAAAAAGATCGTAATTAACGTAATGGCCAATTTGCCCATAAGGAAGGCAGGCGCGTCACCGGTTACCGTCAGTCTTACGAGTTAACGAACCCCTCTATTTCAAATTCCAGATCTCCTCACTCCCTCCCTCCTTCTCTCTCTCTCTCTCTCTCTCTCTCTCTCTCTCTCATGGCGGCCAACACCCTCCACGGCGCCACCCCCGTCAAAACGCCAAACCCTAAAACGCATTCCTCCTCCGCCGCCAGGAGAACTCAGGCGCCCAACCAGATGGACTCGTCCGCCCCTTCATCTACTGCTGCTGCCGACTCCAAGTCCCGATTCGAGGCCTACAATCGTCTGCAGGCCGCGGCCGTCGCTTTCGGCGAGAAGCTTCCGATCCCAGAGATCGTAGCCGTAGGCGGACAATCGGACGGAAAGAGTTCGCTCCTTGAAGCCCTCCTCGGCTTCCGATTCAACGTCCGGGAGGTCGAGATGGGCACACGGCGGCCCCTCGTGCTCCAGATGGTCCACGATCCAACCGCCCTCGAACCAAGGTGCCGCTTTCAGGTTCATTTCTTGGACTCTTAGGGTTGCAATTTGTGCATGCAGCTGTTACTAAATGAGGGTTTCTCTCTAAAATTTCTATTTAATCTAAGGGTTTATCTCTTAAATTTCAATTTTATGTGTGCGATCCATCATTGATATAGCTATTCGATTTTAGGGTTTTGTTGTGAGTGTCATTCGATTGCTGTAGATCTAAATTTTGGGTAGATTATGCTCTTACCTCTAATCAATTTTCAGCTCTTGAAATTTTTTTACTTAGCAACAATTTTTTTTTGGATAAATTACACTTTGCCCCCCTGAAGTTTAGCTCAAAAACACTTAACCCCCCTGTAGTTTATTTTGTTCCAAATCGCTCCCTAAAGTTTGAAATGTTAGCACAATATCCCCTTTTGTCAACTGCTTAATTTCCTTATTTGGGACTTTTTAATCTGATCAAAACTGAATTGAAGGGGGCAAAATGTAGTTTTTTTAACTATTGGGAGTTAAGTGTTTTTGAGCTAAACTTCATGTGGGCAAAGTGTAATTTGCCTTTTTTTTTTACTTAAAATAATTTTTCTATGTACTGCTACAAGATTTTTCTGTAGTAATATCCCATTTGAGAATCATCTGACTGCCCATTTCTCATTTTTCCTGTTCTTGTCGTTTGTGCATTTATATTGTTTGAGATTTTACTTCAATAATCACAGGAGGAGGATTCAGAAGAATACGGGGGGCCATTAGTTTTGGCTTCTGCGATTGCAGATCTTATAAAATCCCGGACGGAGGCTCATTTGAGGAAAGTTCAGGGTGCAGTCTCCGCCAAGCCGATTGTGATGAGAGCAGAATATGCTCATTGTCCTAATCTCACCATCATTGACACTCCTGGTTTCGTTCTTAAGGTGCTCGACCTAATCGAGGGGAAAAAAAATAGAAGACCTATCATTATATGGCTCATGCACTATATCACTGATGTTACATAGCTTTATTTCTGCAGGCAAAGAAGGGCGAACCAGAGAATACACCTGATGAGATTCTGTCTATGGTGAAGTCTTTAGCGAGCCCTCCTCATCGCCTCCTCTTGTTCCTCCAACAGAGCAGCGTAGAGTGGTGTTCGTCACTCTGGTTAGATGCCATTCGGGAGATCGATCCTACTTTTAAAAGGACGGCTATCGTCATATCCAAGTTCGACAACCGGCTCAAGGTAATCAATAACTTACCTTTTAGCTAATGCCGATGTCACCTAACCACTACTTTTCGAAAATATGGTGTCTGACATGTATTGCCACCTGCCTGGTACTGATTCTTCCAGGATTCGAATTCCAATTAAATAGAAATGAATTCAAGAATCCTACATATGTAACTTGAATGCAACTATTCTACTACAACTTCTCTGAGGAACAAAAGGAGCTAGTTAGGACTAGGAGATACGAATATGGTTTTGAACTAGGGTCTATATATGGGTTGATATCTTAATTAATTAATTGTGCTTGGAAATGTTTCTTTATATGTTATCTATGCCTCTTCTTCCCATGATCATCTACATGGATTGTAAAATTGGAATACGGATTACGGATTGATATTCCGATTAGTTTTTTGTGCTTGCGAATGTTTCTTTAGTTGTTAGCTTTGCTACTTTTTCACATGATCAACTTTAGATGCATTGTAAATGTCTACGGATTTTTCTGAATTAGTTATATTTAAAGGAGTATGTTGACATCTAATATACTTTGGTTAGTTGTATAGATCTTGTAACATGCATACATTATACTATAATATATGTCCGTGTTGGTAAATCCTATTTTTCGAGCTCTATGAGTATCTGACGCCATAGTTGCCATAGTTACCAAGTCGGAATTCGGGAAAAAATCGGCTAAGGGAGAAGTTGGAAAAATGGGGAAAAAGTTGGGAAACAAATGTTAGAAATTTACAATATATTTATATATAGATGTTCCAACAATTCTTTTGAGCAGTACATGATGGGATTAAAACACAAAAATCGGGATTAAAACATGAAAATCATGATTATTCACAAAATCATGACTTTTTTTAAAAAAGGGGTAAAGAGTCGCGTAGCGAACATTTGCTGAAATTATTTCTATAAATATTCTTTTCTCTGTCAATTATTGTGCTCAATGCAGTCCGCTGTATGTAATATGATATTCAGGATTAGTGACATTGACATAAAGTTGCTGCTAATGCTTGCAGGAGCTTACGGAGAGGTGGGAAGTAGATAGCTATCTGAGTGCTAGTGGCTACCTTGGAGAGAACATCCACCCATTTTTCGTGGCTCTGCCCAAGGACCGGGGCGCAGTGTCTAATGAGGAATTTCGAAGGCAGATTTCCCAGGTTGATATGGACGTCCTGCGCTATTTGCGGGAGAACGTCAAAGGAGGATTTAATGAAGAGAAATTTGCACCCTTCGTTGGCTTCAGTTCTCTCAGAGAGTACCTGGAAACTGAGCTTCAGAAGAGGTACAAGGAGGCAGCTCCAACAACACTTGCCTTACTAGAACAACGATGTAGTGAAATATCCGTTGAGCTAGCTCGGATGGAATCTAAGTTACAGGCAACTTCTGACGTTTCCCATCTTAGGAAGTCGGCCATGCTACATGCATCCTCTATTTGCAATCACCTGGTATGCTTGCGATTTACCCTTCCACCCCCCCTTTTCACCCCCTTTTTGTTTGATATTTGTTTCAGTGTTGTTTCTCTAAATTTTATGAATGTTTTTTTCTTCTTTGTTGAAGGGGGCATTGATTGATGGTGCAGCAGATCCTGCCCCAGAGCAATGGGGAAGGACCACGGAAGAGGAGCAGTCAGAAAGTGGCCTTGGGAGGTGGCCAGGTGTGTCTGTGACTGTAAAGCCTCCTAACTATACCCTTAAACTGTATGGAGGGGCAGCATTTGAAAGGGTAATGCATGAATTCCGCTGCGCTACATACTCAATCGAATGCCCACAAGTGTCAAGGGAGAAGGTAGAATTGAACTTGTTATTATAGAATATTAAGGATTTCGTATAATCCAATATGTTCCTAGTAATTTGATTCATTTTTTCCCCCTTACCAGGTCGCAAATATACTACTTGCTCATGCTGGCAGAGGTGGGGGTCGGGGAGTAGCAGAGGCCGCTGCTGAGATTGCACGTGCAGCTGCACGAGCATGGCTTGCTCCTCTTCTTGATACTGCCTGCGAACGGCTTGCGTTTGTTCTAAGAAACCTCTTTGACCTGGCTATGGAACGCAATCGCTGCCATAACTCAGATTGTAAGTGGTGATGTCACGCGGAATATTCTGCAGTTTGCTTTTTGTGGCAGATTGTAGCTTGTATAATTATTATAATTATTAACTATGCTTTTACTTGTACTTATCCTGAGGTTATTTGTTATTTTGTTTATTATTTACATTTTTTTCACGTGTGTTCAGATGTGTTTGCCTACACTTGTATTTGGTAAATGAAGATATTGAATTCAAAGAATACTCAGAAAATCCCTATTGTTTTCATGCCATGTTGAAAAATGCCTAACATGATAACATCAGACTGTTTATTGCTCCTGCTACTATTTGCAAGGAGGCTATCAAAATAGACTTGTAGAATGAGAACTTTCTTGAATGGACATCTTACCAAGGAGATCTATTGTCAAGCCACTTATAGGGATTGTACTAGCAGGGAAACAATATAGGGTTTTGTAGCAAGATGGGTGTTAAGCAACCGTCTCACTCAAAAGCTTAAGCTTGTAGGGAATGGACAAACAATGCATATTATGCTCAACACCTCCCCCTCACGTGCGGTCCTCTCCCGCACATGGAATATTAAATAAATGGGGAAGTACTGGAATAAACAAATGGAGGTAACACGATTTGAACCCAAGACCTCTCATATACTAGAGCTCTGATGCCATGTTAAGTAACTTCTCGTCCAAAAGCTTAAGGTGTTAGGGAATGGACTAATAATGTATATCATGCGTAACGCTGGGTTTAGTCAGGAAACTTTGCGAAGTTATTTTGGTTAATCTCTTTGTTGATTGCACACATTGAATTAAATGAATACACAAAGCCATGAATGATAAACTAAAGATGTGTTAAGTACACTTACATAACCTCTTTTTTCCTCCTCTAATTGATATCATATTTTGGGAATATAACTTGAAGAAATAGCACTTTTAATCTTTAAATCAAATTGTTCTGAATATATTGGGCAAGTATTGTGTTTGCGTGCAGAAATTTAAATATGAAAGACATATTATTGGTACTATCCTTAATTTATAATGGAATGCATACAAACTTTATGAGGAATAAAAGTAGTAGTTACATTGTGGATCCATCATGTGGATAAGTGGCCAACTCCATGTTGCATTTTTCTCTAGAAGTTGATGGTGAGTAATGAATATTCTCATGATAATGGACCGATACAAGTTTAAAAATGAGATGGGAGGATTCTTTAGAATCTAATATTGGATGCTAAACACCAAGAATAGGGTGCTGCAACAACATGACAAGTTACAACAATCAATCCTTTGGTGCTTGCACTCACCACTTGGTTGTTTCTTGCAATTTATTGTTAAGAATCTTAAGATTAGGTCTAACTCAATCTGGTACTAGTTACTATGCCTTTTAGTATGAAAATAATGTATAATAAGCACATAAATACACCACAAGACAACAAATACAAGGAAATATATTAATATAAGAGGTAAATCCCACATTATTTAAGATAGATACTCTTGGGGCCAAACTAGGGGTTACAAGTTTTAATCAAACTACAGGACATATTTAAAACGAAGTTCAACTAGAGGTCTTTTGAAGTTCATGGAAATTCTAGCACAAAGAAATAGTACAAATAGATGCATAGTACCATGAAAGAATGGTAACGTTGTCACGGTGGAGGTGGATCAGTAAGGGCATTTCCTCAAGTGTTCTTGTTGCGTCGGTCCCCAACTAGTCCCGTATAAAGAGGATTGGCAGATGGGGGTAGAAGTTGGTACGAGAAGAAGTCAAGATAGAAGTAGGACAAAGATACCTTTGAGGGAAAAGGATAATAATGCAAGGGAAACACTATGTCACTTGTGAAATGGGTTGGGTAAAAGGTGGTTCGGGAAGAGTTAAAGGTAGAAGTGGGATGAATTTAGTATGAGAGGGGGTTAATAGTGCAAGGACAACACTGTGATCGTTTCTTCTTTCACAAATGTATCTTCAAATTTCTAATCCATATTACGTTCTAGAAATCTGTCCTCAAGTATTTGCAAAAGTTCCAGCTGGGAATTAACGTCTGTTTGGAAATTCATAATCGCTTATGTTCTTGTCTTAAATTGGGTTTTCTCTGTTATAATTTTTCGGACACATTCTTTTCCCCTGAAGATGTAGCACTCGTTATGTTTATGTTGGTGTAGATATGCGGAAGAATGGAGAAGATATGGATGGATATATAGGTTTTCATGCTGCATTAAGGTGCTCTTTTTATAGCTTCATTAAAGATCTTTCCAAGCAATGCAAGCAACTCGTGTGCCATCATCTTGATTCAGTCACTAGCCCCTACTCCCAAGTCTGCTATGAACCTGATTTCGTAGATGCTGTGGGCTCTGGTTTAACCTCCATTTACAGATGCAACCCGCTTCATGCTGCCCAATTTTCCCTTGACTTAACAGATGGTGCAACAGAACGAGCTGAATTGCTTCATATGGATCAAGAGAATGTACCACCGAAGGATCAACATCATTTGACTCCTGGTAAAAGATCCAACTCCAAGGAAGTGCTGAAAGAGAGTCTGCTGACAGTTCCAGAGACGCCTTCCCCTGATCTACGTAGTGACGACGTATGCGGGGTCAAGAAGGAAAATGGAAACTGTATGGATGTTGTTGGCGCAAGAAAACGACACGCAAGAATTGTACCTTGCGGGCGAAACATGGATGCTAACAGAAACCAAAATGATGGTCGTTTGTTTGGTGCAGGGGATTTGGTCTCCAAATCTGCGTCATCATACCTGGATATCTGTTCTATAGCTGCTCAACATTTTGCAAGAATTCGTGAAGTCCTCATTGAGAGAAACGTTCCGTCGGCCTTGAACTCTGGATTCTTAACTCCATGGTAGGTATTCTCTTGCCATCCTTTGTAAACCTTTATACATGCATTCACTGTAGCAATGGAACATACTAATGTGCATCACATATGTAATACACCATCCATGATAACCTCCCTCCAACTTGATTTGAAACTTTTAACTTACT
This sequence comes from Chamaelirium japonicum, assembly GCA_947650365.1. NCBI lineage: Eukaryota > Viridiplantae > Streptophyta > Magnoliopsida > Liliales > Melanthiaceae > Chamaelirium > Chamaelirium japonicum. Next base: position 66,353,123 of record OX393556.1, read on the forward strand.
GAAGCATCAAGTCTTTATGTTTTTGAGAACCCAATAATATAGTGACCTTGATGTTCCGTACTTCCGTGTATTATCTTCTCCGCATTTGCCATTGAAGTTTTATTATGATTTTAATGTTCCTCCATTTTTTGTTGGTGTAGTCGAGAGAGGCTGTTTGTGGCACTTGGCTTGGATCTGTTTGCTGTGAACGATGAAAGATTCATGGACATGTTTGTGGCACCTGGTGCAATTGGTGTCCTGCAAAATGAACGGCAGTCGCTGCACAAGCGCCAGAAAACTCTGCAATCTTGTTTGACGGAGTTCAAGAATATAGCACGGGCACTGTGATGATAGTACTTGCTGAAGCTGCCTTGGATTCTAAAGGATGTGCATGATCAAGTCTCCAGGTCTCACATCTGGAAACATGGCAAGTGGACCCTTAACTTTGCCAATTATTTCATGGAAACATTATATCCAATGAATCAACCAACTTAATTAGGTAAATGGAAGGAAATATTCCCGCTGGATTTTTTTGCTATTGGGAAACCAGTAATTTTGGTTGAATTTTTTTTAGTGTTCTTTTTATTTCATACCTGTGCTCGAATGTATGTCAGTAGAGTTTGACTTGGGGATGGAGTGTCTTTCAGTAGTGTTTGACTTATGGATTCATGTCTCCATTTGTTTTTCTTAGAAATCTGCATACACATTTCAGTTGGATATTGAAATCTACATCCATTTTTGGTTCAAATAATTACGCATAAGATACGAGAGTAAATATAAATATGAATTGGATATAAAAAATGTATACAATTTTCAATTACATAAAAAACCTTAACAAATGAACCAATCAACATGATTTCTTAAGTATTCCCTATGTGACAAACCCTAGAGGAAGAGAGGAAGAGAAAAAGAGTGAGAGAGAGGAGAGCTAGGGTTTGGAGAGAGAATGTAATGAATCTCTCATTAGGCCAATAGGCCAATATAAGGTGAATACATATGAGTCATATATACACTGAGTGTATGTATATACACGAATACATCTTAACACTCCCCCTCAAACTCAGGGTGGATCATGCACCAAGAGTTTGGCAATCAAAGACCGAAAACGTGGCATAGGATGTGACTTCGTTAAGAAGTCTGCGATCTGCTCTGCTGAGGGAATGAAAGGTAGTGAGATTGTCATGGCCTCGTACTCCTGTCGGACGAAGTGACAGTCAATCTCGATGTGCCTTGTCCTTTCATAAAAAACCGAGTTGCTAGCAATCTGAATAGCACTTCGGTTATCACAGTGAAGTGGAGTAGGCTCGGAGAAAACAACACCAAAATCACTGAGGAGACGTCGAAGGTGAACTATCTCCTTAGTTGTGGAGGCCATGGCCCTGTACTCAGCCTCAGTGCTAGAGAGAGACACCACTTTCTGCTTCTTGCTGCGTCAGGATATCAAAGAGTCATCAAGAAACAGGCAGTAACTAGTGGTGGAGCGGCGTGTAGTCGGATCTCCAGCCCAGTCTGCATCTGAGTAGGCTTGAAGTCTGAGAGAGGAGGACGATGACAGAAACAAAGAGCGAGTAACTGTCCCTCTGAGGTACTGGAGGATCCGAAGAATAGCACCGTAGTGAACTGAGTGTGGAGCTGCAACAAACTGACTGACAATGCTGATAGCATGTGCAATGTCAGGTCGAGTGATGCAGAGATAGACGAGCTGTCTCACAATCTGCATGTACCGAGTGGGATCTGAAAGAGGAACTCCATATGTAAGACGTAGCTTCGAGTGAAGCTCAAGAGGGGTGTCTACTGTACGGTTATCTGTGAGGGCAGCACGACTAAGGATGTCTGAAAGGTACTTCTGCTGAGAGAGCAGAATGCCATCTGCACTGTATGCAACCTCAAGACCAAAAAAGTAGTGCAGCGTACCCAAATCCTTTATCTGAAATTGGTTCCTCAGGTGCTGCTGAAGACTAGTGATGCGGGAGCAGATTCGACGAGCACACGTTTCGAGACTTGCACGCATCTCGAAACTTGAATAGGAATAAATAATCATTTTCGGATTAATAATCCATGAAATTAGTATTTTCGGAATAAAATATTAATTTCGGAATAGAATATTAATTTCATTCCGAAAATATTATTTTAATCCGAAAATAGCATATTTCGGATTTATTAGTTATGGTTATTTTAAAACCTGATTTTTAGGTAAGATTTGAATAGATTCAAATCTTTTATATTAGGAAGTTAATTAGATAAGATTTGGTAATTTAAATTATGATGGGAAGTTGAGATTTGGAAGATTGTGAGCCCAAATTATAAGGGACTGCATTTATCTCTATTTTGGTTATTTAAGGAGACCTAATCTCCTCTTGTAAGGCACTGAATGATTGAATGAAAAAAAAAATTGTGTGCATTTGCCACGAGTTCCCCTGTGAGAGGAGAGCGAGCGAGAGGCTCAATGCCGATGTGAGATCGGATTTGGCGAGAGGCCAAGGGTGTGAGGCCCCCCCCTTTTTATCTTCTTCTTTCTTCCTATCTCTTGCGCCGACGATCGACGGCCGTGCTGCATCAAATTTGGTATCAGAGCTCCCGTCACAATGTTCTATCATCATGACAGGTCCTATGATTCCCGCTCTTTACCTTTGTTCCATAGTCACCTTTATTCTCCCGAATATCTAGAACACTATCCACCATATGGTAAAGATTATGGTTCTCATGCTCCATACCGCACCATCCCATATTGTGATGTCTTCAACCTCATCAAGTCGGAGCGCTATGTTCTTTTACCCCGTACTCGTCTTGAGGAGAGTTATTCGTCTCGCATTCGCGATAGAGCGTATACACTCAATCTACCAGCCGAGCCCTTTCTCCAATGGTTCCTTCGCCTTAACTCCAACGACTCGAACTGTTCTGAGACTTTAAAGCATGTCCAGGGTGTGATGAATTGCATTGAGTTTGCACTTCAATTTCAACAGCAAAAGGAACGTCAACAATGGTATGATCAGATGCGAGCCATGATTGGCTGCATTAAAGTCCATGGTGTGGCTCTACCTTTAGTGGATCCTCCACCACCAGTCGTACATCCTCTTCTAGCAGTGCCACCAAGAGAGCCTATATCGCCAGTTGATCTTCTACTACCAGCAGCCCTATCTGAGGAATCTTTATTTGTCACAATACCGCCAGTGGAGTCCGATCCGGTACGTGATCTTCCAGTTCCAGAGGAGTATTCTCCACTACTCGTGCCACCACCTGCGATGTCTGCATCGCCGGTTCCACCTTCGCCACCAGCGCCACTTGCAGAGGAGTCTGCATTCCCGTCAGTAGAGCATTCACTACCTGCAGAACCGTTATCGGGTGTCGACATCAGCACACTAGTCCCGACAGTTGACTTCCTCGGGCTAGACCTTCCACCCCCGGTTCGGGTACTCCTCCAGTTTCACTTGTGTGTGCCTTCCTTCAAACTGGACTACTTCAGCCACTACTCCAGCAGACTGCTTGTATGGGATCCGGGAGGCAATTGTTTGATGATACGACATCCACTACAGGGTCTTCACCATCAGCTACTAACTTTGCCTCCTGCCTGGGCCTCACAGAACTCGAGGTCGAGTTCTTTCGTAGCTGAGGAGTTTGATGCGGGAGCAGATTCGACGAGCACACGTTTCGAGACTTGCACGCATCTCGAAACTTGAATAGGAATAAATAATCATTTTCGGATTAATAATCCATGAAATTAGTATTTTCGGAATAAAATATTAATTTCGGAATAGAATATTAATTTCATTCCGAAAATATTATTTTAATCCGAAAATAGCATATTTCGGATTTATTAGTTATGGTTATTTTAAAACCTGATTTTTAGGTAAGATTTGAATAGATTCAAATCTTTTATATTAGGAAGTTAATTAGATAAGATTTGGTAATTTAAATTATGATGGGAAGTTGAGATTTGGAAGATTGTGAGCCCAAATTATAAGGGACTGCATTTATCTCTATTTTGGTTATTTAAGGAGACCTAATCTCCTCTTGTAAGGCACTGAATGATTGAATGAAAAAAAAAATTGTGTGCATTTGCCACGAGTTCCCCTGTGAGAGGAGAGCGAGCGAGAGGCTCAATGCCGATGTGAGATCGGATTTGGCGAGAGGCCAAGGGTGTGAGGCCCCCCCCTTTTTATCTTCTTCTTTCTTCCTATCTCTTGCGCCGACGATCGACGGCCGTGCTGCATCAACTAGCAATCGCAGCAGAGTCATCTCCAGTGATGATCATGTCGTCCACGTATAACAGTAGGATCGTCCGGCCCTGCGGGGACGACCTGACAAACAGAGAGTGGTCTTGACTGCTCTCTGAGTAACCAAGTTCCCTGACAGCACGGCGGAACCGCTCAAACCAGGCATGAGGAGCTTGCTTGAGCCCATAAATGGCCCAACGAAGACGACACATATGCTTAGAAGGAACATGGAGACCAGGAGGAGGATCCATGTAGACAGTCTCAGACAGGTCACCGTGAAGAAAGGCATTTTTCACGTCCATCTGAAGAAGGGCCCATCGTTGAACAGTTGCAACCGCCAGAAGAGTACGAACGGTGGTCATCTAAGCCACCGGAGCAAAGGTCTTATCGTAGTCAATGCCATACTCTTGAGTAAAGCCACGAGCCACCACCCGAGCCTTGTGGCGCTCGATGGATCCATCAGGGCGGTGCTTGATCTTATAAATCTACTTGTAGCTGACAGGCTCAACACCAGAGGGCAGAGGAACAACATCCCAAGTCTGAGTCTGGTGAAAGGCCTGAAACTCCTCATCCATAGCCTGACGCCACTGAGAAAACTGAACTGCCTCAGAGTAGGACCGGGGCGCCTGATTTGCGTGCACAGCAGTAAGAAAGGCAGTAAACTGAGGCGAGTAACTGCAAACAGAGGCAAAACCATAACGATCAGGAGGCCTAGTGTCATGGCTAAAACGGTCAGGCGGGTGATGCTGGCGCTGAGGGTAGCGAGGCGGGCCTGGATCCACGACTGACAATGATGGAGCAGGCACAGGAGGCGGAAAACTAGGAGTAAGCTCAATAGCAGAGGAGCCGACATCCACTGAGAAGGAAGGACACCTAGACACAGGGGTAGGCCGACGAGAGTTGACCTGAGGAAATGGAGAGACAACCCGGGGAGGAGAGAGAGGTACGGGCATAGAAGAGGAAGCCTCGGGGGAGGCCCCTGGAGACGTTGGGGAAACAACTAACAAAGGAGCCAGTGGTGCCGAGGGAACGGGTGGTGGGGAAGGAGCCGACGGAGCCGGGGGGACCAAAGAGGCCGACGAGGGAGGAATATGTGTTGATGATAGAGGAGAAGTAACCTCGAGAAAGGTGAGATCCTGAACTTCAGAAGAGTAGTAGGGCGTGCCCTCGACAAAGGTGACGTGTCGAGAGATACGCAAGCGACGAGCAACAGGGTCATAGCAGCGGTATCCCTTGTGCTCAGTGCTGATCCCAAGAAGGATGCACTTGGCTGCCTGGGCAGACAGCTTCGTGCGCTCATGGAGGGAAGAAGAACAAAACATGTGCGCCCAAAAATACGAAGAGGGCTGTTGTCAGGAGTGGTAGAGAGGAGACGTTCATGAGGAGTTAAGTCGTCCGGAAGAACCGACGAAGGAGTGATGTTAATGAGCTGGACTGAGGTGAGGAGAGCCTTAACCCAGAAGCGCCGAGGAACAGAACCAGAAAGAAGTAGAGCACGAGTAGTCGCAAGAATATGGCGATGCTTGCGCTCAGCAACGTCATTCTGTTCATGGATGTGAGGACACGAGTGCTGAAAAAGAGTCCCATGGGACTGAATAAGGCTGCGCATAGCGATAAATAGATACTCAAGGGCACAATCAGATCGAAAGATCTTGATGCACCGACTAAACAGCGTGTGAATCATGGAGGTGAAGTCATTATAGACTTGGAGGATATCCGATCGATGGCGAAGAAGGTAGACCCACGTGTAGCGACTATAATCATCCACAAACGAGACATAATATAAATACCCAGTCATAGAAGGGAGAGGAGAGGGGCCCCAGATATCAGAGTGAACAAAATCAAAAGGAGCAGAGCTCTGAGAAGTACTGGATGAAAAGGGAAGGGCAGCAGCTTTTGTGAGCTTGCAGCCAGTACAAGTAGATAAAGATAAAAAAGGACCACGACTTAGAGCTCCAGAATGGAATAATCTCTTAAGTCGTGGTTTCGACACATGACCTAGTCTTCTTTGCTACAAGTCGGCATTAGGAGAGACAACTCCACAAAACCCAGAAGATTACGAATCCAAAGAGTGAAGAAACTCCATCTGGTAGAGTCGGCCTGCCCTACGACCTGCTCCAATTAGTCGGCCAGTACGTAGATCCTGCACAGAACAAGAGGAAGGGGTAAATGTCACAGAGCATCCAGAGTCACACAAAGCACTAACAGAAATCAGGTGCATGTGGAGTGTGGGAGCATGAAGCACAGAGGATAAGGAGAGATGGCAAGCAGGGGCGGAGGCTGAAGTAATGGATCCAGATTGTGAGATGGCTTAGCGAGAACCATCTGCAGTGTGGATCGGTGGCAGGTGCGTCGCAGGCTGACAAGCAGTGAGCAGGGAGGCATCTGGAGTCATGTGGTGTGAGGCGCCCGAATCCAGTATCCAAACAATGAGACTACCAGAAGAGGCAGAGAAGGCTGAGGCGTTGGAAGATCCAGGAGTAGCTGCAGACTGCTGAGAGAGTCTAAGCTGAGCTAGTTCCTCACGAATAGATTGTAGTTCGCCAGCTGTGACGGAAGAGGCAGCAGCAACAGTAGGAACAGGTCGACCACGACCTCGAGCTCGTCCTCGACCTCGATCTCTGTAGGTAGGACGCTTCTCTGGATGAAGTGAGAAGCAAGTGTCCACAAAGTGGCCCGGTGTCTGACAGTGAGTGCAAAACGGTCTACCATGGGAGGCAGTAGCTGGTGGGCCTGAGATCGGTGGCGGAGCAGCAGCAAGTACACCCTGAAGACTGGATGGAAGAGGTAAGGCCCTGGAGGCAAGAGTATGCAGACGAGTCTCTTTAGCGACCAGCTCAGCCACAGCCTCATCAAGACGAGGAAGGCTGTCCCGGTGAAGAAGCTGACCGGCCAGGGCACTAAACTCTGGTCGTAGGGCAGCGAATAGCTGATAGAGCTGAAGGCGCTCCCGGTAGAGCTGATACTCGACAGCACGGGACGGGTCAGGAACGGGAGCGAGATCCTGAAGATCACGCCAATAGGAGCGCATCTGACAATAAAACTATTGGACCATTAAGTCTCCCTGTTGTGCCGACTGGGTCTGTGTGAGAAGCTGATACTCACGTGTTCCACTCTTCTCAACAAAGAGAGCAGTGAGATGGCCCCAAATCGCTGCAAAAGTGGCAAGCGCAACCATGTCCCGACGAAGAGAACGATCCACAGACGCAACAAAGTAGGCCTTGATGCGCTGATCGCGAAGGCGCCAGGGACCGTATTCCGCATCAGAAGCAGAAAGTGTAGAAGATCCATCAAGATGTCCGCGAAGATTGCGACTCTCAAGGGTGGATTCCACCGTGGCGGACCATGCCGGCCAGTCGGAGGCCTTTTTGAGAAGAAAGTCGGTGGCGAGCGGGAGGAAATCCCGTGGAATCTCATAGGGAGTCACCGGAGGAGACGGCGGAGTCGTCATCGAGGAAGTCGAGGACATGGCCGGAGAGAGGAAAGCCTCGAACAGCTAGCGGCGGGCGCGGGAGTGGGAGGCGCTGAGAGCAGAGGTCGTAGGGCGGGGGGTGCAGAGAGCAGAGGTCGTAGGGCGCGGGTGTGTGCGGGATCGCAGGGCGTAGGGCGCAGAGAGCAGAGGTCGTAGGGCGCAGGGTCGCAGGGGAATCGAGAGCGGACCGCGAGCGGGCTGGATAGAGCGGGCACGAGGGGGCGCGAGCTGGCTCGGATCGCGAGATCTGATCGCGGGGAAGATCTGGATCTTGATCTGATTGCGAGATCTGATCGCGGGGAAGATCGGGGATCTGGATCTGATCGCGAGGAGACAAGGGTGCCGTTGACGATGCCGGCGATCAACCTTGCTCTGATACCATGTGATAAACCCTAGAGGAAGAGAGGAAGAGAAAGAGAGAGAGAGAGAGAGAAGGAGAGCTAGGGTTTGGGGAGAGAATGGAATGAATCTCTCATTAGGCCAATAGGCCAATATAAGGTGAATACATATGAGTCATATATATACTGAGTGCATGTATATACACGAATACATCTTAACACCCTAAGCGGTCTCTCCCAAAGATCCTCTTTCGTAGAAGACCTACTTTGACTAGGGTTCCTCAGTGGGATTCACCTCGTGGGTCCTAGGCTCGTGGAAAGAAGATATAAACAATATCATTATATTTAATTTAAGTGAATATATTGTATAAAATTTTTTTAACTTAATTCATGTATTTGATAGTTTGGAGATGGGTAGAATTAGATTTCCATAAGTGTTGCTTAGAGAGCAAGAATGGGGAGGAAGAATAGCAATAGTGAAGAGCCAAGCCTCTGATGCCATGTTACCAGTTGTAGACTCAGAATTTGACCAAATCTGGAAGATAATGTAAATTTGGTGAAATTTGAAAGACCTAAATTTGCCCAAGTTTGGAAGAGTTGAAAAAATTTGGTTAAGTCTGGAAGTGTCGAAAGTTTGGTTGTCTGGAAGGCTCAATATTTTGGAAGGCTCCGAATTATGGCTGAAGTCTGAAAGACTCTAATTTGTCCAAGTCTGGAAAACTTGAAAATTTATGTACATGTGCCAGCTTACGAACGGTTTTATTAGGAGCGGGTGGGACATCAAACAACGTCGAAATGCTTGTCCAAACACAGCCTAACATGATGCCCTCGTGATTTTAACCTTTTTGTACAAAGAGACAATTTCCCAAATGTGATCATGAAATATTTGCGCTCGGCACGGCTCGGCTCGGCTCCTTTGTAGCCTATTTTTCTTTTCATGTAGTTTGGTGGAAAGCAATGGTTCTGCAGATCTATTCAGGATGTTATTCCTAACAAGTGTGGCCTTTCTACGTGCCCATCTTTCATTGAGAGAGAGAGAGAGAGAGAGAGAGAGAGAGAGAGAGAGAGAGAGTTTTTGCTAGCCAATTGATTTGATGCACTTGCTTATGGCCCAATCGTGGTTTGTCGCATCGTCCATTAAAGGGACACAATGGGGGCTGCACTTGCTACCTGATGTACGCTACACTTTGCTGCCCCCATTATGTTCTTTTAAATGGAGGACACCACGATTGGGCCATAAGCAAGTGTAGCAAATCAATAGGGTAGCAAAAATGCTCTCGGGAAAGGGAAGTATTCCGAAGAGTATAGGATTCCTTAGCAATGGCTATCAACTGGTCTCTGTGGAAGGAGTGCACCATTTGAATTTTCCTTAGTGCAGATTTCCAACTTTTGTAATCAGTAATAATTTTCATTTTTATCCAGCAAACAAAGTAGGTGTTCACTACTAAACCCCCCTCACAGAGTGGGGTTTTTCAAACCGTTGAACGGTTAGTGGTTTGTGTGGGTGCAAAATCTAGCTAACGCACCATGGTGGGACCCACAAAGACGACGGTGGCATATGCTAGTCCTATCCGGGGCCCACGGAGACCACGGTGGGACCCGCCAGCCCGGCTTGGGGCCCATGGAGACGGTGGTGGGACCTGCCAGTCCTGTCTGGGATCCATAGAGACTGTCTCGGATTCGGTAAATCTCCCCCTGGATATTTACAAAAGCCTTGGATACTGTCAAGCTCTATAAATATCAGACTAAACCAGTAATCTAGATTGGATTCCTTATTGCAGATCCCAAATTTCATCCCAGAGATCCATCTTCAATTATTAAGAGTTGTAGAGCTCTGGTTGAGGGTGGATCTCCCTTTCTATCCATCGTTCTTCTTACGCTTGGCCATTCGAGGTCACTCTACATTCCAGAAATAGTGGATTCAAAGGTTACGTTTTACCGCATGTAGATGTAGGCTTCGGCCAAATTTCGTCAGTACATTTTGTGTCAACTCTCTTTATCTTTTTTTTGTCTCTCTCTTTATTCTAGTAGTGTCCGTATGACAGCTCCCAAGACGAGATTAGCACTCTACAATGCATTGCACTCGAAGTCAACAATCAATCTACTGTTGGCGGAAAACCGTACAACTGCCGTAATTTCCTCACAAAGTGTGAGTTCCTTTCACATCGGCTAGTGGTGGGAATTCCTTGTCTTCATATACCCATTGTTTGCTTCCTCTCATGATCGGTTGTGTGGGTGCACATATTTCGTGACTTGGTTTCAGATCTAGATCCAACTTCGCCTCTCCCGAGTGATCTTGTTACACTCCTCTTCTCCACGCTGAAATGCCTATTTTCGTGCGGGTAGATTCTGGTTGAAATGTGCTATGTGGGTGGGCCGGTGTTGAGTGACTAGTCTCACATTATCACATCTGATAGGGGTGGGTAGTAACTTGTCTTCATATACCCGTGTCCTCAAACAAACAAATCTCTCTCTCTCTCTCTCTCTCTCTCCACACACACAAAAAAGACCTAACATAGAGTGTGGATCCTCTTACGCTCTTTTATTGTTATCACTCTGGTATTGTTATGTAGGAGGTAATTCCCCCGTGTGGGATTGTACATTGTTGGAGTGCAATCGTTGGTGCTTCGGAAAGTTTGGCATTCAGAGCTTTGCTTCAGGACTCTAATCCCCTATAGAGGAGCTGCCTCTTCCAAACCATCCACAATCCGGCTCCGATTGAGCTTCTGTTTGATGGATGTTGAGCTTTCGCTTGTTTTGAAATTTCAGTTGTTTGGATTCCCATGCCGAAACGAGCCAATTCCAGATCCGTAAGCCAAACTTGAGCTCGGCCATTGCGGCTTTCGTTTGAACTTGCGCTGAACTCGATCACCGCTTGTCAATTTGAACCGGTCTTGACGGACAAAAGTCTTACACAATCTTGAATCATTTAACAACCCAAGTCGGTTTTATGTCCACCTCCGTCTCCATCTCCATTTCCGTCATCGTCATTATCATCATCTATCCTTTTTTTTAGACCTTCTCTAGAAGGATTCTTGCGCCAAGTGGTGGACCTCCAAGAGCACTCTTTTTATGTTGAGTGGAGAGACCGAGAGATGTTCCGGGTGATTATTTAATAAAAAATTTATTCGCACCCCAAAAATGATGGTCATTCCTTGTTTTCTCAAGGTTTCTCCCTCTCTCGAAATTTTTAACAAGTATACACTACCTCCTTCATACCCCACCTGTCTGCCCTCCTTCATACCCCACCTGCCCCTCCTTCTTCCTCCCCTTTCCCTCATTCCCCACCGTCGAGCTGCCACCCTCTCTCCTCCTCCTTCCCTACCGTTAGAGACGCCATCGCTTCTCATCCTCGTCGGAGCTATTGTTGTCGCTTCTCCTTTCCTCCTCCTTTTCCATCGTCGAAGCCACCGAAGCCTCCCCTTCCCATCTTTGCGTCTAGCATGTTCAATAATCTAGTGTCGAACATGCTGAGCAATATTCAATAGTTAACTAATGAGTATAGTGTTCTTTAGAAAAAACTATGTTCGATAGTTACCTGACGAATGGGGAAGGGAAGGGGAGGTGGCTCCGACTCCGGTGATGAAAATGTCAGGAGGAGGGGAGGAAGTAGCGGCTCCTGCAGCAAGAAAGGAGGGAAAAAGGAGAAAGAAGAGGGAATGCATCATCGTCAGAGGTGGGTACTGGAGACACCGACGTTCAAAGTGGGTCGGACGTCAAGAGCATTGGTGTTGAGGCGGGCGACGGATATGCTCTGTGAGGGATGGGGCGGGAGGTGGGGTATGTAGTGGGGTAACGAGGTATGCAAGGGAGGATGGAGAGGGTGTACTTGTTAAAACAGAAAAAAAAAAAAAAAAAGGAGAGAAAGGGAAGCTGTAAATAGGGGTACGTTTATCATTTATTGGGGAATTAGATGCTCCCCTTCTACAACCATGGCTAAAGAACAGGGGCAGATTGGGAACTCGGATCCAAGCCCTTATCTCCCACCATGGCCGGTGGGTGAGCTTAGCTGGGCTGTGTAGTCAATGGCTTCAATGAGAGGATGGGCCCCAGGGAGTAGCACTCTCCGGACAAAAGCACAAATATTCAGTCGAAATTATTGTGCCCGGAAAGCCGCTGGCCATTTCCACCACAACAAGGCAAGCTGACCCCAACCCATCACTCTCCCTTCTCTCCCTCCCTCAAGAGAGAGAGAGAGAGAGAGAGAGAGAGAGAAAAGAGAGGAGAGAGACATAGACAGACACATACAGAGAGAGAAGAGGAGAGAGAGAGAGAGAGTTCCATTCACCTCTCTTTTACTCTCCTTCCCCCCCTTTTGCCAACCCAACTCGGAGCCCCAACCTATCTTCAACCCCACCCTGTTCTTCATCCCCCCCCCATCTCCTCCTCGTTTCTTATCTTCTGCCATAAAAGTGAGATTTTTACCACAACCCATCAATGGGAACCGACCCAAATCTTCAAGACAGAGAGAACCCATCAACCCACGCCTCCTCCCCGATCGCCGCCAGCAGCAGAAGTTACACCATAGGAGTAATCCCAGCAGCACCTGCACCGCCGCCGCCGACTCCTCCCCTCCTGACCACCCCTGTTTCCATCCCAGGATCCGACGCCAATCCTTGCCCCACCACCTTCATCCAGGCCGACACCTCCTCGTTCAAGCAGGTGGTCCAGATGCTCACCGGCTCCGCCGAGACGGCCGCCAAGCACGTCGCAACCGCCTCCGCCTCGGCTCCCGGCCCGACGACGCCCAAGAGCCCGTTCCCGCCGGCCGGCCGGGCCACCGGCCCCAAGAAGCCGGCTTTCAAGCTGTACGAGCGCCGCGGCAGCCTCAAGCACATCAAGATGATCAGCACCCTCAACCCCGGCTCCCCCGCCGCCTTCCCCCCCCGGATGCAGCCGGAGGTCCTGTCGCCGAGCATGCTGGACCTCCCCTCCCTTGCCCTCAGCCCCGTGACGCCGCTGATCCCCGACCCCTTCGGCCGATTCTCGCCGCGCCCCAATTCGGCGGCGTCGTGGGAGGAGCAGCGGGCGATCGCCGAGAAGGGGTTCTACCTGCACCCATCACCCCGGACCACGCCCCGGGATGCCGACCCCCCCAGGCTCCTGCCTCTGTTTCCGGTGACGTCTCCCAGACTCTCTTCTGCTGCTGCTGCGTCCTCCCCACCTTGAGATGTTAGGTATCGAATCTGCTTCTATGTTTTTTTTTTTTTTCCCTTTTTTCTTTTATATTGTTCTGTCAATCGAGAGAGATCTCTGCTTTAACTTCAAAATCTGAGCTCTCATCAACTTCTTTATTCCCCCATTTTTATCCATCTTTCCTGTTTATATTTTGCCATTGTGAGACATGGTTTTCATTGGGTCCCACTATTGATTGGTGTGGACCATGAATGATGGGTTCGAAGAATGCGCCCCGGTAGAATGCACAGAAGGTCCAAGGGGAGGAAGGAGGGGGGGATGCGGCGGTGGTGGGTTGCCAGTGGCGGAGGCCGGCAACGGGTCTGCACATGATCGGTGATGGGGCAGCGGATGTGGGCTGTCGTTAGCAAAAGAGCAGAGCTGAAACAGGACATATCGGATATTTTTCCGTAAATTTAAGCTAGGGTTGATGGACTTGAATAATGCATTCCGGTAGAATGCACAGAAGGTGCAAGGGGAGGAAGGAGGAGGATGCGACGGTGGTGGATTGTCAACAGCAGAGATGGGCGGCGTTCTGCACATGACCGGTGATGGGGAGCAGGTGTGGACTGCCGCCATTAGCGAAATAAAAGAGATGAGACGGGGACACATCAGATATTTTTCCTTAAATCTTTAGGTATTTGAGTGGGCTGTATATCACCCCATCCTTTTTTAAGGGGGTCTGTTTTTCCACCCTTATGAGGACCACGTTGACTATGTGATAATTGGTGGAGGTCGACCTACTAGTACCATTTGTTTTCTTGACTTTCTCTTATTACGAAAAGAAATAAAAGAAGGGTGTTGCTATTTGCACCTCTCAAATGAGCACTCCCAACTAAACAAATAAAGAAATACCGGATGTAGCCTGCAACATCCTTGACACATTGATTTGCATACGCAGCACACCATATCGGTTGCTCCTGTCCGACATGATTTGATCTATGTGGGTTGGGATCGATTGACATGTAACGTCAATCAGAAGTAATCAACAATCATTTTAGTCAGGAGCGACCGGCACGTCTGCAGAAATGATGAGTGCAAGAAATAGACAACTTCTGCAGCGCAATCGACTTGGGGAGGAGGATGAAGAAGAAGAGGTGGGGGAGGAGGAGCGGCGACGACGAGTGAATAGGAGAGGGAGGGGGAGGCAAATCCATATGTGGGGTGTACTTTCAAAATGTAAGTATAAAAGGTATGTGCATGATATGGGGGGGTATTAGTAATTTTGTGGGTACATATATATAAGACCCAAAATTAAAATGTTATTCACAACCCACAAATCTCTTAGTAGTCTTCTCTCCAATCATTTGTCAATCTTTTTTTTATATAATTACAAGTATGTCCTCCCAACCTTTCTTCCCAAGCAAAGCCCATTCTCTTGGTTGTTAGCTTGATATAGCATCGTTTATTCGTTCCCGTACAACATAAGCTACTGGGAAAACTTTAACATGAAATCAAAGCTCCGGTGTTTAGGAGGCCCTGGGTTCAAATCTTACCTCTATTTATTTATTACAACTTGCCCATCTGTTTAATTCTCCCCGAAACTTAGTTAACATCGTTTTCAGCTTCCCCTGATGTTCGTCACTGAACCGGTTCCTCCAATCCATCACCTCTGCCACATCCCCATCTCCTCCTCTCCGATCGTTGGAGCCTCCGCCTCCTCCCCTTTTCCTTTTCCTACTCTCCCAACACCGTTGCTGCCTCTTTATTCAGTATTACAAGGTCGAACACATATGCATGACAACATTCAACATGTTCTTGTTGTTCGGTAGTCTTCCACTGAATGGAGTTCAGGATATTGGACGCTATTGGACCAATCAATAGTCATGACCTTAGCATGATCATGTCAAATGTTGTCCTATATGCCCATCGTAGTAATATAGAATAGTAGGGCATCAGAGCATCTCCAGCAGGCTCGTCAGTCGTCATCACTTCTCCTTGGCTTTTTTTTGCTAGTGAAAGCACAAAAAAACACCTCCAACAGGTTCACAACTGGCCTAGCTATAATAGATGAGGTCAAAGTCACTAGCTATTGTTGGCTTGGGGGGGGGGGGTGTGGGGGGGCTCGCTGAACCGGTTCCTCCAATCCATCACCTCTGCCACATCCCCATCTCCTCCTCTCCGATCGTTGGAGCCTCCGCCTCCTCCCCTTTTCCTTTTCCTACTCCCCCAACACCGTTGCCGCCTCTTTATTCAGTATAACAAGGTCGAACACATATGCATGACAACATTCAACATGTTCTTGTTGTTCGGCAGTCTTCCACTGAATGGAGTTCAGGATATTGGACGCTATTGGACCAATCAATAGTCATGACCTTAGCATGATCATGTCAAATGTTGTCCTATATGCCCATCGTAGTACTATTCTAGGGCATCAGAGCATCTCCAGCAGGCTCGTCAGTTGTCATCACTTCTACTTGGCTTTTTTTTGCTAGTGAAAGCATAAAAAAACACCTCCAACAGGTTCACAACTGGCCTAGCTATAATAGATGAGGGGGGGGGGGGGGGGGGGGGGGGCTCGTTGAACCGGTTCCTCCAATCCATCACCTCTGCCACATCCCCATCTCCTCCTCTCCGATCGTTGGAGCCTCCGCCTCCTCCCCTTTTCCTTTTCCTACTCTCCCAACACCGTTGCCGCCTCTTTATTCAGTATTACAAGGTCGAACACATATGCATGACAACATTCAACTTGTTCTTGTTGTTCGGCAGTCTTCCACTGAATGGAGTTCAGGATATTGGACGATATTGGACCAATCAATAGTCATGACCTTAGCATGACCATGTCAAATGTTGTCCTATATGCCCATTGTAGTAATATAGAATAGTAGGGCATCAGAGCATCTCCAGCAGGCTCGTCAGTCGTCATCACTTCTCCTTGGCTTTTTTTTGCTAGTGAAAGCATAAAAAAACACCTCCAACAGGTTCACAACTGGCCTAGCTATAATAGATGAGGTCAAAGTCACTAGCTATTGTTGGCTTGGGGGGGGGGGGCTCGCCATCACCAAGTCCATGGGGCCACGACATTTGGTCAACAAAGGGGTGGGGAGAGGATTTGAATGCAACCCCACCGCCCCAAGGTACGGCTACTAACCTGTCTCGTCCCATCAAAACCCCATTCCCCAACTTCTACGTGCTGCATCAACATCTAAAAATCAAGGCCGCCCAAACACCCCCTCCCCAACGGCTATCTATTACATCAACGGCTATAGATCAAGGCCACCCAAACCCCCCTACCCAATGGCTACCTGCTGCATCACAATGGCTACACATCAAGCTGCACCCAATGTTGGTTCTAAATTGCTAAAACATGAATTAAGATGCAAATATCAGTTTGAGAGGGCAATGAAATTAGATGCTATCAACTATGTTTGACATCTTTTAAAATAAGCAACAACAACTACTCTCTTTAATCAATCACTAAGAGTTATAGATATATTATAGCATGTAATGTTTAGATAAGAAGATTTAAATTTATGTAGTATGAGTAGAACATAGAATAACTTATTTTAGTATATATATGCAAGGAGATTAAGGGAGAGGAAGTAGCCTGGGTCGAGGCGCAAGACGTTGTCCGAAGATTGGATTTGCCCTCCTCGGTGCGGAGCTCCCGGATTCCGATCTTAGAGATACAACGTCCCTTTGAGTTCCCCCGTCGGCACGACTCCGAGGGAACAATCGAACTCAGCTTGTACTCGAATCCAAAAAAAAAAACAAAGATGGAAACGGGATCTCCTCTTCAAATCAGGTCGGAAGAACACCCTGAGATTTGAAGGGGGTAGAAGAGTTGCTCTTGGATTTTTTTGTCACAGAGCTTAGAGGGTTCAACATTGGCAGAAGGAGAAGAGGAAGAGAAGGCTCTGATTTTCTCTCTGTGTATTGAAAGGCTGAGGCTCAGGGCATTTAATAAGCCTTGGGATAATATAATATATCAGCTGTTGATAGGGGGAGTGGCTCGAGGTGGGGGCTGATGTGGATAGTCGACATGATCGTTGGGGGGCTGGCAGCTGGCGAAATGATGAGGAGGGTAAAATGATTGGCTAACTTCAGGGGAAGACAGAAGACATTAGCTAGTCCAATGCCTTGGGCTCCAAAAAGAACAACCTATTCGCGTCCATGCAGCTCGCGACCCGCAGAACCGGCCCAGCCCAGCGCGCGCGTGTGTTTGTGAGGCCTTAGGTCCATGAGATCTTTACCATTGTCTTGGATGGACTACCCTTATAAACAAGCAAATATTCCTTCCCCTTATTGATATGGGACTAAACTTGGGAGAGATTGTAAAAGAATGGTTGAGGTCAAGGTTTGATCCCTTAACCTTTGTCAAAAAGGAAACCCCCTTTAAAAGGACATTGTTAGCCACTTGGTCAACTGGTTTTATTTGTTAAGAAAAGTAGGTAATTAAGTTTTATATTATACCCAACACCCAAACCTCCCTACTTGGTCATTTTTCTTTTGGTTAGCTAGAATAGATATCCTGCTGAAGTTGGGTTCCAAGTATGACTATCTATTTTAGAAAAGTGGCCAATTCTATCTACCTTTTGCTAGCTATAATAGATAGGCTGTTGGAGATGCTCCTATGGACAGGGAGAAAGAGGACGAAGAAGGAGAGAATAGAGAGAAAGGGGAGATGTTACTAAGGCTATATTTGCCATTTCAAAACATTAAGTAATTGTGTAAAACAGGTGTAAATACAAATTTCTTAAAATAATAAGGTTATATATAGCCCATGAAATAGCAACTAACATCTAACGGCCTATTTGATTCCGTGTTGTTGGAGCACACATAGTCAACACTGTATGTTCCTGTCCGTTTGGTTCCGTGTAGTTGCCCAAAATTAACGCAGTTGTAATTCCCGTCCGGCCAATTTTCTTTAGAAAATGGTGTAGTTGGAACATGCAGCGAAAGGTGGCACGCGGGTTCCGATTGCCTTGGGGAGGGGGGTTGTCTATAGCATGTTTGGTTCACTTTTGCCAAAGGCAGCTCATGTCTAATGGCCACCCCGCCTTTGTCTCTGTTTGTGCACGTGTAGACCGCCGCCCATTGCAGTCGGCAACCATAACTACCGGCCCGTCTCTTTCATCATCTTCCTCCTCCTCCTCCTCTATACATTCATGATCTATATTTGTAAAACGGTTGTGTAGCCGTCATGTTCTTTGACCATAAAACCCTCTCTGAGATGACGACCCAATTTTTGTGAATAAAAGTTTGATTAATGGAACGGGTGGGCATTTGTGGGACTGTTGCCCACAATTTCTGTTTGCAACTGTCGCTAAATGTCACAAGTCATGAATTTCACTATACATGGAAATCAAATCAGCATCTTGAAGGGGATTTCATGGTCGAAGAATATGACTATGCATGTCAACACAGCCATATCTGGCGTAAATCGTGCATGAAAACGAGGGCTGGCAATTTCGGACCCGACACGGAGTTAGCGGGTCTAGGTCAGGGCAAAACGGGTTCGGGTCGCAAACGGGTCGACATGATAGACCCGTTTAATAAACGGGTCGGGTCCGGGTTCAGGGTCTGGACACGGTAGACCCGGGAAGACCCGTTTAGTATTTAACGGGTCGGGTCGGGTCTACCCACAATCTGATACTATAATATATAATACCAGCGGGTCTTTCGGGTCAGGTCGGGTCGAGTCGGATTGGGTCGGATCGGGTCAACTGAATAGACCCGGGTGGTAAACGGGTCTTACCGGGTCTTATTGGGTCTACCCGTTTATTAGCGGATTGGGTACGGTTTAGGATCAAGACATGATTAGTTAAACGGGTCGGATCCGGATCTAGGGGTTTTGGACCCGACATGACACGAGACACGACACGAACCCGACCCGACCCGACCCATTGCCACTCCTAATGAAACCCTTCCAAGATTCCGTCTCAATTTCGTGCATAAAGTGAAGTCCATCACTCCGGTGGTATTTTGCTGACTGTTGCCAACATGATGTACGAAACATATCAACCATCCTATCATCCAGAATTTTTTTTAGGAGGAACATAATTATAAAAAAATAACAACAGTAGTTATCTCACAATTTAAGGCTTCGGCCGGCGACATGATAATGTCCCTACCATTCATTCGATCGCGTAGCAAAAGATCTGTTAGGATTGTGCCTCGAGTGGAGAAGGATCTTGGTCCTCGAAGTCCTTCAAAATTTTGGTGCTATAACTGACCGACTCGGTTGGGTCATGCGGGTCGTAAATAATAGACCCGATTCTCGTTTTTTTTTTTTTTTTAAAAATTTCATACATACCCCAAAAAACATATAAACATGCCTCGATTCCCACTCGATTCTTATTCATTATGGGCAATGGGATGAACCGTACGGGGATGCCATGTGCACGGGTGGTGGCTGACTTCAGTGGGCGTCGGTGGCCGGCATCGGATGGGTAAATTAAACTTTGCCCCCTTGAAGTTTAGATGAAAAACATTAAACCCCCGTATTGTTAAAAAAACTATATTTTACCTCTCTTGAAATCAATTTTGATCAGATAAAAATTACCGAATGAGGAAATCAAGTAGTTGACAAAAGGGGTACTGTCCTAACATTTCAAACTTTAGAGAGCGATTTGGAACAAAATAAATTATAGGGGGGTTAAGTATTTTTTAGCTAAACTTCAAGCAGGGTAAAGTGTAATTTGTTCTTGGTATTTTTCCAAAGTGAGGGGGGTGAGGAAATTTGAGTTTGAGTTGATGCCAACGTGTGGCTATACATGTTGCACGCCGGGCCCACCGATTGGAGGAGATTTGAGTTTGATGAGGAATTGCACGCAAGGAATCCACTAGATAGAAATACCTTTGTGCCAAGGAAACTGTACCACAATCTCTATTCCTGAGGTATTGGAAGTCTATGTTGGCCATCCCTGTGCTGATGAACCCCGACAAAATGCATTGGAAAGATTAATATTGTCCCACAAAAAATGTCCATCGCAAACAAATATAGGGGTCGATGCCGATGAATTTTATCGTCCTTGCCGAATGAATTTTGCTGCAGAAGACGGCCGTGCACTGCCGACAGATGCACCGATTTATAAAGAACTAGTAAGAAATTCGGGCAATGCCCGAATGTGCTTGATGCACGTCATTTGGCAAAGACGACATCACAATTGTTCTGAAGTGAGTGTGATTTACTTGTTAGAGAGAGGGAGAGAGAAAGATTAACATCAAATGATCATTAAATATCCTTGAATGAAAATTTATCATCTTTATTATAGGTTTTTAAATGGATTTAAAAGAGAGCAACGTTCACACATGGAAGAAAGGATTCTACCTCTTTAAAAGACGTCCACGTGTCACAACACAGAAGAGAGGCTTCCATTTTAGTATGGATGATGTGGTTGGTATGGATGAGTTCTAACGGATATTTAGAACCGTCCGATTTAAAGGAAAAAAAAAGATGGAGAAACATAGAAAAGTCGGTTTTGCTGAAGTTGGTGCAGTGAAGGCCTTTGACCCCACAAGCATCTTGCTAATGATTTAATCTGCGGCTCACATGGTGGATCAAAGATTCAACAGTAGATCCATCGAGCAACTTGCTAATGTATTCATACTCGGGTTTCATGGATATTCATTTGTGCCGGCATGTTGGACCGAAGACCTTCGTTGTGTGCTACGCCAAAGGCACCTGTTGCGTGTCGCGCAGAATGCGCATGCTGCGTGTCGATGCCGTCGAAGGCGGCCGTTCGAGTGCGGACAGTCAGGGCTCCCATACGGGGCGTCCCGGACGAGCCAAATGCGCGGCACATTTGTGAGCCGTTGGATTCGATAAAAACGGCCAGATAGGCGACCCGACACGTCATCGCGTGATCGCGTATCTGTTTCAGCCGTTCGATTCGATCGAGAGGCATTTGAGCCGTTGACATGACGGGACGTTTGGGCTGACAGCTCACAAATGTAGCGACAAAAACATTTGCGAGCCTCCCCTCCTCCCCTCCTCTCGCTCTCTCTGTGAAGCAGACATCTCTGTTCCTCTCTTACCTCGAGCACCAGGCCTCCATTGCTGAGATCTTAGGTTTGGGATTCTCGATTTCGACGGCGAGATCTCGAATCTTTGTGATCCGGATCTCAACTTTGTGATCGGGATCTCGAACCTTTGTGATCAGGATCTCGAAGCCGACGGAGTTTAGGGATCTTTGTGATCGGGATCTCAACTTTGTGATCGGGATCTCGAAGCTTTGTGAGCGGGATCTCGAAGGTTTGTGATCGGGATCTCGAAGCCGACGGGTTTAGGGATCCCAAATTTTTTTACAAAAACCAGGTAACCCATCTTCTTCCTTCTTTCTCTCTCTCTCTCTCACTGAGCGGGGTTTAGGATTTCTCTTTTTTCCCTTTTTTTTTTTGGATCTAGTTAGGAGACGAAGGGCTTCCTCCATTCTCTAAAATCAGAGCAAACCAGAGCAAGAGAGGTAACAAGCCGCATCGGCTTCCTCTATTCGTAGCATTAGGTATTTGTTACTATCGAAACAACGATCTGGGTTGTCAAACAAGTGCTTATGCATGTTTAATTCAATTGATGTTTGGTTTCGGCAAGAGGTTTTTGTTACCGTCGAAACAACGATCTGGTTGCGGCAAACTAAGTGGTTTTGCATGTTTAATATTGAATTTATGCATATTTAGTGGTAGAATGGCTGAGATCTTGACACTGATCTGTATGTCTCCCAAACTATGTGGTTTATAAGCATGTTAACTATAATCTATGCTTATATAATGCTTAATTTTCATTCTTATGTTCTTTTGTCGATGGTTGCCACTAGAAAATTAATGCTTCATTTTCATTCTTGTGTTATTTTGTCGATGGTTGCCACTAGAAAATATGAAAATGGGGTAAACATATAAAGGGGAACAAGATGACCCTACAAGAATGATAAGGGCAGACAACACTCAAGAACATAAGTTGGAACATCAGGATGGCTAAATTTTATCGCAACAATAATCAATGTAAATAAATATACACCTCATAACCTAAACTAACATTTTCACACATGTGGATGAATAAAATACCTCCAAATAGGAGCTCAATAAAGTGTGTTTACAATTGATGCTATACTAATGTAACAACGTCACAAACCAATCTTCACTTGGCCCTTCGGGCCTCCACACCCCATTCATATGATAAATGGCTATTTTGAGTCAATTGCCTAGTAAAAGCATATTAATGCATACCAGCATGATTCACTGAACTTCTACTTTAGCTAAAATAAATACATCCACCACTATAAAACATGCATCATGCATGCATGGGTAATTTCAGCTAAAATACATTCTTTAACGTAGCCAGGCACCACAGATGTTAAATACACCTACCAACAAGATATAGTCACCAAAAGTTAGCTCTATACCCTTGTTCTGATCAACTTAGCTAGACATCCCACAACATGTTAAATACATTCTTCAACTTACCCAAAAGCAAAGATTCGGATGTCAAATACATCAACTTAAGGTCAATTTCAAATAAAAATAATATCATACACTTCTTAGCGTCAACAACATCAGGAGGAAAATGATTCTTACAATGTTAAGACTAAAAACTGGATAGAATCATAGAAATGAGTTTTCCAAAAAAAAAAAGTATAGAAATTT
This sequence comes from Chamaelirium japonicum, assembly GCA_947650365.1. Classification (NCBI taxonomy): domain Eukaryota; kingdom Viridiplantae; phylum Streptophyta; class Magnoliopsida; order Liliales; family Melanthiaceae; genus Chamaelirium; species Chamaelirium japonicum. The sequence goes on from OX393556.1 coordinate 66,375,883, forward strand.
ATCAACGATGTAAGAAAAAAAAAATAAAAGTTGTCGAGTTAGTAACTGACAGACTATAATCAAATAGAGAAGTGAAAATTCCTGCAACCCGATCTGCGAGATCAGCATGATTGTGTCTACAAATCTGCAGCTACAGATCGATTTCAGCACCTGAACGACGGAGTGATCCAGCCGGATCCCGATCGAAGTCGTTGAGAATAAACAAGACCTGACGACCTCATGAGAATACCCTAAATAAGGAGTAACAATGTTCATACCAGATTTTGATCGACTAGGGTCCTACTTGAATACACTATTAGACATCACAAGCCTCCGTGCTTGTGATTCAATTAGCAAAGAACATCGGCAGCTATGCAGTTAAAAGCGCGCATAGGCGAGTGCCTAGGTGCTAGGTGCACTTGAGCTGCCTCGCCTGAGCATGGTAGGCGCCTTGGCTAGGCGCAGACTGCTTAGGTGCGCTTTTTTGGGTGCCTTATGCGCCGTATCTTAATCGTGAGATGCGCTTAGGCGCATTTAGATGTAAATGGTTATGATTTATAAATAACATTAAATTTTTATATACTTTTATTATGTTTTGTTTGCAATTTCAGTTATATTTGAAGAAGTTAAATTATTTTTTACAGAAAAATTGAATGATCTTGTCTTCATTCAATATAACAAGATGTTGGAACGCAGATTTAAAGAAAGGATGAGAAGTGAAAATCATATTATTAAGGATCCTATCATTTTGAGAGATGTGGATGTAAATGATGATTGGATTATTCCAACTGAAGAACTTGCAAAATTTGTTCGTGAAGGAGATGATCTTGTTTGGCAACAAGTTGGAGAAGCAATATGGGTTAATGATGCACTAGGGCCAAATACATGGAGAAGGAAGCAATGATCTGACACACATCCTATATTTTTCCTTGTTAATGATGATGAAGATATTGAAGAGAAAGAAGAATCTGCTGTTAATGTTGAGGAGCTTCCTAGGGAGGAGCAAGGTGGAGGACCTAATGATATAAATGTTTTGGTTGGAGATGATGGGGATGTTGATGTTGGAGAGTGATGTGATTGACTTTATTACTTATCACTTTATCAGTTATCATGATTTAAAAGTGTTTGTCTTTAAAAACATGAGTCACTTGATGGGTTAAGTTGTTATAACCCCCTTAAAAACTACATAAAACTCCTGTATATGTCAAAATCCTTAAAAAAATAGGAAAATTCCCTAGGCGCGCCTAGGCGCTAGGCTCACCTGGAGCACCTAGTGCCTAGGCGCGCTTAGCGCCTTTGACTGCATAGATCCTCAGGCACAGAAAAGATAGCATCCGATGTTCATGATTTCCCTTCAGAAAGGCGTCGGTGCTGCCGTCGCCACCACCTCCCGGTTTGAGAGACGAATATAGCTGTCAACTTCCTCTGCTTTGAGCAAAGGGAAAGGGGAAAAACCTATAGAGGACCACCAAGCTCTCGGCAGCGAACGCTGGCAGAGTGAGGGGATGCCGGATGGGTGCTAATCCCATTCAGCACGTGAATATTCAAGTAGACCCGCATGGAGGGAATCAGCACAGCCAACAGCGAACGAGTGGACCAATTCTCTACTCTCGAGGAATAAATCTAGCACGCGGAAGAAGTAAACGCGAGTGGAAGAACCCACTGCCCACACGCCACACGTGCACCACAAAACCATGATTGAACGGTCCGAAAATCTTCCCTCATTCCCCTTCCCTCTGTTTGAACGACCTCGGTAACATTGTCGCATTGACTTGGCAGAAACTGACACCTACTAAATAGCACGCGCCACCGTGTGGAGACCACCTCTTCACTTAGGAGGGAAGGATGGATACCCGGCAGCCAAACCCCTCAATTTACTCCGGCAGGAAAGGGGAGATCTTTGGGCCTTCGCCCAAATTCCTCCTCTGATCTGCAAATCTTCGCCACTATAAATCCGTCGTCATCTCTGCTATCCCATTTCCTTCCCTCCCGGCCTGAATGTTTGCTTTCCATTAATAGCTGCCGGGCTGTTGAAAACCAAGGGGCGGACGAGGAGGCGGCGGCGGAGGACCTCCCATCGATCCCTTTCTTCCCTCGCTTCCCCTTACCTGGATCCCGATTAGGAAGGGCTCGCTCCTGCGGAATAACCCCCCTCGAGGTACGTAACCCCCCTCGCAATCCTTCCTTCCCCATGAGGTCACCAAGTCTTGTTTAGGGTATTCTCGGCGACTTCGATCGGGCTCTGTCTGGATCACTCCGCCGTTCAGGTGCTGAAATTGATCTGTAGCTGCAGATCTGCAGACACGATCGTGCTGATCTCACAGATCGGGTTGCATGAATTTTCTCTTCTCTATTAGATTCTAGTCCTTCAGTTACTAACTCGACAACTTGATCTCTTTTGAATGTTTTTGTTTCATGTTTGTTGGTTGTTCCTGTTGCAATTTGATCAAATCTTGATTACAATATATTATTTTATTATTTTTATTTTTTCTTCCTTACGTTGTTGATAAATGTCTATCTTTTTTTTTTGGAAAACCTATTTCTATGATTCTACCCAGTTTTTAGTCTTAGCATTTTAAGAATCTTTTTCCTGTTGATGTTATTGACACTAAAAATGGGTTAATTATTGAGCTTGTGTTTTGTACATGGGTCGCCAATTCTTGTAATCGTATAGGTGGAAGTCTTGACTATCTCCGTTAATCCGTGCTATGGCCTGATTGCATGGAACTCTAGGAAATGATTTTTTGAGACTTGAAAGAGTTATAATACAACTAATCTTTTGAGTTCGTGGATGCCTCGAACATTGTGAAAGATGCAACCAATCTTTTAAATCTACTTGATAATATTATTGAGAAAATTGGAGTAGAGAATGTGGTTCAGGTAATTACTGACAATGTTGCAAATTATGTGGCTATCGGTAAGCTACTGATGGGAAAGAGGAAGCATCTATTTTGGTCATCATGTGCTGGTCACTAATCACAATATAGACCTTATCTTGAAAAAAAATGGAAATATGAAAAGTGTGAGCAAATTGATAGACATGGCCGAGAAGGCGGCTTAGTTTATCTATAATCATGGCTTGGTGCTGAGTTTGATGAGAAAGCATACAAAGGGAAAAGAGATCTTGATGTCGGGGGCAACTCGATTGCAACAAATTTTTATCTTCTCATTGAGCAGGCATACATGATTTCATGTATGTCATGTTTATTAATTTTGGATGTGCCTCATCCTTTATTTGTAATGTTTACTTCTTGTTTCACTTCATGTTTTCTTAACATAGAGAGCTAGTTTAAAGTCAATGATGCAATTGGAAGAGTGGTTAAATTCAAGATTCCAAATAATGACATAGGGAAGAGATGGAGATCATATTGAACAATGATTTTTGGAAAAAACTTGCGAAGCTCCAAAGTTCGATCGCCTCATTGATTCATGTTTTGCTCATGGTGACAAAACACCCCATTATGGGTTTAATCTATGATGTTATTGATCGAGCAAAGTTGGCAACAATGGAAGTCAATGACAACAAGGAAGAGCGATACATGAACTATTGGATGATAGGTTGGAGGCTACCCTCCATTCTCCAGTTCATGCAGTTGGATATTTTTTTATAATCCCGCTTTCCGCTTCCGCGATGACTTCTCAAAACATCAGAAAGTTCGTCGTGGTTTGCAAAAGGGGATCGGTACCTTGTTGCAGATATGGATAGCTAACTTGAAGCTCTCTCGGAGGTATATTAGTCAAACTTACAAATTAGAAATGATGTTTAATTTTTTATTGCTTATAAGTTAGTTAACTTTTAATTTTTGTTTATATTTTATTTACTAGATGATTGATTATGAGCATGGTCGAGGAGGTTTTGCATTGGATCTTGTGGTTGTAGGGCGGGGTAAACTTCCTCCGGATAATATATTAATGCTAGATTTTAGTAAGTCTTATTTTATAATAAGTTTTCTTTGAATATATAATATAACTATTGTACTTATTTTTTTACAGTTTCTTGGTGGGAGAATTTTGGTATGGGAACTCCTATTCTTTAAAAGTTTGTCGTTTGAGTTTTGAGGGACTACCGACAGGCACAAGAATTACTAGTGTTTATATATATATATATATATATATATATATATATATATATATATATATATATATATATATATATATATATATATATATAGAGGGAGGGAGGGAGGGAGGGAGGGAGAGAGAGAGAGAGAGAGAGAGAGAGAGAGAGGAGCATGACTTTGTATGTCGATGCAAAGAAGGCCTCAATGTATGCTCCTCTATTAACATAAATAGAGGTTTCCAAATATGCTAGTTTTTTGTGGATGTGAAATCTATATTGAGGTGATCATCCTCACAAAAAATCAGAAAGTTCTGAAACCTCTAAACATTTCAAATAAGTTCTTCGAATCAACGGTTGAAATGGATGGCTGAAAAAGCTTCTAACATTTTGATGGATCTAGATGTTTCAGAATTTGCTGATTTTTGATGGATATGTTAATTTTTTATGATTATGACCATCCTACCTTAGATAGAATGTGCACAAAAAATCAACACATTCTAAAACTTCTAGATGCATCAAATGCTAGAAGCTTTATCGGCCATTTGTTTTAACCGTTAAATTGAAAAACATATTTGATCCTCCCTAGAAGTTTTAGAATATGCTAAATTTTTGTGGATGTTTTTACCTAAGGTAGGGTTATTATCCTCATAAAAAAGCAGCACATTCTAAGTGCCATGTGTCGCAAAATGACTATATGTCATAGGGAGTATGGTACTCCCAATGACATGTCATAGGATATATATGAATGATATGGGATATTGGCTTGCTGCCTATTTTAACGAAATGGGCAGCCGCCCATTTGATTCCCCTAAGGGTCTTAGAATGTGCTGATTTCTTGTGAGCATAAGCACCTTACCTTTAGATAGAATACCCACAAAAAATCAGCACATTCCTAAAACTTTTAGGGGCATCGAATATTATATTTCAGATTAACGGTTACAACTGATGTTCGATAAAACATCTAACATTTGATGCCCCTAAGAGTTTTAGAATGTGCTGATTTTTTGTGGGTGTTCTAATATAAGGTACTTATACTTACAAAAAATCAGCACATTCTAAAACTCCTAATGACTTCAAATGGTTGGCTGCCCATTTCGTCATGATAAGCTGGCAGCTCATTTACCATTTCCTCTATGTTCAGATGGTCACCATTGTGCACGGTCGGTCGTGTTCTCCATCGATAACAACCGTCCATGATGATCAGGTTTATGCACAAGTTTGCACTGGTTGTCGTGAATGGATATGATTGATGTGAGCATAGTCGACCATGCACCTGATAAATTTCTTGTGTGTGTAGAGAGTGAAATCTAGCCCGAGTTTTTTTTTCAAGTTTTTCGAGTTACTCGACCTGGCTTGGGATGGCAATGTGGCCTGAAAAAATTCGGGTTAGGCATAAATTTCTTACCCAAAATAGGGGGATCAACTTTTGGGCATGGGCATATATACCTCAATATACCCATACCTTATTGACTTACTCACATGTTGTATAAGTTGGACTCTAAACTAAACATAACCTACCTGAATTCAACCCTAACTCATAGGCAACTAAATCCGATATAAACAGGAAACATTGAGGGTCTCTTAACACTGCATTGTAGCAGAGGATTTTTTTTATCAAGCATTGTAGTAATGTAGTATATACATAACTGGTAAAAATTGTAAATCGATAACCAAGATATACTAAAAACCAGAACCAAAACTAAAACCCAAAACTTGAATAGTTCCTTTTCCAGGTAATAGTGGTCTTTATCTTCCTATTTGTTTAGTTGATTCTATCCATTTGCTGATATTTGTATTTAGTCATGTTTTAAGTCTTTCTTTTAAAACATTTGGCAGAGACAATGGGTGTCGAGGTATTGGAGTCTGATATCACACCAGGGCAGGTGAAGGTAATCGAAGAGGATGGCACATCTCTTCCGGAAATGGACTGCAAAACAATACCAAACTTGGAACTTGCTCCCGAGGAACCAATCAAATTTGGTTCGGTGGACAGCTCGCAAGGAGCGAATGGAGGGATAAAAGAAACTGATCATGTAGCGTCTGCCAATTTCCCAAAGGATGCTGCAGTAGAGTGGCCTGCGCAAAAGCAATTCCATTCCTTTTATTTTGTCAGGTTTCGGACGTATGACGACCCAAAGCTTAAAGTGAAAATTGAGCTAGCCGACAAGGAGATTCAAAAGAAGAGTCAAGCCAGGTTCCAGATAACTGAAGTATTGAAGGCAAAAAGGGTACTGCATGGATTCTTGATAATTCTAGAAACTATTTTCTTTTATTTTTTGTTGTTTTTTCTTTATGTAATCATAAGTCTGTTCTTTGCCCATCAGAATAACTAATTCTAGTGCTTGATGGAGTAACGGACTTGTTCTGTCATTGTTCTACTAACTCGAAGGCTAATCGAATCAGCATCAAGGAGCCATCTGTGATTTTGCAATTTTTAATTTTATGCAGTCTGAACGATCAAACGTGATTTCACAACTAAAGCCTTTGACCAGCGAGGACAAAAGATACAGAATGGCCATTGGTGATAAGCGAAAGGAAATGGAACCTCTTCAGGCGGCTTTGGGCAAGCTGCGTACTGCAAATACCACTGCAAGGGAGAAGGGCATAGGTTTATGCTCTTCTGAGGAAGAGCTTAATGATCATGTAATCTTTGGCTATCTCATTGTTTAGGTTCATTGTTCTCTTCGCTTTGTGGTGTATGTGATGCTTCTGTACCGATCGATACAGATTCAGAGCTTGCATTATCGTATACAACATGAGAGCAATACCTTGGTCGAGGAGAAACAGATGCTCAAAGAAATCAAGCAACTTGAAGGAACTAGAGAAAAGGTTATTGCTAATGCTGCTATGAAGGCTAAGATTCAGGATTCACTAGGTCACAAAGAAGCTCTCCAAGACCAGGTTAAAGTAAGTTCACATACACCTTCCTTCTCCCTCTCTCTCTCTCTCTCTATCATATCTTTTGGTTGTGGAATCATTTTTCAATGAGCTCCTCTAATTGTCAATTTGGATTTTATTGCAGCTTATCGGTGGTGATATGGATGGAGTTAGAAAGGAGCAGCAAGAAGTGAGGTCTAAGATCAAGAATCTGGAAGACGAGCTGAAGGTGATAGACGATGAGATAAGTTCCTTGCAGAAGGAGTTGGAAGCTGTAACTGAGAAAAGAGACAAGGCTTATGAAACCTTTAATGAGCTGAGAAAAGCACGTGATGAAGTGGTACAGCAAAACACATTTCTTCTCATTCTAAGTTCAACTTTGTAGCATCTAATTGTGATGCCCGGTGCTTTTCTAGCTAGACTCTGATGAGTGATTTTGTGTCTAATTCTTCTCTTGTAAATCAGAACGCATGTTTCTACCAAAACCGATCACTCTTGAACAGTGTCAAGGATCTTGCCGCAAAGAAGGATATAGCAGCACTGGAACAGCTTTCCCTCAATGAGGTTTGTCTTCTCGATACATTTGTCCCTTTTTCGAGTTAGTTTAACTTTTATTTATCATTTCTTCTTCTATGTATTAGGTGGAGAAATTCATGTCGCAGTGGAGCGGCAGTAAAGTCTTCAGAGATGATTATGAGAGGAGGATATTGGCATCACTCGACAGTCGACAATTGAGCAGGGATGGGCGGATGAGGAACCCTGATGAAAGGCCGATTATTTTGGAGGCAGTGCCAGTCAATGAACCGGAGGCAACTCCTGTGAAGGTGACCGCCAAACGAGCTAAGGAAGATGCTGTCCTCCCGCAGCGGCATGATACCGTCCTTCCCCACAAGGCGGAAGAGGAGATAATTAAATCAACTGAAGTAGAACCGAGAGGAAAGTCGGCTGGCCCAGAGGGTACTGAGAACACTCAAGACATTGGGAAGTCACCTCAGGAGATTTCGAAAGCTATTGAGATTGATGTTGTGAAGTTGAAGGAGATGAGAAGGGAAGAGGAGATCGCAAAAGCAAAGTTGGCCATGGAACGGAAGAAGAAGTTAGCTGAGAAGGCTGCAGTGAAGGCAGCAGTGAGAGCTCAGAAGGACGCTGAAAAGAAGTTGAAGGCAAGCACCGGTTTTAACCTCTCTTGCTCCGCTATTCTTTCTTGTTAGTTGTATACCAATGAAATCCCTTGATGATCATGTCAGGATAAGGAGAAGAGAGCCAAAAAGAAATCTGGAGCATCAGACCCCGCTGAGCAGACTGAAGTGGATACGAAGAGCTCAGAGGCGGAGGAAGCTGAAGTGAAATCGGATGCCCAGATTCCAGCAAGCACTAAAGAACAGAAGGAGAAAGTCCGGCATAGGAATTTCCCGAGGGTTTCGGATCCACTACCAAAGGTCATCCTTAAGAGGAAGAAATCACATCCGTACTGGATGTGGGCCGCTCCTGCTGTGCTGCTTGCGATGGTTCTCGTGGCAGTCGGGTACTACTATATCGGGAGAAACTGATGAGGTGGACGGATTGAAGATCAAAAATAAAAGCGTGGGCCAATTTTGTAGAACGTCATACCGGTTGTATGGTATCGTATTTTCATTCGTGTTCTTTATGTCCCGTTGTTGGATCCTTTTTGGCTTATATATGTTCTTGGTGCCTTGGACTTCGCATGAACTGCTTGAGAGTGCAGTGCTGCTTTCTTTCTTAGTCTGTTGAGGTTCATGTCATGTATTAAGGATTTATAGTGGCACTTTAAAACAGATGATGTCTGGAGGAAGGACTGTTGCATTGTATGGTATCGCGATTGTGATGGTTATTTGTGTGGTTAATTTTATTCTATAAAACCTAATAATTGGTATTTATATTTCTTGAGAAATACAAGTCCGATTTATATGTGGCTTGCTCCGCCTCCGCCGTTTGCGCCCGTCGCCACTGCCGCTGCCGTTGCCGTCTCTGCCTCCGCCCCCGCCTGCACCTCCGCCTGAGCCTCCACCCCTACCTGCGTGACCGCTGGCCGGGCTTGAGAGAGATAAAGGGAGGGTGGTCTAGGGATTAAAAAATAAGGGGTGTTTTTCCTAAAGTTTGGAGTGGTTAGAGGGGCTAGAACTTAAATGAAATGTTTTCGGCGGGTTTATCCTAATGTGGGGTTGGTGTTTTTTTTCTATAATATCCTCTCTATAACATTGTCTCTCTCTACCACGTTCTCTCTGTACAATTTCTAATCTCTAATAATTTCCCTCTCTATAACCTTCTCTCTGCTAGTACAAATCCGTGCCCATGGTGAATCGCACTTTGTCTGCAACATGTATGAAAATCAGGGCTGGGTGTAAAAAATCCCTACATACTTCAATAGGTCTTTTAGGGAAAATTTCCACCACATCATGCGTACGCAGCGTACCATACAGCCGCTAGGATCCACTGCCCCTAGAGCCTATCAACAGGATCTGAGTGCTGGGGGACACTACTCGGAGTGTAGTGGGCCCTTGGTTGTATGGTGCGCATGATGTGCTGAAAATTTCACCCTTTAAGAGAGGGGAAGAGGGCATCCAATGTGCTGAAAAATTTCAAGAGAGGGGAACATTTCCTGTTATGTAGAAAAGGTAGGGAGTAGAGATTTTATTGGTTTCCTTTCTTGTTATGTAGAATAGGTAGTTGTGAATAAAGATTTTCTTTCCTGTTATGTTAGAAAAATCGGGCGGTATTGGTTTTCTTTTCTGAGCTTTTATTTTCAGTCAAATTAAAATGGATGGTACGATTTTTTCTGTTCCCTTCTGCTGATCTGGTTTCTTCCGTGTTTCATATACATGGGAAGGGAAAGACACGGCCATATTTGTCTCGTTGATTTTATCTCGGAGCATTTTTGAGGATGACAAAGTTATAATTAACACGAACCGTTTTAGCATGTTATATAGATAGCATTATCTCTACAACATGTTATCTCTATAACTTTTTTTTCTCTAGAATATTGTCTTTAGATAAGATTCTATCTTCAACATTTTTCTCTCTAGAATAGTTTTAATCTTTGTAATGTTTTATGCCCAGAGTATTTTTTCCTTAAAATATTCTCTCTAGGATATTTTATATCTCACTTATTTTCTCTAGAATTTTTTTTTCTAGAATATTCTCTCTCTAAAACGTTCTTTATAATATTCTCTAGAATATTTATTGTGTATAACATTTTCTCTCTAGAATATTCTAGATACCTATAATATTCTAAGTAACTAGAATATTCTAGAGAGAATATCTAGAGAGAATATTGTAGGGAAAGAATGTAATAGATAAAGAAAATATTCAAGAGAGAATATGTAGATATATAAAGAATATTATAGAGAGAAAATGTTTAAGAGTGAATATTATAGAGATCTAGACAAAAAAAAAGTTCTAGAGATAAGAAGTTTCTAGATATAAATTATCCTAGAGAGAGAATTACTCTAGAGTGAACATTGTAGAGATTGAAAACGTCCTAGATAGAAAATGTTGAAGATAGAGAATATTATCTAGAGGAAATATTTTAGAGAGAATATTCTTGAAATAATTCTATCAATAAAGAAAATTTGAATCACACTCCAGCCGACTGCACTATCTTCACGTAACTGTGATGTGTGGCTCGCGATCGAGGCGGACCAACTACAGGAAATTTGAACTCAGATCGATAGGCTTTCTATGACTTAAAAATGAGACCTTTTTTTTAGCGGATAAGCATAGTGCAGTACATCACCTCTTAGTGCATCGACAAAAAATAGACCAAGGATCAAAACTCACAGAATATCTCCAATCCTACACCAAATGGCACATCATATTTGACTTTGGTTACAATAGAGCAAAACAGTTGCTCCAGCCATACACCAGATTTTTATCAAATTTGGTTTCCATCAGATTGTTGAGGATGTTGGCTTGAAATAAGTCCTCTACAATGTCCAAGGTTCGTGCGCGAAGGATGGCGGAAGACGAAGCGACAAAGGAACGAGGACGGAGTGCGACAAGAGGCTCGATGCGGAGCATTCGGTGAATTTTTGGGCCTCTAGGTCATTGGAACCCTTCGGCGCCCAGGGTGAAATCCAGCAGACAGGCGCATATGAAGGTGTTTTTCAACATCGTTTTTTTGTGGGATTCCAAGAGAACTTATAAAGGGTTGGCTCTATTTTTTCTCCTAGGTCTTGCACGAACTTGGGGCTATAAAAGGACCCTAGGGATGGACAAAGAGTATCAAGGAAGGAGCTAAAGGCTCTTTGTGACATTAGGGAGAGGGTAGTCGTCATCGGGTTAGGGCAAGGGTTTCGCTTATTCTTGGGGTGAGAGAGCTGCAGTATCTTTTCTTGTTCCTTGGAAGGTTATCTCTTTGTGGGTTGAGAGAGTGATTGGTGAGAGGACAATATACGTGTTCTCCTTGTATTCATTTTCTAGTGAATCTATTGATCGTCAATTGCCGGATATCATCTTGTGTTCTTGTGCTTTGGTGTGTTTTGATCGTTCGTTCTTCTCGTTGGTGGGATCAGCCTAATTCGATTTCTCTCTAACAACTGACATGGGTAAAGAGCTACCCATCAAATCCGAACGACTACTTTTCAGTTGGTTAAAGCTTTTAATTATATTTGGTGTAGGATTGGAGTGATCCTCATCAAATTGACTAGAGTGCTCCATATCAAATGAGTTCTAATTAAATTTGGTGTAGGATTGGAATGCTCCACATCAAAATAGTTTTCATTAGATTTGAATGTAGGACTAGAGCGCTTCACATCAAACTAAGCTTTTAACTCAATCGGATCTGGGTCGTTCATGAAATTTGCACCCACCAAATTTGGTTTAGGGGGGCGGGGGTATGGATCTTGTGCAGAATTAAGGTCTGGTCTTGGTCTCTTTTAGTTGCCCAACGGTCGCCGCCGTCTGCCGCCGGCTGTGGCGGCGAGGACGGGCGGTCGTGGCCCGGGTTTCACAGTAGTGAAATAAGGGAAAGGGTCAACCTCCTGCCGTTTCCCCTTTCTCCCCGGATAGCGAGCCATGATCGGCGTTCTGCTCCGCAGTCGGTCGAGACACCTCTCCGCCCTTCTCCGCTCGTTCACCGTCTCTCCCTACCGTTCCCTCCCATTGTTTCCCCCACAACCACCCACCGCCTTCACCGGAACCCTAACCCTAACCAAGCCATGCCACCCCTCCTACTCCACGCACGCCGGCGGACCTTACGGGAGACCCAGAAACCCTATGAGCAAGAGGAGGAAGAAGGGGATGTCCCGTCCCCCGCCTCTGGACCAGTCCCAGCTCGACGACGCCATCTCCCAGCTCCCCGCACGGTTCACCCCGGCCGACCTCTCCGCCGCCCTCTCCCGCCAGCCCGACCCCCGCCTCTGCCTCCACCTCCTCACCTGGGCCGCCTCCCAGCCCCGCTTCCGCCCCGACCCTTCCGCCTTCCTCACCACCATCAAGAAGCTCGGCGCCGCCCGCCTCTACCCCGAGATGGACTCCGTCGCCTCCCTCGCCCTCTCCCTCCCCCTCCCGCCCTCCGAGCCCCTCCTCAACACCATCATCTACTTCTACACAGAGGCCCGCATGCTCTCCAAGGCCGTCGGCGCCTACAAGCGCGCCCGTGCCGCCACCGACCCAGCCGCTCGCCCCACCGCCCGCACCTACAACCTCCTCTTAACCGCATTCCTCGGCCGCGGCCCCAACTCCTACATCAACCACGTCTACATGGACACCGTCCGCTGCCTCTTCCGCCAGATGGTCGACTCCGGCATCGCCCCCGACGCCTTCGCCGTCAACGCCATGATCCGCGGCTACGTCGGATCCCTCCACCTCAACGACGCCCTCCGCCTCTTCCATCAGATGGGCCCTGTCTACGGGCTCGAGCCAGACGAGCACACCTACGGCTGGCTGGTGCACGGGCTGTCCGCGCAAGGGCGGACGCAGAATGCACGCCAACTGTTCGATGAGGCGAGGGGGAAGGGGTTGGTGCTGAGTGGGCGGGCGTGCAACTCGATGGTGTGCGCGCTGGCGATGGCCGGAGAGGTGGGGGAGGCAATTGGGATGGTGTGGGAGATGGGCGGGATGGGGCGAGCGGCTGACCACATCACGTGCCGGACGGTGCTGGAGGAGATGTGCAGGCAGGGGAGGGTGCGGGATGCGCTGGAGCTGTTGAGGGAGCTGCTGGACAAGGAGATGGTGGACGGCCGATCGTATCGTGAGCTTCTACGTGGGCTTCAGGATGACTATGGAGATTGTGATGGTGAGTTCTGAAGGCGGGGATTGGCAACGGAGACGAGAATTGACAATTGGTGTTCATGTCGTGGTTGAAGTCGGCGGCGAAAATGCAATTTGGCTCTTTAGATCAAAAGGGTAGGATCTATCAACCTCAGGATCGCGAGGATGATGGTTCTAATGCTTCGGCGTAATCCTCTGTGCTGCATTACTTGGGGAACCATGGATGGCATCGAGAGCCGCCGGAGAACGAACAAGAAGACCTCAAAGAGGTATACAGAGATTAAATTGTGAGGATTCATCCATAAAATGGACTGCTCAGAAGATTCTTTGATGAGAAATGCTATTCAGCCCGAAGGTTTTTCCGATTCTGCTCAGCACGATTGATGTGACAACGTGCAACTGGTGGTGTACAAGATTTAAATGTCGCTAGTGGGTTTCAGCCACCAGTTGTATGCTACCAAGTCAATCGGGCTGGCGGAATCGGGAAAACCTTCGGACTGAATAGCATCTCTTCTTTGATGGAATTAGATTGAAATTATGGGGAAGTTATCTGAAGAAGATGCAAGTGAGGCTGCAGGTTACCGGGCTTGTTCTATGAACTCGGAGTCGACTGTATGAATCCTGCCTTGTCATTGGTAAGTATGTACATTGCCCTCCTGTGATCATTTATACCGGCGGAACTTCAACAAATTTGGATCATGATTTTTTTTTTCATTGCGTAAGTTATTCTTTAATGGTTACTTGTTAACTTAACATCAATGGACAACATTCTCATCTAGGTTTGGGACCGGCATTGACGGCTAACCATAGCCATTGAGTCATGCCCCATCTATTTGGCGTCGGCTTTATGAACCATGTTTCGCTCTTCTTTTATTTAAAGTTCTTGTCATCTCAATTTTTATTTCATCGTCCTATCTCGATTTTTTAAAAAATATTATTAACAAAAATATATTTAATTGAATAGCCATTGAAAAGAAGTATTTACCACACTAACGCTCTACAACGATGTGGCAGGTCAACATCGTAAAGCAAGCCACGTCAATTTTTTTTCTTCTTTCTTCTTTTGACTCGCATTAAGACTAGTATCTGGATTGCTGGTTTTAAATCAAGTTTTCCAAACACTAGGTTTAACTCAAAACCTTATACCCTATTATGCTGCGGTTCCCATACTTGGCTAATTTTGCGATGAGTTTTTCAGTTAAACCCTGTTTATGGAAAACTGGATTTAATATCGGTAACCCAGATACTATTTCCAATGAGAATCATGAAAAAAAAAAAATGATGTGGCTCATTTTACGACGTTGATCTGCCATGTGGCTATCAGAGTGCTAGTGTGGTAAATAATTCTCATCAACTGTTATTCAATTAAGTAATTTTTTTAAATAATATTTTAAAAAAATTCGCTAGTTTAATAGGATAACTTTGACTAATCCAAAATCATTTGGATACATTCCCTCTCCAAAGGGCCGATCTCTGCAAAATGTTTGTTTTCTGACAAAAAAATATTAGGGCGTTGAACCCATCAGGGCGAAAAACGTATTTTAAATTCGGAATCGGACTCAGTTTCAAAGTAAAGTAGATATAGGACCAAAATGGCACTGATGTAATTAAAGTACTTAAATTGATATTTTAAATTATCAATTATACCCTTTAATTTTTAAGAATATATAAAAATTGTTTGCTGCTGCCCATTCCCCCAACTGAGGATCTCCTCCTCCCTGCACCCGGTAGGAACTCGCCCCTCACCAGCGATCCACCACCCCTAACGGCATTCGACCGGCCAACGACTACTCTCCCTCACTCTCTTTGGTCGGGGGCCTCAACGGCGAAGGTTGACGGTGAGGTGGAGCCAGGTGCGCTTGAAGAGGATTCCTTCGTTCATTGTGGTGGAGGGCGACGACATCACAGGCGGCGTCTAGGCGTTTTGGCTTTTTTTTTAATTATTTTTTAAAAAAATAGGTGAGCCACTGTTGAGGATGGTCAGATTCAAGAGAGGGACTGTCACTGAGGAAGGCCATATCAATAGAGGGACTACCGCTGAGGAGCCCGCTTAGCCAGCCTGGCCTGCTTATCCCGCCTAGTTTCGTCTAGGAGCTTGGCCGCTTTTTTGGAGCGTCTAGGACCTAGGCTGGGTGGTGGGGGGCCACCTAGCACCGAGGCAGCCACCTGGGCCGTTTTTTAGAACACTGCCGGTTGATCGGGCAAGGGGAGAGAAGAGGTGAGTTGGCCTACGGTGGCGTAGGCAGATCAAACAAGTTGAAGGGAGGAGGTGGCACGATGACATGCTGAGGCGGACCGAACGCAAGAGAGGAGACAAAGTCATCGATAGAGTTGGTTGCGAGTCCGAGTGGAGCAAGTCAATAGCAGTGACAGGAGAGGACCTACTTGGAGAGGGAATATGATCTCGTAATCGCAGCGGAAGAAACAACAAGGTTGTAGATAGAAGGATAGCTTGGACATCTGAATATTTTTATTTTTATAATAATACACGTTTGTGTCTTATTTGCTCTTTATTTTCAAGACATATCCTTTATGATAGTTGTGAAAAATATGTGGTACTAGTGGGTAGTTTTCTCAAAATATTATGATATAGAAAAATTTTAATATCACTTTTCAGTAAGGATGTTTGAGGTTTGAGGTTTTTTCCAAAATGACCCCCAACTCCTTCGATATGTCAAAAATGATCCCACTTGCTTTTAGCGTTACATTTTTTACCACATATTTTTTTAGATAAAATATTTCTCTCATCAATCACGGGTTTCTGATTGGAGAGAGAGAGAGAGAGAGAGAGAGAGAGAGAGAGAGAGAGAGAGAGAGAGAGAGAGAGAGAGAGAGAGAGAGAGAGAGGAGAGAGGAGAGAGGAGAGAGAGAGAGAGAGTATGCTCTTTCTCTCATCAATCACGGGTTTCTGATCCTATGTTCCCGAAAATTGCATGTGCAACCGAGACCAAGCACGTGCGGGAAATTCTTCAAAGCCCTCACGAAGGAGTTGGCTAGGTCAAACGATCATGTCCGAACTCTCGGAGGTGAATTCGGATCTCTACACATGAAAGACCCCGAGTTGACTACCAATTCTTTTTCAAGAGTTATCAACCGTCAGTATTATAAGAAGAAAGGGGGTGAGAATTACAGCTCAGGGATTGCTAGTACAAATGGGTAGCAGAAAAGCCTTAGCTTCCTCTGACGCGCAAGACGCCCAGAGGTGAACCAGCGATTTCGTCAAGATGATCGTTCGGTCCACCGGCAAGGACCGACTCTCGAAAGTCCTCCGATTCCGCTCCAGCCATAAGGACCAAGAGATCCCTATGGTTAGCAAGTCCCAAGCTCGTCTGTCCCGACCCCTGAAGCGCCTGCGACGCCAACGACTCCACAGTATAGACACGGAATCCGGGATCTGTCTAATGCCCAGGCGATTCGTAAAGTGGGGTCCAGACGGCCCTCGAAAAATCACAACCCATCAGCAGGTGGTCAGCACTCTCCTCCCCCTGCCGCACAGACCGCAAGACGGGTCAGAGACCCCTGGATGATTCCGTTGCATAAGGTTGACTTTAGTGAGTATTCTGTTTCGGAGCGCGAGGAGCATGAAGATTCTCATCTTAAGGGGGCACCTGGATCGCCAAATAGCCTTCGCCGGGGGGCACGGGACCCCTCCGAAGTTCAGAAAGGAGTAACAGCTCCGGACAGTGTAGACCCCCCGAGTTAGTCCAACGCCAACCCGCCCGGTCTGGCAAATCCGAGAGGGAAATCTCTCTCAGGAGCTCCAACAGCTGATCTTGATCCTGAGCGAGATCCGACGGGACTGTCCCCGAGAACTTTAGTCTCCAGACAGTGACTCCTCTGCTAACCCTGGTCTGGGACCGGACCGAGGCTTGACGAATCGGAGCTAGGGCGTAGAGATCAAAGAACAACGTTCGCAACGGGAGTTCCCCTAGCCATATATCTTCCCAAAAACGAATCTTCTGCCCTAACCCCACGGCCAACCTGGACCCGCAGTAATAAATCCTAGAGTCCTTGGAGATGCCCTTCCAGAAAGGCGAGATCGGTCCTGAGACTCGCGATCTGGAATGAAGAGGGGAGAACCTCCTGAAGTATCTCGCCGAAATCACACTCCTTCAGATGTCGCCAGCACCTGTTTGCAGCCTCCACCACCATTTCGCCAGCATCACCTGATTGAAATCCCTCAGGTTGAGGACTCCCAGCCCCCCTTGCTCCTTAGACTTACAGACACTACCCCAAGCCAGGAGAGGATAAGACCCCGCGTCTGAGGTCCCTCTCCATAAGAAATTCCTGCGGATCCGGTCTATCCGGTTAATAACCCAAGCCGGAAGATGGTAGAAGGAGAGATAGTAGGACGTGATCGTCGACAGGATGGAGTTGACTAGGGTGAGACGCCCACCGATCGAGAGTAGGTTTCGCTTCCACCCGGCTAGTCGCTTCTCCACCCTCTGGATCAATTCGAGCCAACCATCACGGGGGAGGCGCCTGTCTGATAACAGGATGCCCAAGTAGCAGAAAGGAAGTGAGCCGATGCCGCAGCCAAGGATGCGTGAAAGGTCTCGAAGAATATCCTGTTGCCCGCCTAGATAGTACAAAGCTGACTTCGTGAAGTTGACCTTCAGCCCCGAAGTTTCCCCAACCTTTTCTGAGTAAATCAAAGGGGGAGGAATTTAACCCACAACCTCCTCATCCAAGCATCAGTTGCTTACCAACTCTCCTATCCTCTTGTCGATACTGATGGAGTCATTTTGAGCACATGAGCACTAGTTTAAGAAAAAGTGGAGGGCGACGACATCACAGGCGGCGCCTAGGCATTTTGGTTTTTTCTTAATTATTTTATAAAAAAGGGTGAACCACTGTTGAGGATGGTCGGATCCAAGAGAGGGACTACTGCTGAGGAAGGCCGGATCAAAAGAGAGACTACCACTGAGGAGTCCGCCTCGCTAGCCTGAGCTCACCTGGCCCGCTTATCCTACCTAGACCGCCTAGGCGGCCGCCTTGCCCCACCTAGCTCCGCTTGGGAGCTTGGTCGTTTTTCTGGAGTGCATAGGGCTTAGGCTGGGCAGTGGGGGGCAGCCTAGCGCCTAGGCAGCCGCTTGGGCCGCTTTTTAGAACACTGCCGGTTGATCGGGCAAGGGGAGAGAAGAGGTGAGTTGGCCTACGGTGGCGTAGGCGGATCGAGCAAGTTGGAGGGAGGAGGTGGCACGATGACATGCTGAGGTGGACCGGACGCAAGAGAGGAGACAATGTTGTCGATAGAGTTGGTCGCGAGCTCGGTGGAGTAAGTCAATAATAGTGACAGGAGAGGACCTACTTGTGTTGACCATATTGTTTCGTGAAATCAATAGCAAAACCAACACAATATATTTGAGTTTGTTGCATTGGCCATATTACTTTTCTGAAAGTATCGGCAAAGCTAACGTAACAGTTGCATTCGTTGTTTTTGACGTAAAGCTTTGTCGAAAACAACAACAAGACCAAAGCAACATATTTGCGTTGGTTGCGTTAGGCATATTATTTCATCGAAAGCAATATGCAGTATTTGATGTTTTTTTTTTTGAAAAAAAAGCAAAATATGAATGTGTGGCTGTTTTGAATGTATAGAAGATCATAAAAGCAATACGCAACTAGGGTCAGTTGGAGCAATATGTGGCTTTTGAGGGTCATTTGGGGAAAAATCTCTTGATGTGTTTGAGCTTGTTAAGTCAAAATATTACTATCTTAAACTCCTTTTTAAGTTCCTCGGATTGATAGAGATAGCTTCGACAATTGGTGCATCCACATGAAGATGTTTCCTGTGATTGGATCAGAAGACACATGCAAAGATTGGGGGAAGAGAGAAAGAGAGCCGAATAGTCTCTCTCATCAATCACGGGAGAGAGAGAGAGAGAGAGAGAGATCGGATCGGATCCGAATAGTTTCTCTCATCAATCAGGGGTTTCATGTGCAACCGAGACCAAGATCGTGCGGGAGATTCTTCAAAGCCCTCATCGAAGGAGTTGGCTAGGTCAAACGATCGTGTCCGAACTCTCGGAGGTGAATTCGGATCTCGACACATGAAAGACCCCGAGTTGACTACCAATTCTTTTTCAAGAGTTATCAGCCGTCAGTAATTAGACCATTTGATGCAAACATTTAACTATAAAATTGTGGCCATTGAAGAATCCAAAGACCTAAGTTCTCTGATGATTGATCAACTCATGGACTCTCTTTCTTCTTCTTTTTTTTTTTATAGTTTTTTGAGATTGGTAGGTGTACGGAAACCTTTCGGACAGTGGACCCACTTCGGATTCGGACTAATTCTTCCGAAAATACACACCTGACACACTCGAAAGTTTACCTAACCTTTCCTGAGCAAATCAAGGTTGAAGAAATTGAATCCACAACCTCTTCACCCAAGTATCAGTTGCTTACCAACTCTCTTATCGTCTTGTGGATCCTCATGGAGTCATTTTGAGCACATGGATAGTAGTTCAAGAAAAAGTGGAAGACTTTGTTTTTTTTTCTTTTTCTTTGCTGTCACTCTACAAGAGGAGTGGAGGAAGCTGCCACTCAAAGGCCTTCTGGAAGGAAGAAAAAAGGAAGGCAAGGCAAATCTCAAGTTGAAGGTTATAATTGTGGAAGACTTGGCCACAACTATTCAGAGTAAGGAGAAGTCTTATTTGCACACCAAACAACACTCTCAGCCCACCATACATTAAATGTTTTTTTGTACCCCCCTAAACCCTAAACCCTAAACCCTAAACCCTCTGCGTAGCCACACAAACCCTCTGCGTAACCCTAAACCCTCTGCGTAGCCACCCTAAACCCTCTGCGTAGCCACACAAACGATGACCCGTCGCAAAATGCTTACCAAGAGACTAGGTTGCAAGGAGGCCACTGACTCGATCTATAGCGTGAAGGATCTTCTTGACGATGATGGAAGTTGGGAGTTGAGCTTGTTTGAACACTGATTTCACCCAGAGATGGCTAAAGCTATTACTTAAACCCTCCTTCTAACCTACAAGGCTAGATTTGAATGGGTATGGGGGCCGCAATAATCGCCCAACTTTGTGCTCTCATCAATGTATGATATCCTCTCTACGGAGTCCAAGGACGAGGCTCCAATTGAACCCACTGGAACTGCATGTTGAGGTGTAGGTGTACCCCTAAGGCCAAGGCCTTTATGTGGAAGTTTATAAAAGGGAGACTGCCAACTAAATCTCTCCTCATGAGGAGGGGAATCCCCTTGGATCCTTTGCGTAGTCGGTGTGCGAGATAGATTGAAGATGAGCCGCACGCCATCTTCCGGTGCCCGGCATCAAAGGAGGTGTGGAGGCTCATCTTCAATCACCACATATACTCACCAGCCCCGAAATGTGCTTCAGAGGTCCACTCGACCAATGATGACAAAACTCCGAGGCATGTCAATGACGACCATGTCCTATGATGAACAAACTACACCCCCAATCTTTGGGGGGGGGGGGGGGGTGTCTATGGGCTATTGGCCTAAGCACTTCACTGAATTCCTAACTATCATGGGTGGCTAGAATGTCTGGAAAGCCCACAACAAGGAATGCATTGAAGGAACAGATAATTCCACCGGAGTGTTGTAGCTCGTGTGTCCTGAGCGTGGACTTTCTGTATTAACATTAATAAAAATGACTTTAGTTATTGCTTTAATTAGAATACTATTTTGGTGTATGTTAATTCATATATATTAAAGGACCCTAGGGAACACAGTAGGCCACTGAGGCGCATGGTGGATCCATGCTTGGGAGAACCAATGGACCGATTCTGCGTAAACCTAAATCTAGTTCACGGTTTTGGTGATGCCGGTCACTTCACCAAGAATAAGTTGTTGGCAAGTAGAGGATTTGGTGAAGTCTCCATCACGGGAACGTGAGATTCCCATTCACCTGACCAAGCACGATGATCGTGTTGAACAGAAACCAAGATGGTGCATAGTTCAATGATTCAGACACTGGTGCATAAATCATCTTAGTACTATAGATAATCTGTTCTTAACCCTGAGGGACCATGTATACTAAGCCAACTAGTTGAGTGGTGCTTTGATGTGCCAACATGTGCGGACCTTCCATTGTTTAATACCACTGTACGTTGGGTTACCCGGCTGACGCTTGAGTGGCATGCAATTCCTATAGGTTATCCAACGTCCAGTGTTGGATGGGTGCGTTTTGATGAGTCAATCTATCCACACAATTAACCCAGGTCTGGTGGTTGTCAGTATAATTGACGACATTCCGGATGGTAGGTATAGTATCGGAAGGTGTGTGGTGTTATAGATGACAAGTTATCAAATCCTAGTCAGATGATCGATCGGGATCTGACGGTGCTCCCCACCGCCCGAGTCGAATCATGGCACCAGTAATATGAGGGACTGAGGGTTATTAGAGTATAGTAGGGAACAGGGTTACGAGGGAGTAACATAAGTTTAGGATCACTAGAGTTCAACTCACATCACACTCTGATTGGCTATGCGGATTAATCGGATTAGGATTGATTAACAAAACTTTCGATGTGTCACCGGAACAGTTAATCAGGGATCCGGTTGGAGCTAGAGATCTTGAACCCTAAAGATTTCACCATGTTGTTGCGTACAGGAATTGTTCCCCGACCTGGTTGGACACGTTGGATGTGAAGTAGCACGATGGAGCGCAAGCCCGGAGCCTAAGAACTTAATTCACATATGTTAAGGGTCATAGGGGTATTTTGGTAAATACTAAAATATGGCTCATAACATATTGAATATGAATCTTAAAATGAGCGGAATAATTCCAAGAGCTCATAGGCGCGGACAGAACTCGATTCCGAGTAGCGCACCTCACTCAATCTCTCTTACAATGTTTTACTTTTTGTGAGTGCGTTTTCGTCCAAGCTTCACGAAAGACAAGGAGGAACCCTAAAACTACCCCCCCTCATCCCTATCTCTAG